>CM064903.1:13170988-13770988 GCA_030347415.2 Decapterus maruadsi
TATTGATGATTAAGATTATTCCTGTGGTCCTGAAGAAAAATGTGTCAATGGATAACAACCTTAATCATCATCATTACAAAAGCGAAAGAAAGATTTTTTAGCAACCTGACCAACCAATTGTTTTTCTTATCAACCATTCATAAGCATGTATAATTCATTAACCATAACAAGACACTTGATTACAGCTCATAATAATAATAATAATAATTCATTGGTTTTATATAGCGCTTTTACAGTGACCCAAAGACGCTGAACATATACAAGTGTAAGCCTGTTTGAAATGTTTCATCATCATTTGACAGAGGTACCTTCTCATTTAATGACATGAGTCCCTTCATTTGCTTTCTTTTTTTACTTTTGTGACTCCAAACAGACACAGAGAGTCAAAGAAACAATATTTCAGCCTGGAACAGGAAAGAACGATTTCCCCTCTTACTCACTCGGTAGCTTGATGGTGTCCAGCTCCATACGTCCTCGTCAGCGCTACTACTACCACCATCATTTGGACTTGAATCAGCACGAAAAACAAGTAATGTGAATTTCCATGCACTGTATTACAAAGCCATGAGAGTTGTGTGGGTTTTTTCTTTTGTTTTGTCTTGTCTTGTCTTTAAATCAGGATTTTTGTTCCGTTTGTTCCGTTGGTACTGAAACATGAAGCTCTTATCTGATTGAAACATTGCAACGTGCGATGTAGGTGGGATAATGTGTCATTGTTTAGTCTCTTAAGGCATTTTATGGTGTCATATAAAGCAGTAAAGATGTGCCTTGTTTATTTAACATTTTAACCCAACATTTACTGTATTATCTAATCATGTGTTTTGGGATCCTGCGGGAAGTTCTACAATACATTGTTTTATTTTTACTGTACTACTTTGTTCTTTATTAAAGTGGTTCCACTGATAAATGTTTATTATTGTCATTTTCATTGTCAATGAGTCTAATAATTATTTTCTTGGCAATGGATTGATTGTTTGATGTAATGGTTCTCAAAGCGGGGTTCAGACACCCACAAATGTTATTGGGCGGGTTCCTGTGGGTTCCAACAAAAAAAGAAAGGACTAATCTATTTTACTACAATTTTAACTATAATACAATGAGACAATGTATAAACATTTTTTTATCACAGGTTCCAGGCACTTTCTGTAATGAAACATCTAAAAGCAGAAATATTATCACATAGGGTAGCCTTAGTTAGTTTAGGGGTCTTCATTGTGAAAATAGTTGAGAATCTCTGGTTTATAGGGAAAGTAGAGGGTAGGGGGAGAAGAGAGATTATGTCCTCTTTACCTTCCACACATTTCTCTACTAGGTCAAAACTTGGCCTACATTACCCATAATGCAACTAATTCATTGGGTTACTGTGTGCAGGAGTGTGTCATGAAGGATCTGTAACTCTGAATATACTCATTTGGCATAATACTCCCTCCATGTCCTGCAAGATCTGGGGAATGATCTTTGAGAAATGTTCTGCCACAAGATAGGCCTGTGTTTTGTTTATTTTATATATACAGTAGGCCTATAGAGACGTTACATTTACTCACTGGTCTTCAGCCTGTTCACACAACTTAAGTCAAATCTACCTCCATACAAAGCAGACACTGACATAACCAAGAGTCTAGTTTGTTTATCCGGATTAAAACAGCTCCCCCTGGAGCCACAAAGGACTTTCTACAACTTCCCCATACACCATTAAGTAAAGTTAGATATTTCCTCAAGGGCCTGTGTGAAAAATCCCTTTAAACTCTGATTTCCCAGCACCACCTCAACGCACCACTAGATGGCACACAATGCAAAGAAAAAGGAAGAAAACTAAAAAACGACTTGAATCTGATGAGAAGATATTTTGACCATGGACGACAGACAGCTCCACCGACATCCCGGTAAATACACACGATGCTGTGCAACATGCACCAGTAAGACAACCGCAGGTGGCACAGTTGATATTAATTGGTCATTAATACTGATATTTCAGTGACATGATAAAGCTGCGTCAAGGGGTCGTTGAAGGCGAGGCGCGCGCGCGTGTGTAGGAGGAGTAGGTGGTGGTGGTGGTGGAGGAGGAGTAGCTAACATGTCACACTCCGGGGTCGTTTAGTCCCCCCCCCCAAAAAACTTGTGGAAAGTTGTCATGAAGTAAACAATCTGCTCTTGTCACAGCTGAGGCTCAGTGAGTGGGTGTGGATCTGTGCTGCTGACCGCAGCCACAGTTCAGACAGACAGACGGGGAGTGTCCAGCGACTGGATTCAAAACTCAACACTCCACTTGTTTGTGAAGAAGGAGCTACAGTTCTGCTCTTATGTAATTATCCGGCTTTATTGCTCTAATTATTTTCTTCTTAATAATAAAGAAAAAACACTCCCGTCAAACCGGTAACCTTCATGACTTTCTCGAGTTGGCCACAGCATGGTTCATAAATATGGTAAGTACCGTTAAGTTACGTCTTCAGCTCCCTAACGTGACAAAGTTTTAGAGTAACCCTCCGCTAAAGTTAAGTTTTTAGGTTAATGCCAGCTCATTACTACATTAGATTACTTTCACAGCTTTTCACTGACCCACTAACCTCAGTTATAATCCCTAGAGAACCACCTTTTTTATTTTGTCCTTATAGTAAAAAAAAAAAAAAAAAAAAGATTAAATCCTTAAAGTGGAAATTGTGCAACTTCCGGGCATCAGTGTGCTGAGCAGTGTCTGATTTTTTTTATTTTTTAAACTCTCTCTTTAGACCAGAATGTACAAGAACAGGTAGGAAACTGTGAAGTAGTAGATTTACCTCCATGATGTGCATCATCTCTGTGCTGTGTTCCTCACCACCCACCGGGTTCAACAACCAGCTGCACAGTCCTGTTGCAAGAGAAAAACACCTTTAATGTGCTGTGCAGGAGAATATAACAGCAGTGCTGCATTTGGCTACAAGACGAATACAAATCATTACTATACGTTGCACAGAGTCAAACATTTATACCTGTGACTCTTTCTTGTTAACTCTCCTGTCTTTCTGCATGAGCTGCATTTGATTATCTTTTGTTATTTGCTCTAAATCTCAGGGATATATGGTGCATCAGTTGGCTCAAGCTCCTCAAATATGATTATCTTTTTTATTTTGATGTTTTTGCGTAACCCTATTGTTGCCAACTAAACATATCATTGGATTTTTTTTTTTAAAGTTGGCTCGACTAGACAAGATATTTATAGGGCTCTGGGAACCAACTTATTGGTATTTTCCTCTTTTTCCTGGTATTTTATAGATGAAATGATGATGAAATCTCAAATAATCTGTAGTTTAATCATAAATAAAAGCAGATGTTGCCGTTTTAGGTGCTTTGTAAGAGCAATATGATGAATAGTGCATTTTATACATCTTTACTCATTTGCTAAAGCGTCATTTACTTTCTACCACCACTGTCCTGAGATATATCTTTATTTTTGGGGGGCAGACACGGAGCGGGCAGTGGGGCTGCTCAGACAGTACCAGGCCAACCTGACCAGTCCGGAGGAGCAGACCCTGAAGACCAACGTGGGTAAAGTGTCTGCCATCTTGGGGAGCCAGCTGTTCCAAGCCCTACTTGGTAAGAAAAACAACGCACAACTGCTTGTTTTTTTGGAGGAGGGAGTTCTCTCAGGGCAAACTTTCTACATAACGTGTAACCTGTGCACACCCCCTTTCCCTATGAGTGAGGAAGAAAGTTTTGTGGGTTTTTTTGTGTGTGTTTTGCTTTTGTTATTGAGTGATTGGCTGCCGGCACACACAGGATGTAGACAGAGTCAGGTTGTATTAATTTGTGTGGGAAGTTAACTGAGTCTAAATGTTTCCCAATTAGGTCTTATGAAAGAGGCCTTTCAGTTCTCCTCACAAAGGTTTGCTGTATACCCCCCCTCGGTAACATACTCAGATTGTAATGAAATCCCAATAAAGACTCGCACAACACAGTCTATCTATAGTCTAGAGTTTTTATAACCTCAGACGTGTCACACTGTGAAATTACTATTCTTCTCTTTCCTTTGACAAAATGGCCTCTGTGGCAACACATATTTCATGACCTCATGTCAACACAGCATTGCTCATAAAAACTGAAACAGCTGATTCACCACTAACAGAAAGCAGCAGTAATCTACTGAAGCTGCCGCTGACTAAACTGCTACTAATCCTGCAGTGTGCATAGTTTCTACTGCAACTCATCTGAAGTTTATCTGTTAGTCATCTTACTGGCTACACCTCAATGACAAGTTTGGTTGTTTCAGTTGTTGTTGTTTTTTAAAAAAAAAAAGGCTCATGCAAGGGGCAGTGTGAACCTTAAAGCACGTTACCTCAGTTTAATGAGTGGTTAAGTGGTGCTTCTAATTACCACAGCCATGTTCTAATGATGCTTGCCCTTGGGTCTGCCGTTGCTACTGCTGACCTACTGCTGCTTCCCTGCTGGGGATCTGAGGGGGGAGGGCTGCTCGGTGCGCAGTTGAAGAACTACAGTATGGTTGTTGTTTTATTGAAGGGATTTTCACCCAGAACAACACAGCAAGAGATAGTGTGGTATTAAGATTACTGTATGATGCATCTTAAAGAGGACAAAAGAGTTCTGCCATTTCAAAACCTCCCTTAGATTTGGTTGTTTTTTTTCATGATCATGATCGCCAATGTGGCAATTACCTTTAATCAGGTTTGTGATCACCGCTCGGCTGTAAACTCTGATGTTACTGAACCAGTTAATCGTTCTTATCAGCCATCTCTCTGGGAAATTGTATGATTTGCAACTGCCTGAACTCTCCATTTCCTTTAACTCCTTTAATAGCCACAAAGTGGTTAATTCGAGCATGTGCAGTCCTCAAAGGGCCACACGTTGTAGACTGTGGTTTGGCGCTTGCTGGCTGCTGTGTTAATAAAGGACACTTCAGTAGGACAGATGGTTGTAATCACAGGCTTGAATCCCATCTTTCAGGTTGAAGGGTCCTCCTCTCATTGCCTCCTCCTCTCAAACCAAGAACATTAGAAAGTATTGTTATTGTTTCCCTCATACTAAACAGCCAGTCACTCCACTAACTGGATTCAGAGTGAAATATCTCAACTGGCACAACATTTTCTAGATATATTCACGGTCCTTAGAGGATGAGCACTATTGATCATCTTGGTTATCACCTGAGTTTCCATTTTACACCTTCCACAGGTTGAATAACTGACCCTTGATCCTCTTCCATTTCATGTAGCTTCATCACAAGATCAAAACGTTCATTCATCCAATACTTTGTTGTTGTTATTTATGGTCATATACCTGCAGAAACAAATTACAATCCCATCAGCCATAGGGATGCTTTGTATTGTAAAACAATCAGCAGATGTTAGTATGACAGCATGCTAAACTCAGATGATGGAAACATGATAAAACATTGCACACAGACCTGTCAGCATGTCGCTGTGCTGATGTTAGTATTTAACTCAAAGCGCTGCTGTGCCTGAGTACAAGCCCACAGTGCTGCTACCATGGCTATAGACTCTCAGCCTCTATAAACTAGACTTGCTGACTCTTTGAATTAGTCAGCTAAAAAGCAACTGTTTAACAAAGAAGTATCTTTATATAACATCTTTATGCTCACAATTTGAACTAGTTTAATCAGCATTTTCACCTTGACCAAGGACTCATTCTCAGCGTGATTAAAAATTAAACTTGCTAAAACGTCCTTGAGCAGTGCTCTGGTGTCCTTCCAGCTTTGAGGGGACTTAAACTTCTGCCTGTCTCTGAAGGAACCAAGCCATAAAAAAACACTGAGCCTTCATATCTTACAGTAATAGCACTACTTTGGATTATGTTCAGGCAACTATTTATCAGGCATTTGCAATAAGTTAGTATGTACCTCTGCAGAGAACATGAATTATTTGTATTTGGTATTTGTGTAATAATTTGATGCTAGGCAATACTTTTAATCTAGTGACTATTACTAAAGCAATCTACTTTGTTATTTGTTTAAGTGAGGGAGACTCGGAGAGGATTATCTTTCCAAATCAGGATTCCAAACATTCCTCACAAAGAATGTTCAATCAGGTTCGAGCCAGAAGCGAACAGGAAAATAAAGTGCTGTGGGCTGCTACGCCAAGCCGATTTCTCTGCTCTCCTGGCTTTATGGTTCATTCAGAGAGCGAATGAGGGTAGAAGAAGAAGTAGTAGAAGAAGAAGAAGAGGAAGAAAGAGGAGGAGGCCTGTGGTTGGTGCTGGTCAGGTGCGGGGCCAATGAGGCTTCACCCTCTGTTCAACATGTGGTTCTCATCAGAAAAGGCAGCGTGGAGGAGCGTGTGCTTCACAAGACAAATAGGAATACAGTGCAGTATAAACATTACTCATCCTCTTATCCGGCCCTGTTTTGTTTGCCTTGTGCGCTTGGTGCCGTGCAAACTGGTTCTGCTGTGTCGCTGTTGTGGTGGTGGGCCGTTAAGAGGAGAGCTTCACGAGCAACGATGGATGAGTGCGTTTAAAAAATTTAAAAAAAATAAAAATTGGTGATCAGGTAAGAAGCTTTGTGATTGAAAAACTGCTGTTTAAACGATTTTTTGGAGACGCCGATCTGCCGACATCACAGTACAGTGTTTGTCTGCGGGGGATCTCTCTGACTTTGATGCACTGTGGGAAGTAAAGAGGTGTTTGATGCAGTGTGGGAAGGTTCTGCACTGGCAACTTGATTGGATGTCTGCATGGTTGCACAGTCACGAACAAAGGTTGCCTTAACTGTGCATCCACCCTTTTGTTCCAGTGTACAAATATGCAGTGGGGAGGGTGGGTTGAGGGGGGGTGCATGGTGGGGTGCGTGCTCACAGGGAGCTGGGTCACACATACAGACAAACACATGTTAAATTACAGAGGACCATAAATGCCTGGGGAATATTTTATTGAGGCAGTGACAAGGGGAGTGAATTGTTTGCCCTGCCTTGAAATTGTGGGCTATTTTTTTCCCTGAATGTGTTATTGTAGTGAGCTGTGGGTTGCTCATCGTCACCATGTAAAGAACCAGAGGCACCACATTTGTTTTTCTATATGATTCACCCAGGCGGGCAATACAAAGATGACTCCAGTCCAATTGAATAGAGGAGGCCTATAACACACACAAACTAGCTGATCCCTGCATGCAGGGTCTTTGTAGGATAGGGAGAAGGTGCAGGAAAACCCCCTATGACTGTGACAAAAAGGCTCAGTGCTCTCACCAGTCTGTCCCAAAATAGTCCCGGCATCAAAAAGAGATCTGGGAGTAAAGTCCTGTGAAAGAGACTTTGGGCTTGGAATATGTATTTTGTTCCATGGCCAGGAATTTATGTGGTCGGCTGTGAGGTTTGGAACAGTTCAGAAAATCTTTTTGGAAAGTCACAGATGTAAAAAAAAACAAAAAACAAAAAGCAAAAAAAAAAAAATTAAAAATCTCTGTACTTTGTGTTACTGTGAATCCTGATCTTAAAACACAAGACCTGATCGAGCACTTTTCTCCGTCTTGTTACTTCAGCCAGAAATAGATGAACGATGTAATTAGAAGTGTTGGTTGTGTGAAAGCAAGCCAGGTGTCTGAGATGCAGCTGAAGAGCAGATCCTGCACGACTCAACAGACACAACAACTTCAAGATTTATTTGACACTGAAATAATCTGTATCTTTATATGAACAATAGGCCAAATGACTTAAAAGACATGAACGTTCTCACCCACTGCTATATAGGTTTCCATTGTCTTTCAGCTTATCATTTTGGTTTTACAGTCAACAACTTTCCTTTCTCAAAAAACCCTGATCCCAGCTTCAGTGGCTGGACGAGCACTATTATCTGCCCAACACCAAATGACAGACAAAGTTAGTGACCAGCTGGTGAACTTGGTGATGAATTGATCAGCTTGAAAACCAGATATTTTCCCAAATGAGAGCGAAAATAAGAGCAAAAATTGGACCAACATTTGTCAAGTGGGCAGAGGCACGACTCCGAATTAATGCTAACGTTGCTCCTTGCATGCCGGATGTGCACATAGGCAACCTGCGTGCAAACACTACTTTAAAAGATGTCAGTAAATGCGTTTACATCATTTCCTGCTAATGCTAAGTGTCAACATAAAGGTCTATTGTAGCAACCAAACTGTTCTTTGTATTTCTAAAAAATCAGGACACTTATGATTGTTGTTTCTAGTCTAGCAAACTACACTGTTTATGGTTTGATCTTGTACACAATGGAGATTTTATAAGCAGAATAATTTATAGCGTTAGCCGGGCAGGTTGGATGTGTGTGTCTGTATGTATATAAGAGTTTGTGTAAGTGCGGATGCTCTTTAGTCAGCTGGGCAACAAACTCCTCTGCCCACACATGGCTCCACTCCTCCGTATTCAGACACAGTGATGAGTCACATGCTCCATTCTTACACTTTTGTTCTCCTGGTGCTTTGTTGGGACGTATTGACTCTTATCATCTCTGTCTCACACACACACATACACACGCAGAGAAGAACTTTCTTTGTGTCTCTGTTTCAACAGAAGAGTCACATTGTTAATAGAGAAAAACAAAACATGTTCAAAATGTATCAGATGCGGCCCGTCTCGTCCTGACATTGAACTTTTGGGAAGTTGATGAACTCTCCACCAACCCCCTTTATGCCAACAGTGCAGTAACCAGTCCCAGTGTGTGTGTGTGTGTGTGTGTGTGTGTCTGTGACATCAGCAAATTTGTCCCAGTGCATTCTCGTCAAATGGCTGCCACTCAATAGGTGACCACAGGACATGGGTGTGTAATGAGCCAAGAGGCGATGAGCAGAGACGAGTAGAGACGGACGGGAGGAGAGCAGAGGAGCTCCATGTGAAAAGAAGAGGAAAACTTTAAACAGAGGGAGGAGGAGGAGGAGCGGAGTAACATGTGGAGATGTCAATACTAATTGTGTTACTCCCATGGTGCTTTGTGGTGCTTGAGAAAGACTGGCATATGTTTGAGTACCCCTGCACTTATAGGGAGGGTCAACCCGTACACACTGTAGGGGGCATGTTAAGATATTAGCTTAGTTCATCAGTCAGTTGATCACTGTGTGGAATGAAATTTAGACATTGGGTTTTCAATCATTAACTTTTCATCCAAGGCTGTGATCGGTTCATATTTTCACTTTGTCCACTAAGGCTTATGCTATTCCCATGTTAGCGTTGTCATTGTGAGCATGCTACTGCTAAAATGACATAAAGTTACATTACTTTGAGTTTGAAATATCATCATGACTTTCATGTAAAAGTTCAAGGAATAATTTCCAGGAAATCAAACTCTATCTCTCCAGGGCTTCAGTCAAAAATAAATGACAGGTTATGAATTTCCCACTATTCAACTAGGGGGCAGTGTGTACATTTATTCAACTCCCCATAAAATGGAGCTTCAATGCAAAGAGACTGGAAGTGAAATTGGTTTGTGATGATGTTGAAGAATCAAAAAAGTGGTTTGTTTTGTATGTTTGTGAGTGTGCAATGCATGTTGTTCAAGCTGTAGGAAATATCATAATGTGGGCCTCTAAGAAGGCGACTTGATGATTTACATGGCCGGTACCTGAGTCATATAGTTCAGCGGCGAGATAAGAGGAGCACTTGCAAATGTGGAGGCACAGCTTCCATGTAAACAGACGACTCCCACCCCCACGTTTGCACCCGCTGCACCTCAGAGGAAAACAGACATCTCCCAGTGTGTCCATGATTGATTAGTAGCCTAGTTTCTAGCACACAACCAAAGCAGTGCACTTTAGGGAAGTTATGAACAAGATAATAATGATTACGCCGTCGAGAAAGGCCGCTTACATCTGATGTTTGTTGTGATCCAAATGAGGAAGAAGAAGGAAAAAAAAGCTCATTATTGTTTTTGTTTTTTTCTCACAGATATCCAAGAGTGTTACGAGGTGACCTTGCAACACAACACAGAACAAACTGTTGTGAAAGACGACAGCAGGCAAGATGCGTGGGAGGTAATTTTCATGCTTCACGTTATAGATTAAAGAGGAAAATCTACAAAATGTTTACAGTATCTGGTGTCACACGTGCTGCTGTGTGCTTCCTGGCTGCTGCTGCTGCTGCACATGAGGTTGCTCGGCAGCCGACACGCGGTGCAGCACCTCTACCTGTGTCCCTCGCACTCCCACGTGGATAAAATGTTATCATGAGTCATGTGGGCTGTGACTTCAACCTGGCGAGCCGAGTGTCAAGCGGAGAGAAAGTTGGAGGGAGGGAGGGAGCACACGGGTAGAAGGAGAAGAGGAAATTAGACGGAGTCAAAAGAGCGCTGATTAGCATTTGCTCATCAGTCGGCTGCTCTCATGGAGTCAGCCAGTCTTTTCATTATAACAAGTGTTTGCTGTCACATGGATATTAGAATATTTTTTGTGCATAGGAAACATTCAAGCTGATACTGTAGGATAGAAATATTCATATCAGTCCAAAAACTGTGGTTCAACATGCATTTCTGTTTGTCTGGAGGTCCATGTCACTCATCTCCTAAAATCTCATATTGCATCGCTTGTGTGATTTAATGTTGCCACAAAACTTCCCCTCAGCTCTGCCGAATTGTTAATGAAATTGATCTTTGGCTGACTTCTGTAGCGCATAAACTGAATCATCTTTGGCCTGTTTTTATAGCAGAGGAAAACACATGTGCTCAGTGTGTGTGTGTGTGTGTGTAATTGTTTGTCTGTGCAGTGACGTGTGGAGCTCACGGGACACAAATTCACTGTAATGCTGCAAAAAAAAAAAAAACCTGAAACAAAACAAAAACGTGATTTCAATCACTGAGCACAGAGTTTAAGAAATCTCTTTCCTGAAATTGAATTAAAGGCACAGTGGTGAGTTTGGATCTCTTTGTAGCATCAAACTGAATTCTTCCGCTGAAACATGAGTCTAATTTCATTAAATTATGTTTGCCTGCAAGATGCCTCAACGGCCGTTATTCCACAACATAAAAAAGGCAACAGGACGTTTTCCATATTTGGTGCATTCATTATCCAATCTGACTGTACTACACTCAATAAAACTGAGTGAGCTTATTGCTACGATATTAGCAGCTCTTTCTGAATATTATAATGCCTCACAAATGCGGATGAAAATTTAAAGCCTCTCTCTATCTTAAAGGGATACTTCACCCAAAATCGATCTACAGTACTCACCCTCATGCCAAGGAAGGGTTTGGAGAACTTTCTGAGTCATCAAAACACTTTTGGATTTCCAGGGGGGGTCCGGCTGGCAACTGATTTTCAATGGTGGCAGATAGAGTTCACTTTTGAATCGTCCAAAACACACACTATGAAGCATCCAAATACCGCCATACTGCTCGTCCGTACGGACCCAAGTGTCCTGAAGCTGCAACATGAAAAAGTTGTTTGGAAGAAAATAATATGATCTCTGTTTTTGGTCTTGTTGTAGTAGTAGCTCCCAGTGGCTTCAGCGGCTTCAGTACAGACGAGCAGTATGGAGGTATTTGGTTGTTTCATAGTGTGTGTTTTGGACAATTCAAAAGTGAGCACTATCTGCCGTCATTATATGGAAATCTGTTGCCAGCCAGACCCCCCCTGGAACTCCAAAAGTGTTTTGATGACTGAAAGTTCTCCAAACCCTTCCTTGGCATGACGGTGAGTAGAAAATTGGTGAATTATCGATTTTGTGTGAAGTATCCCTTTAATGCGTCACAATAGCTCTCGAGGGACATCGAGCATTACTGATAAAAAAAAGTGGACAAGTGCAGCCGAAGCATTTTTAAATTTCTACAGTCCTGTGTTCTACAGTTTGTCTGTTTTGTTGTAAAAAAAAAAAAGTTTAATCCAACATTATTCCTTCATGCTTAACGGCTCCCCCCTCCAGTCAATCACTTAATGGCGATATGTTTTTGAAAATTCATGTGCTAAGTCTGAACTGGATTACGTACGGTCAGCTGAACAGGGCGACTGCAATAAACTTGTCATTGACTGGACGGTATTAAAAGGAAGCTTTAGTGCAGAGGAGAAGAGAGGTGTTGCTCAGTCGCTGCTTGTTAACATGAATAACTTATTCTAAACAAATAGGATTCTCACATTGCAATATTGTTTAAATTACATATAGTTGACATACTGTACAATACAAGATGTGACGCAAAATCTTCTGATTATGAAAAGTTTAAGAAAACAAATGAGAGTATCTATAAGATATATGACCTGTACATGTAACATGATGAATCAGTCAACTATCATGTTCCACAGAGGCTCATTACACTTTGTATTAAAGGGACAACAAGGAGTTTTGGAAAGTGAAGTGTTTTCACACTACATTTCCCATGAGCCTGCGCGCACAGTTTGGACCGGCGCAAGACGGACGAAGGCGAAAACATTTGCCAAGAATGTTTTTTATTGATTAAGAATGAAAGTCGGAGATTCAAAGGTGGTCAGATACCGTCGTAGTTCCGACCATAAACGGCGATTCAGCGGTGTTATTCCCATGACCCGCCGGACAGCGTCCACGAAACTGAAAGTAGGAAATGCTGGGCGAGCCGACCACTAAATAATAACAACAAAATAACGATAAAGACAAAACAACATATTTATTATTGAAAATGGACCCAATGTGTGGGTAACGTAGATTCATCCACATTAATATGATACTTTTTTATAACCAAATACAAACTCCTTGTTGTCCCTTTAATTATGATGTTATGTTACACCAAATGTTATATAAAAGTTGATTTTTTTGTTATTTTTTTTAGTTTGAAATTTTCAGCAGTTATCTACTATTACTGCTACTACTATTTGAACTGTTTATCTTTTACCATTAGCTTTCTGTTTATTATTTTTAGCCTTATATTTAAAAGTCTTAATACATTTACTTTAATCTATCAATTATTTATTTAAGCTACACAATCTTTCAACTGAATCCATTGCCAACCACAAAAGTCGCTCCCAAGACAGTCAGTAAATGACTGCATGAATCAAATGTGTTCATACTGTGACCCTCCCACAGAAGAGAAACTAAACCACAAACTTTAACTGTGGCTTGAACTTCACTCCGCCGTCCTGTGATACACCCTGTCTAACTTATAATTCGGTGCAGCGTGGCCCCTGATCCTTCGCCCGTCCTCTCCTCGGTGGATCCCAGCTGCTCGGGGAGCACGGGCACAGTGAGAGAAACAGGCAGAGAGGGAGAGGGAGAGAGACGGTGATGGAAGGATGCAGCAGCCATAGTGGGAAGTTAGAGAGATAGAGAAGAGAGAGGGAGGGAGAGAGCTGCTTAATGGACACCAAGTGAGGTGCTCATCAGTATTCCAGCCATGCTGTCACCTGAGTGGAGGATGGGAGGGAAACTAAATGAGTCTGCACATTCCCTGATTTGGTGCAGAGTAGCAGGTGAGAGTGGAGAATAGCTCCTGTGGAAAAGAAGTGAAAGAAGACAGGAAGCTGAATTCATGATTAGTGGAAGTATTTTGTGTTTGAATTGCAAGAATATTTTTGTGTGTCGTATTGATGTTATTGTGTCATTATGTAATAACTTGGAGTAATGGCCATTGAAACACTTAAAATGACTAATTGATGGGGTCATTTTAAGTATTTATGCAAAATATTGTATCTGTGTAGATGAATCCATAAAAAAAGAGACTCCCTTAGCTTTTTTGAAAGTATATCAGATCTACACCAGGTCAAAAATAACACTGTGGGAATACTGCAAACTTAGTAGTGTGATTTTTAAGCTCCTCCTGTTGTTTGCCAGGTACAGTTGGCCGGATGCTCGGTGTTGTACGTGCGTTTGTGCAAACACAAGGACAGCTTTCACTTCCAGTTGGAGCTCACAGCTGAGAGAGAGGAGGCACTGCTTGTTTGGAAAATCACTGGGCCCTTTTTGCAGACACACTTTTTGGCATCTTTGTGCCGAGCGATAGGCTGCTCCGAAGGCTGCCCTCTGCTGTCAGTGAACGGCGTGTGTGGTCTGATCTGTGGCAATGATCTCACTGAATTTTGGCTGCTGTGTAGACCCTGTGTGTCCCTGCCTGTGTCACTGCTCCCAGGTGTGAGGCTTAATGTCACTCTTTTATTTATTTGTATTTCACTCACACGTTTGTTGCGATGTAAAACCAGCTGAGTTTCATTTGTCTTATTTGACAAAAAATATGAGTTGGAGCTATTTTAGTATTGTCACAACAAGTGTTCCCACAACAAATAGCAGTGTTGTGATTAATGGCCGAGTTCCAGTGGCGCAAATTCAACAGTTTTTCCTGTAAAAGTAGCTTCTTTTTAGCTTCTGTCTGTTCTCAACACTTTAAAGCAAAAGTTCAAACAAAAGTCACTCAGAAGACAGAAGATTGATCTAATTTCTTTGTGTTAAATATGAAATAGTAGATCAGCGGCAGGCGAGCTTAACATCATAAGACTCTTTCAATCAAGTAACCCTGAGTAAAATCATAAATCATCAATTATGCAATTCATTTTTTGTACTTTTTAAACAAACAAGATATTACATCACATTCAAGGTGAGCTAGCAGGTGGGTTTTTATTTAAGACAGAGCTAGGCTCGTTGTTTTCTATTAATGCTAAACTAAGCTTGAATTATTAATTCTCACTAACAGTAAGAGTAGACCTACTCCTACACTCCACCAAGCATCTTATTGCTGTAGCACATTCAGAAAATTATTTTTGACAATCCTTAAAGACTCTTGTATCCATCTGGGTGAAAACAAATTCTGTTTGCTGCGAGACAAAAATATATTTTCTGTAGTTTTGACTCTAGCTGTGAGAGAAATATTGATTTTCTTATCTTAATTCTGGGCAAGAAATCGCAAAGAAAGAGCATATACTTCCCAAAGTATTTATTTGAAAAATGTTGGCAACGACTGCCATCTTTGGTATCCACAAGCATGTCCTGATCATTGCTGGAGGATTATCTTTTAAAAAATCTGATTTGATTTCATTCATGTCTGAAAATTGATCCGTCTGTGTCCTGCAGGACGAGGAGGACGAGGAGGAGGAGGAGGGTGTGTCCCGGGTGCGAGTGACCAGCAGGAGGAGCCCTCACAAAGTGGAGCGAGTTTCTGGCTTGGTGACTCGCTCCCATGTCGACGTGCCAAAGGTGAGTAAAGCAAAACAGGAAGAAAAAAAAAAAGAAAGAAAAGAGGCAATTTTCCCAGGGGTCTCTTGAACACAGCTTCTCCCCCAGTGATTCTGTTGAGACATCAAAAAGGGCAGCTGCTGCTAAGAGAAGCAGACACTAATGAAGCTGATGATGTGATGATTACACATTCTCCACGGAAAGTGCTCTGGCATCACGAAACATTTGTTACTGTTCATAAAGGTTGACGACCTTTGGAACATTATGTTAATGATGAGACATGACTGCTAAATCATAAAGTAGACCAGGAAGTCCGAGAATTATTTCCTAAGGATTTGTTTGACCAGTTTGAAAAAAAACAGCACTTTAGTCTGAACTCCCCAAAAAACTGCATTATTGAAAATCTTAATTCTTTACATTTTGCCTCAGTTGCAATGATAATTAGCATCGATTATTCTCACACAGATTGTGTAGTTAATATATTTATTCATAGGCCTACTCTGGCAGTAATTATGTGACACAGCTTTCCTTTAGTTTTGTTGTCAGTCTCTTCAACTACAGCTGTACTGAAGTAGCGTATGCATTTTCCCATGTCGAGGAGCTCCCTGTTGCAATGAGACGATGTCAAAGATTTAAAGGAATAAGTCGCCCATTTTATGAAATGTGCTGCATTTTGCTGAGCGTCCGCTTAGCTTAGCGTAAAGACTGCAAACAGAGGTAAAGAGCTACCGTGGCTCTGTCCCAGTGTGTCAACCTATAGTCGTTGTCGTGGTCAACCTGCTGCAGCAGCACAGTCCCTCACAGTTCACGATAGAGACGTTTCTCGTAGGCTTCCCGTGTTTCTCAGTATTGTTGTGTTCACATGCCTTCCCCCATTACAACACGGCCAGTGGCACATGGCAGCACAGTGGCCGCAGGCGTTGGCTTTTCAGCTGAGCCCAGAACTAGTGCAGTGAGCGGAGGGAGGTGGAGGAGGGTGGAGGCATGAGGATCTGAGGGGAAGGGGAGGGGGGGCTTGGAAGGGGTGAACGAGAGGGAGATGCAGGCTGTAAGCTCCTAGATTCAATGTGCTTGTATGATAATGTCTCCTAAGAATATGGTGACAGTACAGGTTGACTCTGGTGTGGATAATATGGAGCTGTGTGTGTGTGTGACTCCCTCCATCACATGGAGAGGAGGGAGGTGAGGAGGCGCAGGGAATCGGGAAGGAAGGAGGGAGTGTGTGTGTGTATGGGGTTGGGGGGGTGGGGAAGGGGTAGAAGGAAAAGAAAAAGATGTAGTGGGGGAGGCTGGAGAAAGAGAAAGAGAAAGAGAGAAAGAGAGAGAGCAAGGCGGCTGAGAGGCGAGGGCCGGTGCAGTGCAGAGCTGGAACGGACACCCAGAGCTCAGCCATCCTCGGGTTGCCATGGAAACCACATTCCTCCCCCGCCTGCATCCCTACAGACTGCTCTGACTCTCTATCTATCTATCCCTCTCCTCGCCTCTCTGTTTTTCATCCTGTCTTTTTCATTCCTCTTTTAATTCGCATCTTTGTTTTTTCTCCCCCCCTCCTCCTCCTCCTCCTTCTTCTTCTTCCTCTTCTTCTTCTTTCTCTCTCTCTGCTCCGTTTTTTTTTTTTTTTTTTTTACACCGTACACGCACTGAGCAATCCATGATCGTGCACACTCAGCAAGCACGACGACTCCACATGCACTTGCTCTCCGTGGCAAGGTGAATGGGTAATTACACACACAGGGTTTATTTTGCATTCCCATGCACTCACGGACGCATAAGCACTTCGTTGTTTTCTCCACATCTCTCTATTTTCTTCTCTCTATTTTTACTCCCCCTTCTGTTCAGCACCATGCTTCAGTAATGCCCCCTCTAGTCATCGCATTTCTGCCCACACACAGGGCACCTTAGCTCGGTTTCTCCTCAGTTATGGCGCCTGTCGTGGACCCACAGCACCTTCATCGTATTTTATCAACTTGCTTGCTTGTTTCTACCTCATCTCCTGACCTCCTATACTTCCACCCCTTTTTTTTTGACTCTCTTTTTGTGCACGTACAAAATCCGTGCTTAGCCGTGCAGCTCTGATACAATCTCTCCCTCTTTTCCCTCCATCCCTTCTTTCATTTTCCTCCATGTGTATGTTTCCGTCTCTCATTATTCCATCAGTTGGAGGTGGTGTACGTGGTTGTGTGTGGCGGAGCAGCTGTTCCCCGCCGCCGAGGCCTCTTAATAGGAGTCTTAGCGGCGCAGCCTTTTTTGTTTTCTGCATTTGCATCCCTTCGATGTTGCTCCTTGGCAGGTTACTTTGTCTTTCAGCACAAAACTGATGAGTATCTCTCATTTCTCTTGGTCTGACTGGCTTTCTGTCTTGCAGCCTCTGTTCCTTTTCCCATGCACCCCCCCCTCTCCTGTCTTCCTCCTCTCTCTCTGCACACTTCACAAAGCTATGATTCATTAAGCAGTGGCAGCATCAAGTGTAAAGGTTCTCCCATATTCTGCAATTTATTCCCTGCAAATACCTGATGTTTGTGCAAGGAGCATGAGTGTACTGCTATGATGTAATGACGCCTGAGAGAGACTTATAAGACTTGCTTTCTCACCCCCTCTTACAGTTAGTTAAGGCTACAGTAGAGCAGCTTAGTATGTGTTGATACGGAGCTGCCTCTTTAAGACCGCCTCACTGCCGACTCTCCTTTTATGGCGCTGCATCCGGTCAGGTGACGAAGGAGTAGTCACATAGCTGCTCTGAGAAATGCCTAGAAATGACTGAAAAGCTCAATACATGGTCTGTGCAGTGGATGGGGGGTTGTAATGCTCATTACGATAGCATGTGTGTATGTGTGTGTGTGTGTGAGAGAGTGAGTGTGTTTGTTACAGGGTGTCCAGGTGGGTTTATGTAATAAGGGCTGTGCAGGCTGATGCTGAGCTTATAGTGTTGGGGGGGAAGCTGCAAGGTGGGATGTGGAGAAGCATCTCTGCTCCAAAGCGCAGGATAATTTCCTCATTTATGCCATAAATCACAGGTCCTTCTTTTTCATTTGTCAACTGAAGGTCAGAGGTCACCGCTTTCATTTCACAAGATAAATCACCTAATGCTGTTGATCCACATCGTTTTAGCCCAAGCTCTTTAATTGGACACGGTGTTTATCAAGGATTGCACACACACACTGATATATATTGTATGCAGGTTTGTGTTAGGTGAATGTTTTTTTTCCCAAGAAGGTTGCCATGATTACTCTGGTTTACTAAAACCAAGTTGTTGTTATTGTATTTTCTCAAACAGCTATTTAACTTGGTCAGAGTCAGAGTGTAATTACTCTCTAACACTTAAATCATACCCTGCTGTGCAGTGTTGCTCCACTGTTTGTGACAATAAATTGTTTCAATATTTATGACAAAAAAAATGTTTTTCACCTCTCATGGAACATCTTTTCTGTCGATGGTTCCTCCTTTTTTAAAAATCAGTTTTTATGTGTAGCCACTAAAGAAATGCCAGTGACAGAATATTGCTTTTTCCTGCCTGGTACTGCATCACAAATGGAAAAATAATCTTATATCGGTGACCGTTTTATTGTGTAATAAAGTGCAGATTGAATTGACGACATCATGTGATCTAATATAAACACATTACAAAAGACATGCTCAAAAATGATCATGTAATTAAGTCGAACCAAAGCTACATAATCCCTACAAAAATTGAACGTATTTATGGCTGTGATATTTGATTACACTAGTTTGTACTTACATGGGTTCTTTGCCCCATGTATAATGGCTGCTGCTGCTGCTGAAATGTTCACTCTTTGATTATGAAGCTCTGCATTTTTTAATGATTCAAGCAGGAAAAGGGGGGGAAAAAATCAAACAGAAAACTTGATTCCTGATCCACAAAATGACATTAAAACAAATGACATCTTACAAGACATGTGCACCGGGACTACATTAACCTTCAAGAGCCTCTCTGTCCCTCTAACAGCTCTTTTCTAATTTCATTAGTGCGTATTTACTTCCTGTATTCCTCCTCCTGTGATCTGATACAAAAAAACCTCAGAAATTGATTGGCTCTAAAAAAGACTTAGCTATTTTTAATGTATTTATATTATTTAAAGGGAGACATTTCTGTGGCTGCAAACACAGTTCATATCGTAGATGTGTGTAGATAATACAGATGACATATCTGTGTTCATTCAGCAGGTGATCTTTTTTTGTCTGTCTCTCATGCCTCTCTTACGTGGTTCTTGCCATTCCCTCATTTTTTCTTTTTTTAAATAGCAAACCTTCCCACTGCAATGAGTGGTAAATGCGTTGTGGACAGTTTTAAAGAGAGACAGCGCAAAGGGAAGGGAAGGGATGGTTGCAACATGTGCTCAGTCATGTGTGCTGTGATCGATATGCTTACATCGTCCTTTCAAGCCGCTGCCTCTAAGCCCCGCCTCGTCGCTCTGATTGGCTTCAGAGGGGGTTTGTGGCTGCATCCTGCAATGTAACTTGAGGCTCTCAGCGGCTTCTAGTGCCTGTTAGAAAATGCTCAAGTTTCTCGTCTTCTTGGTAAAAAAAAAAAAAAAATCTCTAGGTTAGAGTGAAGGAAGATGATGATAATGAAGTGAGTTACTGTTGCATGTAATTAAGTGTGGCTGCAGCCTGCTGTGTGTGCCTCCTGGTAGGCCTGCAACACAGAGCAGCGTGCCTTAAAATCCTGCTCAATTGAACAGGAAGCTTGCACAGATCCACATGAACATGGGTTTATTTTAAATGCACTACATCTTATACATTAATCAAAGCACTGAAGATGCGCTGGTATCCATGTACGAGCACCGTAACATGCAGACTATGTACAAATATGCGCTCTCCCCATGCAGACACACCCTGCTCTGTTCCCCGTCACATTTCATTAATAATGCATATAGGCAGGGGCTTAATGGCGACACTATAACATTCCCTCTCAGTTCTCTCAAAACATAAACCTTCACCCTCGGTGTCAGGATGTTTTATATCTAGCTGTGATCATCCTACAAATTCATAAGCATGCAAAATGGTTCACAGGCAGTCCCATCGCATCACTGAAAATATAACTGCTATAGATACATGAAAGCCATATAGTCTCTCCTTCCTTCTTTTTTTTTCCCCCTCACACATTCTCACTCTCAATCTCTTCCTCCACCCACTCGAAAGCCCAGGCGTGTAATCTTGTTGGTTTCGTACACATGTGTTGATGTCATCATTGTGAACATAATATATTTCCCCTATGGTTCTTAAACCGGGCTTCAGCAGTTCAGTTTCCTCTCACTGTGCTTATTCTGACCCGATCCTGCACATGGGCAGTACTGAGGAGGGGAAAAAAAATAATTCAGCAGCAGTGCCGCTTTGCCGGTACTGGGAGAGAGAGAAAAAAAGGGGGGGTTGGGGGGGAGAGGGGTAAAGAGTGATGTAAAGTAATGCAGTGTGATTCAAAGGCATCCTCTGTTGAGAGGCAGGTCTAGTGTACCCAGGAGAAAAAGGATTTTCATCTGCTGCACCTGCTTCCATTGTGAGATTATTTGCAGATGTGTGCTGTGACACAGAGCCCGAGGTTGCCAATCACTAGCACAAGAAAGCTGTTATAGGTCTGCAGCTGAACTAGAGATGACCGTGGAGGTGACCAGTGACCAGTCGGAGGGACAGGGGTGCTCACTGTAAGTTGGATTTTGGCTGCACTGGTCTGATGGAAAACGTGGATTAGACTAACTAAATGAGCGGGTCGGGACTGAGGGCCCGGCATCAACGGATTGTGGACCGTGGTGAATCCTGACCTGTAGGTTTTTTTTTTATTTATGATCGTGAATAAATATAGAAGTACAGTGGCTTTTTTCATACGGGCTTTGACGTGTGAAGCAGCGCCTTTTCACCCAGAGCAGCAGGCAGCACAGGAGCTTTAGGTGGCGTGGCCCCTTTAAGAGCAGCTAGTGAAGCGCTCAGTCCTGTTGGTGCTGTTGCTGCTGATGGCAGCGCTGCCAGTTGATTGGCTGTGGCTGTCAGGGCTGAGGTGCTAGAGGGATGCTGCTACGTATCCGCCCCCCCTCCCTCCTCCCTCCCTGCCTCTCTCTCTCTCTCTCTCTCTCTCTCTCTATGTCTCTCGGTCTCCATCTCCCTATTGCTTGCTCGCATCCCTCTGAATAATCCACATCTAGGGCAAGCTGGCTGAGAGGCGATCCAGTGCTCAGCTCCTCTCTGCAGGCTGAGAAAAGAGACAGAGAGAGACAACGATTTTCAACGCAGGAGGAAAAACGCGATATTTTGACTGAACGGGAGAATACCAAGAATTAACAGAGGAAGATTTTCATCTGCGGATATCATTTATTTATATATATTGTTTATATATCTATATATATATATTTGTACACACACATATAGATATTTATATATATATACATTTATCCCTGTACATATCTGTATTTGTGCTTGTCTGTTTATATTAATATTTTTATATGTATTTGTGTGTGTAAATATATATGATATATAAACAAAAGAATATATATATATATTAATGAATTTATATGCGTATCACTGTGAACCAAGAGAAGCAAGAGGAAATTTCTATCATTGGGGCTGGTCTCTGATTGTGTGGTCGTATACAATATTTTGAATATTTCCTTTGATCTTCTACGTCAAGAGGACAAAGACTACGTGCCCATTTTGTATTTTGTTTTCCTGTTGCTGCTTCCCGTCCCTCTCGATCTTTTTTTTTTTTCTACATCCGAGAGGAATAAAGCGGAGAGTGACAGGATTTGACGAAAAAGGGAAAATCTGTAGAAATTCCTGTGATTAGTGTTATTTCCGTCGGCATTAGCGCTCTGTGAGCCGATCACAGCGTGCTGTGTGAGATCTGAGGAGGCAGCAGAGACAGAGTGCCACGCCGCTCAGCTCAGCGTCAGCCCAGCCAGCGCAGCCAGCATGCACAAACACCACCACTGCTGCAAGTGCCCAGAATGTTATGAGGTGACCCGTATGGCTGCCCTGCGTAGGATGGACGCCCCGTCATATGGAGGAGACTGGCAGGCCGAGCCCTATGGATACCCGCCTGGGTACGGGGGAGGCCAGACCTTACCTCCTCCTGCCTCAGGGGGAGGTGGAAGCATGGGAGGAGGAGGGGGCACTTTGGGGAGAAGTAAGGGCAAGATTATGTCTAGTGGGGGCCCTGGAGGCCCCAACCCAAAGGGCCAGTCCAAGGGAGGCCCCAAAGTAAACGGCAGCAACTCCAGTGGACAAGGAGGATGGTGGCCTGAGTGCACCTGTACCAACCGGGAGTGGTATGACCAGGTAACTCATCTTCCTCACTCTGTAACATACTGTAGCTCAGGACTGGGGGGGCATGGCTGGGGATCTGGGATCAGATGAGCTGTCGCTGTAGTAAAGCAGAGACGATCATGTATCAGCTGAGGCTGTTGGTTTATGGAGGAGAATTCATATTTAGTATTCATATCAAGCCCCCGGTTTCCCATTTGTTGACTGGTTCTTCTATTGGAAGCAGAGTATGGGGAGCAGAAAGGGACTGATCCAGTTTCACCGCACACACATGGGGATGATCTTCATGTTTGGATTTGATGCAGATGACTAATGCTTATAGATTTAACACACCTAGTGCATGTCGTCAAAGGCTTACGCTGATGCAGTTACCATAGGCCAAAGAAATGGTGCATTTTTCATTCATTGAAGCAGCTCTTGAGATGCAGTTTGCAATCATTTCAAACCATCTCTCAAGGCAGTAACTCATACGTTACGCTCTGACTGTGAGGAATAAGGTGTAAGGAAATAGATCATCTAATTGTAGGATTGTGTCTCATAAGCTCAGAGTAGAGGAGGACATGATGAAATTGACACCAGTTCAATTCTTATTCGTGGCCTGTGTGTGTGTTTTTTTTTCCCAACAAGCCATTTCGCTCAGTAGAATCACAATATAACGGATGTGCTGTCAGAAAAAATCAAGGATCAGCAGTAATCTGTGTCCAAACGCTGCCTGTCATACATGCAGCACAGTATGAATGAAACCGCCTCTTTCCATGCGCTCCATTTTGTTTCTATTATCTCCCTTTATTTACATGTATTTATAAATTACAGTTGATATAAGGTCAGAACAGCCTCGGAAGCACAAGTCTTTAATTAAGCAAGGTGCACGTATGTGAGCATGAGAGTTAGCTTGGGTGGGGGAAGGGTGGCTTGGTGAGCATGAGATTCAAGGAATGGTTCTTGCTGTGTATGAGTATGTGTCTTATGTAGTCTCGTATTTGCAGCAACTGAAGCCGTTGCATTGTTTTGTGCTTCTCCCCCCCCATCCTCCTCCTCCTCCTCCTCCTCGTCCACGTCTGATCACATTTTGAGCAAGAACTGCGAGGCAGAGGGAAGGAGGAAGGTGAGAAGAAGCACAGGGGTAAAATGGAGGCTGAAATTTCAGTGGCAGAGTGGAAGAGATCCCCCTGAGCTGAGCCCACATATGAGCCGCAACCTGGCTGATATTAGCAGATCAGCACAGCTGAGGAGAGCTTTCAGCGTTTGAAGGAGACAGAAAGAGACAGACACTTCCTCTCGGTTCATGTTGTATTAGAAGAATCTGTGCAACCGTTTTTTTTTCCTTCTTTTTTCTTATCAGCTGCATCCAGACCAATCAAGCTTATTCCATGTTTCACACATTTGAAAGCTCACAGCAGATGTGATTATGTAAGCACTTATTGCTTACATGGAGCTTCAGTGTTAGCACCTGATATCTCTACCTCCCATTTCCAGCACATTAATCCAGCATTCACCTTGCAATGCAAAACAAATTAGTAATGGCTTGTTTTTCAATTTTCTTTTAATTTAAATTTTTGCTTGCATCCTGATTCATCTTGTGTTTTATAGTAGATGAGACACCACTCTGTAGAGTCCTATCTGGTCCCATGGATGCTTGCTGCTCTGCTAATATCATGTGAACGTGCAGCACACGGAAACTCTTTGATAGCAAAGATCCAGACATGGAAAACAAATCAGCGATTGATGATTGGAGGGTTGTGGAGGGGGGGGGCAGTCAGTGGGGTGAAAATGCTAAGGTTGAAAAAGAGTAGAAATAAGCCAATAAAGGCAGGCAGCAGGGCCTGGAGAGGGAGGAGGGGGTTATGTAAGAGGAGGCAGTTGGTGGTGCTGTCAGAGAGAGAGAGCAGGAGAGGCCCCGGCACTGTGGACAAGCATCTGCCCCTCCGCGTCTTAAAACAGGCATGTGAATTGCCAGTGTGCCCCCAACCCCCCTTCTATCCCCCCCGTCCCCCCCTCTACATCCCCTCCATGTTTCTATACGAACATGCCACAGCACCGCATGGATGAAGATGCACACTCCCACTCCCACCCTCGCTCGGCTCCTTCCATCAGTCACCGTTGCTCATCCTTGGGTGGGAAATGTGAATGCCACCCCTCCCCCCCTGCCCGCTACCTACACACAGCCGGAGAGCAGGGCAGTAATCACACACATACACATACACACACAGACACATGTCTATTATTTTATAGTTTTCATAACAACTCATGTTTTTTTTATGCTAGCACGATGAAATGCAATAACCTTGCACAGTCATTCAGAATTATCTGAGCTGGGTTTTTTTTTATTATAGCTGGATCATTGACATTTGTAAATGGCTGCTGTAGCCATGAACACTTTACATGTACATGTGAGGAAATCATTAGACATCCCAGGACATAATGATGCTGTATTACTTTTTTTTTCTCCCTCCTCTGTCATCTATTTGCTAAAGGATTGTGCTGCTTTTGTCAAGAGCTTGCTAGGTTAATTATGGATGATTCCAGTTGGGATTATAAGAACATTCTTTAAAACAAGAGCTTTTGAATTTAAATCTGAGAAAAGTAGAGGCCTCAGTCTACAGGGAGCTTCAGTCAGAAAGCTCCCTCTTCCCCCCGCGGGCTCCAATCTGTCTTTGTGTGTTCTCCAGCTCTGTCGCTATGATTAGCTTTAAATATTAATTGGATTTTACTTTATTTATTAGCATCAAGATTTGGTCCAGAATGCCGTGCCAGACCTATTGTTTATAACAGGTCTCTGTAGTGGCGCTGGTGTTTTAAATTAATGCGCAGGCACGGTGGGCGTTCCATGTTGAACACTCCCATAGGTGATTACAACTTGACAGCCTTCGGGCCATGATCAGAAATGTGTGTGCGTTTGTGCGTGTGTGTGTACCTTTTACAGTCCTATTGATTTATCAGTGTCGTTGGTTTGTACATCTGTCTGATGAGATTTTGTTCAGACAGATTTGATTTGCCATCGCTGTAACAGCAACCCAGAGAGTATTATCGGATGGGATTTACATGTGCTCCATGTCCAAATGTCTTGAGCTGGATCCCGTTCTGTGATCTTGAAAGGCCCCATCTGAAACCTGGAATAGTCCCATCACATCTATAAGAGGGGGGTGGGGTGGGGGGGTATATGGACTCAGCAAGTGGATTCATTTTCTATAAGACATAAAAGTGTTAATGATAACACCAAGATGGATGACATTTTAATTACACTTACAGATGATGTTCTTGTACCTGTCAATAACTTTCAGTCCAGGGTGACACATAATTACAGTTGGGTTGTGTCGAGTATAAGAGAAGCACGGTGTAACATCTCGAGCTCTGATTGGCTGGTTTTTGATTTTCTGTGATGGGTGCATCGGAGTGACAGCAGACTCTTATCTAGGTGTTTTTGTCCTTATGACAAAGAGTTGGAAACGTTGTCAGAAAAAGACATTTCAATCGTATGACAGGATAGATAGATAGATACCCATAAACCTCAGGAAAGCTTCATACAAATGAGAAACCACAAGAGTACCAAACGTTCCTCCATCTTCTTAGTGTTGTAGAAAGGAGCAGCACTCCTCATTAGGCCAGGATACCCCGACCTCCACAGATAAGGAGTTCATTGAAGCACTGGTTTATTGTCAGTGGTTTGTCTGGTGTCTTTTATTTTTGGTGGTACTGTAGGTCCCCTTCACGTCACGGGTCGCGTCAGTGTCATAATTTCTGTTTAGCCTCTTTTAATGCAGCAGTGTTACTTGTAGCTGGTAGATGTGACCGTCGTGGCCCCCTCTGTGAGTCTATGATGTGGCTCTCTAATCCAAGACTCCAGGCTTTGAGTTTTCTTCACTGGTTTGTTGTTTCTTTTGCAGTATTTATTGGTTTGATTATTTATGATCTGGTATTTAAGTGGTGCTAGCGCAGCCTTTGCACCAGCTGCACATTTACTAGATTAAATGGAGATAAGGAGAACGAAGGTGACTTTCAGAAAAGTAGTAAACTCAAAATCCTGCTCATTCATTTGTAGCCCAGTCTGATTAAACATTGTGTTTTCTCAAAAATAAAGAATAATATACGTATGTTACTAAAATCAGCTCAATTATTGTATCGTTTTAATGTTTAGGGGAGAATCAGCGTCCTTCTGACATCACTCTGGCATCATGTTGATGAACCTGCTCGTTCACTTGCCCACACTCACCCCAACAAACATTCCCAGAATTCAGTCGAGGGAAAACAGTGTAAATAATTACTTTTTAAAATCTGTCCGTTCAGCTAAACAATGTGAAATGTGACGTGTGCTCTGAATTTCTCATGTTTTTGCAGCACGTCATGACGTCAGCTTTAACCACCAGTGAGGCGTACTGTACTGTATGTGAATGTGCAGCTGATACTAAACCAGCAGGACATACTGTAAAAGTGTGTACAGTAACAACGTTGATGCTTCCAACTTTCCCATGATGCTCGCTGCTGCTTGTGTTGCAAGTTTGTCACGTTGTCACTACGCTGGCAGAAAAAAACGCACTGAACCGAGTCCGACACCACGGTTTAATTTTCTTAGTTAGCTACAGTATTAGGAATTGTTTGGGATAACGTACATCAATCTGTACTCACTGCAAGACATTTTGATCCATGTTCGTCATCACTAGTAATTGTTGTTTCAAATTGTGCAAAGCAATTAAAAAAAACAAACATTTTACCACAGTGAGCGCTGATGCTTTTGTGAACTGAAGTTGCTCCAGAAAGCAGAACAGTCACAGTCGTCAAAGTTTATGAGGAACCAGGTTCACAACCTTTGTTCCTGTGCGACTTGTATTTCGTCCAAACAACAGATTCAGTTTCTACATTAAATAGAAGGAACAGCAGCTGTTTTTCCTCTTTAACAAGCTTGTTCACTTTTCAGTGTGTCAATATAGAAAAAATATTCATCCACCTGTTGTTTAACTCAGTGTGTTTTTATGAATATTTGGAAATTTGGTTTATCTCTCTGCACTTCTGGCTTCGATATGTAAATTCAGAACTACATGTACATTTTAAACATTTCTCACTGAAACAGATTTTTATTTTTTTGAAAAACTGCATTTCAGCTTTGCAGCCTGCTACAAAAATTATGTTTCAGATGCCAACGCTGCATTTTACCGATCTCAGAGCACATAATTTAATTTCAGTTGTCTTCTAGCAAACCTCCTACATCACATCTTCCCTTCTGCGTCTGCCTGTCTCTCTCCCACATGCACACACACACATGTACCTACAGTATAACCACACACACCAATTCTTTACACAGACCTTTACCCAGAAACAAAGTGTTCCTTACCCATGAGGATTTTGGGGGTAAAGAGGGGATGATGAATCATGGGAAATGCACTACAAAACAAGGGAGACAAGGTGCGCTGCAATATTTATATGTGCACTTTGACAAAAGTTAGCTTTCTCTGTGATGTAAGAGGGGGAGGGGACGGCGCGCTTGAAAAACGGCCGGTCAGACGTTGACGTCAGTGTGCAGAGGAGACGTTGACAAGCAAGCCACCATTAAGAGAGCACGGGGGCTCGGTCTGTGACGGCGAGCTGCTGTAGCTGTGACCCAGGACCCAACACCTACACTTCCTTTAAAAGCCCCCCACGCAATTACCGTCCTTCTTTACCTTCGCATTGTGTTTAGAGTCTGCTCGTTGTTGTTTCAACACGTAGCTCCTCTGTGAAAATCTGGACGTGTCTGTGTCCAGACTTAAAGCTCATCAAGTGGTTTTCTCGTTACTGTAGTTTGGCCACGGCTATGTGATACATACATACGCTTTTGTGCAGAGTTACAGGTGCAGTCGCCTGAAGCTGCAGCTCCTGTGTGTGTGGAGTTGTGTTTCCTGCTGGAAGCCGAGGCTACCGTGCCCCTGTGATCCATATGGTCATTGTCAGAGGCCCTGCCAGGGCTCAGCCCCGAATCAGCTCGCCTGTTCCCCTCTCTGGCGCTCGCTGCCAGCCAGGGGAGGAGAGAGGAGAGGAGAGGAGAGAGGAGAAGGGAGGGGAACGCGGTTTGTTTGTTTGCTTGCCTGCTTTGTTTTATTTAGAGCTTTTTGCTGATCACAGTAGCGACTGGCCTAGAAATGTGACTGTGCTGCACAGGGCAGAGTGGACTCCCGATTCAGTGATGGAAGCATCAGATTTTCAGACGGAGGGAGAAGAAGAGAGAGGGGCGCGAAGCGAGGGAACATGCAGGCTTTGATGGAATGAGATGGCAGCGTTAAATGCTTACACCACCGTTGCTGTTAATTAAAAGAATCAGATTTAAGTGTGTGATGTGCTGCGTGTTCACGTATGAAAGCGTTTTTTTTTCTCTCTCTCTCTCTCTTCTGTTGTGCTAGACTCATTTTAGCAGGAATGTGCCAGCATCCTCGGCAAAGGTACATCAGCTCCATCACCCACATGCTGCTGTGGAATATGTGTGTATATCCAATCAATATCAGAGAAGAGCTCGTCCCTAAGTCTTCTGACTCCTCTTCATTTTTGTGGGGGTGTGTGGGTACTTTTAACAGCGCTTGTGCTTTTTATTGCTTTTATTCAACCATCGTATCAGCTGTTATTTTGGTAACGCTTTAAAACAGGGGACAAAAAATCCCAAATTGGGTTAAAAATCAATGATGATACACTGGATACCTGTAACTTACCTCCTAGAGGGGAAATTATATTAATGAGTTGTGTCTAATGAGTAATTTACAGATATATGTAGGATTATTCCCGGCTTTATAGTATAGATCAGTTATTGTCTCAATAGCACATTTCTACAAACCTTGTTTTCATTTGCTTATTATTTCCAGTCTCCAGCAATTTTGTTACTTCTTTTAAGATCCTCTCAATGAAATACGAAATTGGCCTTTTAATCTGAAACAGGGGATGTGCTGAGTTTCATTTATAGTAACTTAACAACACTTGATAAAATATAAAATGAGTAGCTAGAAAGCTAGAGGAGAGTCAGCGCTGTGGTAACATGCGTTATACTGAGTGCAGATGATCCCACACAACCCTCACTACTGTGTGCTGGAGAGCTGTTAAATAAAACGATGCTGGAGAATCAACAACATGTTAAGTACATTCACATCGTATTTTGGGATAACGCAGCAAAATTATGAAATTTTGTGTTGTTTTTTTTTACAGTAGATATTTTGACATGTCACAGTATAAAAGCACAGGTGTGAATAATGAAAGGAAATGACCGCTGAACTCCTTTTAGCTGATTGGGTCCCCAGGTCCTGGTGTCGTTCATGCTGACTCACTGTCACACTGTCATGACTTACTGGGACACTTGAGTTTGATACTCAGTGCCAAGAGGTTCGAGGTTTGATAATAAGGTCAGTGTTGACTGTCTCGTTTGCTCTCACAAAGGAAGTTTCTTGCAGCCTCGTAACAGCTATTCCTCTTGGAAAATACCCTCTGCTCACAGTCAAACACAGCTTTGTGCTAAATGTACTCTAAAGGTACACAACAAAGGTACACATTCTTGTACAAAACTCATCCAGTATCACTTGTTTTTTAACTGTTGTTTCATTAGAAATAATAGTAGAATAATTCTTTCATACATGGGGGGGATTTTAGTGAGTACTTTGGATGAATCTTCAT
This sequence comes from Decapterus maruadsi, assembly GCA_030347415.2. Lineage (NCBI taxonomy): Eukaryota > Metazoa > Chordata > Actinopteri > Carangiformes > Carangidae > Decapterus > Decapterus maruadsi. The sequence goes on from CM064903.1 coordinate 13,200,901, forward strand.
ACAGAAAACTGAATATTTGTTGTTATGTCTTCCATTTTCTGGGAATGTGTGTGTATGTGTGTGTGTGTGTGTGTGTGTGTGTGTAGGACATTTGGCGAAGCAGTGCATTTCTTACCATGTGTAGCTGCTCTGAGTGCCATCTCTGTCTAATGCATTATCCAAGCAGCCCTTCAGCCATTTGGTCTGGCCTCTCAATTTTGTGTGCGTGTGTGTGTGTGTGTGCGCGTATGTGCTTGTGTATTTGTGTGTTGTTTTTCAGTGTTCTTCATTTCTGTCATCCCCCTACTGTCTTCCACTGCCCCACTCCTCCTCCGCGCTTTCTTTTTTCATACATAGTACGAATCAAAGGCTTCATTTTCGGGGGGTAGAGCTGCATTCAGAGCGCAGCAAACAGCTCCAGACATGTGCTTCAGTATGATCAGAGCAGTGTCATATAATCTGTGCAGGCCGTGCTTTAACGAATACAGACCTACAGTGTGACCTGTCAGTAACTGTTTAAAGATAACTTAGTTTGATTAGAAAGAAGTGTGTTCTAATGCACAAAATGCAATAATACATACAGTAATGCAGTGGGATCTCTGGGTACTAATTATTTTCTATTACTTCATTGGCTCAATCATTATTTTTCGATGAATGTTTTATGGAGAATTTGATCACATGCTAAAATCAAACAACCTTTAAGAATAAAACGCTGAAAAATTCAAATGTATGCCTTTTACGATCTTATGGTCTTATAGTCAAATTTTGACCATCATCCATTACAGTTATATATTATTTACCAGAGCAAATTTGCAGTTGTTGGAATTTTGATTATCCAATCAGATGTAAACAAAAATAGACACCTCACTTAAATCTGTAAATGACACATACATTTTGCCACGCTTACTTTTACTTTTACCATATGTTTGTTGTTTTTTCTCTAGATCTGGTTGCACCACCATTCAACCCTGATCCCAGACCTTTGATTGATAGTATATCATTAATATGTACTGTAGAGGAAAAAATGATTATATGAGCAAATATCATGATATCCACATGTAAAAAGATTTGTGATTTCAGTGTGAATGACCATTTTTGCTTTTCATCTTCACTTGATTTTTGTTAGGTCCCTGTATGTATCGTCCAGGGCATCTCCTTAGCAACACACACGCACGGTGCTATCGATGCACAACAATGATGACACATTTTACCTTTATGACAAACAGCAACAACAAAAACTTCAGTATTTGGATACTGCACTTACGATTTAGATTATATTGCAATTAATTGTGCAGCCATGGTATATATTCATATATTATGTAACCAGCTCTGTACTAATTTAGCAATACATGAAATGAATTTGATGCCACCTATGTTGACCCAAACGCTGCCTCTTGTTGTGTGACCAGTAAAGACCTACACACATACAGCGCAGTAGTATATTCACATAGTATATAACATATGTTTGGCTCTAATGGACTTCCTGTTTACCTCCCACTGAGCTGACAGGTTGAGCTCATTGCTAACATTGTCCAGGCTTACAGTATGTCTGCTGTACTGTACAGCATGTACGCAGATCTTTAAACATGTCCTTCTGTTTATTATCAGTCATTATTTCCTACTGGTGAGAATCAATCCCATCTACCCACTGAGTTTGGAAAAGTGGAAACACACATCTCAGTCTCGGAGAGAAAGATATAAACAATACAAGCAATCCCAGTTTAATATCATACATCTTATTACACCGTTATCTCTGTCTTGAAATTGCTTTTATGGATTTATTACTTTTTGTTTCCCTCTGTGTGTCTGTGCATTTGTGTTAATATTTCTTCAAAATGTAACACAACGTTTGCCAGTACAGACCAGGTCCAGTTTGACCTAAACTACAGAGCAGTATGCTGTGTTTAATGGCTCATTTGTCTTGTGACTTTGCTGCCATCTTGTCAGTCGTTTGAAGAGTATCACTGCTGAATTTGGAACAGTAACTCTCAAATTCATTTCAAGATTTCTTTTGCCTCATCATTGTAATACAGTAAACTGAGTTTTCTGTTTTCTTTTCGCTTGTAGCGATTAGCTGAACCTATACATTACAGCCTGGTTTCATCATTTTAACAGTATATTTCAGATTGGTCATTCAGAAAATCACATCTTTATTCATTATTCAGATGCTAATTAGCCTTTACACAGAGTGGCTAGTCTTCCTGGGGTTCACCCACAAAAACAACAAATAAAATAGTTATTAAAATCTCGATTTTAATAATGATGCAAAAATCAAGGCCAACAAAATAGGAACTAATATTCAGCTACTGGTCTGTCTGTTGTTCTCTGGATCATCATTTGTTTGTGGGAACTTCATACAGTACAACCATTTTTACATGAATAACAGGAGACACGATTTTAAAACCTCAGTCATTTCCATGTAAGTCAGCTTGTAGCAAATTGACCAATGAGGTTGAAAGCCAGTGCAACAATAAATAACCATGTTTGAGAGTTAAATGGAGGCTGGCCAGATTAGATGCTGGATTACCGTGTTCTTCTTCTTTGCAGCAGCACATGGATAGAGGGCAGTGGTCCAACCCTTTAGTTGGCAGCCAGGCTTCTGAACAGCAATAACTTTGGTCATGGCTGACGTCATCATCTTTATGTCCTGATACATCCGCCTTTTACACTGGCTGATTATCTTCGTTTGCAGGCAACAACTTTTTGCATGATTGATTTGACCCATTAACAAAACTGAATACGACTGTTGATGAAAGATGACGCTATAAAGAACTGTCGAAGCCATGATTAGTATCTATATGATATTCATACAACCTCAGAGGGCAGGACATTCAACGTTTATGTTGGAATTAGAAATTACATCTCTCTTTTTAGCAATATTGATAAATGTTATGTAACATTTGTTTGGGAAATATCCAACTGAATAAGCTATAATGAGCCAATTTGCAGAAAATTCACACTTTTTTCACCCACTAGCTACACCATGACACTAGCTATCATAATAGTCTTTCATGATAATACAATACCCAGCACAGATTTGTGAGACTTGTCCAGGTTTGCACTGTTTGTAATTATTTGCTGAACCTAAGACTGTACAAACATGCATTTATTTATAGTCACTCTACAGAAACACTGCACTCCTCTCTCTCTCCTCTCCCCCACTGCTGTGAAACTTTCACTTGCCAAGCGAAATCATGACATATGTGCTTTAGGCTACCATGACACGATACAGGACCATTGTCTGTTATCATGAGCAGCGGTTTAAAAGGTCAGCTCTTGCCATTCAACACAGACAGATACAAGTTGCCTTTGAGCAGAGGAATGGGAGGGAAAAAGAACAAAGGGGCTGTTTGTGTTTTAATGTACTGTACATGACATCTGGAAATTAATCTGAGCATGTTATTATAAAATGCTGGTGTCATTTGTGCCGCAGCGTGGAAGACATTCGCCTTTTTTTTTTCCCTCACATTGTTCTCAAGCAGGTGTAACAGGGCTGAATGGGCTGACATAGACTATATGTTTGTCTGTGCTCACACAGATGAAGGATGCATTCCACTGAACCTTATACGTTACTGTTGAACGACCTCGGCGTCTGTATGGCAACAATGTTGACACTGTGGAGATGTAACAGCTCAGATGGCCTCATTCTACGTCAGACTTTTAGAAGCTGATATTAAGGTTTAGAGTATGGTGGATACAGCAGCTATGCAAAAGTATAAAAGAGCAATGGTTTGCTTTGCCAAATGCTAATCAAAGAAAAGTAGCTTGATTTTCCAATTTCTTTTTTTCTGGATTACTGTAGGCTACATTGATTGTGAATTTCTTCCAGTCCAAAAAGGACACAGGACCCAGAAACCAGAGTTTGTGCATCCCACTTGCTCTTTACTGTAGGTTTGGTGCATTAAAACAAGTAGCTACTGATTGGAAATAGGATTATTATCATATTGGTTTGATGCATTTGCCGAACTTTAAATTCAAGTGCTTCAAGTTGTCTGACATTTTTGTGCAATTAGCATATTTGTTTTTAAATCAAAGTACACCACACAGCACCACAACATCTGTTTGTTAAACATGAAGCTACAGCCATCAGACGGTTAGCCTAGCTTAGCTGAGCATGGCATAAAGACTGGGGAAAGGAGGGAACATCTTGTCTGACTCTGTCCAGAGGTAAAAGGAGAGCAGTGTGCTGAACATTAAGCAGATTGTCCAGGGTGGACATGTTGCATTTGATTGCAGGTGCATTAAATCCACAAGCTTTATCTCAGCAGCATCTTTAGCAACATTATCATGATTAAAGAAAGGGTTTTGTTAGAAAAAAAAAAAAAGCATCACCAGTTCAAATCAGCTGTGTATCACTGTGGTTTTCTGAGGAAATTCAGGAAGAGACATGGTTGTATAAACGCCGTCCTCTGATGGGTATCATACCAATCACAATATGTCAAAAAGCGTTCAGTCCTGCGTTCAGAATGTCGAGGAAAGCAGCAACGCTGAGCCCTCCCCCCCCAACACGAACCAGCGAGTGTCTTTTCAGTTGTGTCAGTTTGTGCTGTGATGATGCAAGAGAGGAGGGGATGCAAGGGAGGGGGATTAAGGGCTGAGAAGGGCAGAGAGAAAGAGAGAGAGAGAGAGAGAGAGGGGGGATGGATGGATGGGAAGGGGGAGAAAGAGGTGAAGAAAATGAGAGGTGTGGCATAAAGAAGCAAGAAAGAAAGACAAATGGAGGGGAAAGAAGCGGGGAAGGGAAGCAGAGAGGAGCCTGTGCTCAGACTCCAGCCCTGTGTGTTGCCATGGTGCAGGCTCAGTCAGAGCTGCTCAGTAGCTTTGCCGCTCAGCTAGCTAATTACCCTCAGACTGCAATGTTGATACGCAGGCGGCCGAAGCCTTCTGGAGTTCCAAGAGCTTTCCTGATTGCCGCACTGACACACAAGTGCAAATCAAGGCAAGAATTATGCATCTAAATGTGGAAGGGGAATAATAAAAAAAAAAAAACGTGTCTGAAGTGACGTCGAAGGAACACGGAGTAAAAAATGAATCGCAGAGATGTGCTGTAGGTATGTGATGAGCAGCATTATTGAACATTGTGGTGCTCTGCTGTGTCAGCCATGCCACTTGTGTAATATAAAGAGCTCTTCCAGTGCAGTCATTGTCCGTGGACTGCTGCTGCTGCTGCTGCTGCTGCTGCTTACTGAGAGCCTGCAGATCCTGATCAGCCTGCTTATAAAACCCAATATAGGCCATTGTGGATTAATATTCACCATTAAAATTTCCAATTATGTAATCAGCCAAATCCAAGCCGTGCATATGCTCACTAGAATATCTCAGCAGGCAGGGACGAGGAAGAGGAGGGGCGTCTGAATGAGAGGAATGATGCAACATCAGTCAGTGGACCTAGAATTCAAGAAAATGTGTGTTTATGTTAAATTTTAACACACAGCCATATTGTTAGGTGTAACCCAGTCACAATCGAAATCCAAAAGGTCATTGTTTGGTCACAGACTTAAAGCGAAGTGGCTGCAGACATGTAGAGATGTGATTTTTAGAAAATTACACTGATTTAATTTGTGCAACACCAACTAAGATTATGTGATGATGAAATACTCAATCTGGCACATATGTTCTCTTTTATCCCACAGATCCCTTTGACTTAGTTCAAACAAATCCTCAGCAAAACCTCATCACAATCGAATGAAGTTGTTTGTCTAAAACTAAATTGTTTAAATTGTAAAACAGGTGCCTTACTGTACATCTTGTTCAGTCAGAACTCACTGTGTATGAGGAGCAGATTGATGTATGTCAAAATGTCGAAAACAAAATTTGGGAAAGACAGTTTCCAAAATTGCTACTTTTGTCAACTATCAGTTCAATAGCCAAAGAGATTATATTATTCTGTGGTTAGAAACAGAGAGAAGCAGCAAAATCCTTGGATGGTTTAGTTGCAACCCAGATTTTTTTCCATTTGAAAGATAAAATCTTTTCTACTTTCATGTCTGGCTGCTAAATATAGAGGACCGTTAGCTTAGCACAACAACCCTGAGAAAGATATCAATCCTTTAATCAACCTTTAGTAAGAAAGCAAATGAGCATCCATGTATTTTATGTCATTGCTTAATATCTGAACATCACCAACTGTTCATCTTGCTGCATTTGTTCTATACTGAGATGGCTACGGTCCATATATTCTGTTCTGTGTTTTGACAGCCAGCTGGTGAACAGCGTTTCATCCCAGTAACCTCTGTTAAATGTGTTACTGGTGTAAAGGTTTGTGTGTTTTCAGATCAGCGTTTGTGCCGCGTTTGTTTCTCTCCGTCCGGTGACGACGGCCACTCTGATCTCAGCTGAAGGGGGGGACAGGGTGCCTGAACGCAACCCGACGTGGGCAGAGAAAAGGGGCAAATCTGGACCCTCGACAGGAGGCAGATTGATTTGGCAATCACCAAAGTGCTACAAACGTTTAAAACAATGCCCTTGTTTTTCCCTCTCTGCTGTTTGGCGCTAAATACATCAGCATATGGATAAACGTGCTCATGTATTCATAAGTATCGCTGGGAAATTAGAGGCACAGTTCTTGTGTTTTTTGTTGCCTCGTCCTTTGTCCTACTTACTGTAATTCTTCATCACTTTCAACACCTACACTTATTGTGAGCCAAAACCCAGGCAAGGGTAGTGAATGGAGATATGTGAATGTGTGGGCGTTCCTGAGTGGAGCTTATAGAACAGCATGAAACCTCAACCATGACAGGAGGATCTGTGCTGAGTCCCCCCGGAGGTGGGGACGAATGGTTTTCATAGGGCTTTGGCTCAAAGTTTGCCTTGTTATTCTCATCATATTATTTTTTTTACAGTGCATCTGTAACGACTCTGAATTTGATCTCTGTAGTTTTATCACTGTCTTGTGATTTTTGATTTATAAACCAGCACCAGACCTGTGGTTGCCATTTACCTTCATATTTAAGGAAATGTGACATAAATGAATGGATGCGTGAGTGAAGTCCTATGGTGTGAAGGAGATGTTAGAGTTAAGGATCTCCACTGGCCTGGGGGAGGGTGTTTTGCAACAGCATTGTGTGCATGAAGCAGAAGTACAGTCCGATGTTCCCAATTAAAAGAAAAGAAAAAGTCTGAAACTGACAAGGGTCTAATTGCAGTTCAGTAGATCGGCTTCTGGTTTGCTCAGGAAAGGAAAGTGAATGAGTGCAGACAACAGGGCACTGTGGACTATCAGCCTATCAGTTGTGTTTTTTGATAATAAATGGTTTCAGATTTTTTTAAAATTTTTATGTGGATGTCTTTTAGCTGCAGTGAGAGTTCATGTGGTCCTGAGATGTAAAAGGAAAGACCTTATTATTGTTAAGAAATAGTTTGTCATTTATTTGCTCTTGTCTGGTTAATACCACAGATTATTTTTTTTACCTTTTAACCTCGGAAATGGCAAATTGAGTTTCTTTTATTAATTATACAAACAAGACATAATATTTTAACCAGTCTGAACCTGGCTTTCATCCTGCTTACGGTTGTATGCTAAGCTGAACTAAGCTAAGCTAAGCTAACTGTCTGCTTGGTCGAACTCTCTAAAGCAAATAAGCTTGTTTCTCATAATGTCAAACTGTTGTGTTAAAGCTGTAATTTTGGCTTTATGAACAAGTCGGAAATGTAATATCTCATTCAGTGTGTTCATGTGAAGTCAATTTTGTTTTTATTACCTCAGATCAGTATATGAGGTCCTCTACTTTTATAGGCCTGAGGGTTTGTTAAAGAAACCACCCTGAAAACCCTTTAATGAAAACTGATATGAACAGTATATTGCAGCTTTAATTTCTAAGTCATTCTCTCAAGCATCCTGCACTCATTACTGTCCTGCCCCTGATACTAGTAGTCACATAAACGATGTAAATATATGGTTTAATTGATGGATGTTTTTACCCAGTAGTAGTAAGTCAAATGCTTCATCTCGTCAGGCCAAAATAAGATGGTTACCTCAGCCACACCGTCAGCATCTTCTTCACAGCATCACACAGACGACTATACACACTCAAACACAAACAAACCATAAAATAGAGATGAATTGGAGACGAGATAAATCTAAAGGATCCACTTTCTCCATAATGACACCACCGCAGCTGAATAATGCACCCTTATTGACTGAGGAGGCAACGTGACAGTGGTGAAAGCATCAAAATGGCAGCACTCAGTTGTGTGTGTGTGTGTGTGTGTGTGTTTGTATGTGTGTGTGGTTGTGCACTGTCACCGGTACTCAGCGCAGGATCCAAAACACCAGAGAGAGAACGAGCTTAGCAGCTCTCTCAGCTTAGCAACAAGGGGTAGCAACTAGTCAAGAGCTGTGAGGTAACATGCTGCAGTGACCTCTGATGTAGAGGAAGTAGTGGGGGCGGAGTATGTGAAGCATACTGATGACACTCACACTTGACAGGCTTCCTTCATTATGGAGCTTCGCCATAGCACATGTGGTAACTTTCACTGGAGCTGCTACTTGATGACTGTGTGTTCGTGAGACCTCTGACCAGTGCAAATTAACAATACAGTAACTGACATGGCAATGGGTTTGGATATGAAAATATTTCTTTTATTTGTGAACAATTCTTTTATGAAGTCATGTTGACCGTTTTAAAAGCAAACTACATCTGTAAAATACTTATAAAATTATTATGAAGGAATTGATTCATAGTATAGCCTATTGTACCAGTTATAAAGTATAAGTATACTGTATACCCTAACAGGTTAATATATAAGCTACCTGCACTGTCTTAAATCATATGCATCCTTGCGTTCACATACACCTCAATTAATATGGTTGAAAAGGGATTTTTGAGATTTTATATTTTTGCAATATTGAACTTTAGGGCACCAGTCGACTGTGGGCACCTGTTATGATGCAGCGATGACTCAATCATCAGAGAAATAACTCTGAGCAGAGTGATTAGTTGTTTCATTGTTTGATTTATATAATTGAGTACGAGTTGAGCTTTGACAAAACATAACTTCCGCCTCTGGAAATTGTCATTTTTACAGAATTTTCTTATGAAACCATGAGTTGATAGTTTTAAAGAATACAAATATTTTATTTGTTGAAATTAGTAGCCGCAGGAACTATATTTACCTCATTTTAAGATCAAATTTGAATTTGATGGTGAAAGCTGTGAGACTAAACCTCAAACTTGTGTCAAAGTGTCCAAACACACACATACACTTGCTGTATGTACATCAAAAGCACAAAGACGAGCACGGTCATGTCCGAACCTGATCAGCTGTCGGCAGACTTGTAGAAGGCCTTCTCCAGCAACACTGTTATGAATATTTGTTACACTAAGTACTTTTCCCTGTGTGGCTGCTCTTGTGAAGGTCAAACTAGCCAGCTCTCATTTGGAGCTGCTCAGCATGAGAGAGAGAGAGGTAAGCCAGAGCATGCTTTTGTAATATTACATAAAGATGAGGAGCGAGCGCTGCTGACAGCTGTGACGGGCTATTAATTATGGTTTCATGAATGTTCGTCTGTAGTGTGGGTTTGGGGAAGGGGGAGGAGGAAAAGGAGAGGGGGTGGGGGGGGGCAACATAGTCACAATGCTCAATCACAGCCATCAAATCAGAAAACTTTGAGCTTTAATGGGGCCGTTTTATGGGCAAATTAATTAATTTCCTTGTGGCTGCCTCATTGAGATGAATGCCTGAATTCAGCTGGTGCTGGAGCAGTTGACCTTTACCGCTATGGGATTTTCTTTATTACATCTCGTTATTCCGCCTTTGTCCCGGACAAAGAATGCAACATCGAGTTTCAATGGCTTCTGCGAGTAAAACATCTCCTCGCTGTCGTGTGTTCATCCTTCTCGGCTCCAATCCACACATGTCGCTTCTTCCCTCACCTTGCTTCTCTCCTTTCCTCTTCCCTCCGGCACAGGGGCCACAGTGTGAATGAGATGTTGGGTGCATAGTAATTGAGTAGGTATTGATTGGACTGCAGCGTGGCCTATGAGAGGCCAATGAGAGCCAGAGGATCAGAGCAGCACCACTGACTGCGTCTCTCATCCCACATTCTGCAGAAAAACATAAACGCAGCAGCAGCAGCAGCACTCGAGGCACCAGAAAATGAAGGAACATTACATTTTGAGATAACATAAGGACGTCGTAGCACGCCTTGTTCCCCTATCTGCTATTAGCTCTGACTTTAGGCCCGGCAAGAGCTTCCTTCAGCATTGGCTGTATCATTTGACTGACTGGGTGCATCATCTGAGCAGGGCTGACTGTCATATTTCACTGCGATGTCGCCACTGGAGACTCAGCTGCCATGTTGGTGTGCCTTGGTGCGAGAGGAACCGATGCGGAAATGTTTGCTAAGGAGGAAGGGATTATTGCCCCGTCAGTATGCCATCACTGTGCACATGCTGAACCCTCCTGTTGTCCCCCTTCACTCTACCTGCAAAGAAGATGAGAGTTTGAAAACACACAAAAAAGTAAATGCTGACAGGTGAAGCAGAGAAACCAGTCTGACTTCCCGTGTTGTCTTTTTCTTGTCTACCGGTTGTGACAATGCAGTTTTCAGCAGCGATACTGACAGTTTATAAGATGAAGTTTTCTTACAATGGTCAGTGTTTCCATAATTTGATGCACATTTGTTTACATCAGTGTTTCTCAGACTTTTTCAGAAGAAGGACAATATGCCAAATTCAGCAGTTCAGATTTATTACAATTACGACCTAAAATGACCACTTTAGCAATATCTGTATATAGGGTGGTTTCACACAGGCAGTGTTTAGGTCAGTCCAGTTGAACTTTGGGCCTGAGTACGTTGCCTTTGGGTCAGTGTAAATACAAAATGGCTGCACCGGTGCGGCTACAGTCAAACTCAGGTGTGGTCGGTTTGTAATGTGAACACGGCCGGACCTTGACCCGCTCCAACTGCCTGGTGTACGCCACAAGTTCGGACTAAAAAGAGGCTTCCCGCCCTTTCAAAATCTATTATTTGCATTATTTGACCAGCTCTACAAGTAACCTGTGTACTTGTGTACTGTGTTTGTGTGTGCCTCCATTGTTAAAGTGTAATGTTTTACTTTTACATCAGGAGGCATGTTGACATGACATACCACCATGCGTCTCCTTTCCGGCTCTGCAGTGCCACTGTTGCAACGTTTGGACCAGAGTGAAAACATACGAGCTGAGAAATGAAATAATGCATCTGATGCAAGGGGACCACCACTCTTTGAGGAAGCCTGATTTACATAAATATAAACCATAGGGATGAGGTTAACCATATTTAGACCTAACTAAGCTAACCACAACAGCCAGCTAACATAGCAGACAGACTGGAACAGCTAGCCTGGGTAACAAGCATAAACATCTTAAAATACCTTTGTTTCTACATGTTGATTAACCAAACAGTATCCCATGTTGATGCCTGAGCTTTAGATGTGTTGCTAGGTTTGTTCTGTGACACCTTCAGGCAGAGCCAGGCCAGCTTTCAGCTCCCTGCCTCCCGTTACAGTATAATGTTTAACTAGATAGCTGGCTACACTGTCTCCTCAGGAAACCATCTTTCCATTTCACTCTCCACATATGGATAATTTGAGGTGTGTGTATGTGTGTGCATGTGTGTGTCTTTGTGAGATATGGAGAGGCAGCACTGTAAGCAGTCAGCCACATCCAGCCCATGGCCAGGCATGTGCAAGCACAGAGCTGCATGAACTGCAGTGAGAGCCCTCAGAGGTGAAGCAGGGGGAGGTGACTAAGCAGGATAGCCGGCCAATGGCGTGTGAGCACCGGTTACCATGGGAACACATTGATTATTTAACAATTTGGATGAAGCCTGTGCCCTGCACTTGCCAAGGTTCAGTGGGAGTCTTTGTAGCTTTACTGTCCCGGGGGTCTGCAGCCAAGTGAGTGTTGTGTGGTGCAATGCCAAAGGGACACGATACACATCCCCTGTGATGCTGTGAGACAAGAGACAGATACACAATCTCAACTGACAGAAGAGCAAGATGATAGATTGATGAACAAGGAACTATTATGAACAGATGGTTGCATGAGACAGGGGAGTGAGAGAAAGAAAAAGGACTGTAGCGGGTGAATTTTCTTCGCTACTGGTGGTCACTGGGGACTTGTTGTAATGATCTCATGCTGGGGAGGCAGTCTGGGCTCATTGTCACTGTGTGCATATGAGCTCTTTGTGTCCGGTATGTACCAAAGATAGAGTCCCCTTTATTCTGCATCATTGGTGGGCACAGGTAAAGAACAACAACTGCTTGTGAAAGCAGCCTTTAATAATGTATGAGGAAAAGGGGGGAAAAAAGGGATATTATGTCCTGTCCTGTTATATCTGCCAGTCCCACACGTGTGCAATACAAAGCTGTTTTGCAAACTTTTTTTTTGCAGCTGTCAAGGAGACCCTGTTTAAATCTGGTATTTACATGCAGTCTGTATCTGTCTGTGTCTTAACTAGAGAAGGAAAGGCACAGGTTAAGGTGTAATTTCTAGGTCGTATCTTGTGTCGTGTTGAGAATAAGATCAGATCAGATGGCTCACATTTAGATCATATCTCAATCAATGTACTCTGCATTAAGCATGACCACCTCTCTCTGCCTGATTTAGACCGACCCCACAAAGGTAGTGGTAGCAGTAGCTATAGCAAGTGATAAAAATATACGACTCTCTGTGACCTGCTACCTGCCACGTTTGCTGACAGCTTCTCTAAACTCGCTTGCATATTGAGATCTAGTCTCACACAGGCTGAGCCAAGATAATAAGGTGTAAAAGTGAAGGCCTGCAGACTAGATGCCATCATCCTGATAATGAATCTAGAAGGATCACATGTTCATACCAGGTATAAACGTGGCCGTCTTGTCAAATTCTCACAGTCCTTGAGAATTAGTCCAAGTCGAGGGGTCATGTCCTCATATGCAAAAGGAAGTCTTTCAGGTCTCTGGGTGCTGATCTTTACGGTATAAATAGTGTCTTTCCTTTGCAGAGACCTCGTCCTTTCAATGAGGAGGCATAATAATTAAAATTTCATGCTACCTGGCCACGTACGGCCTGTGGCTGTCTTATTTATCTTTGGTTGTTCCGGGATTTTGCCAAGTCAAATCTCAGAGTTGTCAAGTTCAAATCAAGTTTGAAATCCACTGTATCACATCTGCAACCTTTTACCGCCTCACGTATTGAATGGCTTCAAGTTCCCCTGACCCACATTCACCTGCCATGCACGCACTGACAGACATCCCTATCCCCTCCTGGATTGACATCAATCTATAAGAGACTGCTTTTGTCTTCACCTCTGTGATCTTCATCCCAGCCTCCCAGCGCTGGCTAAATCACAGAGACAGTAACTTGGGGTTCAGTCCCCCTGCTCGTCCTCTGTGGGCCCAGTGATGACACAGACAGATCTTACCTCGGGTATGTGTCCAGAAACTTCAGTGTTGGACGGATCTTATACTCTCTGTGCTGTCCGTTTGCGTAGAGCTACAGTAAGAGACCGTTAGCAGCGATCCAAGGAGGGAGGGAGGGGTAAATCCAATCTAATCCAAGTTACCTTAGTAAATTACTAAATGTTAAACAAACTCTTGTTGAGATTACTCATGCTGAGATTATCTTCCATTATTCCTTTTTGTTTGCTTGTTATGTGAGATTCAGATAGAGGGATTACGCAGCAATCCCAGGCCAGGATAATACTGCTGTTTTCTACCACTGATGGGTTTATTGTCTTTCCGATGCACTTGTAGGTTCAGTGATCCCCTGGGGGGGGGGGAGCATCGGTCCACTATGATAGCTATAAGCACTGCAGGCATTGTAACGTAACAGGTGTGCATAGTCACATGTGGCGTCAGTAGTGGATTCAGTAGTTTAGTCTGTCAGTCACCAGGGGACAATAGTAGCCAATGTATTCCCCTGCGTTGCCCTTAGGCTGTGTTTCATCACTTCTTGCTATGTGGGCTTTGGTTTCAGGGTTGTTGTTTTTTTCTTTTCGTTTACAGCCGACTGTCACTAACATGGCTGCTGGGGACTCGATGCAACAGAAGCTTTTTTACCTCTCCAGGATTTTTGGGTCGTGTATTATGAGTTGGGTTCTAAGACGAAGGGGTTGAGGAGGAGGGAAAAAGTGCAAAGCATTCATGGGAAATGAGATCTAGTCACAGCCACAGACATGAGCATCTGTTAGTGCATATGCAGATTACAATGAAGGCCTGATTGTGCTGACTGGATGGGGAGGATGAGAGGGGGGGCGGAGGGTGGGGGGGATGCCAGCCACAGCTGTCCAGAGTCATAGCACATCACCACTATGGAGAGGAGCAGGTCAGGTCCACGGCTCCTGTTTATCTGTAGAGAGACCCTCGTTACCACGGAGCTCGCTCTGTGACGAGCGTGGAGAAATAAAAATGATTTTGATCAAAGGATCAGACGTTTTTTTAGGAATGTGTTTCAAAGTGTTTGCAGAGGTGAAGCAGTGAAAAGCTGAGTAGTATCATTTGTTAAATGATATATAACCATTTGTACTGTGTGTGTGTTGCAGTGCATATTTTTATACAGTGTGATAATGATGTAATGTGAAGCACAGGAATGGAGGTTTTGAAACATTTTTGCAATTATTTACAATGAGAATATTATCTAGTAGAATAATAATCTCTTTGTTTAAGACAGTTTTTTAAGAAAAATCAGTCAAATAATCAGAGAAAATGAATTCTCTTCATTTTGAAATCACCAAAACAAAATCCCAAATATTATTACATCACATTATTGTATTATATTGAATTACATCTAGTAATTTAGGAGGGAGATCATAGTCAGATCAGTTTCTGTTTATATGAAGACAAAGGTGCGAAGGTGTGATTGGGTGAGGTGGGGGGTCTAGGGGGGAGGATGGCAGCTAGTGATTTTCCCGTCAGTGTTGGACCTCAGGACGTGTAAGGTCCCAGAGCAGCACTGTCAGCATCCCCTCACCCACACAGCTCAATCAAATCAATAACAAGTAGACAGCCAGCGTGCTGTAGAGGAGGAGGACAACGACAGGAAAGCTCCCTCTCTAAACCGACCGCTGCGTCTCCTCCTTCACACTCCTGCTCCTCCCGTTTCCACTCGGCCACCTCTCCTCGGAGGTCTCGGCTCACAGCATCTCCTCGGCTTCTCTGCAGCCCCGAAATGGGCCGAGAGACACCAGGTGGCACAGTAGAGCTGAGCTGGGAAGTTTATTGAGCTGTGAAACTTAATATGTAAGGCCTGTAGTTGGGTTTTAAAAGCTGATACTATGTATCGATACTGACAACCGGTAATCTGCATTTTGCATTTTCCCCTCATCTGTCTCAAACATTGTTTCCCCTCAGTTATTATTTATGTCTCAGAAGGCAGAAAAACCCTCGACATTACTTGTATTACTGTAATTCAGAAATTATTGAAAACATTAAGGTATCATTTGAGCTGATGAGTAATTCCTAGAGACAGTTGTTAAACAACAAAGTCAGAAAACAGTGAAAAACAGCCAACCTGGCATCTTCATGTTTCTTCTTATGTCTGATTGACATTACAAAACATGAAGATATTATGTTATAATGGGTCAAATAAGAGGAAAGCTTCAAATGTTATAAACAACTAGCGTTTGTCCTTGAAAAATCACTTCAGCAATTAACCAGTTATCAGAATTATTGCTGAATGAAACATGGCGTCCATATCAAACAGATGTTTACCACATGTCCGAGGCTGCAAAGCATGTTTATTTAAATTGACCTATAAAATCATGAAATAGTGAAAATTCCCAGCAAAATGTTTGAAGAACCATCTTGAATATTTTTTCGTTTAACCAACAGTCGTTGTACAGCAGCAAAATTACAATACAGCTTAATGATGGATGATGGATAATCAGAGAAAAGCCTTGCATTTTTGTGACAGATGCCGGTGAATGTTGGTATTTTTGCTTCATAATTTTGTTTAAATCAAAAATGATTTATTTATTAATAGATGCTGCCTCACCTATTATT
Organism: Decapterus maruadsi; assembly: GCA_030347415.2. Taxonomy (NCBI): domain Eukaryota; kingdom Metazoa; phylum Chordata; class Actinopteri; order Carangiformes; family Carangidae; genus Decapterus; species Decapterus maruadsi. The sequence continues at coordinate 13,216,848 of CM064903.1, forward strand.
AAACCAATATTTTGTTTTGTTTGATATCAAATAAAACTAACCCCCTAAATAGATAAGACATAATAAGCTTACATAATTCCCTCATATATCAGTGTCACAAATGGGCATCAAATTATAAGATTGCGGATTCTGTACGTGATACTATGCGGCGTTTTCTCTGTGTGTGAAGTTCAAGTGAGAAGCTGATGTGAGATAAAGGCATTGTCCCAACAGCTGGAACACAAGCTGGTTTGTTTTATGAGGTGACCGTGGGACGTCTGGCTGTGGCAGTTAATAAGCATTGGTCTCTCTGCCCCAGTCCTCATTCGCAGTCCTCACACCTTTCCAACAACCCCCCCCTCACCCCCACCCACCCTCCGAACACACACACACACATACATAGCCTCAGCCCCAAGGAGACTGACCGACTGTTCCCATGGCATCCGTTAACTTTGCTCCCCACTGATAGTGTGTGTACCGCATTACGTCTGTGTGCTGCCAGCCTCGCACACTGAGATAATGTGTATCTCTTCATATTCACAGGCCAACCCTCCCCCCATCATCGTCAACGCAGACTCACTAGATGCAGGCCCTTATGTAAGTATCTGTTCTCTCTCTCTCTGTACAGTATATATCTCTCATTCACACTCCCTCTGTGGTGCATGAGCACGGTCGTGTGTGTGTGTGTGTGTGTGCATGTGTGTGTGTGTGTGCATCCTCCTGGTAGCAACATGCTGTTTGCCATGTGGACCAACATCCATTATCCTATTGACCCTGCCTGTTTGTGGAGAATGTTCATTCTGCAGCGGCACATTGACTGTCACAGTGCCTATGCATTTTAAGAAAGAAAGACACTTTTGATTGCAATAAATCAGAAATTCATGGTGGTATTTTTAGTTAGTAAAACAATCTGCTGAATGTATCTTCTGTATATTTTGTCAATAATCCTGTTCTTCACAGTTCCCTGTTTTCAGTCTGTACATCGGTCTATTCTCTATTATATAGTATAGGATTTAGCTGAAAATTTTGCATGGTTCTCTTTTTTTTCCCTCACTCTGTTTTTAGAAAATGGCATAATTCAGGCTCAGTGATGTAACTAACCATTATGTGTTTTTTATTTTTATTTTGGCAGGTAAATGGCAGTGATGGGATGTATAAATATGAAGAGATCATTTTAGAGAGGGTAAGATTCACCATTTTCTTGTTACACTTTTCCACATATTACATATATTACATATTCCTCTTTAATGTATTTTCTGCATGATGGATGGATTTCTCCCCACTAGGTGGTAGTAAGCAACTCACTCTTCACTCTTTGAGCCTAAAGACCATGAAAACTACAGAAATATACATGTCTGCGGTTGTATGAGAATCCTATGTGATTCTTTGCGTTAGTAAATTCATAGCCAGTACATCACTGCAGTGAGGAAGTCTTATGTGCAACATCTCATGTGAGTATGAGCGCAGAATAACGCCAGTGAGGCATAGCTTTTTACATAATCCTGATGCACATGTCATCAGCAGACGCCAGAAATGTAAAGTGCTCTCCTGTTCAATTGTTCAGCAGGCACCACTGCACTTGTCAGCGGTGGTTCAGCTTGTAGTGGCAGCGCTATATGTTTCTGCTCTCATTATTCCACCCCCATATAGATGCACCTCCGAACCCATGATAGATGCACAGTATCTTCCTGCCCCTTCCACTCTAAGTGGCATTTCTGCATGCAGAAGGTTTAAATAAACTATGCAAAGTCACACTTTAAAAGGTCTGTGGGTGTTTAACATTTGGTGGTAGGGCCCAGTGTGCTCCTCTCGGCTCCAGAGCAGCACACTGGGAGGCCTCAGCCTCCCTCTGTCCTAATTTGTTGCGACTGTTGCTCATTAATTATAGAAAATAATAAAGTGAAGTCTTTTCTCAGCTGTCTTGTTTGCTGCCTGTCTCTGTGGCCACGGCTGTCAGATGCAGCAGTGTGCCCGGACCCACTGGATCCAAAAGGTTCCTGTGTCATTTTCAGGAACAGGAAGGACAGGCTGTGGCGGTGTCTGCCTCCTGCAGAGAGCGAGAAGCTCTGTATCATGCAATAGAAATGACGCTCGGCGACTCGTCTTTGCTTTAGATCATAAATCCATTTTTTCTGTCAAAACGGGGGCATCTCCACCACTGGTGCCTCTCTGTGGGTTGATGGAAGAAGCGTGACATTTTGAATGAAGTGCCCTCTTCTAATGGAATACATGGCATTATCATTTGTCACATGCAAGGACACACACACGTGCACGCGCACATGCACGCACACACACGTATGTTCGCAAAAAATGGACATCAGAAGTGCCTGGAGAAAACCCTGGAGCAGCCTGCATCAATCACATGTTCCTCTGAGATACCAATACACTTAAGAGCCATATTGTACCGACCTTGAGCCCACATCGGGTCCAGTCACTTACATCAAAGTGTGCGTATGTGCGTGTTGTTTACTGTTCCCTACTGAAAATGCCAATCATAACCTGTGTGCAGGGGAACTCCGGCCTGGGCTTTAGCATTGCTGGAGGAATAGACAATCCCCACATTCCCGATGATCCGGGGATCTTCATCACCAAGATTATCCCAGGAGGAGCAGCTGCTATGGATGGACGGCTGGGGTACGTTCCCCTCTTTCACCATGTTACCCTCCTCCTCCACCTCCTCCTCTTCCTCCTCCTCCTCCTCACCTTATTCTTTCCACCTACTCTTTCCGAGCTCCTCGGCACCCTCTGCCCTCCCTCTCTCCTCTCTAACCTCCTTTCTCTCCTCTTTAATGCACACTACCAGCATGTCCCGCCAGGCAGTGCTGTGTGGGAGGCAGAGTTTCTACAGCCCTCTGCCCCCTGGCTCTGTGTGTTTCCTCAAAGTTATGATTCACTGGAAAAACCGAAAACCTGAAAAACATGCAAAAATTATGATATGGAGTGCTTTTGTAAATGTGCTTTGGAGGTTTCTGTCTAGATTGGCCTTGCTTGGGGTCTCTCCCTCCCTTTGTGTAGCTAAAGTAACCTCAGTGCTTTTATCTATTGACCAACAAGGCTGGTACGTGTGTGATTTATGTATTAAAACTTCCTTCTGCAGGGTTAATGATTGCGTGCTGCGCGTGAACGATGTGGACGTGTCCGAGGTGGTTCACAGCCGGGCAGTGGAGGCCCTGAAGGAGGCAGGGCCCGTGGTGAGGCTGCTGGTCCGACGGAGGCAGGCCCCACCAGAGACGATTCTGGACGTCAACCTGCTGAAAGGCCCAAAAGGTCAGGGAACACACTTAGAGAGAGGAATATGCAACTTCACTTTCATGCATCCTTACTGGGAATGAATGCAGTGCTAAACTTGTTACAGCTGTAGATGGAGTAAGTGCCAAATTTGAAAACATATATTTTAAGACTAGATTTTAAAAGTGAGCTTTTCAGCTCAGAGGAAGCAGACCCACACATCTGATATATCTAAAAATGTATAAAATGAATGGTGCTCCTATGAACATCTATTGATTATCTGACTGTGTGTATTACTCAACCAGGGCTGGGATTCAGCATCGCTGGAGGGATCGGGAACCAGCACATCCCGGGAGACAACAGCATCTATATTACCAAGATCATAGAGGGAGGAGCTGCCCAAAAAGATGGACGGCTGCAGACTGGAGACCGCCTGCTCGCTGTAGGAGCCCGCACCTCCCTCTGACTGACTCACATATCGAGTGTTTATATCAAAATGAACTAATTTTAGTTGTTCATTTAGTTCACAGTAGAGTTGAGCAAAAATTCAGCAGTAGTGTTTATAGCACTGACTGTTTATGGGACATTATCTGCTTGTTTGACCCATCCTGTCATTTCAAGCTAAGTGAGACTCATAGTATAGGACAGTAAAAAGGTCCATCGGCTCTGAATAAGAGAGGGAATCATTACGTTTGTCTATCAAATACTCACAGTTACCTTAGTTACTTTATCACTGAACTTTATCCTACAAAATGCAGCTTGCAATTGCATTTTTTCAAATACATTTCAACAACATCAGTGACTTTCATATATATAATTTCAATAATCAATAATAATCAACATCATCTTGAATAATGGAGCAAGCAACCATCGTGCTTTGTGTTTCTGACTTCCCACACATGCATTGACCTTTGCAGTGACCCCGGTTGTAGTAAAGAGCAAATGATCTCATCCTTTTCTTATTGACTTCTAATAAGATACAAGCATCCAGATAATCTGCTCTTATCATGGGGGTCAACTGTGAGTTCACTACAGAGGAAAATCAAGCTGCTACTCCTCTGACATTCTTTGAGATACCGTGCATATGATTTTTTTTTTTCCATCTCTGTGCATTATATGTCCAGCCTCTGTTTGAGAGCAGCTGGCTGTGTGTTGACAACATGCAGACTACTAACAGTATAACACATACTGCACCTGTCCCTTATTATTAACAGTGGATTAGGCACATTAAATCTGCTAAAACATGAGCTGTTCAAAAACTCAGAGACTCGGAGCATCTTTAAAACGCTGCGTTTGACCCCTGTTAATGCTGCACAGCACACCAGCCTTTTCTCTCTGCTGAAATGTCCAAAAAAGCTCATAATACTGTGATTCATTGTTGTGCTGGCCGGTGAGAAGCGCGATGTTGTCACAGTGCAGCAAAAGACAGACACGATGTGTTCAGGTGTTGATACAAGGATTTTTTCCCCTCCTCTTGCTCCTCCTCCTCCTTTCCTGGTGGCGTTCAGGTGAACAACACCGTGCTGCAGGACGTACGTCACGAGGAGGCAGTGGCTGCGCTGAAGAACACCTCTGACATGGTTTACCTCAAGGTGGCCAAGCCAGGACCTGTACATCTCAACGACATGTACGCCCCTCCAGACTACTCCAGCAGTACGTATCTATTTCTTCTTGTTCTCGTGGCCTTTTTTCTTTTTGAGTCAACACTACATTTTACTACATACGCAGCAGAAGCACAAGGTTTATTTATATGAAATGTTTGACGTAAGGTAAAGGGTGAATTATAGATCAACTTTCTTATCTTTTATCAGAGATAGTTCAGCTGTCCTACGTGAATTGCTGTGTTGGATCACTGTTCTCTCCCCAAAACTGCTATGCCCAGACACCCACATAGTGAATGTAGTGACTGCTTACACACACACACGCGCACACACACACACACACACACACACACACACACACACACACAATCCTTCCCACAGCAACAACAAGCACAGTTCTCTGCCTCCCACTGAGTGTGGATGGTTTCTCACATCCCACCTGCTCATGAGAGCCCACGATCTTGAGCTGCAGCATCTCAAATTTCCACAGAACAGTGATTTAGTGTTAGAGGGGGCTATCGAGGGCTTTTTTTTTTGTAGGTTCTGAATGTTTGCAGTTGTGGGGGGTTTTCGACAAGCCCTTAATGCAGCCTTAACCCCGCTCTGACAGCACAACCTCGTGTTCAGATGATCTGGATTTAAAATGCTTGTTTTATCATGCTCAGCTGCCTCCATTCAGAATGTAAATTCAGGGGGATGAGGTGTGTTTTTACGCCTGGGATTGTGCTTTCCCTCGCCCGCGCAAGGACTATGTCAACTTTTTAGAAAAATGTCTCTAGTTTTTTCTCCGAGGTGATAAAAGGATTGCCAGTTTTAAAACATCAGGTGTAGATTACTGAAACATCTCTGTTCATACATCAGTCAGTGCTGGTTGTCTATTGTGTCAAGATTAGCACAGACGGAGCAGAGACGTGGATAAAAAAGCCGAGCCAGTTTCCTTAATGCCGTTTTGGTTCTTCTGATTTTATAAAACCTGGGTCTTATTTTTAATGTGTTGGCCACCATCCCTGCTGCTAATAATATGATTCCTATCACCATGTTGGTTGCTAGGATCTGGGAAAGCAGAGACATTGCTAAAAACAAAATCAGTCAGGTGATTTAGACAAGTTTTGAAAAAAAACCCTCAAGGGTCGGACAAACTTATTTGGAAGAGAAAAATGTTAAAGTGATTCCGCCAACTGTCCAGTGTCAACATCCAGAGCCTACACTCCCACTTTTTGAGTTTGACTCTCTGTACTTTCCATAGTGATGTGCAAACAGTTTTTTTTTCTGGACGTGTTATGTACTAATAGTTTAGATTAAACAGCTTAACTTATTTACGCTTTTTCTGAAGTGTCTGGCACCTGACTGTTGTTTTGGCACTTGGCAACATCTCAGCAATTGTTTTGATAATCAAGATGTTATCACGAGATATATTTATGATTACTTTGAGAATAAGTGGTTAGAAACTGGAATTTTCCTTTAATACGCTCATTAAGGTGCATTATGATATTCTAGCAAGACTCTAGAGCCTGTTTCTATCAGTCTGAGCTGCTCTGTGGACTAAATGGTGACATTAGCATGCTCACAATGACAATGCTGGCTGGAGGTACCGTATACCATGTCCACCATCTTATTGTAGCCGGTTATTACTAGGGTTTGTTAATTAATGCTAAAAAAACCAAAAAACCAAATAGGAATGTATCAGACAAATAAATATTTTCATCTGTTGGATTCCTCCTCTGGTGACCACGAATCCGTCTTTGTCACGAGGTGGATCTTGATCGAAGAGCTTACATTTTTCTAGGGGATTGAACGTGTCGGACTCGGTCTTAAGATGTGGTCCTGTGTCTGTGTTGTAATCATTCTCTTTTTCCCCCTACTGGTCTGGCCCTCCCCCCAGCCTTCCCCACCATGGTGGACAACCACGTCAGCCACAACTACATGGGGCCAATGGAGCCTAAGCCAGTGTACCCGCCGCCCCAGGTCACCCCGTCCAGGTATTCGCCAGTTCCTCGCCACATGCTAGGAGAGGAAGACTTCACAAGGTAGGTCACGAGCCGGTACCTCCATGAATGATTCTCCTGCCATACATGACATTCATACAAGCTCTATACATGTGGATTGAACTAAATCACAGCACATAGTTTGTCTCTGGTGATGAACTAAAGGCCTTTTTCAGTATTTGCTGGTGTAGATGGCTGTAGAGCACAGTACTATGGGGCTAGATTAGGTTTTACAATATTTAAATTTGCATGGGTTTCTTTTTTTGTTCTTAGCCACCTCCATTGTGTTGTTGTTTCTTAGGTGTTGTCATGGTTCCTTTGATGATACGTGTTCATATCTGTATTTGACGACAGCAAAGCATATGCTTAGTTTACATATTTCATCTCATCAGGGCCAGAGTGGTGCATACGACACAATAGCCCGGACAGTGTGCGGTGGCTGTGTTGCTGACAGAGGCCTCTTGTCACTTCTTGTACTTGTTATGTCTGGGGTGTAACCTTTGACCTCCCACCCAAGTACTGGATCAGAGGTAGCATTCAGAGGGGCTTGATTGCAGCGTCCCACGAGGCCTTGGGTCATCTTAACCCACAGCTCTTGGGGAGGGGAGGCTGTGCTCTCCCCATGTGTGCGTGTGTCTGTGTGTTGTGGAGTCAAAGTGTCACTGGATGAGTGTTAGTTGTGTGGCCCCTGTAATGTGTCCTTGTCCAGGCTGTCTACATTGACTTGTATGTGCATTTGTCGCATCTTTGTTCGTATGTGTGCTTTATATGTGTCCTACACTTGTCCCGTTCACTGTGATTCCTGTACCCCACAGCAGGGCTGAACCTATTTACAGTGTCATCCACAAACCTGGGGACAGCAAGGTGCCCCAGGCCCTCTACAGAGGCTTCTGTCCTTCCCCTGCTCCCTTGTGCCAAGGTCCGCTCCCCTTCTCTGGCAGGTACTAACCTAGTCCATCACGCCTTGCTTAGCTAACCCTCCTCTCTAGAGCTCAGCATCTCGATCTGGCATCAGACAGGAGTAGGGCCCGAGAGGGACGGAGGCCACCTGCCTCACCGGTAACGTGTTGTACCACAATACATACAAAAAGGAATAGACGGAGAGGAGTAACGGGCAAGAAGAAGAGGAAGGAGAGGAAAGGGAGGGAGGGAGGAGGGTTGATATTTTTGTTGATAGAACTCTCACTTTCAAGCAGGGGTCTCTATTGGCTTATTTAATCTTCCTGTCTCTTTCCTGTCTGTATGTTTGCATGTAAATGTTTCCCTGCCTCATGCCTTCTTTGCTGCTATATACATTTCAAGTACTTCAAGTGTGTGGCTGCTTGTCGGGGTTTGTGTGACCATTCGCCTCATATTTACACGCTTCATCTGTCACAACCACACAACACATTAAAACACTAAATAAGTAAAAACAAAAATAGCTGATTGACACTAGGGCAGAAATGAAGAATATAAAGCGTATCATTTCTTGCCCTTTGTGAATGGTTTTCATTTGTTTCTTTTGCTACTACACATAGACTACTACGACTTCTGTTTATGTTTTAAAAGGTCTGCCCGTAGTCATTATTTATCCATCAATTTTCCACTAATCTTGTTACATCTATAAATCTAAAAACAATGGTGCCCTGTTCCTCGCAGTTTAAAATGGAGTCGTACCTGCTCTTCACAAACACATCTCCACAGGAGTGCAGCCGAAAGGGCTTCACGCTCCCACAAGCTGCTCAATTCCATCTGTCAGGACGCATCGATAAAACTAAGCCTCTATCTTGGGCCAAGTTACTTTCACTGGTGGTCACTGCTGAAGACAATAATAATACATGATATTTATGGCAGTGCCTGTGTGTGTGTGTCTGTGTGAGTGTGTTTTCACTCTTTGGCATTACTAAATGTGCAAAAGGCGTCCTGTTAAGTTTCACTTATTTATTTACACTACATCCACAGTCTTGTCCATCGTGCATCACCTCATGGATGAATGCCCCGATTTTTCTGTATGGACCATCGCTATTATGTAATGTGTTTGTGATAAGTTGCAGCTTTTTATTGTGTAACATATGCACCATACACTGATGCAAACATGTGTTTTCCTGTGTGGCTGTGGGTGTGTGTATGTGTGTGTATGCATAAGAGAGATAAAAGGACAGACTCTGGTCTTGGCTGTAACGTAATTCAGGGTGTGGTGTTGAAAAGAAAGGAGAGCACAGGAGGATGGGGAGGCTTACGGGAGCCGCCCAACACAAACATTCTGCTTTGCGGCGTTGGAATGTTTTTGCCTGCTGCTCGGCGTATGTAAATATAAACAGCAAGCCGTGCTGTTACCATAAATGTAATGGGGAGTAAGAGCCCGAGCCAGTCCGGGCCAGCAGACCAGTAGCAGCAGACAGTCCTGCAGCTGTCATGATTCATCTGCACTCTGGGAAAAACCAGGCCATGCACTCAGGTCTTACCCCTCTCATCCCCCATGCTGCCAGCACCAATCACACACACGTACTGTACGCTGACACATTTGCTCATAATGTGCTGACACGTACGAGTACACACGCAGGTACATGTGCTTAAATGCAACGCGCAATTATGACACGGACGTATACCTGTGGGTATACATGCTGCGCTGCCAGACAACTCATAAATTAACGGCGCAAATGAGAGCGGCCTGCATGCTGTGACCATGCATGCACCTGTTTTCCCCCTAGTGGGTTTGTGTGTCATGTCTGCTATTAGGGACCAGAAAAGAGTGGTCTCGTGGTCTCCGAGGACATCGTGTCCGACAACCGACTTGATCCCAATCACAGCAGATGAGCATCCAGCACTGTCAGACTGACAAGCAGATAGCAGACACCTCCCTCTGTAGCCCCAGCAGCTTCCCCATTGGCTCCCACCAGGAGGGGTTATTTTAGATGAATGCTATAGTAAGCACAGGCTCCTGCAGAAGTGGAGCAGGCTGGTTGTGAGGAATGAGTCAGAGCTTGTATCGGCCCTCTGCCCATCTGCACATCCCCCTCAGTGGTGTCATCACAGACACATCCCCCTATACCCGCCTCCCCTTCTCTGATCTGATACTACCCCCTTTCTGGAGATATGTTAGTACTGAACATATCTCCCTTGTGTTCTTGTCTGGACTGGATAAGAGATTTAAAAAAAAGCTCTGGGTTTAAATATGCATGTTTAGTGTAAGCATAAATCTGTGTGAAGAGGTGACACTGTGCACATCCGCTAAAGAAGCAGCTCCCCTCTGCTGGTAGGGGCTGTCGCTGTTAGAGATACACAACAATGCTTCTAGCTGAGGCTGCTTTTGTTCAGGCACAGCTTGTGTAAATACAGGAGCTGGAGGACAGCAGCAGCAGGTGAGCTAGCTAATCAGTAACTTTCTGTGTCTCGGGCACTCACACACAACCTTTGACTGGGCAGTGCAAGCATTCAGTCATCAATAACGAGGAATGCTCTGACCTTTGGTTCGCATTTTTAAAAGCTCAAAAGCACAAAGGAGAGTTTAAAATAGAACTAATCACAGCTGATTCAGCTGAGTACTCGTCTTAGGTGTTAATCATTCATCACTCCAATTTTATTCTTGGTCACATTGAGAGGCATGAAATATCTTAAACCGTCTATCACCTTAACAGTGAATACATTTTCCCTTTGTGAAATTAGAGGAAAACTGCAAGCCATAAAAAAGAGGCAGACTGAGAAAATCTATGGCTGAAATTTAAGCAGTAAAAAAGCAGAGAGAGAGAGAGAGTGAGAGAGAGATAAAGCATTTTAATTTTATCTGTATGCCCCTTTATACATAAGCTGATGTGATCCATTCGGGGAAAGCGAGAGATAAAGTGCCGTGAGAGGTCTGTGGAAAATGGCGTCCATCTGCAGTGTCCACCATTAATCAGCCAAGCAGAGCCAATTACTGGACTGAGTCCAGGGCAGCATGACCCGCTGAACCCTGCAGGCCAGATATCCATTCACAGCTTTAGGATTGAGCTGCGACCGCTGCAGCCAAAACACTGAAACAGACAGGGGGAAAATATAGCAGTGGGAGAAGCGGGCGGCGGTGGGGCTCTGAATTAGAGAAGAGTCGCAGGAGAAATGGCTGGGCAGAGAGAAAGGGTTTTTACCGCTCTATAACTGTTTACATTCCTGGCATGTATGAAAAGGCAAAGGGGGGAAGGGAGGGTAGACAGGTCTTGTGATAGGGAGGGAGGACTTGATCGCCGCATTTACAAGAGTACTGTAGGAATTCAGCCCCGCTTTCTGTGAAAATGGCCACACATCCTTCAAGGAAACAGTGCACACAGAAACACATGTGCATGCTGCAGATCCTGTCAGATAATAAAAAAGGCCCCTGGGCTTTTTCCACAGAATTATTTTAGCATAAGGAAATCCAGCTCGTTGTCCAGTGTGCAACCAGGTCACAGACTACGGAGCGGGGGCGTCAAATAAAAGGGCCTGAAAGTGTGCGAAAGTCAGTTGGAGAGCTCCATAGTTTGTTTACACGCTGACAAATTAGCAAGGAGCTTCTGGGAATCTGTCTGCCTAGTCTCCAGAGGGCCAGGCTAACAGACAGGAATGCTAGTGTGCTGTTTAGGAGGAAGGGGGGGCAAATCAGCATCAGAGAAGAAATGAGGGGACCAAAGCTGGACGACATCCAGTCCGACACACCCGAGTCCCGGTGCAGACCAGGTTTTTCCAGATGTGCGTGAGGGGGGATTTTGGCTTCTTCCTGTGCAGTGCAACAGAGATGATTTGCTCGGGAGCTGTAGGGTTAAGCGTTAAGTCTTGCCTTGCTAGTGATGATGGGGGAGAGAGGGTTTGTGACAGCCCAAAGAAGAGCTGTTTCCCATCACAGCACACGAGGATGAGATAGGGAACATCAGGCCCTAAACACAGGAGCTTCTAAATTTGTAGCCCCTCTCTCAGCGGAAGGCCAGAGAGGCAGAGGGGTCGAGGAGTAAGAGCTGAGCTGAGCTGAGCTGAGTGATGTGCCGTAGCCACCATGTTCACAGTCAACATCTCATCTTCCATGTCGCTGGTGAGGAGCCTGCCTCAACGCACAGTTAGGAAATGCTCTTTCAGAAGCAAGCACCGCATCCGGATCCTAAGGTAACCATGGAGATCTGTGTGCCTTGTTGGGATGAGAGGCTCAAGATGGAAAAAGCAAGGTTATTTTAAGCTTGACTTGTTTGAAAGCAAATCAGTTGTTGTAGCATGCTTAAAGGCCGCTGCCACTTGATTTTTTTCTCTCCAATGCTTAAAAAATACTTAAAGTCTATAGGGGAAAAAAATCAAGAACAAATTAAGCAATTATTTAAAGCCTTGCAAGTACAGTTGAAATGAATCTGTCTCCGATTGTGCCCTGTACAAACCTGTAAGGCAGTACAACAGACCCAGAGTCAGTACGGTGCTACTAATCCATCTTATTTATGGTCTTTGCAAGTTTGCATCTAGGTTCAGTTAATTGCAAACAAGTACAGTTTAACAGTCTGGTTAAACTGTCTGTAGGCAGTGTTTTACTATTCAGGACTTTCCGCTGCTCCTCATCTCTTTAGTGGAGTAATCAGCACTTTTTCCAGTCAGTCATGGGTATGATCCCGAAAGTTTGGAATGCTGCCTCGGCTGCCATCGATGGGAAAATGGTCTTAACAGTTCGACAGCAACCATTAGGGATTGAGAAGAATTGTTCCTGCAGACCGCAGGCTGAGTACCGCAAGAGACCACTAATAGGAACCATGCAGGGTTTTCTGTTAAGAAAGGAAAACTGTGTATTTGTGTGTCCTTGCCCATGTACGTGCATGCCTGTATGCTAATGTGTGTATTTGTGTGTGTGTGTGTGTGAGAGAGAGAGTGTAATGCAGGGTTTCCTGGAGTGTGTGTATTTGCACTTGTGTGAAGTGTGTTCTCAGAGGGTTTTAGCTGGACCATAGCGGCGGTTTGGCCTCTCTAGCATCTTAAAACTGAGGCAGTCTGAATAGCCTGCTGGAGGATGAGTCATAGTGGCTAAAGCTAAAGCAGAGCATTGGCAGGTCTGTCGAGCAGGAGGTAGCTCATTGTGTCTGCGTACATTAATATGAGTGGGTGTTAAAGTGTGCAGATGTGGGTGCATTCCCATGAGATTGCCATACATGAGAGAGAAAATGCTATAGTCGAGCGGTAACCTGCTTTTGAATCTAGTTGTGCGGCTGCGTGTGTTAATGGTCACGGTGATGAGTTAACAGCGCTATCCAAGTGGTTATCAAAGTAATCTTTATTATCAGTGTATGATTATTACATGGGTTGATCATTGTTTCTACTGCTGAATAGAGTCCTGTAGATGAATCATTTAGAAGCTCTATTTAAAGCACTCACATTCAAATATATACAGAGTGGATCTACTAAAAAAGATCTGCAGGGCCCACTGCTTGTTGCTGCCAAAACTAAATGCACTCGACATTTTGGATGATCATACGCAGTGTAAACCAGTAGAAGATGGCTGTTGATATGAAACGGCCTCCGTGCTCCCCTCTGTTTATGCTCTTTCTGTTTCACTTCTATCTCTCTGTGCTTCTTCTCTTTTATGGTCTGTGTGTCCTGCCCTTCAACCTGACGCTGTCACTCTGTTTTGGCAGGGAGCCGCGGAAGGTGTTGCTGCACAAAGGCTCCACAGGCCTGGGCTTCAACATCGTCGGTGGGGAGGATGGGGAAGGCATCTTCGTCTCCTTCATCCTGGCAGGGGGGCCGGCTGACCTGAGCGGGGAGCTGAGGAGGGGCGACCGGATTCTGTCGGTCTGTATATCAACCTCAGGGTTTTTCTTTTTTTTTTCTTCTTGGGCATCCACATCCACATCAACATCTGCGCCAAATTTTGAGGCATTACTGTTGGATATTCAGCCAACTCCCGCTGTCAGAATAATGATGATGGAATTAAGGTGGCCTGGTGTTTAGAAAGTCAGCAAACATCTGCCCTGCTGAAATGACCTTCAGCAAGACAGTACGTTCATAACAACTCAGATGGAGTTTATTCTCAAATCAGTAAAATATCCAAATACATTACATATCTAAATCATTTGACTTTTATTTCACACCTTCCTTATATTCCTACCTAACATTTTCAGGCTCTCAATTGCTCTAAATATGTCTTTTATTTCATTGCTGTGTCACTTTATAAGGAAAGATAATATTCAACAGATGCTGAAAATTGTACTTAGCTTTAAAAAGGTCATTCAAATTCAGCAGTTAAAGTTACATAATTTTCACACGTGTTATAGTCGTTTCTAATGTTGGTCCTCACATGATGAGGGCAGCTCTTATCTCTTGCTAAGTTTATCTCTGTCTGGTCTGTTACAGGTGAACGGAGTGAACCTAAGGAATGCCACACACGAACAGGCGGCTGCAGCACTGAAGAGAGCCGGACAGACCGTCACCATTATTGCTCAATACAGGCCTGAAGGTGAGGCCGTGCTGTCTCTAATCACACATGAATACTTCATTATATTGTGGAAAAATGCATTTTGGACTCATGAAGCCTGCGTAAATTCATGCAGGGCACGGTAGTCGCCAGCCCCAGCTGTAGTCAGCTGACAGCCAGCCCATTAGTCTCTGTCCAATCACATTCATGCTCCTACCATAGGCGGTCTATTTAAATGTAGGCTGTCACACTGATTTCCCCCTCTACACCACTCTAATCGCTGCGCATTGCTGCGCTGGAAAAGCTTGCCTCCTCCACCCCAGCCTCCACCTTCTCAGTGTCTCAGTGCTCTCTTCCACTCTGGGGGGTTTAAATTGTCACCCTGGAGCGACATAGCATGCGCTTGTCCATCCAGGGAGCTCCCAGAGTGGAGCTTCAGCGCCAAGCCCAACTGTATTCCATTTGTGGCTATAAATGGTTTTAATCATGACGAGAGTGTTCCTGAATGAAATAGTTTTAATTTTCTGTAATGTAAAGAGTTATTATCATACAGCCCTTATCTAATAGTTAAGTTTTCTTGAACCGGGTTAGCCTGTTAGATTCCCTTACTGTATAGGCTATGTGGTTGGTGGATCTGGAGGTAGTGGATGTCAACACGTGCTTAAAATCTATGGCTGTTTGATATTTTAGGAAAATATTCACTTCCTGCCCAAGTCAGATGAGAAGATCTATGTCATTTTCACTCCTGGATGATGAATACGTAGCTGCTAGCAGCAGTCGCATAGCTTAGCACAGGAGTGAACACTAACCTGGCTCCATCAAAAGGTTGACCATATCTGCTCGGCAGATTCAAGATCACAAAGTACCAGCATGTTGTACCGTGTCTGTACAAAAATCAAAACATAAAAACAGCACATTGAAGGCAAATGTAGGATTCTTTCCTGTCCATTAATAGTAAAGTGCGTTAGTGCATGTGCATCTTCATGTCCATGCACAATATGATGGGGAATCACGGTTCTAAAATACTGCAGTGAATCTTAGGGATAAAGAGAAATACTGTATGTTAAAGTTAAGAGGGACTTAACAATCTAAAGCCAATCTTTTACATGAGGCTCATTGTTTTCCTTAAATAGTTGAGCACTTTAGTTTTAAACAAAAATGTCATACAAGAAAATAAACTGTGTATTTGCTGTGGACTATTTTTAGTGGTGGACTAATACATTAATATGACCCATTGAGTTCTTTAATCAGCAGTGCAGTGTATGTGGTACTGACTCAGAATAAACCACAGTAGCCTACCCACTTTCATGGAAATGACCAAACATGCATCCCAAAGCAATTTGTGGTTCACTCTTGTGTTTTTAATTGTTTTGTTGAAAGCCATGAAGGAATATGACTATGAATAATCTGGTTTTGGTGACATATAGTAGACAGTACTTGTTATGATCAGTCCATTATTGATTTGACCGTTTAATAGAATTGAAAAACGCTGCAGTATTTTTTTTACTTACTTCAAATGTACAAACTAGGCTAATAATAAAGTAACGTGGTATAAGAGACAATTAGATTCACAATAAAACAAATCAAAGAGAGTAAATCATAAATTATTTATAACAATTATTATAAAATAACACATCATTGGTAAGGTCATATGCATAAAGATATTTTTCTGTTGCAATAAGAGTCGGTATGTCTATGGGTGTTACTACCTGGTGCGGCCGCCGGTGCATGCGCGATAAGCTCCCGTGTCGTGCCGCTGATAGGCCGGCAGGAGGAAGTATTCAGGTTCAGGGGCGGCCCTTGTGTTAGCAGCATTAGAGCAGTGTGTGGTGGAGCTAAAGCTGCAAGGCGGGCAAACGAACCGCTGTTGTCCTCCTTCCTTTCCCTGTTCAAACTCCGAGAGCCTCCTCTGAAGAAGAACCAGCCGCTGTCCCAGGACACCGATACCTCCCCCCCGAACCACGACCGCAGCACATGGAAAGAGAAGCCTGAGCAGGAGGGGAAAGCTCAACTTCCAGTGAGAGAAAGTTTCCAAAAGGCGTTAAAAAAGTGGAAGAAGCGAAGAGGGGAGAAAAAAAGTAGAAACTTTTTTTTTTTTTTTTATCTGTCTGCCAGCCTGTGTGGATGGGGGATGGGCCCGAGCACAACAGCAGCAGCAGCCGAGCAGAAGCCGCATGAACTCCCTAATGGCTGGATGAAGAAAACTACCGGCTGCGACAGCGAAGTAACAGCGATACTTTTTATTTAATTGAGCCGCGACGAGGACGGAAACGCTGACACATATAAACCGGACGAACTGCGTGAGTTACCTTTAGTTAAAAAAAAAAAAAAAGCTTTTATTTTCGCTGCTACTGTACCGAGGTAACTGTTCGCTGTAAACCTGTAGCAAAGTTACAGTAGCGGTAAAATAATAATAATAGAAACTAGATTCGCCTTTTAAGTTACGCTTAAAGAAATAAGCAATAATTTTTAAAAGTGGCGGTACAAGTTCAAAAAGGCTTGAAATTAACGCCGAGTTGCTGTGGCAGACATGTGATAGCCTCACCCCTACTGTAGTTACTACAACCACTGCTATAATGGCACCCTCCTGCCATTACCTGGAGAAACAACCCACTGGTTTGGGTTTCTGTCTAAACCCTCTCTGTCTCTCACTCTCTCTTCATTTTAATACTGAAACCCAAATGAAGTGCCTTGATGTTTTTAAATTACATGAAGCAGGATTCATTCAGGCAATAATACAGACAATTGCTGTGCTATTCTTATGTAACCAAAGCTTTAAGGTGGGGACACAGAGGTGTGGTCAAACAGGTGAGTGTCAGCTTCCTGACCTCACCTGTGAACCTCAGCTTCTTACACACTCACATTACACCTGTAAGTCACCGCTGTCGCCACTCCAGACTTTGTCCATACCCTCAGACCACAAGTCCATTTTCACTGCTGACTGAAGCAGAATGTATGTGCTGCTCAGCTGTGTAAGTGTTTATCTAATTTAACAGTTTATTTCATAAAGTTGCACCACTGTGTTATTTTTTTTTGTTGCAAAAAGTAAATTATAGACTGGCTGTGCATTACTGCTGCTCTGCCAGTGTTTTTGTAGCTCTTTTCATGTGTACTTGCAGCAGTAACGCTATAAAAACAAAGGATATTGTGAGTTCTCAGGTTGGACTATGACAGGAATGCACGGGGGCATAAGTCGTAGCATGCTCTCACTCCATACTCCTTTTTCAGTTTCAATAAAACCAAAGGTATAAAGGTCCAATAACACTCAAGGTCATTGATATGAAGGTGGAACAGGATCAGTGAGTTGGCATGGAGCTAAGCTAAAGAAAGATCAGTGCTGTCAATATTGCAGCGTAGGTTTTCCCTCTGCTACAGAATGCGGATTATAATGCCTCATTCTTGTCCATGTGAGTTCATGTTGTCCCGCATGCCAGACCATTCAGGCAGCATCTTGAATAATGATGTGGTTAGTAGAAGGGAACCTTTGTTTTCTATACCAAATCATGCTTTCAGCTCTGCGCCCCTTTTGTAACCCGGCGGAGGACAGTTATCGTGTTTGTGTACAATGCGTAACTACTCTAAACGCACGAGTTGAGCACTGGCAAATGATTGACGTCCCCACTGGTGACCTGAGATCTGTCGCCAGTAAATCCGCTGGCATCCTAAAGCGGTGTGTGTGACATGTTGTCCGTTTGAGTCTGGAGCAGGAGGAACCCCCTGTGAGCTGTACAAGGACGGACGGACGGACGGAGGGAGGAAGTGGAGGGTGAATGCTAGTTTATGTCGGGCAAACTGCCTGGAGAGTAATCTCAGGGGCCGGGGGCTCGGGGCGTCCACAGACGTCTGATGGAAGGCCAGCGCTGAAGAGTACAAGAAGCCACAGTGGAGCACACGCAGGCTGCTGCAGCAGAAAGCCCCTCCTGACTCTCAGTGACTTGCTGGAGCATCCCCAGCCAAGTCTCTTTCATTCCCATTACGTGTATAGGAATGGAGGCGAGGGTGTGCATCCACATGTTTGCCTGTCCCACTATCAAGGAGTGTAATTACATGGAATTCTTTGCGTGTAGGAAATGAGAGCATGGGAGTGGACAGAGGAAATTTTAAACTCCACGTGCCCTCATTAAACAGCCACCAGCACGCATCACAGAGGTTTTTGTAGACACATTTTGTCCAAGGCCTCTACGCTACATGTTCCTCTATTGGGGTCTGACTGAGTGCTGGCTTGGCTTGGCTTGGCTATCCCTGAGATCATAACACACTCTCACATTACATGCACATGCCTGCTGTGTTGCATAACTGGATCAAAAGAGAAGCGACCGTCCCCCAAAATAAAAAAGCTGTACAACTAATCAGGACACGCAGTGGGAGTGAGAGATACAGAATAGTCCCAGTTTCTATTAGCTGTCTGTTCTTCCTGTGGGTCACTCCTAAAAATATAGGCTAGCTCTTGTGTATTAAGTGCTTTAAGGGACAGGCGTTTAACGTTAATGATTGTGGACTCCCTTTTCCCAGCATTTCAAAGGTGTGGGGATGTTGAACAATAATTAATGTTGGATTGATCCTGATAACATTGTGTACTCGGTAGATGCGGTTATGGCGTTAAATTCAACATGTAACAAATTTTTAAATGTAGCGTAGTCTGTTTTTGGCTTTATTTGTTATTGTATGCAACAGTGATTTTATTTTAATTTTTGACCCGAATTATTTATCTTCGGCTTAATAGAAAAGCAAAACATGGATTTTGTA
Source organism: Decapterus maruadsi (assembly GCA_030347415.2). Taxonomy (NCBI): domain Eukaryota; kingdom Metazoa; phylum Chordata; class Actinopteri; order Carangiformes; family Carangidae; genus Decapterus; species Decapterus maruadsi. The sequence continues at coordinate 13,235,756 of CM064903.1, forward strand.
TTTCAAAGCATTTTTTTTTCTGGTTGGTATCAGATAGTTTATTGTGGTGAGATCACAGGAAATACAGGAAGGTAGAGATGGGAAATGATATGCAACAAAGGTCCAAGGCCACATGTAAGGCCGGTGACATGGTGGCCAATGGTCAACACCCCCCAGGATGCAAGGGTGGACAGAAATCACCTCACCCAAAAATTTTTTATTTCACTTGCAGTTGACTGTAACAGTGAATATATGGTTGTAGTGGCTTGGATTTGCTGTCATAGATTTGTTTCCTGCATGTGTTTTGATATTTAAGGTGAAACAAACAGAGCTCGCGTCTCAGTATAGAAGTGTTGTCGTCCTGCTGCTGCCGCCCTCTGCGATATGGCTGATGATAATCATTCACCATTATCGCTCTGGGAGTATCCTTCCTTTTCTGTGAAACAGATCTTCCTTCCCTCCTAAACTTCCTTTACTGAAACCGACAGCACTTTACTATAAAGGAAGTTTGTGTTGCTGTTTGGTGAGTGGATTTGTACACTGATTATTGTGTGTTTTCCTACTCGGTCAACACAGATATTGATGATACATACTAGATATTTGTAATACAGATATTTCTTGTGCTCTGATGTCATTGTTATCAACAAGGGGCGGCTGCACCAACTCCCCACAGAGGCTTTTTAAAAACATGTTGCAGAGTTTTTCCTGTTCTTCTTGAACGACCACTAGATTAATCATTTTGGTGTTAGGAATGTGAGCAAGCAGAGCATTTAACTGTAGCACCTGTGCTTCTCAAACCACTAACCACTATCTCAGTGACGCAGCTCTCAGACAGCCCTTCACGTTGCTGTTATTGTGAAGCGGGGTATTAAGATTGCTCTTTCTCTCCCTCTCTTTAGCTTCTCTTTGTCTCTTCCTCGGCACCTCCCGAGCTGCTGCTTCTTGTGCTTCACTCTCATCTTTCCTGTGCCCAACAGCCAGGTGGACTAGTCTGAATGGCTGTTTCCGCATCTGCTGTCCCCGTTCTAGGTGTGCTAGGACGTTGCTCTTGGTTACAGGCAGTGAGGCGGTGTCTGGTTACCTCACCTTGCAGCGTCACTCTGTTGTATTGTTAACCTTTTGAGCAGAGACTCGGGTGGAGAGCCGCCACCAGGCCTGGGGCAGGAGCTGTGTTTGCTTTTGAATCCCCTTTAGGTTTCGACCCGCGGGGGCGACTCTTGTTTTTGCACCTGCCCGGTGTTTTCCAGGAGCTTGGACTAACTTGGAAGTGATTTTGCAGGCATGGGTGTTTGTTTTTCAAGGCTACTTGTTCGACAGACTCTGGACTTTGATCTGTCGCTCACGTTACAGGAAGTGTTGCCAGCTATGGATGATTAAGCCGTGAGGTAGGAGTCAGCCCTGCAGTAAAGGAGACGTGGAGTAAATGTGAACGCTATCCCCTGGCACTGGTTCTTTTATAGCCTAAACTACGATCAGGACATAGATACGTGTTTATGAGTGATAGTGTACGTTATCACATACCATTAATGAGGTGATTCTGGGTTGTTGTGTACAGCTTGATTCCTGAGCAACATGAAACATTAGCACTTACCATCAGTGCTGTGAAGTGTAAGAATTGTCCAAACATTGTGATGTATGACAAAAGTAGTTGTTCACAGTGCTGCCCTTTTACAATCCCAACGCCTCCTTTGTGTGATCACATGAGCGACCTAGCCTACTTGTTTTTCTAGCTGCATCTGCCCGTCTGTTTATCTAGCCGGTGTGGTGTGGCGTGGTGGCCTAGCTTGTTCGAGCAGCCTGGGCACAGAGCATGCTGCACACAGCAGGCTAATGAGAGCATTTTTAATGAGGAGGGTCCAGGTGGATTCATACATCATCCCTGTGCTCCTGAAGCAGCAACTGGATTTACACACCTATGACAAATGGTCATGCATTTGAAATTGTTGGAGGCCTTTCCTTTTTTTAACCACACTAAAGAGCCCATGTTGAACTTAATTAATCTGTATAATTAATTACCTGACATGAGACATTACTGGATGTGTAAGGCAGATCTGTGATAAACCATCTGTTCCCGGGGTCATTAATCAGCCTAAGGATTCACTGAACCTTCCCTCTATTCGCTCCAGCTCGCCGCAGCACAATGCAAGACACAGAGATTGCCGACAGTATTCTGGTGTAATAAGAGATCAGGGTCCAATACTGTTGTGGCTCTTCATTACTTCTGCCAAAGAGGATGTTTTCACCCACGTCTGTTTGATTGTCATCAGGATTATACAGAAATCTAATGAACCAATTTACTCCCAACGTGGTGAAGGGATGTGGCGTGGGCCGCACAGGAAAGGAAACCGTCCAATTTTGGTGCTGATCTGGTTGAAGCGCTGGAGGATCCAGGAATTTCCTGAATGTTACGAGATCACACATTCGTTTCGGACGCACATTTTTGTCAGTTTATCAGGGATGAATGATGTATGACTCCATCTTGTAGTGATGGGGGCAACACGTCGGCTTTGTCCTAACATGTTTTACTTTCCTAAAAATTACTTTAAAGATAGTCGTGAAGTTGAGTTGAATGACGTCTCACAGTTTCTTGCAAATCCAGATTATAATCCGGATCTGGTGGGTGAAATTAGTTGACCATGCCTATATCGAGTATCCATACAGCTTCATATATTACCTCCTTAACCTTTGGTGAATCAACTTGAAACCCCTAAGGGTTAGGTTTTTATTCTCGAGGACCTATTTTTGGGGCTCTGTTGACACAGTTCTTGTTTTTTTTTTTTCTTAAATTGCAGAGTATAGTCGCTTTGAGTCCAAGATCCACGACCTGAGGGAGCAGATGATGAACAGCAGCATGAGCTCAGGATCAGGCTCCCTGCGCACCAGTGAGAAACGGTCTCTCTATGTCAGGTAAAGCTGCAGACACACAAACACACACAGACTCATGTTTGCAGTCACTACATCAAGTTCTAAGATCTATTGTCAAAAGAAACACTCTTGCATAATAACCCTCTACCTGGCTGTGGGGGTGAATAAAGACTGAGAGCACATGTCAACAGCAGCTGCACTGTCAAAGTACAACAGCATGACACACTCGGCGTAGTTCATACGATAAAACGTGATACTATTTGTAGGCTAATGTTTATTTCAGGGCATTGGGTTGATGGTACTCATCACCATAAAAAATCTGATGGATGGGCATTCCCTGTTGTTGTTTTGACGCCACATACGACATTGATTCTACTTTGCGTAATGTAGATTGACAGGGGCGCGTGTCAGCGTGACCTGCGTTATGACACTTTGGGCCGGTTGACACACTGGATGAAGGCTCATTTAGGAATTAAAACAGGTGGCATCCTTCTGCTCACATAAATGCAGCAAGTCACAAAGGACTCACAGGGGTCAAGGTAAAAGGCGTGTGTGTGTGTGTGTGTGATGTAACTCCATAGTCCAAGTGCTTCCCAATGTTTGCGCTGAAGCACTAATGCGCTTCTCTTCACCTAAGCCTAATAGCTACATTACTAGATTGATTTAGGCTGGGCTCAGTAGCAGTGGACCTTACCCCAATATATCAAAAGAATATAGGTGTAATCTCATTGGACACTGACTGAAGTCAGAGGAGTGTTATTTTGACTCATGCCTCTCTTATAGACCGGCTCCTATAAGGCATGTAGAGCCTAGCCTGCTCCTGCGCGGGTGACTAAGCCCACAGTTATGTCAGAAAAGCTGTCTAGTTCGCCGGCTGATGCAGGAGCCGCCATGTCCTCCTAGCCTGCCCTCAGGAATGTGGAGGTATTAAACCTCTGAGGTGCACTTTGGAAGAAAAAAAACAAAAAACAAACATATTGTCACATGTGCTCACAGGATTGTTAAGGTGCAGTAACATGGTTATTGCTGGAAATCTGATTATCAGCCTATGTTGAAAGTTGCTCTCGTGTTAGCCTCCTTGCGATTGCATCATGACAGTTTCATTATTGTTTACCTGCTTCCTCAGTTGGCAAAAAAGTCATTTTAACAGAGGGGAAAGTGTGTTTTGGTCACAGCCTGGGTATCCACTGGACCGATAGTGCACAGCCTGCACATGTAGGCTTGTAGGTCAAGGAAACTTGAAACCAGTAAAGCAGGTATTAATACCTTCAGCAGCGTCTGTGGGTTTACCTGTCTGACAAGACAGCGTGGCACTTGCAGACAATATACTGTGTGTTTTTTAGCGACAGGTATGTGGCAATAGCAGGCAGAAATGTCAGGTGGAAACATGAAGGACATTCCTTATGCATGTTCTCTGCATTCAGATGTGACAGTACTTTCCAGCTCATGTTTGTATGGCTATGCTCCAAGTTCGGTTAAAACAATTTAATTTAGTGGAGTGCCGTGTCTGAATGTGTCAAAAATGACTTTCAAAATTTTAAATTCTACATCTTGATTGCACATATTTTGCACACAGCCACAGTCAAGCCATTTAAAAAGCAACACGGAGCAATTGTGTATTGCAGGAGAATCATTTTGATCATGGTGTTATGTGAAGTATCTACACACAAATTTGAGATGGAAGGAAAAGAGTGTAACCAAAGCCTTTTTTGCTTTTGTAGAGCTTTGTTTGACTACGACCGAACGAGGGACAGCTGCCTGCCCAGCCAAGGTCTGAGCTTCTCTTATGGGGATATCCTCCATGTCATAAATGCTTCTGATGACGAGTGGTGGCAGGCGAGGCTGGTCACACCACATGGAGAGAGTGAGCAGATTGGGGTCATTCCAAGCAAGAAAAGGTACAGTCTCTGTTCATTTGCTGCAGTGTAGTAACGCCAGACAATCCTTAGCCTATATGACTACTCCCATTCATTCCCAGTCTAAACTTTGCCTCCCCCTTTTTATTTCCTTTCCCCCCCAGAGTGGAGAAGAAAGAGCGGGCCAGGTTAAAAACAGTCAAGTTCCATGCCAGGACAGGGATGATTGAGTCTAACAGGGTAAGTGTAGAAGACCAGCTGCTCCCTGCCCTGGTGCCAGAGAGGCTGTCTTCAGAGCTGCTGCTGGGCTCCCAGGGAGATGGCCTACTTCCCCCCTGAGTGTGGGAAAGGGACCAGCACCTGCTCACTGAAGCGAGCACAAAAAGTGCTCATATTACTGTATAGATTATACAGGAGCTCTGTAGAGATGAGAGGCCTCTGTGACTCTGCGTCTCCACAGCTCGTGCACTTGGCGATATTAAGAAATGTGCACTTAAGAAATGTCTGCACGTTTGTCAGAGGCAGATGTGTCAGATTTAATTTGTACAAGTATAAATCAGTTGTAGTGTTGTATCTGTATCATGTATTATGCAAGGAGATTCAATTTGTTGAAAACAGTACATGTGAAAGTTGGTATACCGAAGCTTCACATTGATATTCCATTCATTTTCACACATTACCTGCTTCTCATTTGCATTGGTGGTTTACATTTCATTTGTTGTTGTTGTTGTTTTGGTTTGTTTTTTTTATTTTTTGCATGTGCATCAAATACCTTCATTGAATCCCATTCTGTTTTTTTTTTTTGTTTTCACCCTCTCATTGCCCCCTCCCCCCTTCTCACCCACACAAACAGCCAGTCAAAGTAAAGCGCAAAAAAAGCTTCAACCTCTCACGCAAGTTCCCGTTTTACAAGAGCAAGGAGAATATTGTGCAGGAGTTGGTGGAGTCTGAACGTGAGTACCAGCTGTGTGACGGAGGGGCGGGGGTGTTGTTTTTTCGTCCTTTCCCCTTCATGCTTCAGTTCTGTCTCTCCAATTTTCATCTTTCCGCTCACCTCCAGGGATGGTTTGTGTGATGGCACCACTCTCATCCCTTTCTCACTGTCCCAGAGAGATGCCCCCACATGCAGAGCCGGCTTCAAGCTGGAGATGTGGGGGTGGGCTTCTCTCTCTGGTGTGTCTGTACATCTGTCTGTGGGCTTCCAGAGGAGTGTCTAGCTGTGTGCGCTGCCAGCTGTGTGTGCGCGCGTGCAAGCTCTTGGCTGCATTAACGCACAGGCCTTCTAACACTGTGATGCTACTCCTTGTATAAGTCCTGATCAATTCTCCAGTCAGTCACTGACCCACAACAAGAAGAATCTCATTAACTGGACTGAAGCTTTAACACTTAACAGGTCAAAATCCCATTTTAATGGGATTGGGCTTGTGTAATTGAAAGGCCGTGGCTTACTATGAACAAAGTGGGGCTCAGGCTTAATGAGTACAGCACAGCGCCATGTGTCAGTGGACTTGGCGAACACTACACAGCACTCCTCTCCCTCTCTGCCCCAACTCTCACTAACCTCTTCTTCTTCTTCTTCCTGTCTGCTCTCTTCTCTTGGTTTCTGCTCTCACCTGTCGGGACACCTAGGACTTCCCAGGGTTAAGCGATGACTTTTATGGATCAAAGAGTTTGAGTAAGTGTGTGGTTGTACTGTCAAGCAGTTGTCCCCTAAGCCCAAAGGAAAAAAAATGCTTTGTCACTGCAGACCCTGCTGGGAATGCTAAACCACACACATTAAGACTGACACATGTACACTGTGCACTCGACACACACACACCCACCCCAGATTCACAGAACATATACAATATGCATTGCATTCCCATGGGAGGGTGAGTGAGCATTACACTTATTTTGAATGCCTCATGGGGTCTTTGGAGCAAATGTTTAGAGTTATACTTGATAAGGTCACGCACAGCTGGGATGTATCCATCACCAGCGCAGAGTGCCGCTATGCCAGGTTGGAAACACCTTTTCCTCCACTTCCCTTGAGTCAGCCAGCTCCTGCCTCCCTCCTGTGGACAACGTAGCACCCCTGTATTAATACTTTGGGACCAGACAGAGGCAATCAGATGTTTTCGCATTGTCTGTCCGTACGTCCCATTGATGTGAAAGTGAGATCTCTGTTACACCTTGAGGCAATTTCTTAAGATTTTGAACAAACACCAACTTGGACTCTAAGATGCTGGTAGGCAAAGGTCAAAGTTCAAGGTCACAGTGACCTCACATTCATGAATGAATCAAGAACACCGAGAGGGAAACTCCATTAAATTCACTCAGATTCATCTGAAAGAATTAAGTTAATGGTCAAATACCACGTTTTTAGCTACAACTCTTCAATTCATACACAACAATCTAAAACAAATATTTGATAAAATAAAAATTGCATTTCATGATTTTATAAAAAGTTACATTTTATATCCAATAATGTCAACTTCACTGTGACGACATAACGTTTTGCTAAAACATGATTGGCTATTATTCAACCCTGGAACTCAGGAAGGGGAGATTGTGACCATATTTCCTGCAACCTGACTGGTTGGCAGGAGCACACAACCACGAGGCGGTAATTCCAGTTTCCTTGTCTTTTCCCTGATATCGGATCCGCCGCCACAGGCGTAGATCTGGCAATAGCAAACACTGGCCAGGGAATTGTGGGTCATTTGGGATACGTCACAGGAAACACTTAATTTCCTATTGCTTGCACCTAAATTCACTTCCCTAATATTGCGAGAGCGTGGCTGCCGCACCAGACAACACTTCTGCTTTCTTTATCCCCCGTTTTTGTCTCTTTTTTTCCCCCCAAGTGGCCTAGTTTTTCAGAAACAAGCTGCTTTTCTTTCTTGATGTCTTTTTAAGCAGGTGAAATATTTTCACCCTTAAGAAGAATTTATTTGAATTTAATTGTGGCTTAACTGCCTTTGAGGTTATGTGCAACTCACTCTCATGTGCTTTTGCAGAATGCCTGACATCCAACACAAGTGACAGTGAAAGCAGTTCAAGTGAGTCACGTTTCCTGGTCTTTCTGGTTTGATTTACACTGCCTATATGGATGAATAACATGAATATAGTTCAGTTGTGAAATGACACTTCCTCTGATTTATCAGACCTGACCATTTTGTTGTTTTGTTTTTTTAAATAATGTGACAATTTTGTGTTTTTACAGAGGGACAAGAGGACACGATTCTTTCCTATGAGCCAGTCATTCGACAGGAAAGTGAGTAAATTGCGGCTATGTATTTGAAAAAAATTAACATAATTCAAAAAGTTTTGTTTTGAATTTATCCTCATCTGCCTTCTTTATCTCCCAATTCAGTCCACTACACGAGGCCTGTGATCATTTTGGGCCCAATGAAGGACAGAGTAAACGATGACCTCATCTCAGAGTTTCCCCACAAGTTTGGCTCCTGTGTACCACGTGAGTTGTGGGCACACCACCATCTCCTCTTAGCACACTGAATACTAGAGCAGTGGCTAAAATAAACTCGTTCCATTCCCCTCTGCAGATACGACTCGTCCGAGGCGAGAGAATGAGATGGACGGTCAGGACTACCACTTTGTGGGCTCGCGGGAGCAAATGGAGAAAGACATTCAGGATAATAAATTCATTGAGGCTGGCCAGTTCAATGAGAACCTCTATGGGACGAGCATCTTGTCTGTCAGAACTGTGGCGGAGAGGGTAGGCACTGACGCTTGTTTCTCTGTAGGATTGGGTTACCAGATTGGGTTTGGTGTATATTTGGGGTGTAACCAGAGGCATGTTAGGTCTCCTGCCAGATCGGAAGGCAGACATGTGTAATTAATGTTCCACTACCAACTTTCCTCAAACCTGATCGTCTCCAGTACTCATTCATTTTCACAGCATCAAAGAAACCACAGCCAATTCCTCTTGAACATGTGGCCTACTTGTGTAACAAAAATTTAAATGTTTATAGTATTTTTAACAAAGCGTACTCTTAACTGCCTACAGGGGAAACACTGCATTCTGGATGTGTCTGGGAATGCCATAAAGCGACTGCAGCAAGCACAACTTTATCCGATTGCCATCTTTATCAAACCAAAATCCATTGAAGCCCTAATGTAAGTTGGAGCTGTGCACTGTAATCAAAACATCAGTGATTGTGAGAGTCTGTGTTAATAACTAGAACCACTTGTGTTTTTCCAGGGAAATGAATAAGAGGCAGACGTACGAACAGGCCAATAAAGTCTTCGACAAGGCAGTTAAGCTGGAGCAAGACTTTGGAGAGTATTTCACAGGTTGGTCTCACAGGCTCTTTGCTTTGACTTTTTTTCTTTTTGTTTGCTTGAAAAATTACTTAAAACAAATTAGATGAATTCATAAATCAGATTACGGTTGCTTAGTTGTTTCAGCTCCAATTTTACATACGGTACATCACTTTTCTTTCTTTCTTCCTTATGATTAGTTTTTAAATATTAGGCTTGAAAAAGTGTCCTAGGTTGAGACAATTATGTAATTGTATCATCAGTTCTTTTTGAATGGAGACACTGGTAGTAATGTCTTCTACAGAAAGCGTTGCATTATGGAGTGTTTGTAACTTTAGTGTTGTTGTTTTTTTTCTATAATTTCCCACTACAGAAAGATTCATAAATGTACAATTACTTATAACCATAGATCTTGTTCCACTTACAAAAGATTTACGTAATGAGAACTGGAACTCCTTGGATAAATGCTATCTCAGGGAAGTCTTCCCACCAGGACAAGCGTTTCTCAATAACATGCGTTGGGCAAGGGAGGGTTGTGCTATATAGTGCCGAAGCGGAAGCAGGAAGTAACAGCGCTATGGGTCCTTAATTGGAAAAAAGTCTCCATACAAATGAACGGGAGTCTTCAAGTTTTATTTCGTGATCCGTTTGAATTGTGCCATGAGAAAAAAATATGACCTCTACCTGTTTAAAACATCACGTTTCATGCCGAGAAATCAGCAGTTTATCGTACAGGTCGCGTAGGTGACGTCACACACCAAATGCTGCCCTTTCCCGTGTCAGTTGGTGACGTATTTTTTGTGGGACATCAGAGTTGTAGTCTAAAAAAAAGAAAAAGAAACAGAGAAGGGGAGGGAAACAAAGGAGGAACGTATCATGATAAACTCAAATTTAACAAGAAACAAAGGTAGACAGAAAAACTACTACTTATTAAGACCCAGATTTACTCCCTCTACTGACTTATCCAGACATCGTGAACTTTCTAATTTTTCGTATTAGTGCATATACTACTGTGGCATTTTTTATGTTCCCACCATGATTACACAAAATACATTCTCCTGCTGCCGTTTTACGATAAACTGCTGATTTCTCGGCATGAAATGTGATGTTTTAAACAGGTAGAGGACATATTTTTTTTCTTATGGCACAATTCAAACGGATCACGAAATAAAACTTGGACTTGGACTTTTTTGAATTAAGGACCCATGGCGCCATTATTTCCTGCTTCTGCACTCAGAACTCTTTAGATATTTAATTTGAAAGGATAAAATCCTCATTTGAAAGTTGTTCAAGATTAATTAGATGTCTGCCCATTGTTGAGTCGAGCTATAGTTTCTGATACAACTAACAGTAACACCTGTGTGTTTTCTGTCTCCAGCTATTGTACAGGGTGACTCGCTAGAGGAGATCTACAACAAAATCAAGCTAATCATCGAGGAGCAGTCTGGTCCCTACATCTGGATCCCCTCCTCGGAGAAGCTCTGAGCTCCCTGCTGTCTCCTCTGCATCGATGCAGAGCTCCCCTCCTGCCTCCCAGATACCCTGCCCAAGCCCACATAGCCCCCCCTGCCCCACCTACCCGCCCTTCTCCTCCTCCTCACCTCCTTTTTGCAGATATGTTTCATATCAAGTTTTAGTGTCATCATTATGTTACTCTCTAAATGAAAAAGAAGTCTTATCACCATTACTGTGACTGTGCACACCCCTGCATGAGTTTCTCAACAAATCCATTCAAGACTGGAAATGCCATTCCAAAGGAATTTGTCAAATGAAAACAAAAGGGAAAAGGAATAAATCCTTTTGTGAACTGGGACTGACTGAAGATCAGAATGTTTTACAGAAATCTGGAGAGAGGAGTTGGGATTCAAAAAGAAGTTGCAGGGGAACAGAGACAAATCATACCAAGTTGGAACACTTTGTAAATGTTCATCAAAATCACATTTAAAAAGACACGCAAGATGAGAAGTTGAAGACCAATTAAGGGTTTTTTGTTTTTTTGTTTTTTGTTGTTTTTTTTCTAAAAGACTGGATAAAAACGAGCCCTGCTGATGGTACTGTTCAAGGAGTCATCTCTCTTGTTTATAATGACTGAGGAAATTAGTGGAGGAGCCTACAAACTGGTGATCTATTTATCACAAACCAGCTTGCTGTTTGGTCGTCTGCCAGTTGTCTGTGCTGCAGCTGATAAAAGACATCTCGGGAGGCAGATCAAGAGGAAGAAATGCGTTGTGAATCTCTACATTTATATTATGAAATCACAAGATAAATGATAAAATCCTACTGAGATTTTACTACATATTAAAAAACTACACATTTTACACTTCACTAGAATTGTCAATTTGGAGGGCTGTTAGTTTTCTTTTTTCTTTAGTTTTTTTCTTTCTTTGTGGGATTTTTTGCTTGTGGTTTTTAGCTGCTCTGTGTAAAGGATGGGGGTAGAGAAGTGTAACTGGGCTCTCTGCAAAACACCAAACTGCCTTACATCAAATACAAATTCTGTTTTGTGACTACCTGTTGTCTGTGAGGGAGGCTGCACACAATTGACAGGGAAGACAGAGGAAACCTTCTCATCTTTCCTTACTTTTTTGTGTCCTCCAACTGCCAGGAGGCCTGACTTGAGTGCAATAGATAAACAAAGTCTCGCTTCTGTGGGCGCCTTTTCTCCCCCCTCCTCCCCTGTATTTCAACCTCTTTGCTGTGTAATTTAAAAAAAAAGAAAAAAGAATTTGGACATTTGATTTACAATTTGGACAGCCAGAGCCTCCTAACTCATGTTGAGCAGCAGACCACCCTATTACACTCTCTGCCTTCCAAGAGGATTCTCTTCTGATTGAATGGTCACATGGTACTGTCCTATCCGCCGCCATGACGGTGGCCTTAAAACGGGTCGAACAAGACAATAATTGTATTGGATGTCCTAACAATTAAAGAGTCAATATAACCTGTTTTGGATTGTCCCCCTGTGCCCCTACCAAAAACAACACTAAAGTTGGGTTTGATTAAACCTATATGCTTTGTGTATCTATAAACATATAAATTCTTAATGATTCTGTTGTTGGCAGGTGCTGAACCACTGTGTTGAGCTCTTTAGCGTGTCTGGGGTGAGCTAGACCAGCTCAGGAATCTAAAACGTACAGATACCATTTCCCCTGCGACTGAAAGGCCACGTCTGGGTTGATGACACAGCAAGTTCATAGCACGAACGAGTACTCGAGGTACCTTGACATAGACGAAGGTGTTTTCAACTGAGCGGTGTAATCGGTTTGTATCGCGCATCTTTTTCGTGAGGCGGGGAGCATGTCCAAGGCCGTCGGTGTTGTGGTCACCTTTTGAGTTTTGAGCTGTAACATGGCTTCACCGGGATTGAAATGACCTGCTCCACTCCCCACCCCATGACCCCTGCCCAACACCCCCCACCCCCGATCCAGAGCTTGACACTGTATGTTAATGTGTGCATGTGAGAGGGCACATCTGAAGAAGGAATACTGTGGCCCCCTCCCGCCCCTCCCGATCTTGTGAACGTTCTCGCTTTCCTCCTCAGCTTTTTGAAGAGTGCAAGGAGATGTTTTTTTTTCTTCTTCTTTTTCTTCTTCTTCCTCCTCAGAGAGCCAGACCCAACAAGAAGTGGTAACCTAGACCTCTGGGTCCCCCTGCTCTCTCCCACCCACAGAGCACCTGTACCTGCAGGCATTTTCTGAACAGGTGTGCCCACCTGCCAGGCACCACTGCTAAACCAGCTGTCATTACCTGTGTCAAAACCAGAGTTCAGGGAATAACCGAAGGGAACAGAGCCATTTATAAACTGCTTGCAGACTGTTTCAAAGGGTGTGGTAGCTGTACAATGTAAATAAGCCCCCAGCAGATCCCCCTCACCTGTGCTTCATGCATGTGTGAATCAAACTGGGACAAACATGTTTTATAGACCACAAATGTCAGGTAAGTAAAGTTTGAGCTACTCTTAAGATATACTTTCCATACAAATGTGCTGTATTGTTGGTATTTCTCTTCAAATGCCTATTGGAACACTTAACTAGTCAGATGGGAATTCAATTCCCTCAAATAGGGCCTGTCTACATGTGATTTATTGTGGAACGTGTCTGGGTGTATAGATTTAAAAAAATATATTGTAAAATAATTTAAAAAGAGATGCAGGCAGAAACCTACACGACATCACAGAAACCAGGAGCATTGATCAATCCATCATTAGAAGTTTAGAATTGGTCCTCTCTGGTGTTTAGCTGAAATACAGCTGACTGTTAACAATGTGTGTGGTATTCATACCTCAGTCAGCCATGTCAAAGCCCAAAGAACTTGATTTCATTTTACTCTTTCCACTGAGGTTGTGGTATATAACAAGATGGGAACCTGAATGCCTCTGTGTGTGTATAATTGATGAGGGTCTTTGTTCTCATGAGAGAAATGATGACATGTATGCTTTTATTTTTTGGGTGGGGGGGTCAGGGTTCTTGTTTGTACTTTTGGGTGATGTTTATGTTATAGCACATCTGTGCAGTAAGTGCTTGCAAACATGAACCCTTTGATTGTACAGTAGTTTCCTTCCTGTCACTGCAGGTGGTACAGCCTATCAGGACACTTGGCCTCATGGTCTTCCCTGTCCTAGTCATGAGGGAACACAGTCCTGCAACTTTTGTTCGGGTTTTATTTTGGGACTTGACAAGAGTTTATTTGTTTGAAAATAAAATATGTGACTCAGTTATGATTTTGATGTGCTTGTTATTCTGCTTTGAAAAAAAAAATTGAATTACGATTGAACTTTTTGTTTCCTTTTGAAAAGATTATCTGTTGGCATTTTAGCCTTTATTGACATGGAGACATGCAAGGGGGGGTGAGGTGCAACAAAAGGCTGAACTCAAACAATGTGTCTGGGACACCACGTACTTATATCAAGTTGAAAGGAACATTTTTTCACACTGTGGAATATGTGATGAACATGTTAACACAACGTTTAGCTCCAACAAACTGAATGAAACCAAATCAATTAAAAGTTGCCCTCAGTACAGGCAGTTAAACACCAGGCTGACAACAGCTGACCTGTTCCCGTTTGATTATTCCTCCATGATGAGGTTCTTCTTGGCCTTGTCCAACCTGTCTAGGATTTCACTGTAGAGACCAGACATCTGTGTGTACACAAAACACAACTGTATAACTTGGGATGGTCTTTGCTGCATTGATTTTTAAATAGTAACTTAATTCTGCATAAAACCTGAGTGTTTCTTGGGCCAGAAGTTGGCACGTTTTCCCCAATGATTCAAGCTCTGTTATATTCGGCTACTACAACCACCTCTGTCTGTGGTACCTGTGTCTCGTAGCTCTCTTTCAGGGATCCCAGGTGGCAGACGAAGCTCATGGCGAGGCCGCACCACTTCTCGGCCGCTGAATACTGCGCCAGGCTGTACAGCAATATCCCCGTGTTCCAAGCCCGAGTCAGCAACCACAGGGTCTCCATCTCTGGGAAGTCGTCCGGCTGCAGAGAGGAGCAGGAGGATGTTCAAAAGGCCTTTTAACAGGGGCCACCTGGGTGACTCACTTGAGCCAAGTGTATGGAAGGAAATCTGTGTTTTCAGTTGGTAAGAGCCTGTGAGTAACATTACTAACTTTCATCCAATCCTGTTTTACTGTATGTTAACCTTTACTAATGCTTAATGTTAATGTTTTTCCTCAACACTTAAATGTGGGGCTTTCACTTTGATCTAAAGAATTCTGCGGCTTTTGAGTAATAACTCAATATGAAAGGGGAAATATGCACTGCCTCTACAGCAGTGTAATGTCTCCATAATTTGATGCCTCTTTCAGAGCTGCAGCTCACCGGCAGTGTGATGACTTGTACAGCACATTAACATTCAAATTGGCAGGAAGGGGGTGGTGAATGGAAGCATCTGCTAATTGAAGTGCGACTGAAAGCCCATTGATAAAAAAGAGGCTTCTAGAAACAGCAGGCAGGCTCCGAGTGGAAGAGAGGGGGTTAATTATATAGCAGGCAGGCGGCAGTGCTGTTGGAGGGAACGGTGAGGGGGGTGAGGTGGGGGGGGTGTGAGCCAAGGGATGGCGGTGTGTGATTGGCACTGACTCACTGCGGCTGCAATGATGGACAGGGCCTCCTCGTAGTAGTCCCACACCTCCTCCAGCACATGGGCCTCCACCTCTGACACACCACTTGGGAGGGACAGCTTGATCAGGCTGTGAACGCACTTGCTAAAGACGACACAAAAACAGTCTCACAATCAAGAATCCTTTCATCCTAATAAGCACTTGGATGGCTAATGAAATGTGGAGGGTATTTTAATGCAGAGAAGTGATGGGTTTTGCCTGCAGCAGCTCAGGTCAGCCTGTGGTTGTTTCCTGTGCAGAGCGAGCGCGACCCGCAAGGCCTTCTTACACAGCAGAGGGAAGTGGGCTGGAGACTCCATGGCTAAGGCTGCATATTGAAATAATAATGAAACCAGCATACTGCAAAGACTAGGATGTGTCAATTTCTTAAGGCATGGCAGGCCTTTTTTTATTTTACCTGCAATTATCTCGAGCACCTTGGCTTCAATGTTTTCAAGCTCCAGAACAGACTCCAGTACCGTCTCCACTTTAGGGTCATTCAGCTTAGCACGAGCTTCAAATTCATACAGGAGTAGCAGTGTATCAGTGGGGTCAGATGGGAAGCTTCCTGTAAGAAGTAAGGTCCATTTCATTAGATTCATTTATATATTTAAAAAAAAACATTGTAAATGCTTCCGAATAACCTGTTCATTCTTTAATTTGTCTCTTTAAAAAAAAGAAAAAACAATCAAGGTACCCGATGCTTTCAGAGTTTTCCAGATCTCCCAACAGATCTGAATGTGCTCCAGAGCCTGAGTGAGCTCCTCGGTCTGTGAAACCAAACAGAAACGCAAAACAAGCAAGATTCATCATTGCCATCTAGTGTTTGGTTTCTCCTCAAAGGATTAAAAACCAGACACCTACGCCAGCACCAGTAATGCGGTTAGTCACCTCTCCTCTACACTGGTCTTGGTAAATTTCCATCTGTGTGGAAAGAGAGGACGCTAAATGTAGGAGATGGGCAGAGGGAGTGGGTGGCACACCTGGTCAGAGTGAGGAGACTTCCTGCAGAGCTCCAAAGAGGCAGCAGCAGCCATTAGCAGACATGTCTTCTGGCCCATGAGCAGTGTGCGATCGGGAGGGCACAGCTGGGAGAGCTACGGGTTCATGGAGATGCACGTTTGAGAAAACAACTGCGGCATGGTAGTATGACATTTTAAATAGTGTTTAGATTTGGATATTAGTCAACCAGAGATGAGGTGGTTGAGAAAAACAGAAAGGCACTGGCCTGTGATCTGAGTGTTTGTTTCAAGCACTGGACAAATTGTATGGAAATTTGTGCAGAACATTTTTTTTTTTTGATGATCTGCCTTAAAATAAAGTAGGTCATCTAATTTTCTCCCAAACATCTGCTCTTTAACTGCAGAAGCCTCTGGTTGTATAAGGTGCTGTCAGGCATGCATACATGTGCCTGAATCAAGTATGTGCAACCACACACGGAGAAACAAAGGAGAAAGCACCATGTGCAATTATACGTATCCTGATAAAGGTAAGGTCAGATAGTCAGAGGACAGAGGCAACTATCAGGATGGGCCTACTGTGATGTGTTTATCTTTCTGAAGCAATGTTAAATCCCTGTTCTGGTATTATTGATCTACTCCCACGCACTGTAGATATTGATTCATTTACCTGACAAAGCCAATAAGGGTACCTGCCTGGTAAGAGAGCACAAAGAAATCCCTCATTCTGTCTGGGCTGCTCTCGCACTGCAGAGCCGAGTTCCAGGCTGTAATAAGAACGCACAGACGAAATGAACAAATGCACCAACATTTGAAGTGATAGCAAACCATGTACCATGTTAAAGTGACAAGAGGAGAGTTTTGGTACCAATCTTCCTGAACCAGTTTGCCTCATCAGCGCGTTTCTCGACAGTCATGTGAGACTGATGTGAGATTTTCTGCAGAGCTGCAGAGGTGGCAAACAAGACATTTGTGTATGTGGGATGCGACGAACGGCTACAGATACTAGTTTTCCTCTCAAAATGTAATTTCACCTGTGTTGTCTATCTACTCACCCATTTTTAGATATGGCAGCAGGACATCCAGACTCGTATTCCTTCATGAAGTTAAGGTAAGAGATGTAAATCTGTCTTTTTGCTTTATTTAAAGCAACTATCTATAATATGATATGAATGCATGGTATTGGGTACTTTCCCTTTCACTCACCTCATCTCATCACTTAATTTTTCTATTGTGAAGAGCACAAGTCGAACCAAACACCTAAAAAAAGATGAATGGGGAATGAATGGAGAAACTGGCGTTGACCTCCTTTCTTTCACCTACTAACTGTATTATACAGAGACACACTTTTAGAGGAGAAGCAAAGAAATATAGGTCAGTGGATCATAGAGGTGTATGGAAAAATAACAGACTCACTACAGCCTCTCAGCACATGAGCCATCCCCAACAAATGATGTCACTTTATGTTTGGAAGTCTTTGCATCATGTTTTGTTCACACAGTCTCAACATATTAACATTAAATGTGCCAAAATAGATTAAATGAAAAATTGGAAACCACCAAAATCATGAATCAATATTTCAGTTCTTTCTACAGTGCTCAAACTTGGAGGTTTACATCAAGGTCGCTCCTATTTTAGACTACATCCAAAGAAAGTTACGTTTAGACAAAATGCATTTACAAAAACGTTGAGGCAAAGAATTATGCAAAGTTTGAAAAACCCTCCTCTGTAAACAACACTGACTTATGACCATATGGTATATGACCTCCCCTCAACCGTAAGGTGTGGCTTTCATGACAGAAATAATCTTTTAACATACGTCTATTTTTTGTTTATTAATTTTGTTGTCAAACTTTCCAGCTGTAAGTTTAAGGAAAATTTCAGTTGTCACCGACCTGAGAGCAGTCAGAACCTGAGCTTCATCCTTGGAGCTTTCACACAAACTCTCCAGTGCCTTCATGGCAGTTTCCTGCTGCTCATTCTGCCACACAGGAACAAACATCCTCATCAACATTAATGCTTCCGACACCTGTCTTGTTAATCACAATTACACAGTATACTAAAAATAGAACTCCCACATTTTTTACCCTCACAAATTACCAAGGGCTCGTCACTGCCCAGTGTGTTTGCTTGCTTATAGAAATTTGGAAAAGGAAATGTCCAATAAATAGATTGCAAACATAAGTATAACAGATAAGTGAAGCTCTGTTTGTACAGCCAGCATGAGTGCAATGGCAAGGAAATTATCTTTCATAGGCTGCAAGTGGCACAGCTGAGGACTGAACACAGATTTTTGAGGCACTTTAACATTCTAACAATGCATTTTACAAACTGTCAGATATAATAACAATACCACCAGACCTCAGAAATAGTTTCCCTATGAATTCCACAAATTTTACAACTGGTGTACAGAGTTAAGTTATGATGATTGTTACCTCCAAAGCGATCTGAGCGGCCAGGCTGAGGAGATTGGATGCAGCGTGCTCAGATGCCAGCAGCTTGTCCTCACAAGCCACAGGAAGCTTGGACAGCTGTCCTATCAAAGTCACTGCTTCTGCAGCTGGTACATATAAACAGACGTAGCAGTCACTAAACTGCACTACTACTACAATGCATACCTGCACTGTATGAGCATTACAAATGTAACGTCATGTGGATACCTTTCTTCACATTGTTCTCCAGTACTGCGATCTTGTAAACACTGAACTGAGTGAAAATGCTGTCCGGATCACATCTCTCTGCTTCTTTAATTGCGTCTTTGGCCTGAAGAAAAACAAACAAACATTATTAACATGCAATAAGTACAAACACACTACACACACATGAAGTGTCAAAATGTGCCAGGAGTGCTTGCCGTTACAGCTGGTAACAGAGACAAACTAACTGGCGAGTTTATTCACGCACCACCGAATGCAGCCACTGGACAGCATTTATTTTGCTGAATCGCTGCCACGGCTCAAGTAGCCTCACCTTTTCCAGTTGCCTCAGCTGCAGGAAACAGGAAGCTCTGTTCCTCTGCAATTTGGCTAAGTTGGGCTCCATCTGACCTGCCTTAAAGAAACTCAGGGAGTAGTTATACCACTGCAGAGCCTCAGAATAGTTCCTGGCCTGGGCAGAAAAATAAATATTAAGTTATATTTTATTTATCCCTGGGTGGAAATGAAGTCAAGTCTAGCATTAAGGCTATCTTAACTATTTTATTAGCAATAGGCAGCTTCAGTGCAGGGATCTGTGCTTTATTAAAATGCAGTATGGTAGTAGTATTCCTGACATGCATAAGGAAATAATAGTAACCAAGCAAAACCCACATGCAGAAAAAACATGCCCTCCACAGAGATAAGTGGAACAGCTACAAGGAGGCAATACTGTTTATCACTCAGCCATTATGCTGATAACTATACATGTATGTATACAATGTAAAATGTTATAATAATGATAAACAAGACTGTGTTTGGCATACCTCAAAGTGTTTTGAGGCCTTATCCCACAGCATGACATGAAGCCTTGTGAGGGCCTGTGGAGTCAGCTGTTTTCCTGTGTAGTGGCCTGTGTGGGTGTAGAGAATGGTAATAAAACAGAGGCACAGCTTCAGTGCATTACTTGCATAAATTTCATCATGTTGTTTTTATTAAATTCAGATTTATTCTAGAGATGGAGAGAGAGAAAAAAAAGTACCAGTGATAACATCCTCTATCTTCTGTTTTCCCAGCAGCTCCTTGCCTCTCTGTAGCAGTAGCTCAATGTGCAAGACGAGAGCAGTTCCCAGGTCAGGGGACGACTCAAAGCGCTGACACACACGTTTCAAATACTCAAATGCCAGCATTTCTCTATGGAAACCCCAAACAAATAACATTCAGAGTTGGTTCATGTTTGTCTGGACATGCCAATAAAGAAATGTGAGCATTAGCAAAGATGCTGAAGTTTTTACCTTTCTTGAGCCATGAGCAGTTTCACGGTGCTCAGACATACTTCCAGTGAAACGTCACATTGCAGCATCTCATCAAGTCCTGAAAACATGATTTTTATTATCTCCTTTTAAATGTGCGTTTTTACCTCTCCTGAACTCACCCACAGCCACACATTAACACTCAATGTAGTGACTGTAGTGATCCAATTTTTCCCAGTAATTTCACAAAATTGAACTAGCAACACTGCGCTCCTGCTTATGTTAATCAAGTTCTGCATAAATAATTCAATGAGGTCTGGTAATAACTAACCTCCTCTGATATGATCGTCTGAGGCCCCACATTTCAGGAGTATTCTGATCTTTAAGTACGGCCCAGAAGCGTTCATGCATTCCTGTCAGATTTCAGAGCAATTAGGTACATAACATCTGAGCTTTCCCTTTCACTAGGTGCATGCTTCATAATGCATTATAAAATGACAACATGAGAATTTCTCATATTCTACCTTGTTGGCTAAGTTGACAGCATCAAGAGCCTTTTCCTGAAACCTGTGACAGTCCCACTCTAGATAAACAGTCGCAAGGAGCCTCAAAACCTTGGCCTATTGATGGGATATTGAATACATTAAAAAATCACTATTTCAAAATTCCATATGTACATAAATGGGCCTTTAAACATCACTTTGTACTGCGACATCTCACCGTGACTTCAGATCCAGGGGCGTATTTCACATTCATTTTCCCAATATCATAGCTCTGGCTGAAAAAACCCCCCACAAATTTTATGAGAAACTTTTTCTCACTGCACTGTTTCTCTACACTTCTCAAATGAAATTAAACATCTTGATATTTACCTCAACCAATATGCACTTTCCTCAAACTTTTTCAGATTGTAAGTTTCTACTCCAAAGTTGTAGCACAGAAAGGAGAGGTACGTAGTCTGCACAGAGGAAATATGTTCCCAGTTAATACAAGTTCAATAACAATATGTATAAAAGGTACAAAACATAAATATTTAGTGATAACAGAGGTTTTTTTGTTTTGTTTGTTACATCTTTTGGCAGTCGCAGCAGCATGTCTTTACAGCGTTGCATACAGACCACGGCCTCATGGTTATTCCCTTGACTCAGGGCCTGCAAAGTACAGGAGCCTTGAACTTCTTTTTCAAATGTCAGCAAACAATATAGCGTTCCTTATTAACACAGGATCAGATTTTACCCTCTCATTGTTTCTCAGTTCACATTTTAGCTGTCTCACACTTCACACTGCAAGTCTGTCAGAATAGCACTTCCTCAGCTGCCAAATATCACAAGAACAAATATTCACATCGAAGGTGTTGAGTATCACATGCACCACAGCTCACCGACTCTGCCTGGCATGAGAGAATTTGAAGCAGATCCTTCTCCACATCCTCTTTGCATGACGTGATGTCAGCTGCTCCATCACCTCTGGATATAAGTTGGCTATAGAGGATCTCCAAACTCTAGGGATATTGTATGTTGATCAATTTGTGATGATACAATGCTCTAAACTTTATTAGTATAAATAGAAAATAGTTTGAGTGTTTTGTTTTTTTTCTTTCTTCACCTTAACAGCCAGTCTAAAGAAGCGATCTGCCATTTGAAAGTTTTTGCAGTCCAGCCAGGTTCTCCCTGTTTTGCTGGCCATCTGTAAAAATGAGACAGTGACAAACAGACCCAGTCTCCCTGACATACTGAGCACTCACACCAAGAAGCCCACAGAAAGCTCACCAGGATCTGCTTGCGGATGACGCCCTCTGTTGGATTCTCAGGCTCACAGCAGTACAGCAGACTGCATGCGACATGACGCACTGTGAAGAAGGTGAGAACATTTCAATATGCTGTGAGATGAATGTAATTAGCTCTGCTTGCAACTGCAACATTGTTTCAACACTTTAGATGACATGTCTGAGTGTTTTCAAGGGTCATGCTCATTCTTAACCACGAGGTATACCTTTGGCCTTCTGATTTTTAGTTATATTGGTGCCCATATTCTTAGTGACTGCCCAGTTCCACAGCTGAATGGCACACTCCTCCACCTGTAATATGAGAAACAGAAATAGTTCAGCTTATTATGCATTTTGCAAAATTGGTATTACATAATGACATGATAAAAAAAAGCTTACTTATTACTAGATAAAGAGTTAAACAGTTATGTGAATTAAGGTACAACTGTTATAGTATAAGGGACAATTTTCCAAAGACAAATACACTTGTTAGTTTTAGTACAGTATTGTAGGTCCTGCATTATAGGACCTATCACAGATCTCAGGCCAGAACAGTGAGCTGTTGTCAGACACTTTGACACCTGTACGTACCTGTTGAGCTGGTATTCCAGGCAAATCTTCTCGGGAAGAGACTTCTGAGAAGAGCTTCTCTATCACCACCTCATAATCGGTCTGCTGTTTCTGCAGCAGGTTCTCAGTGAGACCTGCATGTAAAAAAGCAGTCAGTGATGTTTGGCACATATACATATAATAATATATAGAAATGGAGCAATGGAGCTCCTTGCTATCTTATGGTTAATGCAGCAATTAACAAAAATTAATGTAGCTAACACCCAAAATGAACACAAAACACATTATTTCTTTCTCTAATATCTCTATATGTTACTTTTTAGTATGACATGTATTTTTAAAATGACATATTATTATATATTATATTATTGGGTATTGTTTATTTACTCCAACATTACAGAATTAACGTTAATCTCTTGTTTCCAAAATACAGAGTGAACAATTCTTCAAGCTGTTACCAGGAAGTCTTTGTTTTTCTAATGTTAGCCTACTTGATAAATACAAAATGAAATCTTGTTTTGAATGTTGGTTCCTCAAATAAAACTTTAATGTGATGGATTTTACACGTAGCTCGATAAAACACGAGGTAAATGCAATAAATGATGTATGAGTGGAGATATTTGGTAGCTATGGTAACCATGCTAAGTGCTAGTGACCTAGCAAGCTTCAGTTGTGTTAGCTACGAAGTTAGAGAGGCGCGGCTTATTATTTACCGCGTACTGCACCGTCTTAAACCAACATTTAATATAATGAACAGTCGTCGTTATATCGTCTGAACGGGACAGTTACTTACATTTCACTGTGGAAACAAACGCCTCCATGTTTGGGGGGTTCAGGCAAATTCAGGCTACATGTAGCTTGACGTGGTTTGATTGACAGCTTCACAAAGGCGCGAAATTTGCAACGAATGGAAAAGCTGAAAGGTAAAAACAACCAAAACAAAGTTTGTGTCAACTGTGAAATAGCGATAAGTTGGGCTACGTTGTGTTTTCAGAAGCTTTTCTATTTGGTGACACATATGCTTGCTTGGGTACACATGGCCTACAAGAAATATGAAAAGGGTAAACACTAATGATCATGATGGTTACAAAGGCAAATTGGTTTTCTTATCCAAATTTGTAAGTCCATTTCATTTAGGAAATGAACAGACATGCAGAAAATAGGCTAACTTACAGTACACTGACTATATGTCCATTTAAGTATGCTGGCATACCATAGCCATATAGACTAAAGGTTAGGCCTGTAAATGGTAGTAATCCTCAGTTTTCATCCATTAAATAGGGATTATATCACTTTTATTTGAGTCACTACAGAACAACAACTCAAGGCCTAGTTAATTCTTGTAGCGCTTTGTCTAAAAGGGACAATTCCTGATATTGTTATAATGCAATAAGCTTCAATATTGTGCATAATTGAACTTAGTTTGCCACTTATGTTGACACTGTAGATTTAAATCATTTTACAGTGTGAATGGGGTCTTGAGACTCTGGCATGTTTCCTCTCAACACTGACGCCACTCATTTCATCAACAGGGCGGGCAGTCAGGCCCCTGGCCCCCTCCACTCGTCTGCTGAAGAAAGACTTTTCTACTGGTTCATTTACCCAAGAAGACGTTGCCGTTGAAGCAAAAGGAAGGTGCATGCTGTGAGTGTAGAACCAGTTAGTCCCCTGTAGTGTGTTTTGAACACCAGATTCTAAAATAAAACACTTGAAATCCACCCCTCTCAGCTAGCAACTTCCAGCAATTGTTCATCTGGAGACTTATCTGCTGCCCTCTTGGCCCAGGGGGAATGTCTCCCTTACTGACAACTTAAATCTGAGCACACGCTAAGAAGTTGTTGCAGTAGACAAGGCAGTTTCTTGCAAACCTCACTCCCTTCTTGTGCATTTCGTGAGCAACTAACATTCATAGTGTCATCTTACAGAGACTTAATAGGCCGTGTCTTGCCTGCATTTTCTTAAGACTATAGCCTAACTGTTAGTCTTATCAGAATCATGCCTCAGGTCTGCAGCAGCATGAGAGAGGTTAATTTGCTGTTTTTCCACTAGATTACAAGACTAAGTGGCTTGAAGTTTGGACACAAAGTGACATGATCACCAATGTGCATTCCTTAATGCTTTCAGGAAAAAAAGGGAAACACAAAAGCTGTGTAGTTTAAACTATGGTCAAAACATTGAACTAATACACTAATGTGTGCAGAGATTTTTTGAATTCTTAAATTGTGAGTGTGTTGTCTCAGAGTCATAAAGAGCAAAAAGAGTCGCATGACTTGGATGTTATAAATTGTTTCCCAGGTTCTCGTGCCATGTCACTATTTTCCTGGAACAGTTATAGAGAAGAGCTGCTCATTGCATTTTTTACTACTGTTGGTCATTGTCCACAGTGCACCACCACTCCAGCTCAGGTCCCCAAAATGGTGGCTTCAGTCCCGATGTGGGCGGAAAGGTGAGGGCAGGATGTTCTTATTTACAGTGCCTGCTACTATGACCTACAGCAGCAAAGTAATTGTTGTGGTGATTAAAAAAAACAGTCTGCAGCACATCCACACACTGCAGGGTACTGCCAGACAAAAGAGAATTATTTACATTGATATAAAAAGCAGTATATCCTGTTTCTGAAGTTAAAAATAAATCCAGCAAATATTTATTCTAAGGACCCCAGCAGATAGATTCAGTCTGATACCATGATGATTGTTGACTTTTTATTCGTTTTCCTCTTGCGACAAGATTACCTGTTACCTTTGACCTCAGATATACATTAGACTGATCTGATCAAAGGAAAGGTTACACACAAACATGATGCACTATAATTTGACCTCAGATTGTCGTTTAGAAACATATTCACAGGGACAGCAAGTCACTGAGGTGATATTGATATTAATCAGCCCTGCTAATTAATCCACACTTGGGTTGTTGTTTTTTAGATGGATCCAAAGTTAAGTTTTCCACTGGAAATGAATATGCAAATAAGTGTTATTTCTATTGCATATTTTCACATTTCATTGTTGCACCGTTTCTAACAGGAACATATTATATTGACTAAACTCAAAATACGTTGAAGGTTCATTCTTAATACTAAATCATCGTTGCGCTGTAGCTGATCTCCTTTTCGGTAGGACAGACATTGTCCCCCCCAAAAAGTGACGTTGCATCCTTCCTCTGTGTCTCCAATAAAACGTGCCTCACGCATGGACTGTAAGTGCTGCTCAGAGGCGAAAGGGAGGAGAACTTGTCCAAGGCGCGTGTGTGAGGCAGGAGCTGATTGATCTAGCCTCTTTTCGGGCCATATCGGACAACAGTTAGAGACTGAAAATACCACTAATTCAGCTTTTGTTTCTCACCATACCTTAAATTTCATTCATCTTACATAGATATATAATTTTTTTTTGTTCGAGAGCACCTGCCCGGAGTACAGCGGTTCATCCGGCTCCTCATCGCGGGATCGGGACTAACCCAGCTGCGCAGGAGAGCTCCCCAGCAAAACGCGTCATGGGATACAGGAGAATCACTGCCGCTACTTGCATGTACACCTGAGGGGTTTGTGGATTTACAACGCGATTTTAAAAAAGACAAATAAGACTCTTTGATATAGGCTACTGACTTGAAGAAGAAACTTTTCTCAGTCAACGGGAGTTAAAAGCCTCAGTCAAAGCGACTCTGTTATTTTATTGTAACACACGGTTTGGATTTTGGTGGAAGAGTTGGCAGGATGGTCGCATCCGACTGCTTCAGACTAGTCGTAGTCATCTTGTGTTCTTCATCACTCACAAATGGTAAGACGTTATCCATGCTCACACACATAGATTAGTAATTTGTGGTTTTGTGGCTGAAACAACTCAGTTTGTCTGCTCTGATTCATTTCAAATGAATGGCTGAGTGCGCACTACACACATTTACAGACATTTAACATAGGGCTAAACCTCACATCAGTTATTGGCAGCGATAATACACAGTAGCTTCTTTTTATTCATCATCTTGATAATATTAATAGTATTAATGGTAGTAATAACTAAGATAATGGTAGTAGCCTAAATATAATGATAAAATGTCATGTTTTCCTAACTTTTGTTGATCTTTGTTTATAGGTATGCAGTAGAATATTTAATTTGCATGTTTTGGGGAAAATAAGTGTCAGTCATTGAAGTAATGCAGTTCTCACTGAACCCACTAGAGGTAGTCTTATCCCGTTGTAACTGGGTGATTATTAACAAGTTGATAAAATGTGTTGATTGTGACAGCTAATTGTCCACACTTAATAATTAAGTATTAGAATGATTTCTTCATGAAATTTTGACAAGCTTGAGTTGGATTTGTTTCCTTAGATTTTGTAAAGTTGTTGCAAGTTATCCTTTTGCTGTGTGTTAGAAAAGCGTTTATTCCAGCAATTGTTATCTGTGGGTGAACAGGATTAAACATCCAGGGAAGAGAATGCATGTTTCTCTCTGACAGTACAATCAGCTTCATTGTCTCAGTGTCACTCTACAAAAACAAGATAGTGTTTAAAAGGTGGATGTTCTTCCACCTTGTGCCAGGTCTAGGGTGCCACAGTAAGGATTCCTCATCATTTCCAAATAAACAGCCCGTCCAAACACAGGAAATACTGTTCACGTTCGCCCCCCTTGCCCCCCAACCATGCACACACACAGTTGTACACACTTTCAGCTTTGTCTATGATGTTTTTAAGTAGATTTCCTTCACTGTCCACACACAAAGCGTGGGAAAGACACAAAGGAGGAAGCGGATGTAGGGGCAAGAGGTAGCCTGGAATTGTTCTGGCTAGTAAAGGTCACGGAAATGTGACACGCTACCTGAGCAAAGATTTCTTCCCGGAGCTCCTTGTGCTCATATTGAGCTCTGTTAAATTCCATCCACAAGACAATGGCAGGGAGGGTATTGTTTCTTCATAGGCGCTGCAGACTGGTAGAGCTATTAATTATTGATGGTGCACCAAGCTGTCTCTGTATAAGATGGGGTGTGTAACAGGTTTACTCTGCTGAATATGACACAAAGCTGTAAAGAATCATAATTAGACCTGTTTTGAATCCAAAATTAAAAGTTCGCCACATTGTCACAATATTTAAGTTATTATCAGACACTGATACAGGCGATGGTCATATTACTGACACTCATACGCGTCCTCATCTTTGCAGTTACATCAATATCGATTGAGAGTAAAAGGGTAATTGCCTGGATATTTTGTTTATATTTAATGTGGTGTAGTGTGCAATCAAAAACTGAGCATAGATTCTTTTGTGACACCAATTTGAGTGGAGCAGAGAGGCTCAGGCGAGATGCCTGTACTTCAGATTTAATTCAGATGTGTTGTGTAATTGCTAATGACTTCAAGCCTACAACTCGAGTGATGAGAAGTCGGCGAAGTGCAGAGGAGACTAATATCACTAGGGATGTAACTCGATACTAAATTAGTTCAACTTCTTAGACGTCATGCTATATGAGTACTTCGCTGAAATTATTTTTTGCATTGTGCAGGTGAATTTACTCTAGAGTTATGAGGCAAAACTGAAGGAACAAGTTTTAGGTATAGAGTTACATAGCTTTCATCAGTGGCGTTTAAGAGCAGTGCCAAACAAAACTTTCTTCTTTCATTCATCACAGTTAGAGTTTCTCTCTCTTCGTCTTTTGTATCAATCAGCTATAGTATTTTAGTATAGTATTTCCCGAAGCTGTCTTTCTAGCAGAGGGACTTTATGTGGTGTCTAATTTGTTTTCGGGCCATTTTTTCTTACCTGCATGGATACTTAAAATGTGGTGCAAAATGGGAGTGATGAGAGGTCAGCCAAGTGAAGTGGAGACTCATTGCTCCCTGGCAGCACATCTGGGTCCATGCAGGCAGCACAAGAAACACACACACACATGTGCACACACCTGGATTGGGAGACTTACCAGCAGAGCAGCAGATATTTAACTTTACAAATTGCTTTGAGTAGTTATTCTTATAGGATGATTGCAGCATCTGGGCCAGCGATATACCCACCTGGAGCTAGCAATATATTTTCTTTGAATCCTGCATGAGATTTCAATTTCAAGGAGCTTCTGTCTGCCTATTACTCTTAATCATATATTATGGAATAGAAATCCTTTGGGTTTACCATTTAGGACTCTCATGCAGGAGATTCCTGTTGTTGGCTCTACTCAACTTTACATAACCTAGAGTGGCCACCCATCATTGCCAGATGTTCCTTTATTTTGCTTTTTTAAGAGGAGTCTGGGGCATTTTGCTTCTAAATCTCCAAAGGCTAATATATGGCTAATAAAAAAGGCGCTCGCCCTAACTGTTGTCTTAACCTTGCAGTTGGCAAAGTGGAGGGGTTTCAGAAGAACTCTGTGTGAGAGAGTACGCCAGGACACATGCAGCACAACTACAGCAGCAGTAGCTGCTCCTTATTTTTGGCAGGTGGTTCCAACCCTTGTCAGTGGTTTCAGCTCTGTGTGTGTGACTCCACCAACAGAGTTTAAAACCATTTGTGAATTTGTTTTTCTTGAAAATGTTGAACTAAAAGCTGCAACTAATGAAATATTACTGGCACAGAACATTTGTGCAGCAGGATACTGCTGTAGCTGCACTAGTATTGAGCTATGACATTGTGAAAACATCTGATTCTTTAACTTTCTGGACTCAGAAGTGGTGAATATGAAGTATCTAGCAACTCTTAAACAGAGTAGCAGCAGTTTCCTTTTGAAGCATAACTATCACTGACACACACTCTTCATATGTGTAGTTTTGTGCTCCCCTTCATTGATGATTATAATCATTACACTATTTGCAGGTTTAACAGAATGCACAAAGCTTATCTCGTAAACTGATGACCATTCACTACTGTTTTGCTCCTGTTGCCATGGCCTGAGTACAGTGAAGATGACTCACCACCGGTGACCCTGCACTCTTTTGTCAAACAACAATTCCCTCTCCACCCTTTTTTATGTATTTGGCTATCAGAAAAGCACACCACGGTGGCAAGGTTAAACAAAGGACTCATCGTGCCATATTGTTAGTTTTGCCTTGAAAGCAAAAAGAGAAACACTCTTCTCTCCATGACTTTGAAGACAGTTGCGTTGTTACATGACGGGACAGGAAGCATGGGGAGATGAAGTGTACTTTCTGCAGAGGAGAAGGGAATTCCGCACATTATTCTGAGCACTTGAAGGGCTGTGACTTTGAGTTTCCAATTCAATTCAGTGACAGCACATTAACTTCATACAGTAACAGTGGTGTATATTACGCAACATCTAACATGAGCCACTGGCTGCACGCTGCAAAAGCAAGGCTGGTAAAATCTTGCCAACACTTATGCCGACTCCCAATATCGTTTCCTCTCACATTTTCCCACAGCTTCTGTATTGCTATTCACTTGTTTTTTCAAACATTTGTCTTATCCTCACACTGAAATTCTCTAGCCTTGTTGGAAAATATTCTCTCTGTGCTGCATTGGATTAAAGTACTAAAACAGAAGGCTGGAAATCAGTCCAGAGTTATGAAAATCTGATTCCTATAATGATGTTAAGGACTTACTGTTAAGAATTTCTTTTCTCAGTTTATCTCACAATAGTTGTGCTCAGAATATCTGGAAATATGTGACCATATTTCATTATTATGTACAAATGTCATGCTATTTTTCGGATTAGACACTTCTCTTGACTCTATGTCCTCAAAAATAATTGATTAAAGCAATGCAGTTGTTGACACCCGACTAGCCTGGGGTCAACAATTGCATTGCTGAGTCTCTGGCTTGGATTGATTGAAAAAAAAAATCTGTTTTTGGCATTGTTTGGCTATTCTTTTAGACTAAATATTTAAATGTGATTTTCTGAGCCACAAACATTTCGGAATAGAGGAGAGTCAATCCCGGAATCCAACACTGAATTCTTCGTCTTTATTTCCTGACTGCCTGTGAACCTACAGTACCACAGTACACAAAATGTTCCAAACACTGCGTCCTGTGCTACTTCCCCTCAGCAAGTGAGGACAAGGACATACAAATGTCATCCCTCTCTAATCTTAGTTAAATTGGCTCTGTATCAATAATCAGCTTGATGCTGTGTCATTGGCTCAAGACCTCCTCAAAACTTGATTGAGAAACTGAACTAGAAGTCACTCTGCCTCTTTCTCTCCCTCTCTCCCTCTCCCTCTCTCTGTCTCTTTGTTCCATGCCTGTCCTCCTTTCAATGGCTTTAATGAGAACCAGCTTCAGGGCTCTTTGAACCAACACAATAAGCACAATTTCTGGCATTTTTTAGGCGATCTGCTGGAGGAATGCAGCACACAGCTGTTGCGGGGGGTTAGGGGTGTCGGGACGCTTGCTGAGGTCAGCGTTGGGCAGGCGCAAGGGCAAATGGGAGTTTTAGGGTGTGGGTGTAGAGAGACAACCGTGGGATATATATTTTTTCTCTTTTAGTGGTCTGTTGTGGGGCCCTGCTGATTCATCCATCTGCAGTAAGTTACTGAGGAGAATAGAGGAAAGAATTAGGCAGTTTTAAGAGATGAGCTCCCTACCAGTGCAACTCAAGGTCAGGGTGATGTTTATGGCTGTGGTTTTTGGTGTTATGTGTGCAAACAGATGCCAACATTTGTACGGTATGTGTCGGGTTCACACACATACACATAAGTCAAAGAAATGACACATTTGACATTCAGAGTGAGATTTGTATCATGGCACATCGTGCTTGTACCTGCCAGTTTTACTTATCTGGTTCCGCTGATCAAATTCTCATTTCCACCAATTACATTACAAGAGTTTGCCGTCAGCTTTCAGACAAGAAAATGTAATTAGACTGTGTAACCCTGATTGTGCAACTGTTTATTAAGGTCAGGAACCCAGATTTTTATTAATCTAATATGCAGCTGAGAGCGTGTGGTATCACAACATGGATGACTGTGAGCCACAATCCTTCCCCTCTGCATAACCTTGGACAATAAAACAATGATGTTATAATATTTTGTGTGGAAGTCAATACTGAGTGCCCCTGCCAACACTGGCAACGTCAGCTCATTCTTAGCACAACAGCTGTTCTTAATAATGGACAAATACTATGCAAGCGTGTGTGTGTGTTTGTGTCTGTGTGTGCAGGCGCGTGCTTGTAATTGCAGGTGTACTTGTGTATGTGTGTGGGTTTCCATATGCGTGTGCAAGCATGTGTGTCCATCAGCTAGGTCATGTGTCATGTCAGTCTCATAATACACCTCCATTGTCTTTCTTGATTCTATTCCACAAATAAACGTCCTCCCTGAAGGCTGTCATATTTTGAGGCCTAAATAACCTTTATTTTGTTACCACAGTGACAATCTATTCAGGAATGTCAGTGAAAAGAAAGAAAAGAACATGTGGGACCATAATACCTCCTGGATAGCAGTGAAAATCACACTGTTTCCTATGTTCAATGCTGTCGGACGGACCTCTCAACAGAAATCATTTCAGCCTCCTACTTTCCCCTGATACTGCAATAATAGCATTAGTGCAAGGTCAATGGTAAATGAAAAAAATGCAAAAAAAGAGAGGAAGGGAGCAGCCAACTAAAGGAGGTTGAGCTGTTGATTTAGATGAAACTTGTCCAAAGACACTCATCAGGGTCGTGGTTCTCTGTGATTCTGACTGCTGTGACCTTTCAGGCAAAGTAGCACAGCTGCTCCCCATATTGTCCTTTTTCTTTCTTTCTTTCTTTCTTGCTCGTCCCTAGGCCACTATCCGCTCAGCAACCTGCTCTCCAAGCACTGGAAACACCCCAGTGCTCTCGAAGCGGCAATCGGTAGCATAAGAGGCAGGAGCAGATAAGCACAAAGGGATCCACATTTACAGCACCGGAGTGATTCATGGGAATTTCCAAAAATGTTGGGTTTTCCATTGTGTTGTATTATCTAATGGTGTTAAAGAGATAAAATGTACAGGTTATTTTTTCACTATGATCTAACCTATGTGTGTGTTTCTGTGTGTGTTCATCAGGGCATTTGGAGAGAGATCGTGCGCCTACGATTCAACCCTCCAATAATCCCCACATTCTTCATGAAGCGGAGTTCTTAAACCTCGTATGCAGGTATGTAACACAATGATTTTTTTATCTGTGTGAACCAAAACAATATATCAATACAATCATTGTTAGACAACATGCCAAGGCCTCAGGACGCTTGAAGCTGGGACGCTCCACAGTCTTGGACAGGAACCAGTGATGGTGGTCCACATTTATCAGTCTGTTGCAATTACCTTAGGGGATGGTGGGACCCGAGTGCAGTGCATTCACATTTGTTAAGAATTTAAAGCGTCTTGCATCATTTTGTAGGCCCGTCAGGAATGTTTAGGACTCACGTCTATCTAATGTAATGCTTCCCTACAAGGTCATATGTTAGGACGCCTGGCCCATACGGTACCGTCTTGTTTTCTGTCACAGGATAAGAGCTGGAGGTCACATGACCCAAAATTCTGCAGGCAAAGATAGTGGTATGCAAAACATGTTTGATGTTCCTCTGGGATCTCTTTAATGAGAGATTTTAAAATGGATGCTTTGTGGAAAGAATGTGTTAGCTGAGCACATCATTCAAGAGAAATGTTCCCATGTGAAAGTTCAAGTTATCGGATAACTCAAGATTAACCCAAAATAAACTTAAAATGAACATCAAGCCAAAAAGTCCCAAGGGGGGAGGCAGTTGCTGCCACCCTGAACTGAAACGCTTGTAAGGTTGTTGCCAGCTGTGTTATTCAGCGCTTTGTTTACAGAGAACAGATCAACAGTAATCAAATACTGATGTGCCAAACCCAACATATTTGTTTCCCATCCATTATCAAACTTGCAAGTGACTGGACTGATTTAAGTGATGTTGACTTTCAGTCCATCTAACATTGTCCCTCTGTGTTTTCTGTCAGAGGTCACGGCCCGCTACACTGGACTCTGGCTGATGACCGACGATCCATTTTATCAGAGGGGGTGAAGGTTCAGCCGTGTGACAGACATCACTCTCGCTCTCACTCTCACTGCAGCAAACTCACCGTCACAAACTTGAGCGCCAACGACACAGGGAGCTACAGCTGTAAATACACCAAAGATGGCTCAGACCACATCACTTCAACCTATGTCTTTGTCGAAGGTGAGACCTACACAGCACCTTTTGCTGTGAGAGTCAGTGGCAACAAGAGTCTCGTGCAGTCTGTGTTTAATTTATGACAGTGAAATGATCCACTCCAGACCAATGAATGTAAGAGAACATGAGAAAAACTGAATGTAATGTTGTTTAGAGATACAGAGAGCCGGTGTATAAACTGTAGCACAGATTAGGGTTCTTTCTTTTTGAACTGAATTGTTTTCCTTCTGTCCACAATTTAACATTAATCCACTAATGCCAATGAAGGAGTCTTGTGTTGAAAATGAGTTCGCGCACAGTGGCACTTGATAGACAAAAAAAAACAAAAAACTTCAATAAGCAAAAAATTTGACTAAAACCTTTTAGTCAGCATGAAGAAAGTGATTTGTCCTCTACAGTAAAACAGAAGAACAAGTCAGTGAAAATTTAATGAAACTGAACTGAAATGATGATCATGGAAATTAAGTTACAGGAAGAAAGAAGAAAAAGAAGGAAGGAAAGAAAGAAAACGACTCTTTCATTTTGAAATCACGTACTCATACAGTACATGTGTTACTGTACCTTCCATGCAGGATGACTAAAGTCTCCTGGTATTCAAACTGTGGTGCCAGCAGTTCTCCTTCTCAGAGAGACTAAGACAGAAAGAGGAAGTGGTTTCTTTGGTACTATGGTTTCTTCTGGAGGTGGCAGCGTGAGCGTGATTGCACGGGAAGCCCTGCTCATTGACTGTGATTTCCTGCTCCAGCTACTGTTTTCCGAAGCCTCTCCTGAAGTGTCATAAGGCACCAGCTACAGTTACGCTATTATTCAAATGGAGATCGCGCTAGGCAACATATGGACGGAGAGTCAGCTCCAGCAAAATGTGTTTATTTTCTAGACTCATAAATAGTTGCTATAAAGACATTAGATAAGGATAAAATTATGAAACTTTCTTTCTAAAGGATGTGAAATAGAGACTAAAACCAAACTAAAACTGGATGCACTTTGTTCCCTCTCCAGTTGTTCTGTGAATGTGACCCCTCCACCCCCAATGTAGCTATCGGGCAGCGTGCTGGGCCTGTGTTTAGTCTAACTTTCTTTTCAAAGGCCTTCTGCTGTTTATTAGATCATTTTCTATGCTTACTTTTCAAATAATAGTTCCTTTATCACACCACTACAGCTTGACCTCACACAAATCACAGACTATTTGCGTGGCTGTGAAGTTCCCATAGCTGTCGTGTGATGCCTGGCTGCCCAGCACATACACACTGCTATAGGCTGCTGTATCTGTGCTCTGCTGCCTTATCCAGTTAGAATGAACCGATCTCTTCATTTGATCACTGCGTTGATGCCCGGACATTGCCCTGATTCAGTTGCAGTGCTCGGGCTTTACAGTTTGTTTGTTTTTTTGCCCTGCTCGAACAACAGCTGTAAATTTGGTACAAAACATGATTATCCCAAAGGACAAAATGTAAGGGGCCACATCTGCTCTGAAGTTCAGTTTCTGTCTGACCTGTATTTTAGATCTCACTGATTTTAGAGGGTTCTTGTTTGTCCCACAGATCCTGAGCAGCCGTTTGTGGAGCCTTATGATCAAACACCTTACATCCTGGGCATCTACAGGCACGAAACTACTCTCACGATCCCCTGCCGGACGTCCTCTCCTGACGCTGTCGTAACATTGACAGGGGTAAGGCCTCACAATCATCTCACACCTTCAATTCAATTCAATTCAATTCAAAAAACTTAACTGTCTGTCACAAGGACAGAACATAGTCATCAGTTTGGCCTCAGTTAAACATAAACATACAGACACCAACATAAAAACTCACATAAAGATCTCACATAAAAACAATAAAAAATTCTTCTGCTCATGTCTTTCACTTCTAGATTAAATTGCATTATTTGCTGTATATACTGTAGTATGAAGTATGTAGTATAAGTATATTGAGATCAAAACTGAGTATCGAAACTGAGATGGTTTTTTCTACCGCAGTAGAGCATCCTTACTTGTCCTCAACAAAGTTCTCACTTTGTTGATTCTATACTTGAGGCGTTTCACTGGCTCTCACACCCTTTGTATATTAAATTGCTCTAGCACGTAGAAACAGGGACAGTGGCTTGTCTGAGGGAAGCTCGGGGGGGCGAAAGGAGTCATCCTGTCTGCTTCCTGTAAGAGCAGGAAGGTGTTCCAAGAGTGTTTTTCTCAGAATAGATTCTCAGACTAAATTTAGTCCCTCTTCTCTTGCAAACATCAGGAAACTCAGTAGAAAAACTACACAGACTGTGCCCAGTCACACGAAACAACAGGTAACTTATGACGATTATAACATTTGATCTGATAAGTGAGTGCAACATGTCAGCAGAAGAGCGCCTGCCCAGTGATTTTCGTCTGTCTGCAGAACTTAAGAACCTGATTGTGGTAGCAATAAAGCCAACAGCATGAACGCCATGTTGACAAAGTTGCCATGACAGCCACAAGGATGTGTGCTTTTTGTCATATCAGTGATTGATTTACAGCTACGTGTCATAGTGCCTACTGTGTACAAACACATGTGACTCAGATGGAACAGATAATGGTTGAGTGACCTTCCTGCTATTCGAAAATCTATGGCACCCCTCCTTCCTGCTCCCTTTCCTTCCTTCCCTTCCCTTGCCTCCTCTCCCAGCCCAGCTTCTGGCATAAGAACAAACAGCAGCAGGCTTGTACATCCTTTTTCCGTGTCTGTTTTGTGCTCCATTGCATAAATGAATGCAGAAGTTACACTCCAAAAAACAATAAAGACTAATTAGACCTTCACTCTCACAGATGTCTGTCGCCAGCTGAGCGCAGCAGAGCATGGATTTGTTAGATGAAGTTGACTGCATAATATTCCTCTCCGGCTAAGTGATCTTCAGTGACCATCACAAGTGTCACCAAATATCTGTGGATACTGACAAAAAACCTCTGTACTCTTGATTGCAGCCCCCAGATAAGATTCCGAAGGAGAAGATCTGGGATCCAAAGGTGGGATTCAAGATTCCCTATGGCCCCTACACTTCGATTGATTGGCTCACCTGTACAACCGTGGTGCACGGTCGTGAGTTCCATTCAACGTACATCCCTAGGAGACTGAGTGAGTGCATTGTCTTTCTGTCCAGACTTGATCACTGAAAAATTAAGACCATTGCTCTGAAAGAAATGCCTCGGCCTCATGGACTTCATCATCTATATGTGATTTGTCTCTATTTTACAGCCCTTGTTCTTAAAAATGTGAAAATCAACGCAGACCGTGTCACACTGTTGGTCGGAGAGACCCTCATTCTTAATTGTACTGGTGAGACCACCTTCAATGGGAGAATCAACTTCACGTGGGATTTTCCAAAGAAGAGAGTAAGTTCAGGATTTACCATAAAGACGACTGTGTGTAAAATGGACCATGACAGATTGTAGCAGTGGAGTTCATGGTACGTTTGTTTGTCTCCAGGAAAATCGACATTACACAGACAAAACCCTAGACAGACCTTCTAGGGTCCTCGTAATGAGCAAGTCTTTGGTGCTGCCAAACATTACCGTAGATGATAAGGGGGTGTACCGCTGCAAAGCTGATATTGAACCCACAAAACACAGGAACGCATCAATAAGAATCACTGTCTATGGTAAGTTTTCTGTGGATGGATTAAAAATCTGATAGTTTAAAATTAGACTTCCATTTTCCCTTTATTGCAAGATATAAGAATATATCCTATGTATATCATATAACCAATAATCTATCACCAGAAAATCATATTAACATCTAAATTCAATACTTTATTGTCATTGTTATAATTTATCCATGGCAACGAGATGTGAGAAATTATTATATCACTGTGGTTATACTAAATCTTTGATGAGTTTACTTTTACATCATTTTTTGATCAACGTTGATTCCAAAGTCTTTGTCTTTATCTTTTATTGCAGAGCATCCATTCCTCAATGTCTCCTATAAGAATGATCGGTCTAGTATAATGACTGTCAAAGAAGGTAAAAAAAGGGTTGTGTTTGATCCCAAAGTCAACGCTTTGCCTCCTCCAGATATATTTGTATGGTAAGTGACAGTTAACAGTCACAGAAAAAAACAGCATGTCTGAGATTGAGTACATTGTTTTCCTTTCACTGATATTATTTATGTGGTATTTCTTAGGTATAAGGATGGGGTCCCTATCAAGAAGAATTCCACCTGTTACAAAATGTCTAATTCCAGCCTGACCATCAATGATGTGCAGGAAAAGCATGCTGGGGTCTACACCATAAGCCTGGGCAACCAAGCGAAGAGCCTGTACAAGAATCTGAGCTACACCCTGGTAGTCAACGGTAAGCTGTCGCCATAAACCTGGTAATTACTACTGATCCTGAGGAAATGAAGCAAAGAAGCGTTGCCTTGGCCGTGGACTGAGGTTGCCCCAGCGCTGTAGCTGCTTTCAGTGCAGTTCACTGGACGGCAGGTAGCAGCTCTAGTATGAGAGGAATTTGGGGGCTTGTTGATTCCAGGGCTGGATTGACGTAGCAGGGGCAGCTGTTGTTGATTATTGGGGCTCTTTTGAAGGGGCTTGGCTCAGTGTGTAAATGGCCTGGGCTCTATTCTGCACGCAGACTCCAGCCGCTCCAGACCCCCCCTAGTCCCCAGCATTTATTTGCATCCTCACCATGTGTATATACAGTGCAGCTCATACACAGTAAGCAACATGTTCTATGCTGTGTGTATATAGCTTAAGGAAAAAACAAGTTATGTAAAATGCAAAATCATTCCTCTGGTGACTTTGTAAAGAAAATTTATAACTGTTAACACGATGTTGTAAATGTTTTAGCAAGTTGGACAGGAACTTAGATAAGGTCTGCTTGCTGCAGAGAGCAGACGTGTGTATTTGAGTTACTAGAAGCGTACCATGGGGGGTGGGCAGAGTTATTTTCATTGCATTCTTTAAACATTATCAAGCAATCCCAATAGCGTGCCAAAAAGTGTAAGAATCAGCCCCCTTCTGGCTTGTATGTGCATTATTTATAGTCCTCTGCTGTCCCACTTCACACAACCTAAATTTATTGGAATGAAAAAAATGAAATACACAGACACAAACAGAGCAAAGAGTGACCCCTGGTATCAATTAGGGAACTATTTTAAACTTTGTTCAACAGTTGTTTAGCGCTCTCAGTGTTACACATGAATGAGCCCGATGTGATGACAAGTGTGGTTGGGTGCAGATTGCTGTGATTTTGCAGAGCAATGTCCCAGTTTGTAGGTTGACAGAGGTGGCACTTGGATCTTTGTCTGCTGTTAATTACGGCGCACATGGTTGATTCCCTGACCTGGCCATGGGCCACGGTGGGGTCGTCCTTTGACCTACAGCCCTGGGCTTAGCCAATCATCCTGCCTTGCTTCTCACGGTGTCTAAAGGACAACTGGTGTCAATGGCACCTTTTTCATGGCTATCCATCATGACTGTCATCCCTCATTATAAAGACATTATGAGAGTCCACAGGGAGCTGCATTTGGATGGTAGATCTAACCTGTTGTCTCTCTCTCTCTTTTTCTCTCTCTCTCTGTTTTTGTATATGTCTGTCTACTCCTGTCTGTTGATATGTACTTCTATCTCAAAGTGAAGCCAACTATTTCAGAGGCAGAGCTTCCAACTGGGGACGTGCAGCCTTACATGTTCGGCAAACAACATCAGCTAACCTGCACTGCTTATGGGTTGCCCCTGCCAACCATCACTTGGCTCTGGCAGCCGTGTCACTCAGACCCTGCGTTTAAAAGGTGAGTTATCTCACAATGTGCCAAGCAAAGGAGCGCTTCAACTACATTTTATGTATTCTTATTCTGTTACTGTCAAGAATTAAAAGCATATCAAATGTACATTTTCCTCATTTTAAGGATAATTTTATGGCAAAAATGTTTTATACAGAGAACTCTTTGTGATAAGTAAGATGTCTTGTCTCTGTAAACCTTTCTCATATTTTTAATACTTCAATGAATGATAGGACTATCCATAATATTACTCAAAATGCCACTAGCTATCATGTGGTGATTCAGCATTGAGTGTGGTCTTTCAACCACTACTTTTCAGCTTCAAATGCAGTTTTACAGGCGAATAAAAGAGTTGATCAGGTTGCACTTGACCCTGGAAATTTCTCTTTTTCCAGAAAACTGTTTGGACATTTTGTATGTGTAAAATCATTCAGGCTTTATGTTCACTGCACAGCATTTACACAAACTCTACAGCTATGATGGAGAACAAAAACTTTCCACAACCGTACTGAAGTTGTATTCACAAACACACGGACAAACGGCATCACAGACCTCAGATCAGAAAACTGTAGCTTAGAGAGCCACCACTCCTGCCTTGAGGTCCCACTATAAAATAGATTTACTGAATTGACTCGGGCCCAGAATATGACACATCAATCAAAGAAATGCAGCCCCCGAGAGCTGCCCTCTTGTTTGTGGTCAGTGGTTCTGTAGGCTAAAGGGGAAACAAGGGGGAGATATATTAATCTCAGATTCCCTGAGCTGTAACAGATTCGTGCAGCAGTGAGTGTATGACTGACTGTGCATGAATACCAGCCTGGTAGTGAACCCACAAACAAGATGAACATTCCCTGAGATCTTGGCTCGTCAATGACAGCAGGAGACCTGAAAGTCGCAAAATCGGGAAAACAATGGGTCATTACCCTTGTGTTATCAGGCCTAAACTCCATTAACAAAAACAACTCTGTGGACTGAGAGAAATTGAATTATGCACTATGTGGTGTTAATCCACCAGTGCCTCCATTTTATTCATTGGATTATATAAAAAAACACTTGTACTTGGCAACTTTATCATAAATAATAGCAGAGTCTTAGTTGGGTCAAAGCAGCTCTTTCTGCTGGCCTAAAGATAATCAGGGCTGGCATTAGGAACAGTGGCAGGCAGCTAATGAGACATAGGAACAGCTATAGCCTGGTGGGAGGCCAATTGTGCAAAATGTTTGTTTTATACAGCCCTGACCCTGCAAATTACCTGTCAGTGTAAATCCCACATGTGGCCCTTCAAGATCGTATCTCATCTAAATCTTTGGGGTTTTGGAAAGGAGGCGGAACATGGGGGTCTATGGGGAGAGTTTAGAGATGAGGGAAGCTTGCTATGTTGGATGTGGAATAAGGCTGATGGTCTTGGAAGCAGAAATGTAGGATGTCTTTATCACCAGGTTAAGAAGTTATCAGCTGTCCCTTGTTGACTGCTGAGGTCTTAGGATCAACCTTATCTCCTCTGACCAGAATGTAGAGGGGGGTTCCTGTATGAGGTGACGCAGAGCACAGCCCTTCCTGTCCTTGTTGCTGTTTCCTCCACTGCCTCTCCTCTCATCAGGCTGATTGTTGCCCACCACGGGCGGTGAAGGGTTTGGGGGTGGGGGGGCGGTGGGGGGTCAAATCCTTTTTCTAGCTTTTATAACCCAGACAACCTGGTCTAGACCTGGACTCTACCCAAATCAGTCTCAGTGGACTTCTAATATCCCCAGACTTTCAGGATTAAAGCATTTGCGAGAAGCCAACAAGCCATATATCATAATCATGTGATTTGAGCAGGATGTGTTTCAAGCGTGACATAAAAGTTTGCAATTAAAACAACATAAAAGCTTGTTTTTACATCTTTGTTGTATTGTCTAACACTATTACATCTGTTCCTGCGCAGCTGGGACCATGAGTAGATGGCCAGTTTTATTGCATTTTTTTTTTCTGCCCTGCAGATGCATCGCCGACGCTGACCCAGTCCTGGTCAGCACTAATGGCAGGGCAAATGACTCCCACAACTGGATTAAGACTATAAGCCCCAAGCCTGAACTGGTGAAAGGAAAAAATAAGGTAGATGGTTTCATTTATTTTCTTGTATTTGCATGCGATATTTAAACAATGGCATATTTGTTCACCGTGAAATGTAGTTGATGAATAGAAATGACGTACTATACAATATTTGTGGTGGTTTATATGACAGCAATCAAGAGGATGTGATTGAGAAGGTGTGTAGAGAGCCACAGAACAGCCAATAGGTTGGCAAGAGTCAAGAAGAAACCTCCTGTGACCAGGGCTTGAAATTCAGATTTAACATCTGAAATCCATAAATGCCTACAATTTTCCTATTGGCAGTGGTGCAGTGTGTATCCTTACTGAAAATTATTCATTTTGTTTGCATTAGTTTTGACTGTAACTGTAACCAAAACCCATGAAAAGACACTCATCAATTCCCTTTGAAGAATTTGCTTTTCTATTTCATTGCTGCACTTAAAAAGACATGATTTATACTTGTACTAAGCAACCAGGAAAATGCTGGAAAATCCCTTGCCTTGATGCGATGTGATGTGGTACATTGGAAAAGGAAGATGCCAAACTGATAAATAATGTACATTTACAACTTAAATTATAGAGAGTTAACATACTAGCATACTGTAACTGCATTGGTTTTCTTGTGATGAAAAAACCTTTCTATGAGAAACAAAACCTCCCCCAGTCGCGTCCCTGCCACTTCTGACATGGTGGCCCATAAATGACAGACACAGTTTCTCTCTGCTGTAGTGAAACACACACTCGATTTCACAGTTTTTTCCTGTGGAGAAGACCTGTAAATTATACAGCTGCTGCCTCATCCTGGGCTTTACACATATTGTTTTATTCTGACATCAATTAATCTTTCCCACTGGTGAGACTCTTGTAAACAATAGTAAAGTTATGCATGTGCCAAGGGATGAGAACAAACCTTCCTTGCATCTATTCAGCCCCAGCATTACCTGTGAAGATGAGCCAGCACAAACACAAAAACAGCTGGAATTATGCTTTTGTTATACAAGCATGTATTACTCTGTTTGTACATAACGTAGTTGTCAAAGCATAATCACGAAAACAGATTAAAAAAATAGTGTTTGTCGTCATTGGGGAATTCACCAGTTTGTCAGTTTCACATCAAACAAATATTGCCATGCAAACCCGAAACATACCACACATAGAGGAAATTTTAGACATCGTTGCTAATGTCCTGTGGGAGCCTGTTACTAAAACTGTTCACCCCAAACATAATTAAGAGCAGGCCTCCACTTTCTTGTGAAAGTCAGTCCATAGAATTAGGTTAAAAAACCCATTTACAGAAGACTGGGTCAAATTAGGGCACAAATTCACTGACAGCCAAGTTTCTGCAGGGGATGAACTAGTGATTAATATCCATCCAAACATCCCTATTCACTGTTTGAAACTGAATTCTTGCTGAATAATCGTGTTATGTGTTGATTGATGGCTATTTATACCAGTTATTTGCTCTCCAACTGTCAATATGGCCATTTTCACAGGGCATCACTTCTAATACGTCTCTGACATAAACAGATAGGCAGCCGTTATTTACAAGTACCTGTGGCCAAACGCTGGTGCTTTATGAGGGTTAGGACTAAGGGTCAATGATAACAAGCAGCAGTGTAAAAGAAGAGGGATTTGTTGGAAGTGAATTCCTCGCTGTCACCCCACATAAATCGTTTTGGCCTCTGAATAAGAGCGTAGTTGGGGCAGGGCCTCTGACTGGCTCCCCAGAAAGCCGATAGAGAGGGATACTGGCCCGGGTCATTATGTAAGGAAAACACAGGGGGACGACATGGGCACCTGGTCACAGTTCGTCTGGTCAGGTCACCTCTCAGGGACTGAGCACAACCATTTAAATGACTGTTTTTGAGCTTGGGTTACATGGTGAGTATTAGTCGTAACATAATACTGTGAGGTTGCTCTATCAGTGTTTTGAGAAGTGTTATAGCAGTATGAATTGGACATTATATATACCAGCTATGTATATAATATAACATTTTTACTGCCTGTTTATATGGTGTTCATTGTACCTGACGGTTGAAAGTGTTTCATAGCTATGGCTGTTTGTCTGAAAGGCAACACAATAGTTCCTACAACTCAGGAAGTTTCAGCCCGCATACACCCAGACAATACACCCACATCATTCATTCTCTTTGATGTAGCTGACTGCCCCCAAAAAAACAGATGTCACTATGAACATTAAACAGAACCCCATGTAGTCTGGCCCTCACCCAAGTTTCACTTATTATTTTGTCTATTTAAGCCATTAAAATGTTGTACTAGTGTGATTACAAAAATTGAGTGTGGCATTAGAAGTGCTTTTCAGGAAATGGACATGGAGCCCCAGCGCTAGATCTATAGCGCAGGTCTGAAGGAGACTCAGTGGGTTTTAAAACTCCAGATGTACCCTTTCATTAATGTGACGCACTGGAGAGTAAAAAACAGACCATTCTTGT
This sequence comes from Decapterus maruadsi, assembly GCA_030347415.2. Lineage (NCBI taxonomy): Eukaryota > Metazoa > Chordata > Actinopteri > Carangiformes > Carangidae > Decapterus > Decapterus maruadsi. The sequence goes on from CM064903.1 coordinate 13,279,360, forward strand.
TGCAGAACTCTTACTGGCCTGTTAACAGCAGCTAAATGGTGACTGAGTCCGCTGGGATATGTCAGGATAAAGATAAAGCTCTGTTGAAAACTGAATTCTGATTTTAACCATTTGTTATTTATTCTGTTTTGAATAATCAGTTTATCAGTCAATCATAACATCTGCCCTATTGATCCCAATTAGACTGTGAGCACCTTGGTGATTGCAGAGGCTAGCGTGTCGGGAAAATACTCCTGTGTGGCCCAGAATGAGATTGGCTCCAGCAACATGACAATGCCTTTCTTCGTCTACGGTAAGTGGTGCTGCGAGAACACAACACCTGATGCATCAACATCTAAATCTTACCAGCTGAAAATGCGTGCAGAGATACTCTACTGAGTTTTACTGTTATTGCATAGCACACTATATACTGTGCACAAGACTCTTTCAGATGATTTACACAAACGCTACGTAGTAATGAATTGCAAGAACAGGGAAGGAATGTGCAGATTGTATTGTGCAATAAAGAGACCAGGGGGGGGGGGGCATTAATTGAAACCATCTTCCACTGTAGTTAAACGGCTTCAGGGTGGAAGAGAGGCAAACATGTCCTGAGCCATATGGAGCGCTATAATGGCACGCGTTTAAAAACAGCTATGAACAACTGCATTCCTGCTCCAGTGCCAGCAGGTCATTCCTCTTTCTCTCTGAGACTTCTGCTATGAGAATTACTTTTTTTTATGCACATCTGAGCTTTTCCAAATGTTCCCAAAATGAAGATCCATTGAGACAGTTATGTAATAACAGTGGGGATGAGGTGTCGCCGCACACAAGCACAGTTCACTTTGCACAGTTCATTTGGCCACAAAGTGAATCACATTTCCTTAAAGGCTGAGTGAATCATCTCTCTCAGAGTGAAGTATTGCTTTTGGAGAGGATTGGATGTAGGTGAACACATAATTGAGGGGATGCCAAGTACCAAAAACTTCTGTCCCAGAGAGGGAGAATTCCCAGGAGGTTTTGTGCTCTGCCGCGGAGGTGAGGAAGACAAAAAATGAAGGAATGCCGCTTAAGAAAAGAGGACAGAATTGTAATAACAGCTGTCTTCTCTTACCGAACACAGAATGCTTTCCAGCAATCTGAATAAACAAGCGCAGTCCGGTTCCCCTGGGGCCCAGACTCAGCTTCGTTCCAATTGGATGAGTGCGAGAGCGCCATCAGCAATGCTGTCCGCCAGCAACGTGCTTCCAATTAACAGTGATGAAACAGGAAACAACTGCAAATTTGACATTCCTGGTCTGCGATGAGCAGCTTTGTGTCCCAAACTGTTGTCCCAAACAGGACAATTCTACGAATCTTTGCTCATGTGTACAGAGCAGATGACACAGATTCCTGTAAAATGATGCTATTTGTTTATTTTTAGTAACTCTAACTGACCCCGTCCGATCACACGGGGTCATCATCTGGAAGTGACTTAACATCACTGAAATCCTAATTTACTGCATTCCTTAAACTTGTGTGAACAGATAAGTCCGAGGAGATTACCACTGAACCTCGGGAAGCCATCGAGGGGGATGATGTCACTCTGACCTGTCGGGCGGCTCGCTACCTCTACACAGACCTGCACTGGTTGGACTCTGCCAACCAAACAATCACTTCCAATGTGACCAGCCCCCAGCTCGGCAACTACTCCATTTCCATTTCTCTCCACCTGCGTAATGTGTCCAAAAACAGCACAACAGGGTTCAAGTGCCAAGCACACAAGTTCCACAAGAGGGTTGAAGTCAAGAAGGCTTTACTGAGGGTGGATGGTAAGTTACAAGTGGATATGATATTGTTTATTTCTTGGTGATAACTGTTACTTGTACCATTTGAGTAATCACGGTAAACCACGGTAAAATTTGTGTGTACATCATGCAATAAGTGGCCATGCTATTGTAAATTACCACACAGGAACGGTCGTTCAGTCACAGTCTAACTACCGTAAGATAGGAATAGAGCACGAGTATCTCTGTTTCAGACTGTTTGCTTTGTTTGGTGCAGCAAGAAAACGGCCCTGGCTGAGTCAAAACCTGACCAATCAGGATGTGAACAGCAGCAGCACCCTGATACTGGCCTGCTTTGCCGTGGGAGTTCCTCGTCCCAACATCACCTGGTTCAAGGATAACGTTCGAGTGGAAGAGGGTCCAGGTAACCTCAGATTAGTGTTTCATCTGAGAATAAATATCACACTTTTATGAAGAAAAAAAAAACAGCATGCACCTGCACAAAAATAGTCCCATGTGTTAACTGCCTTATGTTTATGGACTTAATTGTACCAGTCTGACTTAGAGTTTGTGTGTCGCAGGTATCACGATGGGAGAAGATGGCCTTCTGACAATTGAGAGGGTGAAGAAAGACGACGAAGGTCTGTACGAGTGTCAAGCCAGCAACGTTGAGGGTACTGCAAAAACTAGTGCCGTTGTTACTGTGCTTGGTAAGTCATGAAGACGCCCTACACGTTTTAACTTCCCAACCCTCAAAAATAAACCAACACATTTATCATAGCCATTTCACATCGGGAGGTGGCGTGCGCTAATGTCAAAACCGAAATATCTTCTCACTACTACAAATAGTTCTAGCTTGACCTCAGCATGAAAATGTCCCCTGATGGAAAATCTGTGGTTGCCAGGAATGCCAAGTGAATTCCCCTGTTGGTTTTTTATGATCAAGGCTCTGGCTGAGGGTCCTTACTTTGAGGACGTGACCTCTGTAAAGTGTTAAGAGGTCCACTAATGAGTGCTAAGAGATTGACTGCTACAACAGCCAAGGGACTGGAAACACACAGCTGATAATTGAAGTCGAAGTCCCGTCTGTTAACGCGCGTGTCCCTGTGAACATTTTACCTGTAGAATGAATTGCACGAGATGTGACAGTGCAAAATACTATGTTGTCAGGATGCACTTACTGTAGTCCGAAGATTTACTTTACCTGTGATGTTCAACTTTTGAGTTATTTTTGTCCATCTTCGCCACACACACGTTTCATCAACAAGCTGCATCCGTGTCCTTCTTTGGCTGTTTACTCAAAGATCACATGAAATAAGACCTGGAAAGATTATGTGTAGATTCAAAGGGTATGAGCTTTCAAAGTGCCGACATGGATGGTTAGAAAAATAGTGTTTGGAAGAAAACTCTTTTGGAAAAACCGTGGTATGCATGGCCCAAACAAGCCAGAAATAAACACCAAAGTGTGTTTCCACTTCTTTTTTGTATACAATCTCAGAGAAGTATTTGATTAGAAACAAATAAACCAAAGAATGATGTGAAAAAATGGTCCCCTCATCTTCAGTCACAAACCAGTAAATTTGTAACAGACTGTAAAGGTTTTCTTTTGATCACAATACTCACAAATCACAAATCCCTGTCAATATAATGTGACAACTCATGAGATCACAAAAAGTGGACGGTGCTTTTTCATCTGGGGGTTGACGACAGGTCTTTTCTTTCCAGGAGGTGACGGGAAGCCAAATGTTGAGGTCATAATTCTGGTGTGTACGGGAGCCGCAGCCACATTCCTCTGGCTCATGCTTATCCTTTTCATCCGCAAGCTAAGGAAGGTATGGCTTTACATTTCTTTATTCTCTCCAAAACACTACACATTTTTTGGATGTTCTTGATGTAATCAGTGTGACTGACTCATGCCTGTTGTGAAATGCAGTTTAATGGAAGGATAAATTTAGCGAGTGTGTTTATGGTTTCCACATTTCCTGACAATTGGGAAGTGGTTGTATTTAGGGTATGGCCTCAAAGGAGAACATAATGTGCTTGTACAACGAATACAGTGAGGAAACATTTTTGTGCCTTCGGTGCAGTGATGCGTGTAAAACAAGGATTTCTGTGCAGCCAGTGTGTTGAGTCATTTCTTATGTCATGTTGAGTATGTGCATGAAGCACAAATTTCCTGTCAGCATTTTTTTTTAACTTGCTGATCACTTAAAACAAGTTGTAAGTTGTTCCATGGTTGTGATGATCAAAAACGTCCTAACTTTAGTGATGAAATTAACGTTTTTCCAATCACACCTGCAGCAACCAGCTCACTACAAGATGGGTCCATCTATCATCATTGACCCTGATGAGTGTCCCCTCGACGAGCAGAATGATCTTCTTCAATATGACGGCAGCAAATGGGAGTTTCCCCGTGACCGTCTGCGACTAGGTGAGCACTATGCAGTTCCTCCAGTGTGGAGAAAAATGTTTCATCTTTTATGTTGCAGGCAATAATTAAGCATTAAAAGTAAGCTTAGCTATTTGCTTGCCATCCTCTGAATCTTTAATACAGGAAAAACATCCTTTTAAGGGGTTTCAGCACTGTTCTTCTTTTAAAACTGTGATACATACTTAATTGCTGTAATTATATTCAAACAAAACTGGAGCATCAAGAGTCAAGCTTGCGATATCGTCTCCAACTACTTTGGTAATAATTCATTTCAGGTTATGAATAGGATAATGCAGCCTCTGCAATGTGAATGTTATTCTTAACTACAATTCCTCATTGCAGCGATATCACCGTGTAAAGGCTTTGATTTTATTGGCACGGACCACCAGAAACATATATATCTGCCATTATCCGCAGCAGTGAGATTTGATAATAGTGCATAAACAGTGGGATGACAAAATGTTTGATAGTCTGACGAAAGACCCAAGTTCACCTCAAATGTGGTTGATGGTACGGACATACATGGCCACATTAAGGTACATGGAGTAGGTGTCACCCCTCTGTGCAGCTGGCGTGCAGGGCCATTATTTATCAGTGACCTGCGCTGTCATCCAGACGTAAGTGAACCATAAATTGTCTAGAATAACCGCCTCGTGATGAGAGTCCCAGCCTGTTCTTTTAATCACGGGCCCATAGCCTGACTGACAAGGAATCCAGTCTTAATTTTTCTGCTCCAAGGACAGGAAGCTCTAATGTCGTCCCACTTATCAAATACTTTCTTCCTTCGCAGGCAAAACTCTTGGCCACGGAGCTTTTGGAAAAGTGGTGGAGGCTTCTGCCTTTGGGATCGACAAGCTCTCGACCTGCAAGACTGTTGCTGTCAAAATGCTGAAGGGTAGGATGTCTAAAATATTATTTTTTAACTGATCCAACATTATTGGATAGTAACAGGCACATTTATTATAATAAATATACTTTATCACACCCATTTTAATTTTGCCTGCATGGCCTCTTGGGTTCATCACTCATGACAGACAGACCACAAAACATACTATTGTATGGATAGCAGATGAATATCAGCTACATGTGTCATTTCTGCAGAGGATTTATTTATTATACACGCTTCAGACTCATGAGCTACAGCACCACATGTGCGTGCAATTAATGTTTGTGTGGCGTATTGGTTCAAAGCAAAGCATGCAATGTCTGTTCCCTTGCAAAGTGCAGTTAGAGGTAAAGGCTAAGACCTCTAACCCTGTTCTTGATGAAGAGATTGAGCGTATGCATTTCTGGCTGCTTGGATCAGAATGTCCAAAAGCTGCAGGTGAGGAAGAGTTCACAAGTGTAAGATAGGAAATAAAAATAAATAAATAAATAAAAAAACATGTTTACATTTTTTACATTTCAGAGGCTTTAACATTTGGAAATGATCTCCTGCTTTCAGTCTTGATTTTTAACAGGAATTATTTACATTGCCATTCCAGCGTCTTCCTAAAAATTCACAACAAACCATAAATGTTAGATCAAAAAGAAACCAGGAAAACCAAGAGGCTAAAAGGAATTTAGAGTACAACAGTTTAGCTATTTCCTTTAGCATAGTTTTACATGTGGTTGAAATATTTTTTCTCTTTTTGCATCACTGGAAAGGCTAAATGAATACCTACAGTAGTTTGATCGATGATATGGGGATGATGTACCAGTAAGGGTAAAAAATAGGGTTGTTGCTTAGATATATTGGTCACTGTCATAGCATTAATCATGTCTCAGCATAAATCACAGGCTCTCAGTGAAGAACAGACTCAAGCTGTTGTTAGCCGTAGGTCAAACTTAATGGAAAGCAGCAGGTCTCCTCAAATTGACCATGGTTTAGTGAGAGACTCCCTGGCTGCCTTAGCTTCTAGCTCATAAATATCTGGTTCACTGAAGCAACAAAAAACAAACTTTAAATCTTGATTTTTGTAATTCAAGTCAAAGACGTTACATCATTGTTCAAACATCTCAAAGTCAGGTATGAAATGTGAGTACCTCCTGTTTTGTTTCTGTAATTCTGTTGGCACTTAGCTTTTAGGATTTCCTCCATCAAAGCCACTTCATATCACCGAGCCTAGAGCAATATTATTATTATGCCATAATTTTTAATGAAAATCAAAATCCCAAATAATCCAGCATTTTTTTTTGCACACTGACCATATCGCTGACCATGCAAACTGCAGGACCTGAGAATTTTCTTTAAATGCAAGAAGCAAGCTGAGAAAATGTCATTGTCTGGGTGTTCACCATAGATTCTATATATAGCCCACATATTTTGCAAGAAATATTTCATTTCCACTTTTATCCTTCTATGATATTACTCAAATTTTCTTGGGTCACTGTTTTATTTATTTAAATGCTCTCTTTTAGTGTCACTTTTATAAAATTATGCAGTTTTGGTTACATAGATGTAACATCTATAGATTATTCTTAAAGATATTCTTTTTGTCAAGATGTTTTTGATGATGCATCAACTAGAACCATGTGTTTACATTATTATAGGAGGTGCCACGTCAAATGAGCGGAAAGCTCTGATGTCAGAGTTAAAGATCCTGATCCACATTGGCCATCACCTAAATGTGGTGAACCTGCTGGGAGCCTGCACCAAGCCTGGAGGTAAGCTTCATTACTGAGGAAGTTAGAAGATGCAATCCCACTGTTCAGATATTAAAGAAAGGAAACGTTGTGTTGCCATTGAGGTGTCAGTTAAGGTTTAAATGATATTGGCTCTTTTATTGTATGATATGGGAATAACCATATGAAATCTTAACAGGACCACTAATGATGATAGTGGAGTTCTGCAAGTACGGCAACTTGTCCAACTACTTGAGAAGCAAGAGAGACGACTTCATTGTGTACAAGGTGAGACACAGGAGGCTGCAGGACTTTTGACTTTCCAGAACTCTTGCTTTCTCATCAATTTTAGCAAGGAAGATCATTAGTGTGAGCATGCAGTGACTGTTTTGACAACCTTATGGAAAAGCCCCAATGCATGTCAGCAGCAGCATTTCATTTATCATGACATGTGTGTGCTGGTCAGCGTCAGGACGGCAAGGTGGTGTCATCGGGATCATCCTGCGAGCTGAGCGAGCTGATGAAGCGCCGCCTGGAGAGTGTAGCGAGCACCGGAAGCTCAGCCAGCTCTGGGTTCATCGAAGATAAGAGCTACTGCGACTCGGAGGAAGAGGAAGAAGGTAAAGGCCAAGCACGTCTTGCTTCCTTTCAACCCCCTAAGCACACCTCCCCCTCTCTGTTTGTCCCTCCTGCTGCTGTCTCCCCCCCCCCCGCCCCCTGCTCTCACCTCTGCTCCACCCCTCCTGCCCAGGAATGAAAGCTCCCCTCAAATTGTTTTGTAGCCTGTGTCTGATGGGACGTTTCCTCCTCCTGTTCAGCAGTACAATCACTGCAGCAGGAGCCACTGTCACCCCACTGAGCCTGGGGAGGCGTCTGTTTATTTCCTGTCCTTGCCTGGGTCTTGCTCTGCTCTTGGGCTCAAACTCAGGACCGGCACGTCAGCCATATTGTCTCTAATGTGTTATTTCTGGTTTGATTAGCTGTTTACTCAGGTGGGCCAGTGGAAGGACTCCTTGTGAGTTCCTCTCTCAGACCCCCGACCAGCACACAGGGACAGTTTCACCTACAGTAACATCTGAAAAATAGAGGCAGTTTGTTTTACCTCTCATCTGTAAAGGATGTTTTAAAGACAGTGTGTAGAAACATGTGCGAGACAGGATGAATTGTTAACATGACGTGTTGTAGTCTGGGGTTTAAAATTTACAGTTTCCCCATTACAATTGTTAGTGTTTCATCTTATCCTTTTATCTGACAGGTGTAGAAAGCTGATAATCACACTGACTGCATTTTGAAACACGGCAGGATTATTGTTTTGAATTAAAAGGCTGTATATGTCCGCCATGAAAACATTATTCTAACAGGCAAGGCCTTATGTTCTCTTGTTTAACAGAATCTGAGGATTTATATAAAAGAGTCCTGACACTGGAAGATTTGATTTGCTACAGTTTCCAAGTTGCAAAAGGCATGGAGTTCTTGGCTTCACGCAAGGTAGGCTCTTCCTCACACAAATCACTGAAATAAAATCGTTCTATTATGAAATCCAGTCAATGTATTGTGTTACAAGTATAAAATGTGTTTTATTATTTGATTTTGATTTAAATCCTTACCCAAATAACAAAAGATCACAAAGCCAATTCCTTGTTTAATTCCTGCAGTTAAAGAGGAAAGATTTAGCGAGCAGACGCATACTAAAAAACTGTCTGCATGCAAATCATGTTGGATGTGTTGGATGTGAACCATTTGCCATCACACATAAAACTCAATCATTAATTTGCCTGTGAAAATCCTAAATCTAAAGGATAACAGACAACAACTCATTCATAAAGTCATTCATAATTCAGGGAGACAGGATGGGACTCATTAGAGAATAAAGCCATTGTTGTAAATGACCTTTTACAGGCATTTCTTCGCCTGGATATGGAACACATCGTCTGCTATTGTAACATCACTGATGACTTGACCATGTGTTGCTCCAGCAAGCAGCCGTGTTGCATAGCACACCGAGTACCTTTCTGAAGTCAAAAACACAAAGAAAAGTATACATGCATGTCACAATGAATACGGTTTTGTTTCTTGATTTTTTCCATTAGTGCATCCATCGTGATCTGGCTGCGCGAAACATACTGCTGTCTGAGAATAATGTTGTGAAGATTTGTGATTTTGGACTTGCCAGAGACATCTACAAAGACCCGGATTATGTGCGCAAAGGAGATGTAAGTTGTTGTAGTTGTTTCCAGCTGTCTAGTGTTTGCTTCCTTGCGGAGAAATCAGTTGATAAAATGAAAAACAGAACCAACTACCATTAACTGGTCAGAAAAAAGGGCACCGAATAAATTCTGCAGTCCTTGGAAAACTGAGGCCAAATGAGTTTTAGCCAAATCAAAGGCAGTACCTGCTGCCACAGTTTGAATCGGATGGTATGCGGTGCTGAGATTTCTATACTGCTGAATTTAGGCTGACAATTATATATTTTTATTTCAATCCGTGTTCACAGGCTAGGCTGCCGCTCAAGTGGATGGCACCTGAGGCCATTTTTGACAAGATCTACACAACTCAGAGTGACGTTTGGTCTTTTGGTGTTCTCATGTGGGAGATCTTCTCTCTGGGTAAGCGCCCTGGCTCAGCACTGAGCACTTCATCATTAACTTGCACTCTGTTAAACATGCAAAGGAACATAAGGGAACAAAGGAGGCTTGCTCATGGAAAACACATTTACTTTCAGTTTGCATTTATTCTCACCAACCTCACATACTTTATGCAGAAAGCCTGGCATCTCCGTTAAACACTAAGTTCTGCTATCAGAGGTGTTCAGTGAGAAGAGAGCTGAAGCTTGGTGCCCCTGCCTATACAGGCTCACCAGATGCACTGGGTAATAACTGTCTTCAGTAAGTAATTACGCCTTCAGTACAAAGAGCTTAGGCTTGCATTGTCAGCCTGAAAAAAACTATTAGAAAAAAAGTTAGACAGTGATTTCTAGTACAGTACATACATTGGACATTAAAAGGGGAGAAGACCTCCTATTTATGCTATCCATCTCTTTCCCAGCTGGCAACACAAACTCACTGTAACCAAGCAGCCAGATCAGTGTAAAAGTGTGCCCCTGCTGTGAAACCACTGCAGCCTTTAAGACACCATTGTGTGTTGGTCCATGATCGCCCCTGCACCATGGCACGGAGCTCACCACATGTTTCTATAGCAAGACTCAACATGAAATATTGTATGTTCAAATGTCACCATGGGAAGCAGGGTAAACATAAGAGTAGAGCGTAAAAAAAAAGCAGAGAACCAAGGTTGGATGTATTGCTGCGCTCTACTTTCTGGCTGTGCTGCTTTTGAAACGCTGCCATACGATGTCGTCGCCTGCTGTATTGGAGAAAAAAGTGTGTCAAATTGCATAGTCTTTTAAATGTAAAACACACTGACGTCATTATGACAGGTTTTCTTTTTTCCCCGCTCCTCTTTGTCTTGGTCTCTTCCTCCCTCCGCCTCACTCCTGACACATTCTCACCACATTTTACGTTAAAGAAACACTTACACATCTGGGTAGCGTTAGCCAGGCCTCAGAAAAATAAATCAGGAAACAAAGATACAAAATGACCAAGAAAAATGGCAAAGAAGTGAGCTTTGCAATCTGATCATCCTCGGAGGTCAGGGGAACCCGAGTGTGTTTTTCAGATCACTCTGTGAACCAGAAGTGTATCCGTTCTGTTTTGTGAGATCAAATATCCAAACCTTGTTAGTGTAGTGTTCATGCCAAAACGTGAACTAGGTCCCCATGGTGCTGATCGAACTACAGATACACCATTATCACTTTGTATGTTGGGAAATGAGGTGACCATAAAACACTTATCGCTGAGGTATGATGTCATATAACACTATATATAAAGACCATGACCACCACAGTTTCAGGCACATTGCATTATCTGTAAACTTAAGTGCATGTTCTAGTTTTGTTTGGAGCCTTCATATCTCTTTTTATATTTAAAAAAACATATATATACAGTATAATCTTTGTAATAGCTGGTAATCTTTATCTCTTGAGAGTACTTCGTGTTCACTACAAAGCTAAATCTGTGGTTTTCCTTTGCATTTGGCTACAAAGATGGTATGTTACATTGTGTGTGGGGAATTCTATCAAACACACAAAAATATTATTTAATGAGTCAAGAAATGGTGTTGATTGTATAAAAAGGAGATGTATTTTCCAAAACCAGCAAATCTGGATATTGGATACAAGTTGGTTCGGTGCATGACTGTATGTTTTCACAGGGAGCCAAGCATGACGCTTTGGCTCCAAATGCAATTTTTATTGCCAACATTACGGTTCAAAAGTAAATAAAATTAGCGGTGGTTCCCTTTTGGTTGGTGAGTGATACATTTGACAGATCCTCGACTCAGCAGTCCAAATATAACAATATTATACATTTAGTGTACAATGGAGACCCCACTGTCTTGTGTCATGAGTGGACCAAAGTTACATCATCCAATCATTTCAAAAACAAAAAAACTCTTCATTTGACTGTCGTCTCCTGCTGTAATTTTCCCCAAACCTGAAAACACTTTGTCAAAGCAATTTGTGTCAACGGTTTGAAAATTACATTGGCAAGAATCAGCTTTAAAAATGATGGTGCCCTGAGAGTTCTCCATTATATACAGTAATCTACAGCACTACGAGGAGCACAGACAACTGATTCAACTTTCTCAATATTGTTACAGTTGGATTTTATAATGTTAATATCATATAACATCACGTACTCACGTAAATCATGTTACCCAACACTCTTCTTATGTTTAACTTATCAATGTATTAAACTTCTCCCCCTCTCTCCTCTGCCAGGTGCCTCCCCGTACCCTGGTGTGCAAATTGATGAAGAATTTTGCTGCAGGCTTAAAGAAGGAACGAGGATGAGAGCGCCTGAATATTCTTCCTCCGAAATGTGAGAATTCATTCATATACTGTATTTATATATAATGAAGTCCACTTTTACTTCTGTAGACAACAAATCAAAGCAGAATTTGTCATTTAATTTAAATGTGTCTTTCTTATAGTGAGAGAAGTGTTGTTTATTTCAGCCAGCTCAATGCCCCCTGGCAGTATGTTTTCCTCACAATGGCCATGAAAGGAAAGGCAGCAAGTAAAAGCCTCCCATATCAATATACAGCTGAGAGCAGGCATTGTTTCTTTGTGGGGTGCCTGATAAGAATCATGGGTAACCCTGCTCTGAAAAGCTGTGGGAGGAAACTTAAGCTACTGATTAGCGAGCTTGAGGCTCAAAAGCATTTTCTGACCGACAGTGGCACGAATGTAACTGATAGGAAAGTTTAACAAAGGAAGTGCAAGTTCCCCCAGTGAGTAGAGCTGGATCCACAGACTGGAGACTTTTTAAAAGCAGAGGCTGGTGGATGGTCCTGGACATAAATATCTGTGGGAGGACACAGCGTCCTCCTCTCTGGTGTCCATGCCGTCAGTCAATGATGGAGCTAGACAAACATTTTTTGTAATGAGAACACTTTGACTCCTCTGTGCTATGTACAGCTGAACCAGATCTATGGGCTGCACAGTCTGGAGCTCTGGAACTGGGTCTCACCATAACATGTGCATATGTTGTGTCTGGTTTTAATTTAAAATGACTCACATAGTCAAACTTCACAAATCTTATTTGTTTTGAAAGCATAATACTGCACTTCTGCTTAATAACAATGTGGTAACAAAAGGTCCAGCGTTTTGAAGCAACTTGTGCCAAGTAGAACTAACTGAATGAATTTATCAGCAAAGGAGACGGTGATTGGATACGATACACAAAATCTAATCCAGACCATAGTTTTTTCAGTCAGAGCACACGATGTGTAGATACAGACCCAGTGGTGCCAAGAATCTTTCATACTTTCCATCTTGGTTCAGGCAGTCCATTGACGAAAACAGAACTGCCAGATACTATTCTTTGCATAGTTAACACTGTGAGGGCTGCCTCTCATTTAGAGCCAAGATGAAACCTGCTGATATCAGTTTGAACGGGATGCACAGTAATACACTCAAGAGTCAGCGGGGTGAGTCCCTTGAGAGGTCTGCAGTTCATGATGTGTGTTCATAAAGTCAGGTTTTGACACTTTGAACTGACCCTAAACCCACAATATATGAATAATAAAAAAGCACATGATGTTGGAGGAGGTGTTGAGCAATTAATCTGCGCCACTGCAGAAATGATTCATCAGGAATGTTGTCTACCGCCTGCTAATAGGATCCCACATCCTGATGCATTGCAAAAGAATTTAGCGGATGCTGCACGGAGAGTGGGAGGACAATAAATAGGATGCACACTTCCCATTTTACCACACATTCCCAACCGGACAAAGTAGCTAATTTTCAGAGAATCGCAGCTCCCTCAGAAACACCACACTCCCTATAGACCCAAAACATGCAGGGGGAGGCTATTTATTCTCATTACGGACCAGGCAGGAAATGTGGTTTAAATTGTGTAGTCATACAATGTGTCTACTTCCCTCCTGAATTATATGCTAAAAGGCTGCGATCATGCTCTCCACATCCTGTCACCGTTAGGAGGGCTACCACCTGGACGAGTATACTCTCTACTCATTAACATGAAAATGGCAGCCGCTTGGCTTCTTTCAGCCAGGCCTGACAACACTGAGGGGCAGAGAGGTCTAGATGCCCTGCAAACAAATACAGATGGAGTAGAGGACTGGGTCAATGCAACAGCAACCAGCAGCCATCTGTTTTTCAAAGTCCTCAAACTTTAGATTAACTGAATGTGATCCCAATAGGGAATCGAAATAGTTTCACTCACATAAAACCTATGATTTCTGTGGGGGAGAGCGGTGGTTGGTGTAACAGAAACGGGATAGGGATCCATCACCGACCAGTCTGAATCAGTGACATGCTGTGAACCTAACTTAAACAGAAGCAGAGGTGCTCCGTTTCCAAATTCCTCCACAAAATGAGACGGACCATTGCAATGGAAACTCACATAAAGGCTCCGAGTCTTCCCACATGGGCAGAGACGCTGACAGCTTGTCAGAGACCTGAGCGAGGCTGTACGCTCTCACTGGTCCTCACACCCAAGACCGGGGGAAAATCAGATACAACCCCAGAGGCTCTTCCCGCAGAAAACAGAGAGGATGAACAAATGTTCTAGATGACAGTCACTCCAAAGGTTGCCCAGATGTGGTCGTTCAATCAGGGTTTGGTTATTGAGGATGAAAAGACAAAGGACCACAAATCCTGGGGTAGTGGTTCCCCCCTCTTGAAGCTGCTCAATCTGTCACATTTTTTGGTACATCACCCTTGATATACTGCCTGTTGTTCTCAGTATTACCATTGAGAGTGTGTGTTTTTAATCAGTGGTATATCCTCTGCCCGTAGATATCAGACCATGTTGGACTGCTGGCATGGAGAGCCACAGGGGAGACCTACCTTCACGGAGCTGGTGGAGACGCTGGGAGACCTGCTTCAGGCCAGCGTACAGCAGGTATGAAAGTGTTGTGTATGATTCAAACCCTGTACGCATTCAAAAGTCCAACTTTCAAAATTTCAGTCCAACAGGGTTAGGGTTCAGCTCTGGTGTGAACGCAAGCTAAAAATTTATGATGAATTTCTTTGGAAGCACAAAAACATCAGTCACAAATATGAGTCACAGATATTGAGGAAACAACATTGTTCCACAGCCAAGAGAAGATTCAGAGGTTCGTCTGGTTCAAGGAGGTGTTTAGAGTCACTGAGAGAGTAACACAACAACACTTGGCCCCCTCTGGAATATATGGAAAAACATGTAATTATTAGTGTGATGTGGGATAACATTGTCTTACTATGAATCCTGTTATTTTTCACAAATTGTAGGAAGCTGGTTGTTTATATGAGGCTGTCAGATGTGTTTGTGATAATCAGGCAAACAAATATGCACTCGAAATATGCAGGAAAATCTTTGTGTTTTGTTGTTATGTAAACATATTAAATAGTAAGGAAATATTAATATTACATCCACCCAACATAGTTCAGTTAGCCTTCCTCACAGTAGAGTCAGACTGTTAGCCAGCATGGGACCAGGACCCTTTAACCTGAGCAGACAAATAACCTCAGATAAAAATTTACAATGTTAAAACAGCTCAACGCAAGTTATGGCCCTGTGCCGTACAGAACAACATAACAAGCCACTGGCATTTGAACCCAAAAAACTACTTTGGTGTTGAAAGAATAACAAGATGTTACTGTAGTAGATTAATGGAAACTAAAGCAGCAGGGGCGCTCAGCATCAGTTATCTCTGATGATAGGACATTGGCTCGAACCCTAACAAGCCCAGATCATTTTCAGCCATCAGGATGTACGAGGCATCTTCCTGCCACTTAAGAAAACATACTTTTTGTCCAGACTGAGGAACAAAGGGAATCTTTTACTTCTCCTGAAAAGACCACACAGTCCAGTGAAGTAATATGAGTGAAACACAAGGTCACACATCACATCACATCACATGAAAACTACAGCATGGTGCAATACAAATCAGTACGTAAAAGCTATCCTCGTGAGAAACAACTCAGACTGGAACAGTGCAGGGGTTTGACTCTCATTAATAAAGCTTCTGTTACAGCGCTGGACGGCCGGTCCCAGACTGACGGCTTCTCTCAAATCACCATCTATTGCTTTGGGTTTTATTCTGCATGTCCGTCTTTGGCTGCTCGCCACACGACCTGGGGATGTGTCAGCCTTACTTAATCCACGTGTTGTAGGGTGTGATCTTAGATGTCTTGTCTCTTCTCTTCTGGTTGATTTAGGATGGAAAGCACTACATTCCCATCAACACAGCCCTGCTGGGGAAGGTGGGAGACCCGACCACCACGGTGCTGTCAGAGGAGACACCATCACGACCGTCCTCCCACTGTGACTCAGGGAGCAGCTGGTGAGAACACGGATCCTTGTTCACTGGCTGGTTTACTGTACACAACAGCCACAACTGAAACACAAGGGAACTTGAGGAGGAATTTGTTATTCCCACACTTTGATCCAAACAGAAAAATGTTGACAACTAATGAATGTATTGTCATATTATTGATGACAGATACCCATGTTGTCAAGAATCTGAATCCTAATGGCTTTAGTGATCTTGCCCAGCCACTTAAAGCTTCCATCTAACCTGTGACATATCTCAGCATCTACCTGTTGAAAAGTCTAGTCCTGACATTCATGGTTCCCTGGTGATAACTCCCAGCGGCATCAACAAATCCCAGATGTTTCCCGTAGCACCACCATGAGGTTGAATTTGGTGTAGATATTCATGCTCCCCTCGGGATAATCTGACTGTGGTCATTTTGCAACCCTTTAACTTTTCATCTAACACCATCAACAAGTTGAAATTGTAAGTCTGCGCCTCGCTGATGTTGGTGTTCATCCCAAAGCACCGCTTCGTCCAAGCCATGCTGAGATCCTGGCTTGAGGCGCCAGTCTTGTTGGCTCCCTGAAATCTGAAATCAGTTGCAGCTGATTTAAATTCAAAATAAATCCCCTTATCTTAATAATATGTAAACCTATCCTCAGAGTAAGAGAAGGAGTAAGGAGTGCTGAATTGTTTTGCAAAGGAAATACTTAAATTATCTTCCCACTTAGCACTGAATAAAGTCCAAAGCCGTTATTGTTCATGTGGCACTAAGCTACAAGGAGAACATTTGGGTCTGACCTGGGCACAATGAGTAACCTGATGGGCATTTGATAAGAAATATAGACACGGAAGTTCGATGGTCAGAGAGCTTTCAGTATTGTGGCTGCTGTGAGGAATTTCCCTAAAAACGATAGAGCCAGCTTCCAGATTCATGTCGACTGAAACAATATTTGTTAAAGTCCTGAGTTTTCACAAGTCCTTCAAGTGTGTTTATTGAGTAGGTGTTGAAAAGCAGTAATGACAGTCAACGCTTAAGCTAAATTAAGCAGTCGTTTAAGCCTCTGAGTGCTGAAATGCAAAGTAAACAAGGTGTGTTTTCAAAGTACAATGTCACAGATGATGCGTATTGTTGATCCAAGTGATTTAGTTCCTGCGGTTTTGTTGTTGAACTTTGCCTCCTGGCTCCAGTGTAATCGACTGGTTCTCTGAACAGAAACAGAACTTCTCAGGATATTTTGGACATTTACCCTGGAAATATTCTTTTGCCAGGAACATCAAGATCCGTCCTGCTAGTGTGAAAACCTTTGACGAGGTTACCATGGAGAATGGGACAAATGAGAGCCACGGGGTAAGTTATTCAGCCTGACACACGGACTGCACCAGAGACAGACACGCAATACGCACTTCGACTGTTCCTAAACCGAGCCATTAGTTAGGTAACAGGCATGTGACATCAATTTGAAACTCCACACAAGAACATAAATCATATATGTGGCTCATTTGAACGGTATGAGATGATAAAAGAATTTGGATTCGGGTCAATTTTCAAACTGTTTGAACTGGGTTTTAATTCTCTTGAACCATAATGGCTCTTGTTAAGATGATTTCTTCTTGGGCTGTCATTTTATGTAGAGTGCCTAGTTACTTACTCATGCTTTACACTCTCATATTTTATGTGCACCTGTGAAGCAGTTTGTAACTCTGGTTCTCAAATGTTCTATAGAAATAAAATGCACTCATAAAAGATGTGTGATTTGCCCTCGGACAATAAAAAGTAAAAGACACGATGATGTGTTTTAATAATCTACTCTCTCTTCCATCTCTTTCCATCGTCATCATCAGGACGGCCACTCAGACAGCGGGATGGGCCTCTCCTCCGACAACATGAACACACTGAAACGCCTCGAATCGCTGGCAGGTCGACCTCTGAGCATCATGGCTCTAGCGTACGTACACTACACCTCACACAGGCACACACACACACACACACTTTCACAAACAAACACACTGGAGGAGACTGCAAAATACCTGCTTGGAAACCTCCCCGCTGTGCAGGAATGTAGACGCTATAACTGTCATACAACACACACACACACACATTTCTTCTGTCTTAAAGTCGGCAGCTAGTTTTCCCTTTTGTCTGAAGAAACCATGCGTGAGGGGCAGCGGCACAAAGGAGGGGTGGGAGGGAAAAGGCTTGAAGGTGACAAACTGAAAGACAGAGAACAAAAGCAGCGTGGCTGCGTCACTTGAGGTTTGGCTGTTTTAACAGCCGCACTAAAACCTTTTTGTTTTCCCTTAAAGAGCCTTGAATGAGCTACCTCCCAGACTGACCTAACTTATGAGTCATGGCCGTCCTCTATAGTCCAGTGCTAGGTAACAAAAACATCTCAAAGGACTGACGTGGACAGACTGTGTGTACTCCAAAAATCCTGTATAACATCTGATGGATTTAAGATGCTGTTAGAGCAAGTTTATAAAACTTATGTCATGGAGAAAAAAAGGAAAATCAAGGTGTTATTTGAAGAAAAAGTCAAATCTGAATCAAATTTTGGGTGTCTGCAGGCGTCTTGATGCTTACATACAGAACTTACAGCAGCTCAGTAGCAAGACTAATTCACTGGGTTGAACCCTTGTAGTAGTTCATCATCATTCTGCTGTTCCCTGCTCAGTAACAACAATTAATATTCTTTCCAAGTGGTTTGACTTGTGCAATGAAAAATAAGACGAGCAGCAATGAATTAAATCATCTTGTGTTTCCTGAACGTCTGCTGAGTCGTAGTGAGCAAACATCTCACTTTTACAAGCACAAACAGCTACACTGTATTTTAGTATCTCATCTCTGAAGACTTGAAGCTGAGGCCACCTCGACACATTTAGAGCGTGCTGGTTTTATCAGGGCCTCAGCGCGGCAGAGAGCGTCGACCCAGGCATGCAGAGAATGATCTATATTTTGCGGGGAGGACCTCCTCGCTGGGCAACCACTCAATCACTGCCACCTTTGAACTTTTTGAGGGTTTATAAGGGCCTCCCCTGTTCGCTGTAGTGCTGTGGATCTTTTGTGTAGCTCGGGTCCACCTGTCGCTCCTTCTGCCTTCACCACTCTTATAACCTCCTCAGGTTGCAGAAGTGTGGTAAAAATTTCAACCAATTTATCCAACCAACAGTTTAAATCCAGAGAATATACATAAGAGATGATACATAAAACCAAGTACGTTTCACACATTAAGCTCTAACAACTAAATATTTGGCATCATTTCTTCCCTTAAAGACAATTTATTTACAAATATCTTCAGCTCAGGGTCAAAGATTGCGATGATCAACCTGACTCATGTTGTTTCCTGTTGCCACCTGCGCTGTAACCTTGTGCTTGGCATTGGCGACACAGCATCGCACTATTGTTGGCTGTTTTTGACGCTTAGTTTACCAGGTAGTTTATTCATCACAGCAGCATTCCAGTAGAGCGCCATCACTTCCCCCTCACTGGGCTCTGACCCTTTGGCCTCGAGAGAGGAGCTCTGGAAACCCCTTAGCAACCCCCAAAGACAATAAGAGGCGATTACTCATATTCTGAGCATCAAATGAAGCAGAAAAGCTCGGGATGATGGATTACATCATATGTGAATGAGGGAAGGTTTGTCTGGTTGTGCAGCTTCACAAGGGGCACTTTTTGAATCCAAAATATCAAGCAGCTCTCCATTGTGAGAGCGATCAGGGCAGATCGCCTTAAAGAAAACAAATTGCTATTAAGAATAAATTAAAAGACTAGTGCATGGGGTTTAGTGTAATTCACTGAGGGAGCGGATTGCATTCATAAAAACATTAAAGGCAGTCTCCTTACTGTTTATTTAGTCCATACTGGGCTACTGTAGAAACATGGCAGAGCTACATCCCTGGAAAGTGATTATTATTAGTTTCAGGTGATTGTACACCAGTGAAAACGTAATCATAATCATTAATATTATATTCAATTCTAAACATGACGCACTGGTCCTTTAAACCTGGGTGTTTGTCAATCCACAGAGACTGCAGCAGTGTTTCTAAAAACAAAACTTACTGAAAAGTTATGAGATCAGAATCATTCCACAGCTGTTGCAGTGATACCAAAAGCCTTTGCATGAGGGCTGTGAATAATTTTTCCAATGAAGTGAACAAAAGACTTTCTTCTTAGAAAAGCCCTGGGGTCAGTTTGGGTGCAGTCAGTGTCATCTCCTGGTCAGGATGTCAACAGATCATCCTGTCACGACACACTGATTTGTTGTGTCTATTGTGTCATATTTGTTTTCCAGTGTTTGTGCAATTAGCACTGTCTGTTTATTGTACGAGGCCGATGATTTGTCCATTACCCACTTATTTGTCTACATCTGTTTTCATGGACAGAGCAATTAGAGGCTGGTTCACAATGCTCCCACTGACTTATTATTTCCAGTCCAGTTGGGAATAAACCGTTAAAGTGTGTGTTTGTTGGTATTTATGTTGTCACTCTTTGTGTTTTCCAGGATGAAGGCGGTGAGTAAGAGTAAGGAGTCTGTGCTGTGTGACACCGAGAAGGAGAAGTTCCCAACCACAGTCCCGTCTCTGGACTTCAGCCTGGACGACTCGACCCTGGACGACTCGGCTCTGGACGCCGGCCTGGAGTGTCACAGCCCACCGCCCGACTACAACTATGTGGTGCGCTACTCCACCCCGCCCGTGTAGCCTCCTGCCCCGCCCCTTGGAGAATCTGACTTAGTAGCCTCAAGACCTTTGCTTTGTTCTCCTCTGTTTTGACTCGTTATCTCTGGACTGTTCTGTAGCAACATTTGAGAGGAAAACCAATGAGATTCCCTCTTAAACCTTTTAGAAAGGACGCTCTGAATCGCCTCGTGAATCTACTCGACTAGAACTTCTACATCCTCTAATTTCCAGGGCCGTCTGCTGTGCAACAAAAGAAAAACCTGTAGGCTGTTGACTCCTTTCCAGTATTCAGACAGATGTTAATGCTGCTGGCCCGCTCCACATTAACTGTGATATGTCAAACAGCTGAAAACAGGCTCAGGTATTTCTTTGCTCTACTGTGAAAACAAACCACGATGATCCCAACTTCACCACAGACAAACTACAACTGTTATGAAGAACAACGTCCAGAAAGAAGAGAGACCATAGCTGAGGCTTAGATTATTATATACACATAAACCACCCCACAAAAAATGAAAATTAAACTCGAGAATTAGTTAAAGAAACACTTTTTAGTAGTGTAGCTACTTTCAATAGGAAAAAAATATTAACTCTACAATGTGAAAATTGAAATTGTCTTATTTGTGGTGTCATAGCTCATGATTTCCATAAAATTATCAGCTCACTTAACTCAGGTTGACCCAGGGTGACAGAGGAGAGGAGAGGAGTGCTCTGTCATGTTTTTTTTAAGCTCTCCATGTTATGGAAAATCACAGGTTAATGGAGGAAACAGGGTGAAGCTGAGAGTTAAGACCAGACAGCTTTAGATTAAACATAACAACTCCAATATGAAAACATGTAAATTAATTAAGAGTTACTGACTATTCAAATTCCTCCAAACATGAAATTGAAGAAGCTCCAATTGGTGTTGGTTAATCTAAAAAAAGAAAAGTGAGAAGGAAATAAGATTTGTTTATTTTCTTGTGTACAGTTTGAATTAGAACAAGACTTAACAGTTTATTCAAGCACTAGTAAAATAAATTGCGTATTTATTTCGATTGTAAAAACTTGGGTCTGGCTCCGATTTTAACCAAAGAACTTTCCAGCTCCGTAACAACCCGTCCCACACTTAGAAGCTGTTTGTGCTGCTGTATTCACTGATAGTAAAGTTGAGGGAATCTGCCTCTGTAGGAACATGTATGTGGATATTCTCCGTCCTTCGTCTTGTACTTAAGTGTTAATAAAGCTTGCAGGGCAGGCTACAAAAACCACTTACATGTATGTGTGTGCGTGTGTGTGTGTGTGTGTGTGTGAGACGTTAGCACCGGTCTGCTCTGGTTCATTGTTTTTGTTATATTTTGTTTCCGCAGCGTTGC
Source organism: Decapterus maruadsi (assembly GCA_030347415.2). Taxonomy (NCBI): domain Eukaryota; kingdom Metazoa; phylum Chordata; class Actinopteri; order Carangiformes; family Carangidae; genus Decapterus; species Decapterus maruadsi. The sequence continues at coordinate 13,301,058 of CM064903.1, forward strand.
GATCAGTTCATTTGTGACAAAGGATGTGTTGAGCATATTGTGGACCAAACCCTTCGTTCATGTTAATGTGTTACTGTGCGCACACTCTGTTGAAATGCGGCCACATCAAACATATCGATGACTCAAGATAACAGTATTTGTCAGCAAGTAAACTACAGTGTTAAAGTGGATGTTTTGAAGCCCATGATGGATTTTTATTTGTGGACCAATTGGTTTTGTTTATGTGGAGAGGAAGTGATTATGCACTGATACTTTATATCAAGTATAATTTGTATTTTGTATTCTAAAGGTATATTATTATGAAACAGTGTTGAGGGTCACATGTTACAAAGATTCTTGATTTTATTTTCTATTTTATTTAACTCTTAACTCTAGTACATAGTAGGAACTAATGTTTTTCAGTATTTGTTGTATTATTTCTTACCATCCTAACATCATGTTCACTGTTTATAACCTTCTCTTTGATTTATTTTGGTTCTATTATTTTAGTTATTGCCATCACAATAATAATCAATGGTATCAATCTGAATGCAAAGATTAATTATGATTATTTGGACTTCATTGTAGTTCTTCATACGTCACTATCATCAGTATTTCCTACAGCAGCTAAAGCCATCGTCCGTCCTAACTTTTCCTTATTGTTCCTGAAGTGTAACAAGTTAGTTTTAATGAAAGTAATGTTCCCCAACACTGTTAACTAAGCATATGAAGTAAATAAATAAATAAAGATCTATATATTTATACTTTACTTGAGGTCTCGTCTCATGTTTGAAACACGTGCTTGAGGTAAACATAAGTTACAGCGCCTGGTTTGAAGAGTTTTGAATAGCCAAGTACCAATGACCTTGATGATCCCAATTCCTCTTTGAGCGCCACCATGAGATTCACATGACTTGGCCGCTATTGGCTGCATTGTGATGTTTTTTTTTTTTATTCCTGGCTTCCCATCTAGCGCCACCATCAGGCCAAGAGTTTAATTTGTCACAAATCTGGTAGCTTTTTCTAATTTTCTTCTGCTTAAAAAAAAACAGTGATGACATTTAAAATCAGAATACTGAAGTAAAACCTACAGTGTACTGGAATAAAAACCACTGGTCCCCAACCTTTTGTTGTCTCTCTTCAAAAGAAAAGACAGTTTCTATGTATAATCTCTTATTACCGGCACAAAGTGGACAGTTTTTCCAGTGAATCACAATAAAAAAAAAAGTATTCTTTTTTCTTTCATTTCCTGCAAACCATCTCAAGGCCACTCAGATTTATCCTGCAGCCCCTCAGAGGGTCTCATGTTGGGAACCATTGCTGCAAGCAAGACTATAGACTATATTTAACTCTGGCCCCATTGATTCACAAAATCAAATGCTCTTGATTATTCCCCTTTGCATAGTTAAACCTTAATGAACGGGTGTGTTCAGACTGGCTGTGCCATCAGCGTGTTGGCCCCAATGCTCCTCCTTGGACGGTGAGAGACTCACTTCCTCCCCAGGACGCGGTGTCGGCAGTCTGTCTGTTCACCGGGACAATGCCCCTCCAAGTGGGAAAGGAAGGAACTTTTAATCATCCTGGTGACGACCGGAGGACGCCACACACAGGGCTTCCTATGGGAGCGCAGTGCCCCTGCTTACCGGCACAGGGCGTGTCCGAGGGGAACGCACGCCACAAGACCGGAGAGGTCCGGCCCTGGACTGTCTCCACTTGTCCTCACAGGATTTACTATGTTTACTGTAAGGTGAGCTCCAAACATCACACCCATACACAAATCAACAATCTCCGATGTGGACTATTTCCAGAATATGAGATACAAACAAACAAGGGAAGGATGTTGGAGGGGGAGGGGTATCTTGACTGTCATGATTTTTTTTTTTATGGTAACAAACAGTCCTGTGTATGTGTGCACCTACACAGTATTTTTCCATTCAGGCAGAAGGTTGAGGACGGCTCTTATCCTTCCATGAGTTTGGGAGCTGAGATAAACTGTACAGAGTTCTTTAAAGATCAACTAATTAAGATCAAAGATATAAGATGAGTTCAAGATCTCCATGAAATACCCATTTCTTCACATCAAAGATAAGACTACTGCTGATATAGCACAACCTATATCAGTAATGACAGTTCGGATTAACATAAATCCCAAACATAAATTCCAAGGCTATATCTGCATGTTCAACAAAAGTCCGGCCCTGTTGCATCTGGAAACAAAAAAATGTCTCATTGCATCTGGTCTTCCTCTTCAGGCTGCAGATGCATATTCATTGTGGCATGTTCAGGGCTAACGTGGATTGTATGAAGAAGTTTGGAGTCTCATTCTCTTTCTTATTGTGCAACATACAGTATTGTGCATGATTTTTTAAAAAAGTTATGATTATTTTCCACGAAATATGATGAAAAGAATATTCTGGGTCCCATATGATCACCATTAGGAATGTTTATTCAATTTTGATAAATTTAAGCCTGGATTATTAATTAATCAGCACATCACTTACTTCATTACCATCCTTGAATCTTCAAAGGACAGTTCCCAATATTTCTAATTTCAGAAAAGATTTAATGATAATGATTAATGATCTTTATGATAAATATTTTTTCACAAATAAAACAATAGGTAAAATCAGTGGTGTAGTCGAATTTGTTGTAGTGGGTATACTGTTTTTAGGTGGGTACACAGGTATATTCAGACTATAGACAGTTTTGTTGTAGCGGGTATACTACTGTATGTGATACAGGTATGAACAGAGCATCACATTGACTACACTGGGTAAGACAAACATGGCATAACATTGAATAAAAAGCCACACATACAATAAATGACGGTGCGGTGACCTTGATAACTTCCCATCATTGTTCTGTGATCAGAAGTATTACTAATGAAACATGGGAGACAGGAGCATTAATCTGTCTGCAGAGGGGCCAGGAGACTAAACTTTGTTTATCACAAATGTACAATCACACACCTATGACACATCAGGCGGCAATTTGGACACAATGTGGACCGGACTAGACGGGAATTGCACCACTGGCCTCACGATTACTGAATGAAACCGCTCGACTTCCTAAACCACAGCCGCTTTTAATCCGGGCCAACGCCACAAATCTGTATGACACCCTCTGTCCTTAGACGCTAGAATCAGACTTCTTAACCTTTTACAATTGCAGATGGTATAATATGGATAAATGTCCAGTTACCAGGTACCACACCCACAGTTCAGTCTGCGCGTGGTTCCCTTTGAACAATCGCATGCAATTGCAATTGCAAATGAGACCCCCCCCACTTCCACTGCCTCTTCCCTGAGCAAACAGAGGCTGCACAACACTCCATCAATCATGGAGGTTAAGTTAATGAATCCGGGGAACGTCTGAAACTTTGCCAAAAAAACATCCGGAATTCAGCTGAATTTGTTGCAGCTTGAATTCCTATCATACACCGATTTGAGACCAGGGAGCAAACAGCACAAAAGGTTCCCCGCCTCCCCTCTCTTTCTCCGTTTCTCCATATGAACGGCCAGACAATGCTATTCCCGGGACCCCTGCCCAAGAAGGTGAATGGTGGGTATGCCACATCCGCGCCTCTCACCTAAATGCAGAACAATGAGCCGGATACTGTCCCGGCTCAGTAGAACACCTGACTTCAGTCCACCTTAATAAAAGGCCTGGCCAACACAGCTAAATAAAGACCTCCACCTATTTTGATCCTCGGTAGTGGGTCAAAGGATTAAAGGAAACAACAACAGATCAACAACGGGTTGGTGTAGCTTGTTGCCACATGCGCTATTAATGGGAAGTGTTAGCGTGATAATATATGTAAATCAGTACTAAAATGGAAGCTGAGGGTGATGGGAGTTAGTAACTTGTTTCAATGGAATAGTTGTTGAGGTGTTTACTCCAAAAAAAAAACAAAAGTCATCTTCACGGTCGGCTGGTTGAAAGGTCAAGAGAGCACCAAAGTGAGCACGAGTCATCCATAAATCAGATTTCACCTCCACCCATCCAGTGGTTGTTGAGATGCAGACTTGACATCTCCAGCCTTCGAGCTGTGCTGCTGGTGCAGCTAAATAAACAGCTCATGAACCATAACTCACTTTGGTAAATTAAGATCAGTCATTTGTTTGTGTTTGACCGAACCACGTGCTGAGCATTAGCGAGAACATTTGCTGGATCTCTTTAAAACACTGTGCAAAAACATCACATGGGTTGTATTGTCAGTGTGGATTTGAACCTGACAGGCCTGGCGTACCATGCAGGAAAATAGCAATATATCCACTTTATTCATAGCATGTGTTCCCTTCCCTGTTTGTTTGCCGATGACAAACAGAAATCACAACAATCAGATAAGCTCGGTGCTGCTGATCATCTCCTGCTTCTGCATTTGTAGTCGGAGGCTGACGCCAGCTGCACGGAGCTACATGTATCTGATAAGAGCTTTCACTGATTTCAAATAGTTTCCAGAGAACGCCAGCTAAACTATGTCGGGCCTGCACCCTCGGGAGCCTTCAGATTCATCAATGCCCATTCAAAGGCAAAAGTGCAGTGGGACCAGCTCACCCACTTGCCCCCATTTTGTACCTCTCTGGTGGGGGGTAAGGAGTGTGTGGAGAGCTCACAGACCAGGAAGGCCTGGGAAAAAATGCTGCGGCCACAGCGGTGTCATTAATGTGAACGCGATGGGGTTACTTTGGAGTTCGGATGCTTGTATTTTTTTGGTGACATTTCTGTCGCTGCCGGGCTTCTGTTGGGCCCTCCCCACTGCTCTGTGGATACTTTTGGTGAAGTGCAATCCTTTCAAGCAGAGCAGACCAACTGTGGAACATCAGAACCTCCTGTTCTGGTGGTCTGGCCGCGTTGCATCCTCTTCTACGCTACGACTAATTTGCAGTGGCACTAAATGGTTTGGGTTACAATACATCAAGAAAACAGATTATTCTTTTGTTTCCGACAGACGGCGAAAGTTTGCTTTTATGATTTCTGTTCTTTAAGATTCTTTATGGTGCAAAACCATAGGGTAGATGTTTTATCCACGCATGATGTTCGATTCCCACACACCACCAAAAAAAAAAAAAAGCCAGAATTCCTCAACACCCCTGCTCCCACAGTGTGAAAAAATGTTTGTTCTCAAACGACACGTAATAGCTCGTAAACACAAACATATTTGGCCATCTCGCCAACGTCTATTTCTGTCGCATCCTGAATAAATTAATCAGAGTACATGACTTGTGTTTGCAGCATCCTGCCTTTACATGTGTTTTACATTACGGATGACAAACCCTAGGATCGGTGCCTGTGTGTCAGGCCGTGCAGGCAGTTTCTCTAAAAATAGTAACAGATGGTCCTGTTTTACCTCCTTTCCTGCGGAGCGCCGTGGCCACTTCAATAACATCAGTGAAGTTATGCAACAAACTGAATTCTTGGGCTGCTTCACCACCGACTGTCACTGATTTGCTACATGCACACTGTGCTGAGCTTGGAGAAAAGAGGGCGACTTTTCTCACCGTCTGAGATGAGACGTTTGAGCACCAGCATCCTTTATGTTATGTGCAAAGTGTTGCACATCTGTTAAAACTGGGTGCACTTTGCTCCATCATCATGTCGTACGGTTTTAAAATACAATCCTGACAGGTGCTTAAATCTTAAATGTTGATATAAGCGACCGCTCACATCCAGAAAATCCATGATAGGTTGGACCGTTTTTCCAGGGAGCGAGAAAACACAGGATCAGACTCACCGACTGTCTGAGCAACTGTGAGGGGGTCAAGTGCACCATGGTGGACGGGGTCAAGTGGACCCCAGGGTGCACATCCTGCAGAGACCAGAGGAGCAGAACAATAAAGTGTAATTCCTGCCTGATGCCTCTCCGGGACTGGGTCTTTTTTTTTTTTTCAAGGCTTATACAATTTGTATAAGTTGTTCTGTCAGATTCATGTTAGAGTGCAGTTGGGACTGAGCCAGAAAACTCAGCATGACCCCCCAAAACATCCTGGATAGTTTCACAGTCACCTTGTCGGTCTTCAGCTGTACATCTGTGCAACATCACACATACTCAGAGAAAAAAATCTATCCATCTGTCTATCTGTCTATCTGTCTATCTATCTATCTATCTATCTATCTATCTATCTATCTATCTATCTATCTATCTATCTATCTATCTATCTATCTATCTATCTGTAGCTCAATTGCGCCATCTAGTGACCACAAATGTGGGCTATCCCACCAGGGAATTCACACCCAGAGCACATTTTGGGGCCATTTAGGAGAGACTTTTACTGTGAAAGGGTGTGGCAGACACACTGCTAGAATAACACGATATGAACACACTGAGCCAACATGGGACCATAAAGATAACGCCACTATGACCTCGTCGTAAGAGTTCCCCCTGAACCTCATCTATGTTATAAAAGGACAAGATCCAACTTGAGACGGAGATGACATTTTATTCCTGTTACACTGGGCTCAGTTTCATCTGTAACTCAACAGGTCTGCTCTTGTTGAATATCCGGCTGTTGGGATTATGTCATAGACTGCGGCTGCTCTGGAAACTGAAGTGTGGAGAAGGGAGACACTGATGACACATTACCACATCTGTGCACTCCCCGCTCTCAAATCAAAGTCATCTGCATGTGATATGTGAAAACAAAAGCGCCTGGCAGAGTCAGTCACGCATCAGACTGTCCTGTCATGCTAACTTGTTATTTCAGGCACAGTTATATAGAACATTTCCTCCTTGAGCCACCTTTTACTGTAAAATAGCCGACTCATCACTCATGTAGATGTTGCAAGAAATGTCAAAAGCCAAGAAAGGGCAGAACGATGTGGAGACGAGAACATAACAAAAGAAAACAACAATTTTACTAAACTATATGTCGGCCTGTGTCTAAATCTGGCATATTTACAACAAATTATTTTTTTGTATGTTCATGAATATGCAGTCCATGAAAGTAAGATGAATAATGATCTTCTTGCTTTACGTAAATTGGAAAGGTTGTTGCGGAGCATTTTGTGGTTTCTACGTCAATGCGCCGTCAAAGGTTTACATTTGATCAAACAAAAAAATGTTTATTTAGAATAAAATATGGAATTTATTTCTTAAATTTTAAGTATGCATAAACACTGTCATATATATGTTTAAGTAATCTGTCAATTTATCATTATGTTAGCTAATATTTTTGTTATGGAGGCCGATGGCGACTAGATCAAGGGTGGGGTGCTGGGAGGGTTGTTTCAAGGGGGAAGTGAGATAATCCAGAAACTCCAGAAAGATTATGTCAAAAGTTCACAATTCAATAAAGATAAGTGATAGAAAAAAGCTGAAATGCATCTGAGGATAAAACATGAAATGTTTAAAAGACCAGTAAAATAAATATTATCTTTGATGTCAGAAGGATTTTTACAGTAACTTGTCATCTGCAACCAGCTGACCTGCATGTTAACAACTCTCTGACATCATCCACAGTAGGAGGCTATTATCAGTAGGTAGAGGCTGCCCTCTTGAGGTAAATAATCTGATGAGTGTGTGTGGTTGCCTGCACCAGTTTGCAGCAGCTGTAGTTGTGTAGACATCCACGGGAGGGCAGCAGTCAGTCTGACTCCTCAGTCTTCACTCTGAGGAGATCACAGGACAAAAAGTTAGCTCAGTGCAAACTCAGCATATGGATGCAGCCAAGTCTGAAGAGGACGGCAACTGACTGGAAACTATTAGACACTAAATGTAGCCGCAAAATAATAATAAAAAATAAAATAAAATAAAATAAAAACAACAACAAAATTTTAAATGATGAGACATAGATCTATAGTTTATAGAGAGGAAGTTGCTATAAGAGATTCCTGTTGTCTTGTTAGTGATTGTGGGGGAAAAGAGATAACAAGAGAAAACGTGTCATACTTGATACTGTGGGTGGATCTCCAATAGGCAGCTCGTTGACAGGCTGCTAAACTGTCCCCAAATCAGATAAGTGTCTGGCCTGGCCTGTCAGAGGTCACCTCCATCATTACATTGTCTCATAAATATTTTCTGGTCGATAAACAGACGCTTCAGAGAAACCTCATCAGCGTTTATGACTCTGCAGACAAGCCAATTAGACAGCTCTGCTAAATAAGGCCTCCCACCTGCAAGAGAATCATGACAAATAATCATCAGTATCTGTGGTATCTGCTTAATTATGCACGGATTTATTAAGCTGCAATGATGCACACAAGGTAGCACGGAATTGGATCTCGGTTTCTGTGTTTTTAAATAAGCATGAATGAAAAAAAATATCATTAAACGCGTCTGAAATTTTTAAATTGCTTATGAGATTGTACTGAATCAGCCTGTTTGGCCTATATAAAGCAGTATGCTATATAAACTTTAAGGCTCTGGCTGACTGTGTGCAAATGTCAGATTCAAACTCAGATCTTAAATGGTGCCAATTTCGACGATACCCGTGACGCACATTGACATGAGCAATGCGCAGAAAAGTAAAAGAAAACTGAAGTGGAGTGTAAATTGCAGGAGACAGCGGGTTGACTGATGTGTGGCAGGCCGCTGTTTGTCACAGGGGGGGTTGTTGGAGTTTCCTTGTAACCGGAATTAGCTGTGAAGTGCGACCTTGAGGTGTGAACACGGAATACTAAAGGTCCGGCTTCGCCTTCTAGGAGAAGTCTCTCATACTTTGCACCTCGTTTGCAAGTGAATATCTGAAATAAATCGGCATTGGGCGTGAAGCGTGGTTGGAAATTGAATGAATTCCCAGAGCAGGTTTCTCAATCATGATGCACCTTTAAAAGTTGGGGAGGACAAAACTACACAGCTTTGATATGACACACAGGCTCACACCAAGTTAATTGCCACGAGAAAGTGAAACAAATGCAGTATAAGGAAATATATCTGTGCGTAATTACGCACAAGCCTCTTTTTGGCGTAATGCATATGTGCGCGTGTTGCCTCGACGGTTTCGCGCAGCGCGTGCAGCTGATAGGCCGTGGCGTTAATGTATTCATGGAGGGGAGAACTCCTGGTCAGGATAGGCCGACTGTCAGGTGATGACGCGCTGCATGGGATGGGGCGCGAGGGGACAGCTGGGCCGGCAGCACCGGCAACTCTCATTTGGATGCAAATCTCAAGGAGTTGAGGGGTTGGCTGACGTCAGACCGGCCTAAGTATACCTTTACCATCTTGTCAACAGAGACACATCATGTGAGACTGGAGACAGACTGGAACTACGTCGCATTTCACACTTGGGGAATCTCTCTGGACTATAAAAAGCAGGATTGTGTTTTGTTTTTTCCCCCAACAGTTTCAGGGCAACAATGTCGCCCTAAAACAGGCAACATCATCCCGCTTTTGCTGTTGTTTTTACTATATTTAATTGTTTTCTATCCAAATCATGTATGTGGGATACCTACTGGATAAAGAAAGCGGCATGTATCACCAAGGGCCAGTGAGAAGATCAAGCATCAATCTGCCTCCACAGAACTTTGTTTCTACACCACAGTACCCTGACTTTACTGGATACCATCATGTGCCAAACATGGATACGCACGCACAGTCCGCGGGGAGTTGGGGACCTACATACGGCGCCCCACGAGAGGACTGGGGCGCTTATAGTCTGGGACCACCTAACACAATTCCTACACCCATGAACAACTCCTCTCCTGGACAGGTTCCTTACTGCTCCTCTGAGTACACGCACATGCATCCTCCAGGATCGGCGGTGTTACAGCCGCCGCCGGAGAACGTAAATGTTGCACAACTCTCTCCAGACAGAGAAAGGCGCAATTCATACCAGTGGATGAGCAAAACTGCGCAATCATCTTCTACAGGTGAGTGCATCGTTGATCCAAAATTAGCTATTCATTCGATGGGCTGAAGCACTCGACAGTGTTGCAGGAAAATCTTGAGGTTTTTATGCGTATAAGAGTTTGGTCCTAACGAATATTACGCGTTTCATTGTAATTACACAAGTTGGTGTAGGCTATTATTCAAAGTGACGTGGAACTGCTGGAAAAACAATCACGAGCTGAGGATCAATAAGCTTCTATAATAAGAAATTAAAGCTTTTCCGGTCAATAGGCAGAAATTGAAATTACAGCTTCAAGTCACAATTACGACTTTGTAGCGTTCCAGGCAAAACCTGTTTTACCGGTGAAAGTCACTTAACAGAAACCAGATCGAACTGGTACCACTTCAGAAAAATGGAAACTAACAGTCCTCGTCCCTACGTCGCCACATTCACGGCGTTCCTTGGCTGCACACACAGCCCTGCATGCCGTTCTCTCTCCTCATTGGATAAAAACTGTAGGATACGATAAATGTTTTCTCCTCGGCTCAGAGCAGAGCAGAGTGACTGACAGACCCGTGTTTTGGTCCAAACACTCTATGTAAGTGATTGCTGTCGGAAGATATAACTATTTAAGACTTATATTAACACAAATATATCACTTACTTCTGCTTTAAGCTTCTTCAATAAGAAATTGAGGAAATAAAAGTGCGTAAAAATTCGTTTGAAACCAGAAGGAACAGATGGAAACTGGGCCTGTGACACTTGCCTCAAGCGGCCTGCTCCCATACAGGAGTAACTAAGAATTAATAGAATAGCATTAATAAGTTGTAATTGATCAAGTCTGCTTAAAATAATGAGAATAATGATTAAAAGTCGGATGAGACTAGCACTAGATATGTCCATATCTCATAATTGTGATGGCTGGAGTGGACTGAGGGGCCAGCAGCTCAGTCTACTGTATTCTCTACTGTGGTGGAAATAAAATAAAAAGAAAGGAAAGGTGCGAGGAATCGGCGCCAGGCCCAGTTGTGATGTTAATGTCATTATTCCTGGAGATGTGAGCTCGACTTTCCTGTCACATTGTTTGGTGTTTTGAGTGTTATCCGTCATATCCAGGCGGTGGCCTTTGCTTTTTAACACCTCTTCACTTTGATATGCACCAACCTCTCTTCCTCTCCGAAGAGTTATATTGCCGGAAAGAGTGGGTTTTTTCACAGCTCGTGTCTCAAACGTGGAATTACACCTTACTGTGCCTGAACATAACCGTCGAGGCTACAGTTTTAAACCGAGTATTATGTAATTAATAGCCAAATAATAAAACAATCTGCCTATTTTGCACTGTTAAACACTCATTGAAATTAATGCAGGCTATTCTTTGCTGTAGGGAAATGAGCGCCTGTCAATTTTCTTTCTTTCTTTTTTTTTCGAAATGATGCCGTTGTCAAATATTTGTAATATATTATTGCTTTTTTTTTTTTTTTTGCATTATCTAGATATGCACTTTTTACACAGGCCTATAAAATTGTGACCCATGGTGTAACAGATGTGATATAAGCTACACGCTGTCAGGAGGTGTTTGTTTCTCTCTCTTTTTTTTTTTTTTACTTGTCAGTGGAGGATCTGAATCGCAGCTGTTTGAAAGTCAGTTGTCATCAAAGAAAGATCAAACAGCCCAATTTGCCTATCTGCAGATTAAACAAAGAGATGTGGATTTAAGACACAGCTAAAAAAAGATGCTATGTGCAGATTAAGCCGGTCCTGGCATGCAGCCTCCTCTGACGAAATGTTCCAGTTGAGCCACTTGGCTGCTGGCAGATGTTCCTAAAAACGGACAAGCAAAAATATTTATGTTGTGTTTTCTCTCTCTCGTGTCTTTGTCACCTTCTCAGGTAAAACGAGAACGAAGGAGAAATACAGGGTAGTTTACACAGACCATCAGAGACTGGAGCTGGAGAAGGAGTTTCATTTCAACAGATACATCACCATCAGGAGGAAATCTGAACTGGCTGTCAACCTCGGTCTGTCGGAAAGACAGGTATGTATCATGAAATATAGTCGCAGGCGGATTGCACTTACTGTAATAAATCACACACACGAGCCACACAGAGACCTAGGTCCGTTTTCGTAATATAACATCAGTACAAAATGAGGCCTATAGAAAACACCATCATACAAATAGGCTATTACTCGATTTATTTACAAAGAAATTTTAGATTATTTGGATATTTTTAAAGACTGGTCTTAACTTCTGATAGATTTTCTGTGGTTATTTTATTTCATTAACTAATTTTCTGTTCAATAATTTGGCTTAATCCCAATAAGGAAAAATATTTTTTTTAGTAATTTTCCTTCAAATTACATTTTTCCATGGTACAGAAGGTTTCAATTTTCTATTATTTGCAAATTACACTAAAAAGTAACAAATTGTTGAAATGTATTCATGTTGGTACACCTATAGCCTAAATTATTTCCATTTATGTTTTATGAGATACTATTTGCCTTAACAAACTGTTAGGCTAATAGCCAATTTATTTAAATTATTAAATAATTTTCATTTTTATCTCAATTATGAAGGATTGCTTAGACCTAAAATGCCATGTATGTTAAATAATTTATTGTTATCATTGAAGAAAAGCAGATTAAACTCTGTAGCTTGAAAATAAGTATTAATTATTGCCATTTGATAGTTTTCAATACAAGCCCATGTATGTGTATTATATTCCTATGTATGTGCATTTTTAAAAACTCAGTATTGGCAACCTTCATTTTGTCATTGTGAATTAATTTTATTTCCAATTGATCTATTTTTCAGGAATTAGTTTAGTCTGATTTTAAAATGAGGTGGCACACAAACCTAAATTATTTAGCCTAACTGATTTTTTGTCCTTTCTATTTTTTTTCCTTTTCAGGTGAAAATCTGGTTTCAGAACCGCAGAGCCAAGGAGAGAAAACTGATCAAGAAGAAGATGGGTCAGTCTGACGGCAGCAGTGGGTCTGTGCACAGTGACCCGGGTTCAGTAAGCCCTCTGCCAGTGCCCGGGTCCCTCAGTCCCTCAGACATCCACGGCTCTCTGTACCCTCCTCAGGGAATGAACACCTTGCCATCTATCAGGAATATACAGCAAGTGACTGTGACTCAGTAAAACAGTTCACCCTCTGGACAATGTAACATAACTGAGCACTCCTACACGCTGACAGGACACTTGATAGGCAGCCAGAGGATCTGAACTCACGTCCTGAAGCACAAAGCTGTGGATTAACGTTTGATTCATAGCAACGAAATGCTGGAGGCTCTTGAAATATTGCTTTTTATAGAATAGTTCTAATAACGTGGGGATGAAAAAAAACGAAAAAATCGACGTGTTTCAAACTTAAAAAGCTTTAAATTGTTTGTGAGTTAATAAGATATAAATATCCTTTTTTGTATGCGATGAAGTGTATGTGTTTGTGAAAAAAAAAAAGAGAATTCAGGGACCTTTCAAAGGCAGCTTTAAACTGGATTGTATGCAGCTCATGTCACACACCGGACGAAGTGCTTTTGACTTGACAAATCATTTTCACACGTTTTTTCAGCACAATCCAGCAGCTGGTAACGATACGGGTATAGCGGTCGTTTGATGGCAACTTTCATAATGTAAATAAAATGCTTTTTTTGCAGTATACCTGTCATTTTCCAATTTTTCCTGATTTCTCTTTTTTAGGGTCAATGCAAAGTTTGTGTTTCATTTGCATGCAGTTTGGTAGGCTATAAACAAAGCAATTTGGGTGCATAACAAGTGAAGCAGCTCAGGATGTCCATCTCAGGGAAATTAATTAAGCACCACAACGCATTTTAGACATTATCTCACTGATATTATGGTGACTCAAGAGCAATATAATAATACCTAGCGCACAGGTCTATCAATGCAGAGATGATTCTATACGACCACATGATCAATTTAACCGGAAAAATTAAAAAATAAATTCTATCCCAAGTTCTTCCAATGCACAAACTGGAATCACACTGAAGATGCAAAAATACGGGGGAAAAAACTCTCGTTGTGTAGTAGGTGTTATGTTGTTACGCTTTGCACAGCCAGCTGTTGAGGAGTCCACAAACACACGGCCATGAAACTCTAGGCTAGCTTCTTTTTGCTAGCTAGGTTTATACTGTTTACAGGGCCTACAACAAAGCCGTCTCTGCCTACATTCAGTAGGTTGTAATGTTTCATAGAGGCTGTCTGTACAAGTAGTAATGGAAAGTCAAATTCCAAGCGAAAAAAGCGCAGACCGTAATATATTTTAGCCAAAGGTAGGCTAATTGGTTTATATGCGACATGTTAGCTTAATTGTGCAAGGTGCAACTTTTCGGACTAAACTTAAACCTGGTTCACTTCTCAACTTACCTGATTATTATCCCAAATGTTGAGAGCAGACAGACTTTACCATTTTATACACTGTGTGAAAAAATGTAACGAGGCAATTTTCTGCCAGATTCACTAACTACTTGGGTGAGATTTGCCTACTTCTGTGTGGACCGGTGTGGACACGCGGGGTGATGGTCGCTGTTTATGAAGGGCTGCTCCGTCCGCGCTCCCGTCCCCCGCTCGGTTCTCCGTGCGCGACCCCGTGAGAAACGTCATGAGCGTCTTACTACCCAACATGGCGGACTTTGATACCATTTATGAGTTAGAAGACGAAGAGGATGAGCACGTAGTGAGCGAGGAACACTTGCCCAGATACTGCCCGGAGCCCGTGGTTATGCGAGGGGCCGGGCACATAACAGTGTAAGCAGAGCCGTGTTTGTCGCTGCTGTCTGTCCGAGTGTCGCTTTGTTATGCTTAGCCCTGTTTAGCCGAGGCTAGCCTGTGAGCTAACGCAAATCACAACAACTGACGGCCACGGCTGTGTTGTTGTGACATGGGGATAAACGGTTTGCCTTCGATCGAATGATTGTTACATGACAAACTGAGTTTTGAATCCCCATGACAACTACTGCCGCGTTGTCTAGCAACCGAAAGGCACTGATAGGCAAGTTTACATGTGGATGCACCGTTAGCTACAAGTCTGTGATTCACGTTATCACCAGTGTTAGTGTCTGTAACAGATTATTAAACGGCGATGAGTGTCCAAGCACATTTAGACATGTGATATGCTGAAGTACACATTTAAAGTATTATTATGTACTCACTATTTCTCCATATTTCTAAAAATTGGAGCCATTCCACTCTGTACATAACTTCTCACATCTGTTTGACAGCTGTCGTGGATACTAGTAAGAAAAGGCTATCAAACTCACACAGCTGTTCACGTGTCTGTGTATTTTTATCATTTAACATGGATTGACAAATTATATGATGATGAGAAATTTCTAAGTAAAGATAAATACAGGAAAATAATATTATTATCATGGGACATATTTTGCTCCAGAAGCCACTACTGTCAAATTCAGCATCGCCAATGAATCCCTGGGTGTTGAAAAGCTGACATGACAATCTAGAAAGAATAATTCTAGCATTTTAGATTTCTAATGGGCAGACGTGAATAAGAGGGTAAGTAGGCAACAGCGCCTGTACAAAACTTTGGAAACGTTGAAGTATGGGTGTTATTTTGTTTTGAATACAAATTTGCACAGGTCTGCAGATAAACTGTGACAAAAGAGCACACTGCAGCATTGTTGGCTGATGATATAGGCCAAATGTGAGAATAACATGCTGCTGGATTTAATTTACTGGGAGTGATCACACAATAGCCATGTGAACTGTCACATGAAGTCTGGAGTGTCCAGGTCACATCAGCAAAAAATTGGACACCGCAGTAAAAACCCCGAGTGTGTAGTGAAGTGTAAGCTTATCATCCTATTTATGATTGCTTCTAATTATTTTTTGGATGTTTTACTTTTTATTGATAATTATCATATTGATGATAATTAATTATTGTACTGCTTTGGTATTATAATGTGACTAGTCACCTGGACTTGCATGAAGGACCTCACTTGAAGAAAATGCTGAATAAATCATTCATGAATGAGTATCTATCATGTCTTCTCATGTAATGTTACCTTATCAGTAATCACATTTGGCTTCTGTTTCGTTTTGTTTTTCTCAGGTTTGGACTGAGCAACAGATTTGACACAGAATTTCCCTCTGTTCTCACGGGAAAGGTACAGTTGCTTTTTTACTTTTCTTGCCTTTTAGTCTTGCCGGCTGCTCTCTGTTCAATTCCAAGTGGGAAGAATTAAGCAATTAAAAGCACAGTGATTCTATTGTTCTTTTGGGTCTTTAACAGCTCCAACTTCCCCAAACCACCCTATTCAGACCTCTCCGAGTTGTTTTGATGTGATGGCGATGCATTTCAAGTAACGCACCACAGTGTATAGAAAAGAGGCTGAATGTGCTGCTGTCCAGTTCTGTAAATGAGTAAGCCGTCTATGGGGCTCAGTTGACGGGGACCCCAGTGTTTTGGAGGGGTCCGACTCCAGGTGATAAAATAATGAAATGAAGACTCTGCCGTAGACAAGAAAGGAAAGCTTCCTGGGTCAGACACAGAAACACAAAAAGGCTGCAGGGGTAAGAGCAGGCCGAGGGAAGTGTGGGGCAATAAAAAGTACCTTCAGTATTGTGACCCAGGGTGACGTGATGGATGAGGTCACAATTATGATGATTGAAGGGTGCAGATCAGGCCCTGCTGGGCTTTATTCTGAGGTCTTTGGCTGTTTGCAAAGAGACCTTTGCATCCTGTCATAAAAGATTACGACCCCTGTTTTATGGCGTACAGACTCAGCCAGGAATGAGCATCCATTCAAGTTGTTTGGTCGGCGCTGCCACAGGCACTAAGCTTATCTCTCCTTTGAGTCTGTCCTTGCCTTGAACAGTCTAGAGCTCGGTTAGCAAGTCAGAGCCGTAGTATTTGGAGATGTCATCTCATCTCTGCACAACATCTACAAACATCTACCTGTTGGTTTTCTAAAGCTCTTTGATCTTTGTGCACAGGTTTCTTTTGAGCAATTAGGAATCTTTTCATGTCAGCACCACCAAATAACACTTGAAATATCTCACCCCCTTTTGTTCAAAGCCTTTTACTTTATCTTTAAATTTTCGGACCAAAAAAAAAAAAGGTCTCTGAGAATTTCTCATTTATTTTGGTGCACATATCCATCACATCTCTTTCTTTTTATAGGTAGCACCAGAGGAATTCAAAACCAGCATCAGCAGGGTGAATGCCTGTTTGAAGAAGAACTTGCCTGTGAATGTGAAGTGGCTTCTTTGCGGCTGCCTGTGTTGTTGCTGTACAGTAGGCTGCAGTCTATGGCCTGTTATCTGCCTCAACAAGAGAGTAAGTACCAGACTGACCACCACACAAGTTAGACCTTTAAACTCTCCCTTACATCAGTGCTGATTACTCTGGGGCTGTTTTAGCAATTCAGCCCGATTGGCCTAAGTGTAGAGGGTAATAACAAGTCGTGTTCAATTAGTGGCTCTGTGCAGAAATGACACATTGCGCTGCACAGCTCCTCTCCTTCCCAGCTCAAGGGTGTGTCATTTAAAGGTGGTGTTACCACTCAGAATTACTGACAACAAAGTGGAAATTACTAGCTGGTAAATTGGGAGTTCAGTCCATAAATCCTAACACTGTGGGTGTTTACTGTTTTGTGTTAAAGTGTAAAATAGAGTAATAAGTATCCTTCTGCTTGCGTTAATGCACATGCAATTGTTTTCTGTTCCCAACAGACAAGACGGTCTATTCAGAAGTTGTTAGAGTGGGAAAATAACCGATTATACCACAAGGTAAGAGGAAGACAGCAAATTGCACATTAGCACCTGTGTGAAAGTGCTTAATTGTCTGTGTCAGTGTGCAGTGTAAGTTGAGTATTATCATGATGGATAATGACCATTAATCTGCTCCAAGAACTCCGTCCTAAGCCATAGCACAAGTCCCTCAAAGCTGTTTGCCTCACATTTGGTGCACGGGGTCTGAGGGGACAGTGAGGTCAGCACTAAAATACCGTGTTAATTTTGTTTTGTCTCGCAGCAACAAATTACAGCTAGTAGCTGTGCAAAGGCATAAAGGAAGCTCTTCAGGGTGTCTGGCCACCGTTTGACCCCAGCGAGACCAGACAGCCCTGCTCTCAAATTCCCCTGACACTGAAGGGGAGATTTCAGACAGATTTTCCTTTGTGTGTGTGTGTGTGTGTGTGTATGTGTGCTTGTGCATGTGTGTGTTTGAGAGTGAGAGAGGTGTTCATTCATTGTGTCTGTGTCTTTTCTTCTCTCATCAGCTGGGCCTGCACTGGAAACTCAGTAAAAGAAAATGTGAAAGCAGTAATATGATGGAATATGTAAGTACAGCTATAAAGGACTCTTGCGTAACTTAATCGTTACGTCAAGAGCGATTATTTTCCATCACCTATTAATCTGCAGATTATCTTTGTCTCCACAAAAAGAAAATATAATAAAATAGCCATCGTATTTTCCCAGAGCCCATAAACATTTACCTGCATTTAAATGGAGCATTGGCTTCAAGCAGGTGATCTCTAGAGGAGATGTCAGGGTAAATCAGCGCCTGCTCATGAACTGAACTCTAATAACTTTAATTATAATGTTCTGCTTGAGTTCCTGCCGGTGCCTAAACAGAAGTAATTATACGGGTAATAATGCTGCGTTCATGGTCAGCAGAAATTGTATTGCAAGATTGAATATTTTTGTGGTAAACGATTTTTTTTTTCTCAATTCAACAGTGCACATTAATTAACATGTCAGTTTTAACATCAATATGAATGTGCCAGTATAAGCAGAATTAATTAACATTTTTTTCTCTGTGTAATTAATACCAAAAGTTTTTCACAGAAAACTGCCATTTAATAAACCTTTAATGATACATCTCTTTAATTCCCTAGTAGTTTTGTTTGCTATTAACACATTTATGCAAAGACGTCTTGATATTTAGTTGTGTCCTATTTCTTTCTCTCTGCAGGTGATTCTTATAGAATTCTTACCCAAATATCCTATACTCCGACCGGACTGAGGAGGCTGTTGGCAGACTGGACACGTTGGCCCTTGAATCTTATCCTTAGTGCCTTGTATATACAGTATGTTGAAAATAAGGGTCTGCACCGGCGTCTATCGTGGCGACCTGTACATCTCCCAGTACCTTGTACATTAGAATTTGCAACACTGTCACTTTGCTTTAGAGCAGAATTTGCACATTTTCCCCGACAGAACCAGACGTGTCCCCTTTGTTGCACTCTGACGTGTTTTTGTTACATGTGGCAAACAAGTGAAACTCTCGAAAAGTGCATTTACCCCAAAGAACCATCAACCTGTATCCCATCTATTATATCAGTAATCCCTTGCAAAGAATGTGATGCCTCCACCTTCCTTAACTATCCTTGCCTTATGTATGACTTTTTAAATAACTCTACATGTAACAGGAGGAGGAGGGCATTGGGTAATTCAACAAGTCTCTACGTTTAAATGCTGTTTGTTGGGTTTCCTCTCTTTCAATCCAGTTCTTTGCAAGTAGATGGGATGGTTGAAATTGCCTAACGTACAGTGTACGTCATCACCTTGTGTTTTTTCTCTACATGTAACCCTCTGTACATGGGAACTAGCTAGTAAAAGAACTTGACTTGTAAATACCATGTTAGGATTAAGCTGTACAGTGGTATACCATTGTTTACATAAAGTTACTTAGCTCTTTTAGGTTTTTTTGCCAATATATTGCTGTACCATAGTTTTGATTATTGAAAGATGTCTATGTACCTTTCTAGTTTGTATGGACCTGTTTACCTTGTAAGCCATATAGTTACAATGTACATGATGCCAGAGTTAGGACTGATTATTGCACTTGAGCGCAAGAGAAAGTCAGGATTTTAGATACTAATGCATCCTGAGTATTCATCCAGTAACAACAGCTGCTGTGCTTTGTTGCAGTGTGGTTTTTGCCAATCAAGATGACATTCAAATGACGCGTCATCGGACATGCAGTTGGAAAACAATGATTTAAAATCTGCACTTCCATTCTTTTCTTTTTTTCTCCCCCAGAATTTGTCCCAGCAGTGCATTGATTTTTATAGTTTTGTACTCTTCCCTGTGCTGTGTTTGGTCCTCCTGTTGTGTTGGGGAGCACATGCATTAACAGTACACGGTGTATTGAGCAGATGGTCCCTTTGTTTCACTCATCCTGTCCAGTGTTAGTATTATTTTCCTCCATCTTAATCAAGAGATTGCTGTATCGCATTGTATTAGAGTGCCTCTGGATTAGTCAATGAAACACAGAGAAGTACAGGCTGAAATCTGTTCTCTTGTACAAAGGAGATTTTAAATCCTCCTCCCAGTATTGTCCCTGTTACAATTCTTGTAAATGTTTGTCATGATGACTTGATCCCTACGGAGAGAGAAAATAAATCATCGATTTTGATTTTTCTTGGCTTCCTTTTTTCATTTGAAATGTTATTTACTGTCACATTCAGTGAGTGATGTGTCATCTGAGTGTAAACAGATGATTACAGACCTCTGCTGATGCACTTTGCCCACAGCCTGCTGCCCTGCTACCAGAAATGCGGCTATTTGTCATGTTTAACAAGGTGTTGAATCGTTAAATTTAACAAGACAGTTGGCAATTACCCGACACATTTGTAAAACTCAGGAATGCTTTGACCAAAACCGCTGTTTCTGCTTTCTAATGTTTTGGATCACTGGTCAGAGAGTAGAAAATACAGGATCATGTTTCTACTGTATCTCACTACAACCCCCAAACGCACTGTGGTGGTGGGCTTGACTGCCGCTTGTTTTATGGTCCTTTGTGTTTTTGTTTTCACACTCACAGTCTGTCCCTCTTTGGAGAGCTTTTTACTGCATTCATCCTTACTCCACCTTTTTTTTTACTTTGGTTACTGCCACCACTAGTTTTAATTAAGAAAAGCATTATTAAATACAAAGAAATTTAATCTCTACTTTCTGAGTTCACTTGAAAAATATAAATTATTTTATTTGAATTATTAACTTTCAGGACCTTTGAATTAAAACCTTTCAGGACTGTCGCAGCAGCATCACTCTGCACAATGTGGACTTCCATGTTAATATTTATGTATTTACCTTACAGTCTATGGTATTTACTCAAGGAGAATTTCAAATGCATGTCGCCATTTGCTCTCCATGCTGCACATCACTGATACCACAGTGAGTGTCTGTGTGTAACTTTCATATGTACCTTTAGCTTTTATAGCTTGTTGTACTGGTCCTACTTTCAGGTTTGTTTGCATACACAAATACAAATGTGTGTGTGTGTTTGTGTGTGTGATCAACCAGCAGAAACTGAGTGACAAAGTGTGGGTCTGTGTGTTTAAACATGCAGATGTTCAGAAACTTGAACTGTACACTCTGTACTGTACGCACACTGCACTGTAATGTACCGCCAAAGTCTTATACAGTGCATTAAAGTTCTCACATGTAGTACAGATACAATTTCATGTGAGTATACATACGCACTATGACTCCTGCACAAACAGGAGGGGAGGGTAAAATGTGCTTGTTTGTGTCCACCAGGGGTCACTGTACAATTTATTGGACATTTGGTAAAGAACCATTTGCACTCATTTTGTAGTTCAGTGCAAAAGTTGTGCTCAGAGGGAATGTGTCATGACTGCATATCCCATCTTATCACTGTGAGATATGAACCAACAGCATCTTGTCAAACCCAGTAACATTATGTTACATTCAACTTCTTAACGTTGAACACCGTGGACAAGACCTCATCTGCACAGGATGAAATACTCAAAAGAAAATCCCTGAAATGCAGCACTGAGTCAGATCTCCCATGTTGCAATTAAGAGGCTGCATAAATGGAGGAACAATGTGATTGATTATGATTTTTATTGAACATAATGAAACAGTGGACAGGCCGAGGCGTACATAACTAATATTTCACAGCCACTGTGTCAAAAGTGAATTCTGCGACTGAACTGTTCAATAAATCTCGTATCAGTTAAGATACAAGGAAGGCCACTGGGAATGTGCTGACACGAAAAGAAGGAGGTAAAACAATTTCACCCGGACTCGGCCGTCCACCTTTGAAATCATTTTAACAGAGAATAATGACAGAAAATAACGAGAGTAAATAATGAGGGGAATACACATTTTGGTACAGTGGCAATTTAAGGCAAGTATACATTCTGGTTGTCCTTCAATGTCTACAAGGCACCCACTGATCAGAGTCATTCAATATGAAGCATTGTGTCATATGAAATAAATACAGAGCACTGGTACAGGTATCAATCAAAAAACAAATAAAAATCAAAAGTTGAATGTCTCATTCATGGATTAACAACACTTTTGATAGAAAAACCAAACATTGATCACATATTCATTCGCTTCAATCGACTCTCTCACAGTTTATATCATCACCACGTCCATGTTTGTTTCCTATTAACAGAGACAACAGGAAGTCAGCTTGGATCAATGTGTTTCTCAGCAGTGCAGCTCTGATCAAGTTTTCCATGCAGAGTGATGATTCCTGTTATGGCTCTGATAAAACTGGACCTCTGATTTTAACTGTAGATCTTTTCTTCAAACTCCATCTCAACACAATGTGGCCACAGCTGTTGATTTCATTCTAAGCAATTAAAAACTGATTAAATTTACTAAAATTTCAGGTTTCATCACTTGTTGCGATGTAAAAACATGATAAAATCACACCGGTGAAATAAGGGGACGAGGACTTCTCTGTCTTTGGCATCGGTCGTTTATAATTCACCATGACAACTGTCTACTGCTCTACGTTCCCTCTTTTAGTTCGTTAATGTGAATCACTTGAATTAAGTCATGACTAAAATGATAACATTATCCAACAGGTACGCAAAAATATAGATAAAGCTTTCGAGGAAGATCAAAAAGGTGGTCCAAAATACCAAAACAAAACAATCCTTCCAGTTTGTCCTTAGTATATAATTCACTGATTGTCGTCATTTTTTCCACGCCATTATGAAACTGCACTGAATAGGTGCCAGTGTGCACAGGATGGCTCTTAAACACACACACACACACCCTGCGTTACATCACTGCTGAAAAGATTAACAAGAATGAAACCAAACAATAGGTTACATATGGAGGCGACGGTGGTGAGTGGCCCGGCCAAGAACGCAGCCCAACAGGGGAAAAATGTGTGTGTGTGTCTGTGAGAGAAAGGAAAAAAGATAGTGAACGTGTGCTTGAGTGTGCGTGTTTTTCTACACCAGACTGCCAGGCCAGGACACCACAGTCAGTGTGACTTTATTCTTCTGCAGCTTCAGCATCGGGATGAGAGACGAGTTGTTCATTCCCACCGTTGTGGCTCCGTTCACTGCCACGATCTCATCGCCGCACCTGGAGGGAAGAAGCACAGGTGATTAACGTGGGGCTTGATGACAGGGTGCGGGAGCTGATTGCATCATCATCAGAGGGTCAAACTGGGGTGAACCTACTTGAGGCGTCCGTCAAAGTGAGCGGGTGTACCAGGCACGATGGTTTTGATGAAGAAAGGCTGCTGGCCGTGGCTCTCCTCGTAGCCCCCGACGATGCTGAAGCCCCAGCTCTCGTTGTTGGTCTTGTGCAAGACGATGTCCCGACACCAGTGCATGTGGCTGAAACAAAGAGGTCGGGCTCAATTCACACAAAACAAACACGAATGTGGTGAAAACGGTGGCGATGAAAGCACCGCCGTACCTCGGCAACCCCAACCAGCGAGTCCACAGCGGCGTCCAGTTGAGGCTGTCGTCCCGTAGGTCGTCCATAGTGTCCAGTTCGTCCTTGTTTGCCTCAGCGTCCTCCTCCGATTCCTCAGAGAGGGTCTGGATGACACGGAGAACCACCTGGGACTGAGCCGTCTGAGCCTTCAGCACAGAAACGGCCTCGTTGTAAGTCAACTGGGTCAGATCCACGCCGTTGATGCTCAGCAGAATGTCACCTGAGGAAACACGTGAGGTGTTATCAAACATAATATTTCATCAGGGGATGATACAGCTCGCTGTCAGTTCAATCCACATGTGACAGCTTCTATTTTTGCACATTCTTCCTGTTTGAGTGTCCCTTAACAACACATTGTATCCAAGAATAGCAGCACGTGGAAAAAGAGTTAGTCTGCTCCTCGACAATTGTCACATTGTCAAAGATCTGAAAACAGAACTGGAAATCGCTCCAGGATATTTATCCAAATATTCTCACACAATTAAGTTTGAAAATATTGAACTGACCCCAATGCTGAATTTATATTTAGTCTACGGCTGAGTGGATTTATCCATTCATCAGCAACTATCCTATATATAACAATTATCAAAATACATTTATAATAAATAGCATTTTTATGGGTTAATGTTTAATAAAATTCTGGTTTGTGGAGTTTATGTCACAAAAAGAATAATCTCGCAAATTAACCAGTCAAGAAAATAATGTCTCCAACAGACTCATCAAATTAAGTTCTTTATCAAAAGTCAGAGCCACAGCTGGCCAGATGCAGCCTGTACCTCTTTTGATGGTGCCATCTCGGTGCAGACAACCGACAGGCTGCACGCTCGTGATGTAAACGGGCAGGCGGCTGCGACAGTCCCTCCCTCCGGCGATGGTTATGCCCAGGGAAAGTCGAGGCTCCTTCTTTAGGCTCACAGTCTTCTCCTGGCTGGAAAACCCACCAGGAGGATCCTAAATGGACAATGGTATAAATTCAATTCAATTCAGTTTATTTGGTGAGGAGGGACAATGTACATTAATACACACTTAAAAATAAAATGTAAATGTACCCAATTATAGATACTAAGCTAATTTCCATCGGTAGTCCCCCCAATTAATATTGAGTAATGACAAACATATTGACCATCACATGTCTATTTATAAACCTATGCAGGTCTTGTTCAGGACCCGTCTGTCATGAGATGCTTGAGCTCTGTGCTGTCAAAATGAAATCCTCTCTCCAGGATCCTTTGACTTAATTGATTTCCTTCACAAAACCAGTCACAGAAACAAATGTGAAACATTTGAGATGTAACTGAGAGGTGAGGGTGGAGGCGACGTGTGAGGACCCACACTCGGCTCTCGTAGTGGAAGAGATGTGTGGAAAATGACAGCTTGAACCGAGCTTCCTTGTTTCTCTCTCTGGAGTCTGTAAACCTTCAGAAAAAGGGGAAGCTCGGGGGAGGTGAGGAGTCGGGGGAAGGGGGGAGGGCTCTTCCTCCTCCCCCAGCAGGGAACCCATCCCCCCCAGCAAGACGAAAAGGCTCGACTCTGCAGGCGAAAGCTAACTGTTACCAGCTTTGATCCTCTGCCACCCAAAGAAACAACCAAAAAACAACAAGACGGTGGCTGTGTAGCGGCAGAGTGAGCAGCACCCCGGGCCTTTTGATCAGGACAGAGGGAGGCCCCGGAGAATGGCTTTCATCTCTGCTCACCGACGCAGGTGTCTGCTCACAAAGCGTCTCACCCCCAAACTGGAGTGTGTGTGTGTGTATGTGTGTTTTGGGGGGGGGGTTTACTATTCTTTCTACTGACAGTGCATGGTACGACTGAGTGTTAACAGAAAAAGTTTGTGATAAACTACAACCATTATTGAGCTTTATTTTTTTTAAATAGATCCCAGCTGTCAGGAGAATTTTTGTTTCATATTTAAAAGTTAATTGGAAATATTCTGCATTACCTTCATGTAGGTGGACTGGCGTCTGAAGTATTGCGGCTCGGGCGGCCTCCTGGCTGCTCTGCCGTGTTGTCCCTCTCTGCTGCTTCCTCCTTCCTCCTGAGACTCCGCAGGCCTCATCACCACAAAGTTCACGCGCATCTCACTGGCCTAAATACAAAGGAGCAACAAAGACCAAAATAAGGGCACAGCACACAGCAGCAGTTTCCCTGCCACAGATATTCAGTTTCAGACTGATATGCTTCATTACTGGCAGAAAACCTGGCAGAAAACCTGCTTGACTCCATCACATTTAATGCACTTAGACAACTTTATTTTTACTCTGCAAGAAGTGGCTACATCGGCCCATCTGTCACTTTTCCTCCAGAGGAAGATTTCTAGTCAAGAACCACCTGAAAAACCATGACATTTTCTATGAATATTCATGGTCCCCTCGAGATATTCTTAGTGAATTCACTGAACTCTTGACCTTTTCTTTGGCTGCTACTATCAGGTCTAAAGATCTTTGATGTCTGGCCTGTTACCGCAAAACGGATTGCCATTAAACTTGTTGAATAAATTCAGGCTCTTTAGGTTTAAATCCTGTTAAATTCGTCCCATTAGGAGCCAAACTACGTCTCAGACTCGATGGTGTTTGCTTTTATTAATCACTTTCACACCGTGTGGTGTAACGAACGCTGCAGCCTCTAATCTACTGGGGGTCAAAGCTTTCAGGCTTTTTGTGCTTGTTAATGCTACGTAATAGCATGGAAATTGAAACCAGTGATTATTCTTTGAGCCGCCAAATTCAAATGCTTGATGGAAAATAAAACTAACAACCAATAGGAACCGACAGCTGAACAGCAACTACAATAATTCAGATGATCTGCTTCTTCATGTCCATGTTTGTGTGTTGTTTGTTCTTGGGTTGAAATTCTCAGAACAAAGCTCAGACGAAGGCTCTGGCAGCCAATGCAGGACACAGATTTAATGATATAATACATGTGTAATGTACCTGTATGATCTGGGCAGCACTCTCAGGCGTGCCATGTCTCAGGTCATGTCCATTAATGGCCAACACTTTGTCATTGTTCCTCAGTTTTCCGTCCTTGGCTGCCAAACCGCCAGACAGCAAGTCCAGAATGAAAACCCCGCTCTCGTCCGACTTGCGTATGAGCTTGATGCCGAGCGGCTCGGAGCGCTGACTCTTCATCAGCGTCACCTGCAGGACCGTGCCCGGGTTGTGATTGGAGGTAGCGTTGCCGTGGGGATTGTGAGATAATGTGGTGGAAGAGGAGGGGTGATGGTCAGACCGCGAATCCCTGACTTTGAAACCTTTCTCCTGCATCACGGTGAGTCTGAGGAGGGAGGGCTGCCGCAACGCGGCGACGGCCCGGGCGTGGGGGACGGAGGCCAAGCTGGCGTCATTCACCTGGATACGAAACATCATAGAGAGAAACAACAGCAGCCACACAGTCAGCGGTGAAGCAGGAAAAAACCTGAGTAAATGATGTTATTTTCTTGTGAGATAATTGTGTTGCCATCGGCCAAAGTTTAAGGTTTAAATTTCTTTGTCTTCTT
Source organism: Decapterus maruadsi (assembly GCA_030347415.2). Taxonomy (NCBI): domain Eukaryota; kingdom Metazoa; phylum Chordata; class Actinopteri; order Carangiformes; family Carangidae; genus Decapterus; species Decapterus maruadsi. Next base: position 13,328,000 of record CM064903.1, read on the forward strand.
CATGTATCATAATAAATACTGGTGACCTTGTGTCCTCTGACAGCGTGTCAAAGTGATAGGTCCCTACTGATCTGACATGACAGCCAACAGACACAAAAATCAATGGATCGACTCTAAGGAAGAGAAATATTAAATTTCTGGATCATAACGATGCAACTTCACCACCTCTCTTCACCTCCAGCAGCTTCCCAAAGCCCAGAAGAAGCAGCTAATGTTGCAGCTCCTGGAGGCAGCCAGCTGACTGGAGGAGGGGGATTTGTTTTCATTTTCAGGTTTGGGATTGGTTGGCTTTAAAATCATACTGGAGGACACACAGCGGGAGAGATGCCAGCGTTGAGGTTGAGATTGTCTATCAGCTCATTTTACATCAGTGCCATATTCCAGGAGAGCCAGAGGATAGAAATCCAAGGAGGACGATGTTGTGGGAAAAGAGGAAACCACAACTTATTAAACTCTCGGATGGTTCACATTCTGCACTTTCATTCTTGTCTATGAAATAACGGCTACAGGAGAAAGTAATAAACCAAACATGTTACTGCAAGTAAGACGACGCTGAACCAAGCTTTGGCTTTTTTGTCAGTTTGACTGACAGCAGATCAATCAATACCGACAATACAGTGCTCGTTAATTACAGCCTTAGATTGCACAATAAGATATGTCTGCTCCAAGAAAACTCATCTCATGGCTTCATAATCACTCTGGTTATATAAACCTAATCAAAAATAACAAATTCACTTTCAGTCCTTCTCATGTTTGAACACTGACTCTCTCCAACAGAAAGGCGGGAAGTCAATCAGTGAAAGCAACCAGGTGAGGTTGTTTACGCTGACGTGACGTTTGTTCTCAGCAGTAGAAACCACGCCTCGTTGCCATGGAGCTAAAACTTGTTTATCTTGAATATCTACTTTCCTCATTCCCTCCTCAGAAGCTTTGTTTACAACACTGATGAGAAGGAACCGACAAGGTGTTTATGCAGAAATATGTTAAGACAAACTGTGTCACACAATAACACCACAACACGTTTAAATTAACATGCAGGGGAGGAGAAAACTTGACATTATGGGCTATTTTTATCTCAGCACACGCCCTCATCCAGAGTCCCACACACCTCTAAGATGTGGTCCCCGGGGGCCAGTCGGCCGTCGCGAGCTGCTAGCGAGTCTCGGACGATCTCCTGGATGACTATGTTCCCCAGAGGAGTGTCTTTCCCTCCCACGATGCGAAAGCCCAGCTCCTCCTCCGGCTCTCTGTACAGCTCCACCGTGGTGGCCTCGGCCACCAGACTGGACCGCAGAGGTGTGTTGTCTGGAGGGAAGAGAAAGAGAGAGCAACGTCAAATAAACACGGTGATAATAACATCAGTGTTGAGCATCAGTGTGCTAGCCAAAAAATGTTAGCTGTAATTAGTTTTGGTCCCCCTCGAAAACGAGATGCTGCATCTCAAGGGGCTATCCCAATAAACTTAAACTATTTCCAACAGTGGCAAGAAACATAAACAGCCAGGATATTAAACTGTTTTTTAACTGGTAACCCTTTAATTTTCAGGTTGTTAATTACGTGATAATGTCAAGATATAACAGTCAATCTCATAGTAGTGTCATATTTTTCATAAAGGCAAAAGACTACACGTTATTTCTAGGCTATTTCTAGACATTATGATGCAATTAGTTGTTATTTCTTGGCTATTTCTTGGCGTAATTATCACGTAATGAACAGCCTGTAAATGAAAGGGTTACCAAATATTATTGAGAGGTACAAGACTGTAGAAGTATTCTTATTATATTACAACTTTTAAATGTTTTTTTGTTGCTTTGAATGTCTATTAATATCAATATAAGTTTGAATATTATATTCAATAGCCCCACTTCAGCACATGACATATGAATGAAGTAATGCTACTATTCATAAAAATGCATTCAGTTTACTCCCTGATGAGAGCACTCTAGAAATCCCCAGGTTAGATAAACTTGCGTGGAAACAGAAACACAGGAAAAGGGTAAAATCTTTGCCCAAACTGTCCTTTGTAAACATCCTGATCCAAATGTATCCTCCCATACTAACTGTTAAGCATGCACATGTTTTTTTCCTTCCACTGAGGGATTATTGTTGACATTTAAAGAGCCTTCAAGCTTTGAAAACATAAAAAGTATTGTAATTACCCAAAATTATCCCTTAAAATGGCAGAACGTTAAGTATTTAAAAGGAACAGTGAGACGTTTTGAATGTTAAGATAATCTCTGTACTGAAGAATTGGGAGATAAATACTGATCCTCTCATCTTACTCCCAGAAAAACTTGACTGAGCCAAACTCAGGAGGAGGACATCTTCACAAGTCCAGACATGCATGAAATTACACAATGGTTTGTGAACCAATAACCTGCTTTCGAGCTTGAGGTGACGTCTGTTTTCACAGTTCACACAGACCGGTAACATAGACGGGAAACAGAGTGAACAAGAGCTTCTTATCATAACAGCAAGTTACTGAGTATTTCAGCAGATTGAAGCTCAGAGCATCTCATCCTTGAAAGTTATCTCTACCTACACAAAGGCCATACAAGTAATTACATGTTACAGCTGACGCCTCAGCACCACTGCCAGTTCTTTCAATCCCAGTAGCATCACATCGCTGACTGCAGAGGTAGTCGGCTATCACTTGGATGAGTTAACATGCCGACATGTGGAAAAAAACACATCAATCAGATATGCAGATATGATGTAATTGAATGTGAATGTGTTCGGTCATTGCATTTCTCTAAAGTGTTTGGTGATTTGGAGAAACTGTTTACCAGTTGCCTGGAAACTAAGTCTCAGTGGACTTTGGTCCAAAGAACTGTCTTTTAAGTAAGTAGGTTATTCTTTGTGATGAGACTTCAGGTTCAGGTTAAAAAGTCTGTGAGCTGGTACATGTTGCTACAGCCAGGCTGATGATTCACCTGTGAGAGAGTCAGAATCAAAACCTCGAGGCTAAAAACATCAGCGTTTTCCGTCTATGTGTTCTGACAACCGCCACCCCCACTGATGGGAGCGGGCACGAGGATTTACGCTTTCTGCAATCAACCCAGCGGGGAAACTATTTCCGTTACATCTGCCAGCTTCTGTAAACATTGCTCACTGTCACTGCCACAGAGAATGACCAGCCTCCTCTTGCGAATGGTCATTTCCAGAGAAGTGGCTGGTTTGATTATCCTGTTTGCGCCGAATGCAGACGTGGGCGACTGGATCGCTGTTGCGATGGTTGACTGTTCGATGAAAGATAAAAAATGACTTCATACCCTCCTCGCTTTCCTCATAGGCAGGATTAATCAGCCCAGGCTCAGGCTGATCCCTGGTGGGATGTCGAGACTGCGTTGCCGAATGTTTAGCATCACCAGACGACTCCACGTCACCCTTACGTCCCTTTAACTCATTCCACGAGGGCCTCTTCCTCTTCTCTGCTTCCTCCCTCAGTCTTTTAAAAACAGGACATCTGTGGAAAAACAGGAGCGTGTCAGAAACTAGTGAGGGGAATGACTGGAGTGACATTTTCTTTCCTTTTAGAGACAACACCCATGAATAATAGAAAAGGGGATGATCTGAAATAACTCTGGCCACAAAGAAACGCCACAGAAACAGGGGAGAAAGACCCGTGTTTAGGAACAGGACACAGAAGGGTTTGAACAAGATGCTCTATGCAGGTGAATAGACAATTCCACTGCATTGCAGGGAGCCTGGGTGAGACGGGTTGAGTCTGATTAAGTCAGTCACAGTGCTGGGACTGCTGCTCGTTCTTCATGCCTGAACTTTGCCTCCTCATTGTTTACACAGAGAGGCTGCAAAACGACAATCTGCCAACCACAGCTGACTGCGTCACGGCTGGGGTGATAAGCACCGCACCGGGTAGTCCATGTGAAAAACACGGCGACTGACCTGCACCACCTCATCTTGACCTAATGGTAATTTTGAGCGTCCACAGGAGGGACTGTGACTATGAGAGGAACCAGGAATAACAAACAAGGCAAATTATAGTTATTATACATTCCTGAGAAGTCAGAATTCTTGTGTCATGACTTGATAAACCTCAGATATCATGTTTACCTTCACGTGGAAGTTCATGCATGTAGGAAACTCCCAATATATTTAAAGAATCAACTTTACTTTACCATACGACATGATATGGTTCACTCAGGACACACAAAACCTGGCAGCACCTCTAAAGATAATTAACATGTTACATCTTGTTTGTTTACATCATACAAAAATGATTTTATGAGTCACTGGCAGGAGGATTTTCTACTCACTTGCTACTTTAAGGTAAGAATTTGCCTGCTTTACTATTCCTTTAATGACTTTTAAGGAGAGAGTGACAGAGACACATATCAATATGACGGTGAATCATTAGTAATGCAAGTCAACTGTAAAAGTGATATGTCATTGTCAGGTTCTGTTTATACAGCATTAGCTCTTGTCTTTACAAATTTATCCTGTACTCCCTGCTTTGTTTGTACGCCCCCACCTGGTCCTATCATAATCTACTCACAGTACCACTACACACGCTTAACGATGTGTTCACAGAGGCTCCGTGATGTGATTTATATGTCTTGGTATTCCCCTGAAGCTGTGCCCCTAATTCCTTGAATCCTCGCTAAAAGCCTCCCCATGTCTCTTGACATGTTGATGAAGCCCAGGAGTGCCTCTACTCTCTCGTATCATCCATGCATCGTCTATATGTTGTGGGTGAAACAGTAAGTTGTTGGTCTGACACTCAGATATCACGACCTCCACCAGAGTCTTACCTGTTGTGCAGATGAGGCTGGAGTTCGCAGCGCTGCATCTGCTGCTGACACTCTTCAGAGTGAGGGCACATCACAGCCAGTTTGTCCAGCAGGTTCCTGACCAGCAGGCTGGAGGGACGGCACTGATGTAACTGCAGCCGCTGGCGGTCCACGGGGCAGAAGTCCTGCTCTTTCAAGAAGTTGCTGAGGCAATGAAAGCAGTAAGTGTGGCCACAGGGGGTGTCCATAGGTTTGAGTAGGGGCTGCAGACAGATGTGGCAGACCAGCTCATCGTCCACCTCATCCAGGTACTCGTACAGGTGGCTCTCCTGGCCCTCGTGCTGCTGGCCACACTCTTTACATACCCGTGCCCACGACAGACCAGCAGTGCTGCTGCTGTTGCCGGCAACTTTGGTTTCTACTGTAGCCATTGGCTGAGGGAGCTCAGTCCAAACCTGAGATCTGTGTCCTCTTATCTCCTCAGAAACTGTGCCCGGTGTACGTCCTCAAGTCTACGTCTGCATGTCTAGAGCTGAATCCATTCAAATGGCGAACGTAAAACAACGAAACCAAGGTCAGCGACGGTGTCTCCTTGTCTTCATTTTGGTTTTCTGTTGAGAGAGAGAAACACAGTGAGATCTGCTGCAGAAGTTGAACTATTCCTCCTCATACTGGCCGGCTCCACAGGAAATGACAAATCCACAGAGCAGCAGCAATATGGCAGCAAGCCGCAGCTGCTTCCTCTCAGCGAGTTTCCTGAGGGACAAAAGGAATTCTCATCTCAGCTTAAAGTCACCACGCTCACACAGAAAGGGGCTAAACTCTGTGAAATGAGGCAGGAGGACCGGACTAAAGTCAAACCTCTGCTAATGGGAAGGAACAAAGGCACGGCACTACACGAGAGTAAGAAGTTTGAATGAACTGGGCAGAAACGCAACCCCCATCGCTAATGACCCCTTGCACCCAATCAGCAGTGGTCTCCATCCCTTTGTGCCACGCTTAATCTCCTTTAATTCCCTCTCATAAGGGGAGTACTGATTAGCAACACATTCTTTGGTGAAACTTTTGGCTACTTACTCCACATATGAGCAAAAAAAAAAGTGGCGTTTTGCACAAATTACACTGAGTTAATTCTCATGAAATCCACCTTGTAAGACCGATGTCATCCACTTGGAGGTGAGGTAAGTGGGCTTCAAAGGAGAACCTTGCATAGTTTGAATGCAGTTCAAAAGGTTTGGAGGTAGCGTTTTGGAGGTAGAGTTCGAAATAATTAAAAGAAAAAGTGTGATTAGGTTGCTTTAAATGGGGATGCACTCGCTGGTAGAGTTGTTGGCTTGGTCCTGACCTCCGTAGCCCAGGTTTGAGTCTCTCCTGAGGCATTTCACCGACTGTCATCCCTTCTCTCTTTTTTCTCTCTCTCACACTATGTCGACCAAAAAAAAAAAAAAGGTAGAAAAGACTCAGAAATGACTGAAGGACTTTTGATCTAAACACTTCCTGGTCCTCCTGATGTCAGAAACACCACTAAACACCAACTCAACGCTTAATGACTTACAAGAGGAGTAGAGAAAACTCTTCCCTCGGACGTTTCAATATATCAAAAAGACGAAATAAGCTATAACAACGAACCCAATACCTTCAGTTTCCTTTCCCTTTGTGACCTAAGTCCAGATTTCTGGAACAAAAGGACTGCTTTATCTTCAGCGTGATTACCTTGGAGCGGCGAGATGATATCTTTGTTGTCAAGCTCCCAGTAGCCACCACACGCAAACACAAGACTCCAGTCTCGCAGCTGCCTGAAGCCCGAATGAAACCAGAGCCCTGCCTCTCCAGCAGCACACCGTCAGAATAATGTGTGTGTGTGTGTGAGTAAGAGTGTGTGTGCAATGTGTGTGGACACATTTTTGTGTGCATGAGTGTAGATGTGTATGAGCTCTGACTGCACCGGTGTGAGGAATGCAGAAGGGAATTAGTGTAACTAGGCAGACAGAGAAGAAAGGCCTCGGTCAATGGCGGCGAATGTGTACGTACATGTGCGTTTGTGTATGTATTTGGGGGTGGGGACTCAAGACTGCTGATGCTGCACTACCACAGGTAAAGTACTCTCAGTAGCTACTGTAGAATGACTGATTGCAAACACAAGAGCGTGATTACAAATATGTGTGCACACAAGTCTGTCCACATACATGTGGCTGAGGTCATACAGGCCTCGTTCTCTCTTTGTCTTCACTTTGTGCAAGTGATACCTCCTCCTGTAATGGATAGGGGTCAGGGATCCAGTAGCATAGAGACCGGGGCACAGTAGAAGCCGAGCTGTGCTCCACTTATGTAGAAACTACACAACCTGGTGCTCGAGTGAGAAATAAGATATAAAACGCAGGCGATAAACACACTAGGCTGCTCTGCCGTCTGGTCAATAAAACATGCACACTTTCACTCCCATCAAATTCCTTCTCTCTCGCTGTTATACTGTTCGGTTTCTGGATGACGACGCAGCTGACCGCAGAGTGCTTCCAAAGGTGTCTGGATCTGAGGCTGTTTGCTCCGTAACCACACGAACACACATCACTGTGTCGCTCAAGGATATGATAGGAAATCAATAAAGGTGCTTGGATTTCTTAGAATCCTCCATGTGAAACAGGGACCAGTCAAAACGATACCGAACAAGGTTAAAAAAAAAAAGATGTGAAGAAACATTCAAGCAATTTATTGATCTTTTGTTAAATAAACAGACAGCTTTTCTCCGTTTCACGTCACTGTAAATAGAATATAATGGGTTTTTTACCGATAACAAGCGTTTTGAAGATCTTGGGTAGATTTTAATCTGCTGACATTGTACATTTATACACTTTTTTTAATCATTCATTTGAGGCATTTTCCAATACTTTACTTTGGTTTGGTTTTTTGGGGGTAGGTAGCGATTTATACATTAACAAAAAACTAACTGGCAGTCAGTTTGACAATGAAAATAAGTGTTAGATGCAGCAGGTAAAAACAGGTAACAAAGACATAACCTTGGGCAATGGGATATTTTTCTTTTATTTATTCTTTTATTTATCTCCTGAATAAATCCTAATCCCTGACTGGGACAAGAAAATTACCTCCAACACTCCCTCACATACCACAACAACACAACATTTACACCTGGGGTTAAAGTCTATGTTTATGCAATTGGTGCAATAGGACGGCGTTACGCTATAACAACATGTATATACAAGGTTTTTACAGGTTAAGAGGCAACAAATGTTCAACACAACCAGGCTTGGTGGGGGAACTCCTTCTCCAAATGGAAATGCCTTGTAATCATGTGACAGACTAAGCTATTGGGAGAAATGTCTGTGGCCCTACAGCGTCCTCCGGTCTCTTGGAGGATTACCCACCGTGGTGGTGGTGGTGGCGCTCCATCAAAGCCGAGCCGTATGATTCGCTCTGGTGTCTGATGTGAGTGAGTCACATGTGCCGCCACTCCCTGACTGAACACAGGTGAGGCCACGTTCAACAAATAATCTCTGCATGCAGTCCATGAGACAGCAGATGTGTCATGTCTAAACTCTCCATCTCACACCGTCAATGTCTGGCATCATCTCCAAGGCAAATTATACATAAATACTGGACAGGAAATGGAAAATGAATCAAATTCCTAGCCAGAGGGGGAATGACTATAATCATCAGTGTCTGGGTATGAGTATTATACAGAGTTTGTAAAGTGACGACACTTTTCACAAGTTACTAATCACAACAGAGCTCACCAGATGTTTTCTGCTAAATTTAAACATAGTACTTCATTTGTAACAACAACCAAATGCTATCTATGTACTATCTACTTTGAACATTATGTAACAAGCAAATGCTGTTGCTGTAGCAACACGTAGCTTTAAATATAACAACCAATATTTGCATTAGATATTAACTAAGAGGGAAAAAAGAAAAACGAAACAACCCCTACAAAACATTAGGACAAAACCAAACCAGCCTCACAACATAGCCAACTCACTCACTCACTCACTCACTCACTCACTCACTCACTCACTCACTCACTCACTCACTCACTCACTCACTCACTCACTCACTCACTCACTCACTCACTCACTCACTCACGTGTGTTGCGGTGCCAGCGTCTCATGGACAAATCACACCTGAAGGTTAAAGCTTGTGTTCACGAGGCTCCCGTGCCTCCCACTGTATCTCAGCTAGACCGCACATGCAAACACCACCCATGGCTTTCACTTTGGATATTATCAACCATTGTATTCTGCATAAAGGGCAAAAGGCAGCAAGTCACAAACAAAAGTCTGCTGCTCATTTTCTCACAGTGCAAAATACAAGGACACAAATACTCATCTGAAACTTTCCCCGTGCTCTCGTGAGTGGGTTTTTGAAACAGCAACAACAAAAGCAACATATAAACAACAGTGTTATCCTCAGACTGTATTGTCAAGTACTTAAGGTTGAGTCAGATGAACATAACTTGAAAACTACCGTACTAAAGTGGCTCTTTGCAAAACTACTAGGCTATCTGAAATACCTGCAGAGCTGCAGCACATAATCACACTAAATGAGGCCAATTTAAATACTTGTTCCACTTTTGTATCTTGACCGGAGGAGAAGGAACGAAGTCAAATACACCTGACACAGAACAACGAGTACCTACTTTATAGTGCTGTGTGCTCAATTTTCATAATATTATATTGAAGCGTAGCAGCATTTTAATGAGATGGTTGGTTTAATCGATTAAAAGTAGATTGATGAGTAATTTCATAATGGAATAATCAGTGTTTTTGTTTTCAAAAATGAGAACTTGAAACAAAACATTGATGTCACCTGGGACTTTTTCACAGTTTCATGACATTTTAACTCAAACAATGGATCAGTTCACGAAGAAAATAATAGACAGTTTAATCTATAAGTAGCCCAATCTATAAATTACTGTATTTTTATCATTTGCTCTGTATGTAAAGCCTGTATCAGAAAAGTAGCTGGTGACTGCAACAGTCAAATAAGTAGGCTATATGACAACAACAACATTATAAAACTAATGTTGTCGAAATGGTGAAATGTTGTGAAGTTAATTTACTCAAGAAGTACTTGAAGGAAGTTCATACTTGTATTTTGCTACATTTTATTTAGAAATATAGATAGGCTACTTTTTACTCCAGTGTCCAGTCCTTTATAAAACAAGCACACACTGTAAGAGACATGGAGCTTTCACTTTTGATATTATGCACAAGCTATATGGAGTAGGCTACTGACTACTTTATTTTTAAGAGATGCGTAGCCTACTCCTTCCACCTCTGTCTGTCTTGTCACTGGGACCATAAATAACTCACTGCCCGGCCCCCTGCCCTCCACCCTCCACCTCCCACCACCTCAGACCGGGGCTGTTGGTTTTGTCCTAATCACTACACCTATGTGACGGATGCATATGACAGAGGAGGTGGTAAAAGTCCACCGGTGATCTGATGACCGTGGCGAGCAGAGCAGGTATAGAGTCGGACACGGCTTCACCTTCAGCACATGGAGGAGGCTACACCACACCACACACCTCCACCTCTGCCTGGAAACTCACTTTACTCCTCCAATACCAACACATTTCACCATTAAAACGCCGACTGGGTTCAAACCTTAAAGTCCGAGGTGGCTATCTGTCATGTGTGTTTACATAAAACCCCCACATACTTTGCTCAAGTCGACACCGAAACTCGCCTTACCTGTGTGAAGGTTGTTTTCCGGAAGCAGCAGCAGCAGCAGCAAACCTTTGGCTAAACAAAGAGCTCCGTGTAAAACTCAGAGAAACACGGTTAACCTATATCAAACTACACAGACTGTGACCAGCAGCTACACCACCGAGTGGTTTCTTTCTCTCACACACACACGTAGCCTACACATTATTCATATTCAGTTACCTCATAGCTGTCCGTGAACAGCCGCAGCCCGGTGATCCAGGTGGAGCTCAGCCCACAGGCGGAGACTGGGCGGCCGTCCCAGTATCGAGCAGAGGTGCTAGCGAGCCACGAGACATCCAGCTGCAGGACTGGAAGAGACGAAGAAGAAGAAAAGGAGGAGGAAGAGGAGGAGAAGGAGGAAGAGGAAGAAGAAGAAGAAATCTATGCAGGTGTAATAGTACTGTTTGTCACTGTTGTCTTCTCCCTGGCTCATTACAGAGATTTAATCAAACACCAGTTATTCATTATAACTTCAATAACTCATATCCAGTCATACTGATCCATATTAGCCTACATGTTGTTCTGTTTGGTTCACTCCACATAGCCTACAATTTCCTCAGTGGTAGAAAAAAAAGTATTCAGATTGATTAGGCTACAGTAAAAATAAAAAATAAAAACTTATCTTGAATATCAGAAGTTAAACACCTGCATTCAAACTAATGAAGCAGTGGAAAGTTTACTGTGTATTAGTTTTTCATAAAGAACTGAATGGACATTGATAATGGATTAATCAGTTTTAGCATGGGCATGGATTTCACACATTAGGCTTACAGTAGCCTATAGTTCCCAGTTTTCAAAAATGAGAACTGAGAGCAAGACATTTATCATAATGTCACTTGGGGAATTTATTGGTATTTCCTGACATTTTAAACTGACCAGTGGATCAATTCATTGTGAAAATAATAGACGGATTCATCTTTAAGGGAAATAATCATCAGGCTACTTATCATTTTGTTTGTAACATCTTCATGAGCAAAGTAGGCAGTAACTGAAACAGTCAAATAAAAGTTTGCTTAGGTAATCCGCAAATGTGGTTATGTACAATCATCACATCATTAAAACATAACCCATGTGGAAATATAATATAATATATACTTTGGTCAAGTTGACCTTCTTTTATATGTTCAATTACTATATAATTAGACTGTTTATTGTTGTGTAAGTGTAAGTGTCATCTTTTATTTTAACTCTGCTCTTCAGTGTCAACACTAAAGACTTTTGTTTTGTAATAATGTGTCACTCTTCAGTGCTTTAAGCACCACTTATTGTCTTTTATTTATGTCATAGTCATTTATTTATTTTTTACAATTAACAATAAATCTAAAATACTTGTCAGGAAGGTGTAACAACTATAGAGCCAAAGCTGACGTCTCAAAATAACATGTTTGTTTGTTTGTTTTTACTTTATTTTTATAGAAAGAACATAAACAACATGCAGCATACAGAAAAAACAAACAGTTCCTTCAGTATGACGTGTCTTATGGCTACTCTGCTTCCTTTTTCTGCACAGAGAGCTGCTCTGTCGTGACTCTGTTGTGGGAGATTCTGTGCGCAACCTGAATGAAGACACATTGACTTCACCCACAGTTTACAACACTGCAAAATATTCATATTCCAGTGAAGTTACGTGGCTGTTGGATATAAATGTACTTTGGGGACTGTGCCAGTGAGTAAAAGAGCTGTGACACATGAAGACACGGTGTAAAGCTCCTTACCCCCTGCAGAATGGAAGGGAAGTCTCTGTGCCATAAAACCTCTCTGTGAAAGCCCGTCTCCCCCAGGATTTATATCTGTGGAAGGAAGCCTCAATGCAAAGTGACATTTGCTGATACAAGCTCACAGAATGAGACCCTCCATGGTGACAATTCAAACATCAATTGGTCTGTATTTCATACGACAGCCAGGAAGCGAGGCCATTCTAATCATGTTAGTTTCACATCAATTATGAGCTAAATGGGAATTGTCAGAATTTTTTTTATGAGGAAGTGGCTTAACCCATATTTTAACTTTGTAAATAAAACTACAACGTATCATCTGCTCTTATAGCCCAAACGTAATAAAAAAGATTGATAGATAGATTGATAATTGATCGAGTGATAGATTGATAGATAGATCATTTATTGTCATTGTAAAAAAAACAAAAAACAAATACAACAAAATAACACTCCAAACAAGTCAGTTTTATTTATATAATCCCAAATTACAAACATCCAAAAGGGCTTTGGCAGGAACACAACATACATTATCTGCAATTTAAAAAATAAAACGAACATAATAAAAAACAAATTTTATGCTGTTATATGAAGAAAATATTAAGATAAATACTGTGCTGATCATCTCAACCGATCGTGTCACTGTGACATATAAAGCACATGATGTGCTCATATTTCACGCGACGTGTTTGGCTGTCAGAGTTATACCAAAGACCATTGTTTACAACAAGCTGACAGCATGGGGGTAAAACAGCTCTGAGAGGTTTGAGGTCTCTGCTCTCACTAGATGAGGAAGAGTGACACCGTGTGTTCAGGTGAGGGAGTAAAACTCAGTTTCTTTTAGAAACGGTTGGATTCATACAGTAAATATAGATTTCCTGCAGTTTAAATGTTTGTTGTTGTTGTTGCTTTTAGGCCAGACAGAGAGATGAATCCATTTAATACTAGAATCAAGTATTTTATCATAATAGGAATTTCTTACTTTATGCAGATTTCAGATATATTATGTGTGATGTTTGTGTCTGCCTTTTGGTGTGATTTTATTTATGACTTATGACTTTATGACATTGTTTTTTTTGTTTTTTTTTTCAATTATATTTCACAGCATTGAATTTGGCCGGGGTCTGATGGGAACCTTGGAAGTGGAGTGAAAAGACAGAGACAAAATAAACAATGAGCTAACAATGCAAGACATCCTGAAGCTCCGACTTGCTCTCGCTCTCTCGCACATACACACTCACACAGATCTCAGTGTTTGAGTTGCGGTACCTACAAACAAGAAAGCGGCTGTTTGTCTTTCCTGGGATCAGTAAACATCCTCAACACAAACAAGTTCCTCTGGAGTGAGAGAGGAGAAACTCACACCATCAGGGCAGCTGCACTCTCACTACGCCTCGGCCTTTGATGTCCTTCAGAGAGAGCTGATAATGAAGGCCTCTTACATCTTAATTCTTTTAATTGGAGCGTGGATGTAACAGGTTGCTGATACTTTGTTGTCATTGTCTTGGCTTGATGTGAACAAAAAAAGAGATCATAATCCTTATTTTTCCAGATGTGAGGTGAAAAGTTTCTCTTAAAATAGTAAGGATGCCGCTCTGTTTGGCTCATGTTAAAAATAAAACCCTAAAGACCGTCTCATCTGATTATCTGAAAATAACTCTATTAAAGGACGAGGCTCGTTGTCTTCTGCTGTTTTGTTCTTGTCAGCAAATCAAAGGGGAAACTCCAAAAACTGACGGAAAATAAATTTCTCAAAACATTCCCACTCTGACTTTTTATAGCTTTCTGTTACGGCTGGAAATGAAAATCTTTAGAAATATGTACTTTCCTATGACATATAGCCCAACTGGCCATTGTTTCAAACAGGTGTAGAAATAGTCCATTCATTAGGAGAGTATTTACATCTGTGGATTACAGTAATAGACATTTGGTGCGAGTGAGTATTTATAGTAGCAAATAACGTGGATGGGATCATCTAAAAATAAACTACAGTACCCACTTAACTACAGTTTATTGTAACAAGGGTCATTCAGAGGAGGTTTATGGCCAGGAGAAAGAAGCTATAAGCTCTTTATCAAATGTATTGAGCCTTAGAAGAAAATATAAGAAACCACCAAACTTTTATTTCAACTTTCAAGTGCGACACCTCAGTGGCCTTTCTTCTGTAAAAAAAAAAAAGAGTACATATTTATCTGTTCCTTTGTTTTTAACCATTAACTGTTGCTAAGGGACACTTTAACTTTGCGGCAGCTTGCTAACCCACCCCCCCAGCTCAAGGCAAAAAATCCCCTCCCACCCTATTTTGCTCTGGGCAAGACGGCGAGGCATTTGGTTCAGGCCACAGCTTGCACTACAGCCCCAGGTCCTGTCTGGTCCGCCACATGACGGCTTTTAGTTGGTGACTTATGAGTCAAAACCCACCAGACCACAGTGTGACAGTCAAGCCTCTCTTCAAGGGACTCAAAGTCATTCGTGGAGAACAATTTTGTTGACTGATTTTGGCTTAGACTGGAAAAGACATACTAATAAATATAGTACTACAAAAACCGTAACTGGATGGTAACCTAAATTTTATCAGAAAAGGGGACATTATTCCTGCTTTGTGATTAAAACACAAGATGTATGTGAGTCAGAAGAGTCTTTCAGGTCTTCCCTGTGTAAATATGCTTTAGCCCCAGATGATCTTCAAGGGTTCGCTTGTTTGTACCTGCCGTGTCGTTCTGCTCGTCCACCCAGCATGACACCCTGTAGCCCAGGATCAGCCCTCACAGATCAAAAGACCTCGGTGATTCTTATCAGATAATATTCTTGTCCGCCTTCCCTCCCCTTTCAGTCCAGCCTCCTCACACTGTTGACCTGAACCATGCACACTGTTCCTTATGGCCCTTTGGCCTTTCCTCTTCTTATCACCCTGATGGCCAGGCCGTGATAAGGCAGGTCCGGCCTGGGGACAGAAGAAGGGTGCTGTCCACTACTCTAAAACCTCCACAGTTGCATAACTTGCACACTTCAAGGCAGTCAAGAGGCTATCTCAGCTCTGTGCGTGTGCTAGTGTGTTTTACACACTCGCAAAGAGACACAAGTGACATATCTGTCACCATGCAAATTATATTGATCATAAATGTGCTCTAACTCGTGCACCAATGTAAGTGTCTATACATGCAACAAAAACCATATTGGTCTCACTTTATTATTCTATAGTATGTAATCTCAGGTGGGTTAGTCTATTGTTTTGGTTGCACGCTGCACGTTTGATTTTTGATCAAATGTGATTGTCTTAGTTTACAAAGGTTCCTCAGCGCAGCCACATCTTGCACGCTGACATGTGACAACAGTGCATCTGTCTCTGTTGCATACTTTTATGAGTAAACCGGCCAGGCAGACAGACAAGACAGGGAGGACTGGTGTCCAAAGTCACGACCCTGCCCTGACCTGGATGAAGGAAATGGTCACGCTGCTCGAGACAAAGCAGGGCAAAGGAGAGTCTGAGGGGCTGGCTGGTCAGCCTCTAACAATGGGTCCGTGCTCTAAGACCATGGGCCACACAAAGGCCAGAGAAAGCCCCCCCCCTCCCTCTCCTCCCCACTCCCACATTGCAATAGAGCCGGCATTTCACACTGGCCTGTGAACAGCCATTCAATCAAACTACTGTTTAACCCGACCCCTGACCTACACAGAAATCAAGATGAGTCTGGCGGGACGTATTTAGGTAAGTGACCTCACTGACCCTACTCTGAGCTGAACATCAGTCGCTACACAAACTTGTCTTCCTGCTATCATCACCGCAGTTAATCTTCTACGTCCTTGAATCTCTAAATCCAAAATGATGCATCCTATTGTGTAAATACTTCTCCAAATGACTGCAAATATTCCTTAAAAGCATGAAAACAACCACCCCCCTCCAATAAATAATGTGTCTAGTGATGGGTCTAAGGAGCAATAGCTCCCTGGGGAACAAGAGACACCACCAGACCCTTCGTCTGGGTCAACTACCCTCAAGCCAGGGCTGAGAGAAGCAACCACAAGACCCTCTTCCTTCTCAATGGACTGCTCCTCCCCTCTACCTGTACATGGCTCGGATCAAGGTGTGGGGGTCTGCATATCAAACACATCAGGCCCTTTGATGTGGATGGAAACACAAACACTGATTTGAGCAGAGTCGTAACAGCTTATTTGTTCCCTTTAGTCATTCATTGAGCTGCTTGTTGAATGTGTATGTCTTCAAAGGGCTGCTGCATGCACTGGTGGTACAGTAGCCAAGCAGGCCCTGAGCGCTGTGGCCTAGTGGGTTGTGGGAAGGCCATCTGGCTTCCTGTTCCTTAGATTTGATATTGATTTATTGGCTGTACAGGGGGAAGATAAGGGGACACCAGCTGCCAGAAGTTCTCCTCTGCATCCTCACAGACAATGGGCCTCCTGGTCATCTGCATCCTGGCTAAATAGGTAATGCATCATTCCTTGTTAAGTTTTTACAAGGAAAAGAGAAATCAACAAAAAAGCAACAATGATATATTCTTACACAAACCACTGTTTAAAAAAAAACAGGTTGTGTAGCCTATATTAAACCTACATTACATAATAATTTATGCATCAGCACTTTTACAATTATTGCATGAAATAATGCCTTAAGGCTACACATTTACGGCTGCTTGCTTTACACTCTATACAATGTATTTTAACACATTTACTAGTCCGCAGGGCTGAGATAACAGTGGCCTCAATGTCTGTAATAAAGGCTGTTCCCAGTAATGAGGTGCAAAATTGCATTTACTATTCCTAACAAACCCTGACAACCTTTCACAGTTTAACACATCACAGAAACCATTAATCCAAAATGAGGCCTCTATGCATAACAAGTCTCCCATTCCTGTTAAGTGAGCCGGGGAGTGCGGCAGTTTGGCCTGAGCCTTGTTGGGAGAGGTGTCGAAATGGTGTCACCGTGAATTGTAGGACTACATATGCCTGATCTTTCTCACCCAAAAAAAAGACACACTCGCATACAGACAGACTCTGGTGTCACCCACCCAGGCCTGTTTTCCCCTCCCCCGTCCCATCCCTTTCTTCCCTTCTTTCTCCCCTCCCTCGCCAACAGAGGCCTGTGATGTGACTGTCTCAAGATAATGAGGTGAGAATTTTATTGCAGCGGTGTGTACGCCTGGCACCAGTCTGTGAGGCAGAAACTCCTGAAAGCTCCTGAGCCACAGCCTCTCTGGTATCGGGCGCCCTCTGTTGACCGCTTGCGAGCTCACACACACACACCATACAGATATACACACAGTGCTCTCTCTCTCTCTCTCTCTCATCAGGTCCCTGCAGCAATGCACTTCAAAGTGGGAGATCAAGGGTCGACTTGCGCATGACATCCAGGGAATGACAATGCCTCAGCCAGCCTACACCTACTGCTACGTGCCGGTCTCTGAGACACAAAGGCACGCAGGCTGCTCCCGCACTGCTTTGCTTCATGGAGGAAGAGCTCATTGAGGAGGAGGAGGAGGAGGAGGAGGAGGTGGGGGGTAATGGTTATACATACAGGAAGAAGGCAGTGCTCTATCTGTATTGTATAGCGGCAGCGTGAGGGGCAGAGGAAGGACAGCGAGGAGACAGAGAGGCAACAGATTCTTGGTGGCGTCCTGCTTGATTGCTGAAGCATTAATTGATAAGATGCAGCATGAGTCCACGTCGCACCACTTATCTTAAAAGAAACCATTATCTTGTCTATTACAAACTATACCCACGTCACAATGAGATCAAAGAATTGTCAACATGGGCTTCTTTTATCATTTTGAGGAGACGAAATGTAACAGCCTTCTGTTAGCTCATCTTACTGGCCTTATCACCCCGGCTATCAAAACCGTATTCATCTGCTACATTGAAATGCCCCTGAACCTTAAACTAATAGTTTGACGGCCTGAGAAAATTGCTCTGCACTTGTTTCATCACTGCATCAAAATGATATCTTGACTTTTCAGAGGTGAAAGCAAGTATCCCATTAACACACACACACACAGACACAATCACCACAGATACAGACGCAGCCTCCTTCCACCCCCAGTCAGGCTGCAGCGAGAGGGGGAGTGAGAGGGGGAACTTCTTGTGATCAGGCCGTCATTTCCTCTGCTCGGCTCTGTTATTCCAGAGAGCCTTTGTGGAGGAGCCAAGTGGTCCAGCCGCAGACAGAAGGTGGGCTCGTCGCATGCATCTGAGGTTGTCAGCCCGGCAGGGGAGGGAGGCGCTCCTGGCAGGCAGAGACAAGGAGAAAACAAACACGGTGCATGAGACAAGACAGTGACAACAGATCCCTGCTGGCAAATACAGTTATACAGTAAATCAAACCTGTCTCCCTGGCTGGTTGGATGAAAGATAACTGAGCAGACTGGTGCAGGAATGTGTCACAGTGTTACTGGACATACTGACACCATGGGTCTTTCATAGAAAATAATTGAAGATAACATGCATGACTGTCAGTCAACCATACTAGACTGGGCTAGTATTAAACTACACATGCAAACTGCAGTGACAGTGATACACATGACACATTGTTGTCCAGCATAAATATACTGGAAACAATTTTGCAGTGAACATTCAATTAAAAAACAAACCTTTTTTCTTTCATTCTGAGAAAAAAAACATCAACACTACATACATTGAAACTCTCCCCATTTGTTAAAATAACATAATCTTGTAATTGAGTGGGATATTCTGCTTATTTCACCTCAGTGCCATCATATAAAGTAAAAAGTGGGACTATGGCGCCACCTACAGGGACAATGAACCCTGACCCTGACCCCTGAAATACTATCAGCACCAAAGTGAGAGCTCAAGTTACTGTAAGAGAGGTAATGATTAACCCACTCACTGTTTATTATTTTCTGGAAAACACATGTGACCGGCACTACTGAAGACAGGTTTCACTTCCTCCAGTTCCTCCTGCTCAGGATGTTCCTCCAAAACATATTTGTATGATGTTGAGTTAAATAAAGGCACAAAGAATGCAAACCATTCTGTTTAAATACTCCATACTGTTTACTATTGTCCATTCAATTTGAAATATAGGTCATTCACACTTGCATTTAGTAAGCCACTTTGTCTGCATAAGCACAAGGAAAAGTAAGTGATCAAACAATAACTTACCATTTATTCCACTTCTGCACCTAAGTGCAATATTGACTAAAGTTCATTATTTAATAGTTGCAGACAGAATGGTACATATCTTTTATATTAAACTGACCATGGAAAATAATATGTGGTGTCCTTGCACAAATAATATATGACTTGGCTTAATAACATCTAAAGAGAGACTCTTATATTATGATATGAACAATGTATGTAGGACCTTTAGTTACAAGAGATGGTAGCTATAGCCTACCTCCACTGAAACATAAGGTGTGATCTAGGACAAAAAAAATGAATTGAATTTTTTGTCCCTCGTAGAATAGGCCTATAAATCTGAAGACACATGATGACACATCTGGCCACACAGAACAATGCCCTCCCCTGTGTAATAATAATGTGTCATGTGTAATAATCTGAGGGCAGTGTGTGTCTCAGAGAGAGCGCCCTCCAGCGTCAGATTGCCGTCCCTTCAGCTCACCTCCAGCTCTGCTGCTCCGCGTGACGTGAGCTGTCACATAACACCGCTGGACAGGACAGGAGAGGGACATCTCCTCGCGCTCTATATTTAGATGTCCAACCTGTGTAAACAAACAAATCAACGACCAAACAAACAAGTCCTTCCCTGTCGCTGGGAGAGAGGAAACTGACCCACTAACACAGGAGACAGACAGTTCAGGTCCAGACTGGGGGCTGCTGCTCAGGGATGGCCTCAGTGAAAAAGGACAACAGACTCACCGGCTCTCAAGGCTTCATGTGCGTCGGTTTCGCCGGGTTTTTCAGTAAAAGCGTCACGTCGCCTCTGGAGGTGGTGAAAATCAAAAGCCAGGTGGGCACCTTTCACTGTAAGAGAGGTTTCTGTCAAAGTTTCCTGCTCATCTACCAACATGAAGGACTTCGGGGATTTTGGAAAGGAAACCTCGCCTCATGTCTCCGGCTGTTCCCTTACAACGCAGTTCATCTCACTATGTACAAGAAGTAAGTCAAGCTGAATCCATATTTTTTTGTGTAATTTGTTTTCTTCACGTTGAATGTGTTTATTAACGAGTCATGGGGTTTGTATTTTCATTAGCTTGTTAGCTTGGTCAGCTGACTTAGCAAGTTTGTGTGGTGTGAACACAGAGAGTTGATGACAACAACAACATCTAACACTCGGTAAATCACAAACTACACGACAGCCGTGTGTTGTTTGATGTGATAAAGTAACAAAAAACTTAGGTTTAGTGTTAGTGTTTGTTTATTTTCACCCGAGTAGCCTACTTCCCGTTTTACCGTACGAGACGCACCTCATTAAATCAGCCAATCAGGAGGCAGGATTTGCTCAGTCGATTTTTTAAAGTGAAAGGGTTTCACTGTGCCCTGAGTGTTGTCTCACAGGAAGGCTGCCCTGTGTCGATGGGTTTATGTGTATGTTCAATCAATGAAAAAGCAGCAATTAGTCAGTGATCATCAATAACTCTGGGGTATCGTTTGTAAAGAGGCTCATGCTGAAAATAACAGCAACATTTTTTTCATCACATTTAGCTACAAACAATAGGAAAAGTGGTGAGGATTTTTGAAAGTCACTTTTTAGCACATTTACAACAATATTTATTAACTTAGAAATATATTAGATAGTCAAATCTAAATATTAAATGTTGCACCTAAATACTAAATTTAATCTAAATCTAAATAAGTAGGCTAACTGTTTCCAAGGATTACAGCTAAATTGAGTTGCAACAATGCAGTGAATAATCAATAGGTAGCCTAATTATATGTTTCAAAAAATAATTGGCAGCTGTTTGTGTCCCATTTTCAAAACAGTGATTGCTTTCAGCTTGTAGTATGAGGATTTGTCACTTCAAATCATCAAATTAGTTACTTGAAACAGATCAACAGTGACAATAATGATGGTGGGGGAAAATAGGTGTAGTAGTGTACAGTAGCTCTGCAGCTCAATTATCCTTCCTTGCCGATTGAACATTTACCATTTCTTTATAATAAAGAAAAGCTGCACCAGCTGGATTTTATAGCACATTTATGTTAGATGCATAAGATAAAGGTTGTGCATATCCCTTTATAGAGTTGTTATGGTTTAATGACTGGTGCCTGATGTGAGCGGAAGTGCTACCTGCGAGGCAGTATTCAGGGCGCAAGGCACCTGCGGCTTCTGTTAGGTTACTACAGGATAAAACAAACCGCAGCGTGGCTCAAAACAAACATGCGGCAAGGTAAAGCCACATCCGTGACAACAGTAATCCAGCGTAGAGTCATAAATACAGTATTACCGGCCTGTGGACGAGTTTGAAGCTGCCGCTATCAGGACTCTCTCACGGTTCAGGACACGTGTGGATGTAAACACCACCACCCCGCCCCTGGTGGAAAACCTCTGTCCTCTGTACTGTACATCGTGTTCCTGTAAAGAAATCCCTCTCCTCTCAATGCATCTGCCACACATAGCCTACATAAGGTGTTGTTTTGAGGAGTAGCATACACTGTGTACTAAAAGCATGGTTAAAAGCAAAACAACAATGCTCACATGTATAAATATGGACCCTATCACTGTTAATATTAGCCTAGTAGCCTACTGTTATATTTATGATCTCAATCTCCTCTCATTTATCCTGTGCTCTGTATTTTTAGTATGTCGCTGTTGTAATGTTGATAATGCACTTGATTTTATCTTATGTTGTTGATAATATGTTCTGTATTTTTTAAATTAGCCGCCTATGGACTGGTGTTGAAAATTAGCACATGTGCTATACACTTAAGCAAAGCATCTGGTCTGTCCTATGGAACAGTATCAATGTATTTGTGATGTCCATATCAAATAAACTTAACTTAACGGTCTCGTGACCTTTTAAAATAAGCGAAGGTATATTTGAAACGTAACACACATTATATTTATTTATTTATTTATTTTACATATAAAGCTGCAAAACTCAAAGGAGAAAAGGTGGATTAGGTTTAAGACACTTAACACAACATAAACAAGGTTGAAACAACTAGACTAGTGAACATTTTTTGTTATTAAAAAACATTTTGATAATTTTTCTCCAATAACTGAATATTTAGCCTATATAGTCTTACAAACTAACTGAAATTGTGAGTTTCCCAGAATCTGAAGGAACATTGTTTTGTTGAACCGAGTGATGAGTTGTTTAATATCAAGCATGCCTATATAGTTTCAAAGCTGGACTTAGCAGATGTTTGTTATTTTGTCTTGAAATAAATGTCTACATAAAATTCAAGTTCATTTAAAGATTGAAGATTAGGCATTTAATGTATCTGTCATCAGATTTGCTTATGATACATAAACTGTCGATCATCTAGTTGGTAAATGGGGTGATTGCCTCTAATGTGAAACTTAATCTGCATGGGGGGATTCTTATTTCAAGACAGCTCAGTGAACGCTGGGGTTGGAAAGTAAAGAAGAATACACACTGATAAATTAAACCAAATATAAAATCAATGTTCACACTTACAGGCCAACATCTGTCAAATAATCCCACCAAACTACTAAAACAAGTTAAAAAAAAAAAAGCCTTTACTGTGGGATCTGTGCACGCTCTGTGTCTAAGTGTGATTTATGTTTCCCTCCTCTGTGTGCAGGTTCGTCCACCTCCACATGGACGAGCTGGGCTTCATCTCCCAGTGGAGGGCCATATTTGCCGGTGGACTAGCCGGCATCGCTGCTGCTCTGGCCACGTACCCGCTGGAGGTGGTGGAGACCAGGCTCGTCGCTCAGAACTGCAGACAGCCCACGTACATCGGCGTCGCTCACACTCTATCAAAGATCTACAGGAGCGAAGGCCTTCTGGCTCTCTACAGGGGCTTCTCTCTCACTGTCCTAGGTCTGCAGACGGATCTATACAAATCAATTCGCTCTCAATGGGCAGTGAACCTGAATGTTTTTAAAATAACTTGTTTTTGTGGTCTAGTGACCTTATTAAAATAATTTTAGTTTTTTCTTAGAGCCCAACATCTGTGGTGTACATAATGTTTCACTGCATTTTCCGTATCCATCTGTCATCAGGTGCTTTTCCCTTCTCTGTGGGATGCTACGCCGTCTACACCAACTTGGACAGGCTCTGGCAGGAGCCTCCGTTTCGCTTCACTCCCCTACAAAACTTCGTTAGTGGCTGTCTGGCAGCAGGAGTGTCTCAAACCCTCTCGTACCCTTTTGAAACTGTAAAGAGGAAGATGCAGGTGAGTCACCACAACACTTTTTCAGGATGTGACCTTTTCTGCTTTTTTTTTGTGCACTTTTTAAAGAAGTGAAACACACACACACTAAATAGGAAACATGAAAACAACACGATCAGATAAAGACAAGGAAGTCAACAGTTAAAATAGGACAGCATGTAAAAGTGATAAAGTTACATCCTGGGTTCGTCAAACTAGTTTGCACTTAGTTGTTTATTTAATGATATTTTAAAAGAAAATATTAATTGATAGGATTTCTAGAGATCTCTTCTTGACTGCAGACGAGTGCACAGGCATATAATAAATATTTCAACTAAATCAACGACTTACCCCTAAACGTGTCTATTATACCTCCCTATAAACTTGTTTACATTGCATGAACAGACAATAAACCCAAACACAACAGGTTTGAAGTGTAGCAAGTACAGAATATTAGTGTATTACCACATTTACTCCACAAGGGGGCAGTGGGAGGTTGTAAATGCAGCTTGGCCATACATGGTTGCTAAAATGTTTCTGAGCATGGAAAGTTGTATTCCTGAAACAGGTGGTTATATGTTTACTCTTTAGATTCAGTATAAGTCAGTGTTTTTAAACTTAATGAAGGACATTTCCTGATTATTTTTTTTAAAACACCATGGTCATGGAGGAAAACATGTCTGCCTGCAGCACCATGTTCCCTCTCGATGAAGTCAGAGATGCCTCCTGCATGTTAGAGAGGACACATAGGGGAACAATGGCGCTGCAGAGGACAGAATACTACATCCGGTTTTATCAGCCTATTATTAGCTACCACAAGGTTCAACAGCAGCTGGGAATGTGAATATGTCCCGGGTCTGCAGAAGCTATAGATAAGTTCTCTAAAGATAGCCAGTAACTATCAGACAGTGGACAAGCTGAGAGTTGTGTGTGTCCAGTTTATCAAACAATCACAAGCACGTCCCCTTATTATAAAGACCTCTGTTACAAAATCATTAGATTTAGGGATTTGTCTCTTTTCTGTCTCCTTCAAAAGAGTTAAACATTAAATGTTAGGACAGATGATAAGAAGACAGCTGGAGATGTTTGCTGGAGCTTAGGGTAATGATTAAAGCTGAGTATTGTTTAACTCATCAGCTAGTTTGATGTTGCCTCTACAAATGAGTCTGTTTGACCAGTCTAATGCCGCTGCTGCGGCTGCATGTTCCCTTTGGGAACCTTGAAACGCTCAAAGATGCATTCCCCTCGTCACATGACAGTCAGCCTGTAGCGCTGTCACCGTGGTGAACAACCCAGTACAGGACA
Organism: Decapterus maruadsi; assembly: GCA_030347415.2. Taxonomy (NCBI): domain Eukaryota; kingdom Metazoa; phylum Chordata; class Actinopteri; order Carangiformes; family Carangidae; genus Decapterus; species Decapterus maruadsi. Next base: position 13,352,765 of record CM064903.1, read on the forward strand.
CAGTGTGACTGTGGCAGACAGGAACAGTCGAGTGAACTTTCATACACTTTAATAAACCAACACTACCAATGACAAAGTTTAATTTTAACAGCACTTATTGTTCATTCATTCATCATTTTATCTCCTTCTTGACCGTGCACAGTTTAGTTTATTGTTTCATATTTAGACAGTTGATCCTGGTCAGTTTCTACTAAGAGTTGAAATGATAAACTGGTTGAGTCGGGCAGACCCCTAGTGACAGGTATTTGATCAGACTCTACAGGAAACAGTGACAAGAAGGTCACTTTTCATTTACTGCGCTATTTCAAAGTCATGCCTCCACCGACCTCTCTTGTTATTACCTTACAGACACACTGTGACACTTGGCTGATTTATTGGCTTTTATTTTCACTTTCATTCCCCTCTCAGGCGCAGAGTGCCCGTCTTCCCCATTTTGGTGGCGTTGATGTCCATTTCAGTGGGATGATTGACTGTTTCATACAGGTTGTCAGAAACAGAGGCATCCTCTCGTTGTGGACCGGCCTCACAGCCAACTTAATTAAGGCAAGTTTCACTTACGTATATCAGTAATATTTCTTCATTAATCATTATCTCACATCCTCTATAGAGCCAGAGTACTGGTTTTATATTATCTTGTGGTATATGCAGCTAAAAGGAACTGAAATAAGTGCACGTGTTTATGAACATGATCGTCTTTATGACGTCGAGAGGATTGTAGCCTTTACAAAAGGGTAAGTGAGGACAGGGGAGGAGCATGGAAAGTAATGTTCAGTGTGTAAGTCACAGTGTGAAATGTCACGAGCAAGGTGAGCAGAGTCTGTCTCTTGAACGGCATGCTCCACTCTCCTATTTCAGCAGCAATGTCATGATAGCTGTATGTTGTTTAACAAATACAAGGCCTTGTTAGCGGCATTTTTATTTTCTTTCCTTTTTTTCAACCAAAATCCATCAACAAGTCAGCCAGAATGAAAAGAAAAACTTACATAAACATTAAAGGGTTTATTAACGCCTACACCAGATCACAACCTTGTCTATGATCGGAGCTTTTAATCACACGATTGAGGTCGCTGATCTCCGTCTTACCTTCACAGATCGTACCCTGCTTTGGCCTTTTCTTCACCTGCTTCGAGATGTGCAAGCAAGTTTGCCTTTACCGCAACGGGTACATCATCTCACCTCTGAGCTACAAGCTCGCACCGGGGGTCGACCAGAGCCTCGGGCCGCACGAGCTGGAGGAGGTGAAGCGCTACTTAAGAAACAGGAACTTTGGCTCCGGGGAGTCGTCTTTTGGAAACCGTTGGTGACACTTCACGTGGGAAGTTGTCTTGTGAACTCATGAACTCGTGAACTACTGACTGCTGGCCACAGTTGACCATCAAATCAAGGCTTTTGTCTGCAATAATTTCATAGCCTACGTCAGGTTTCAGGTTTCATGCTCATAGAAGTAAATATCAAGAAGTTACATTACAGTATGGTCAGTGAGGAACGGTCTACCTCTTTCAAAACATTTCATCTGACAGTATTATTTATCTTTGAATAACTCACTCATTCACTCACTCACTTTCTTTAATATTTCCAGCTCTGTTTTAACCTAATACAGTATTATATGTGCCTTATGAGTTTATTATTTATTTTGGGGCTCATTTCAGTTCATCATAGTTTATTCATGTAGGTTACAAATGCTTGTGCATTAAAAATGTGAGCATTATGACCATGCGCTATGTTGTATGAAAGGGCTGCCTGTGAGATAGATTTATATTTTTACTGTAAAATGTCGACGAAATATTAGAAGGTTACGAGCAATCATGTGCGAGTGCTAACATGGATTGTGATGTAAGAAATGTGTTTAGAATATTAAAATGTCTTTTTCCACTCACACATTCATTCTTAATGTGCTCCTATGTATATTTATGAAGGGGATTATTATATAGATTTTATATAAATAACAGCAGTTGTAGTTAAATTAAAACCAAACCCAAACCTCCAGGCAGATAAAAGTATCTCATTACTGAGGCTCACTTACCTCTGGCGATGTTTAGCATGACGAGTGTTGTTTCTCTATTTTTGTCTTTTACTTGAGCGAACTCTACCCTGCAGTAAAAATACAACTTAATGTCTGCAATCTGCTAATGCTGTAACCTGTTTCCAGTGGTGCCGAGTAACTACACACATTCACTAAACTGTTGATCCCCAGAGGGAATGCAGACTAGCACCCAGCAGTATAAAGTTATACCCCACATTTACCAGCTGTAACATCAAAGAGATGTGCACATTAAAATTAATAATACGTGTCAAATAATATACAATACTCTGAACTTGACTGTACTTTGAATATCTAGTCAGATTTTTAATGTTTCACTCGTAACTTCTGTATTCCTAAACAATAGTATTGATATATTATTATGTTACAAAACTGGATATTTCTGCCAGAAATGCTTGTTTCATATAATTATGCTCATTCTTACTGGCAATTAGTGGTAACAAGCCACGTGCCTCCGGTAAGATTTCGATCAGGCTGACTTCGTATTAAGTTAATAAGGCTGGATCAGTCTCCTGATTATTATTTCAGAATATAAACATGCAGGCAAACAGGGGGGATTAGCAAGCAGTGCAGAATGTGGTGTAGAGTATCAGCGCTACAAGATAGGATGAAAATGAAACATTAATTGCGCCTGTGAAAATCAGTAATGATGAAGAGAAAAGTCAGAGGAAGATATACGAGTGGTAAAAATCCAAATTAATAAAGCACAATGAGTTTCATATCTTTAAGGAGCTTAACTCCTACTTGAGATAGAGAGGAAAGTTCATCCCAGGGGTTCAGAGGCAGGGTCAGTCAGCTGATTGAACCAGGTCCTCCTGCTGCGCCGCTCTGTGAGAAACTGACTGACAGCTCCAGGACATTAACAGATGGGGTGACCTTTACCCGCCATATTCTCTATGTCTGCTCAAACTGACCTCTGACACGACCTTGAGCCAATAAATCTGATTTGAAACTTCATATAAAAGCATCATTATCTCTTGAGTCCCTGAGATCTTATTGTATCAGGTTGTATGAAGAACTTTTAAGTTAGAGAGGTCAACTTTCCCTCTTGTTGGGGCAGATTTTATAGGGGTTGGTCGGTCCTCTCCCCTTTGACTAACTTGAGACGATGAGGATAAAGAGAGCACCAAATCTAAATCAAAGGGCAACACTTAGCCCCGCCCACTGCCCCCCTGGGTCCGACCAATGAGGAGCGAGAGTCGAAGTTCACGTTTTTTCTCGCGTTCAGCCTTTTTAAATCCCCTCACTTCTAGGTAGGACTCGGCCATTTCAACCCTACCGGCAAACCCCACCGACAGAGTTGACGGGGACTGCGGCTGAAAACATCCGAAGATGAGTGAAACCGCTATTTCCTTCGCCAAGGACTTCTTGGCCGGCGGCATCGCCGCTGCCATCTCCAAAACAGCTGTAGCCCCCATCGAAAGAGTCAAGCTTCTCCTCCAGGTAAGTTGCACATCTCATCTATTAAAACTACTGGTTCTTCCTTTGCTGGCACCTGGCAACCAACTAATGTCACTTTAATTAACTTTAACTGTTAGTTAGAGGCTTCACAAAACTTGCACATGTTCAAGTAACTTCTATCTCATGCAGGGTGAGTTTAACTTGTATTATACTCAGTATCACGGTAAAAAAAAAAAAAAAAACTAATGCATGATGCTGCATTGTTTGAAAGTGGAAGATGACGATCTATAATTATTAAGTCAGGGCAGCTTGGTTAAGTGTTTGGTGCAGACACAGACACACACACACACACCCACGAGGAGTAAGGGAATCAGAGCTGTTACGTAATAGGCCGGCCAGCTGGCTGCAGTGCTCACCAAGCAAAACAATGCAGTGACTTTCTAGGAGGCAGACAGGCCCATGTATAGTGTGCCCGTGGTGTGCAGTGATGCTCGTCTTCCAGGATAGGTTTTATTGTTATGAAGTTTGGCTTGGCAACAAGAAAAACAAGGTCATGACAAGGTTTGCACCATAGTTAGGCTATCTGCTGCTGCTGCTGCAGCAGTGGGCCTTGGCTCAGGAGCAGCAGCAGAGTGTTGGAGGAGGTGGGGCTGTGAATTGTTGAATGGATGCCGAATGAAGAGTTGTACTCTGACACATGGCTGCAAATGTGTCTGTGAGACAGACACATGAGAACCATGGGAATTTGTGTCCTCACAGACTTTTAGATAGATTTAAGTTTAACGAGTGGTAGAAAAGCCTGATTGTTGTCTCTAATGCTCTGCTGTGTGTCTGATCTTTTTGTTTTGCCCAGGTACAACATGCCAGCAAACAGATTTCCGTGGACAAGCAGTACAAGGGCATCATGGACTGCGTCACCCGCATCCCCAAAGAGCAGGGCTTCCTCTCGTTTTGGAGAGGGAATCTGGCCAACGTCATCCGATACTTCCCCACTCAGGCCCTCAACTTTGCTTTCAAGGACAAGTACAAGAAGATTTTCCTTGACGGCGTGGACAAGCACAAACAGTTCTGGAGATACTTCGCAGGTAACCTGGCGTCCGGCGGCGCCGCTGGAGCCACCTCCCTCTGTTTTGTCTACCCCCTCGACTTCGCCAGAACACGTCTGGCCGCTGATGTCGGTAAAGGCGGACAGGAGCGCGAGTTCAAAGGCCTGGGTGACTGCCTGGTGAAGATCTTCAGGTCTGATGGCCTCAAGGGTCTCTACCAGGGATTCAGCGTCTCAGTACAGGGCATTATCATCTACAGAGCTGCCTACTTTGGCGTCTACGACACCGCTAAGGGTCAGTTTCCATCCCTGATGTCTGATGTCCCTGATGCTCATGTCCATGCATTTGTTCTGAGTATTCAGATAATCATCCTGATTGATCCTTCTCTCACAGGTATGCTCCCTGACCCCAAGAACACACACATTGTTGTCAGCTGGATGATTGCACAGTCTGTGACTGCGGTCGCCGGTCTGGTGTCCTACCCCTTCGACACCGTCCGTCGTCGTATGATGATGCAGTCTGGCCGCAAAGGAGGTAAAAAAACAACAACGACATAGAAACGTCTAACTCTTTTTCTGACTTTGCAGCTGTAGCTAGAACAAAGTTGTGATGTCTTTTTTGTAACTGTTTTGTCTCCATCCTCAGCTGACATCATGTACACCGGCACCCTGGACTGCTGGAGGAAGATCGCACGCGACGAGGGCGGCAAGGCCTTCTTCAAGGGGGCGTGGTCCAATGTGCTCAGAGGCATGGGCGGCGCCTTTGTGCTTGTCTTATACGATGAGCTTAAGAAAGTTATCTAAGTTGTTTTGTATGTCCACTGTTCATGTTGTGAAGTTTAACTGTAACATATCTTGTACATTTGGAAGGACTTCAATGCAGAGCTATATTTATAGGGACCAACTAGTATTTTCTACTAGTTGTACCGGGGGAATAATTTATGCACTCTTTCTCTTGGCCCATGCTTTTTTCTTTTTGTTCTGCCCCTCAACAGAATGTCATTCCCTCAACACAGGAACCTTGCAGAAAAAAGAGAAATAAAGGCAACCCTACTGAGTGACTCTCCTGCCTGGTTTTGAAATGCAATGCCGTGTGTGAAGGGTACCACTACAGACGGAGTGAGTGAGTGTGACTGACTTGTCCTGGCAGCGCACGTCCTCATGTCGTGTTGCTCCGGGAGGCCATTTGGCTGCCTCGTGTGTCTGTGTCTGTCTGTGTGAAATGTAAGCTTAGAGCTGTGGGTTGTATTTGGGCACGAGCCAGAATCAGCTGAGGAAAGTAAACCTGCTGACTATATATCAGCCAAGTCACGCTCGCAGAAAAGTGATATGGAGGAAATCGAGGGGGCTGAGCTAGTCTACATATTTACATACTGATATTTCAGCGGAATATTTGCATAACTCTGGTGTAAAGAAACAACCGGGATTACCTGTAGCGAGGTGGATTATTCCAAACCGTCTAAATATACTTTTATCATCTGCCAAGCCTCCCCTGACTCCAACTGGTGTGATTGAAGAACTTTTTAACCTTGAGCTGTGTGATCACTCACCAGTTTAACACACCTGTTCCACTTATTTACTCACACTCGAATGAACTGTAGATCCTCCTGGTAGCGTGTAAGAACATAATTTAATCTTCTACTATTCAAGGCAGCAAAGAAGCAAAAAGAAAAGTGTTCAAACGGGCCGACACTTGATGTGTATTTTAAGGCCTCTCATAAATTCAATTCCTCCTGACATTTGATCTGAGCGGCTGTAAATAAGGACGCGATTGTCGCTGACACGAGACAGGACATGCTCTCTGGCCACTTTCACCACAGCGTGAACCAATATCCAATTATAATCTTTGTCCTCACAAAGAACAGTTGTAGTAAACGTGTAAATCGTGTCGAAACAACTCTCCTCGTTAGGCAGTTTCTGTCTTTTAAGATGGTAAGTGTCAAAGATAGCGTCCGTTTTAAACCATATGGGGCTCATAACCCAGATATCTCGGCAATATACTGTCACTTTATATTATGAACTGCATCCTGGTCACAGAGCCGCTTGGCAGCTTTAATCAGTTTTCTGCCGTTTTCATTGACCAATTAAAGAGCCGCTGCCCCCCCCGGGAACCTTATCTCCCCCTTTTTCACGATAAGAAAAAAAATAAGACAAGTGTTTCAATTAAGAAGCTGTTGGACATATGTGGTCTGAAATTCTCATTAGCAATGACTTGGAAAATGTTCTCTCAGTCCAGGTTACAGACTAATGATTGTACAGTGGAGTTGTCTGTTAAAAAGCTGCAGGCTTTTTACAACATCACAGAAAATCCACCGCTAGCATTCAGTCACCACAATTGTAATTGCTCTCATTGAAACCACATAATTGGGAGTCTTGAGAGAATAAGTTATATTAGGGTTTAAAATAAAACTCATGCTTTGAACCATTATAATGCTCTCAAAGTTCATCAGAAGTTTAATTCTGTCACTGGAGTTATTTCTCTTTAGTTTCTTCATTTTCATTTTCCTACTTATGGATCATGTGAAACGCCCTTGAACCAAAACCATTAATGTGTCATTGATGGTGCAAATTTAGCTGTGTTTAAAATTACAGCTACGTCTGCTCAACCAGAATGAGAAAAAGAAAATGTCGAAAAACTGAAGCTGTTACATTGTAGTGAGATTAATGTGGTCACCATGCAAACTCAAAGAACACACTGTGTGTTAAGTAGTCTGGAGACACAATCGCTAGGCTACGTCTTGGACACTTGACCCAGACTGATCTTTAATGGAGGACGGAGCCTCATTTTAGCAACACTATCAGATTACATGGTTTACTCAGCTGGACGCAGACTAATCTTCCTCTCAGTGATTCACAAAGTCTTGGACGTGACCTTTGACCCGGGGAAATCGTTTTTAATGCTGTTTTGACCACCCCATCGCCCAAAAAGCCCCTCTCAGCAGGTAGCACATAGTTAATCCTTCATTCAGCGGGCTTCTCCGCAGCTGCCCTATTACAACGTTAACAGGGATTAGTGAATCAGAAGCAACAGGGATCACGGCCATTTACACACTGTCTGTCTGTGCGGCTGTAGATACGCTGTGCCTCCTTGAGGTCACGTGATCAAGAAGTCAGACGAGCGCAGGCGACACATTTTCAGTGTCAAACTGCTCCGACTTGGCTGCGGCTATGGCTCCATATGGTGCTCGACTTCATGTATTTACAGATAACAGCCCCTTAAAACCTGAATTTAATGCAGTTTATAGAGTCTGGATGAGTTTCCTTCAGATTATTGTGACTTCACACGTTTAAAATGTAGAAGTCTACATTGCCGCTGGAACAAAAAGTGTGATGCAGGAGGGCAGACTGAGGTCAGGTAAAGTTTAATATTTAAGTGTTTGAGTATAAAACATTCAAGTTATTTTTAGTAAATGTTTCAGTGCCTCTGCTCTGCAAGTGTTTCCCCAACAATCAGTTTCAAATAGAAACACCTGCTGTGGCTCTGTTGTGTTTGAGGTTCAGGTGCCAGATCTTTTACTAAAATGGAAGTAGCACCATTGCACTGTAAAATGTGCTTTAAAGTACATTAGCATCATTAGTAAAATGTTCTTAGAGCCAATGCATTAAAAGCAGAAAAATGCATCCTGGGTGTGTTACACAACTACATCATTAGATTACTGTTACTACTGGCGCATTAACTCATTGTGTTGGTTGTAGTGGAGTTGGTTTAAATCTAATTGTGGGAGAAAGTGATGCTTTATATTTTAGGGATTCAAATGTTTTACATGTAAAATCTCATTTGAGTCGACTTTCAAAATAAAATTATGAGGTAAAGTGCAGGATTTCCCTCAGAAGTGTAAAAGTTGAGTGCAATTATTGTAAATATTGGACATAAGCACAGTACTATACTCACTCTTCACAGGTACTGATAGTATCCAGATGCAGGTCTGACTGCAGCCGAAGCCTTCGCACTGGGTCACTAAAAGCCTCCTGTCAGACAGTTGCGTAACATCAGCTGTTAGCTTGAATGACGTCATGGCTTCATCAGGTCATGACCTCAGTGCTTTGGGCAAAATCACATGATTAAACACACTGTGTACAATACATGTAAATGCACAGACAGCTTAATGGCAACACAGCTGTAATATTATTAATGTAACGTGTTACCAATGAATTCATGATGCAGTCAAAGTCAATTTTTTTTTTTTACTTGTCTTTATAATTGTAATATAGAGCTCCAATCTTTTAATCAGCATGAGGATGAATTTGCCCACAGAGGCTAGTCTGTAGTTTGGAAGGCTGTCTGCATCGGTATGAATATCACATTCAATAATTGGTGACCTTTTTTGCAATTTATTTTGAAAGTTGCTTCCTGCATCTTAATGTGGGAATTAATCATTTTCTCCTTTTTAGATGCACTTTTCTGTTTTTTTTTGTTTTTTTTGACAAATGCCTGCAGTGGCCTTTCCTCATGGTGGGTTCACACTCAACAGTAAATAATGGGCCTGTTCATCATATATTCCTCCTGTGTTTTGTTTGAGAGTGCCACATCCATTATATCCAGATCAAACCATCACAAGAAAGATCTACAATCCTGCTGTGTATAAAGAGCAGTGTTAGCGCCACCGTGTGGCAACAGCCCTCCATTAGTTATTTGAAAACATGACAGTGCTGATAAGATTTAAGGAAATTTAATGCATATATTCCAGAATATCGTTAACGAATGATAACCCTTTTTTCCCTTGCTGTATACTGATTTATTTTCGGCAACATCATCAGGGCTGAATCTAGAAAGTGGAAACCAAAATTACCCTAATTTAAAATGATGTAATACAACAAACCAAATCTAGGATATTATTTGGGACTCTGTGCTTGTTTATTTATGGCCTGTTATAATTATCTGTCTACTATAGAAATGATGATGTTATTGTTGATTAAATCTGACAATAAAACATTAGAAAATCTGGAGGGAAATCTTTTCTTTTTTGTTTACTGCAGTAAATTTATATAACCTCTATGGTAACTATTTACTTCTGAGACAGAGATTACTCAAGAAAACATGTGATATGATTATGAAACACGTTGCTATAGATTAAGCCAGTGGACCTCACCCTTTATGGCTCTAGATCCCATATAGACTTGCAGGGGCCAGTGGGCCTACTGATAGATAGATAGATAGATAGATAGATAGATAGATAGATAGATAGATAGATAGATAGATAGATAGATAGATAGATAGATAGATAGATAGATAGATAGATAGATAGATAGATAGATAGATAGATAGATAGATAGATAGATAGATAGATAAACCTGTAACCTATAGATGGCGTCCTACTATAATCAACAGCAGGCACGCGGCCCTGCCCACAGCCAATCACAGCTCTTTTTTCACCAGTTTAATAAACTTCGCTGTTTTTCCGCTTCTCCGGCAGCAGCGTCCTCTTCCTCTCGCCGGGGAAGATGAAACTGAACAAACTAACTCGGGTCATGTGCAGCACTCGGCGGCTCGAAGTGCCAGAAAGACGCGAAAAGAAGGAGTTGTAGGAAGAAGGAGAAGGAGAGGAGGAAGAAGAGGAAGAAGATGTATCTATGGCGCTTCTCCATCGCCATACTCCTCGGCTTGTTGTGGTACTTCTCAGACTGCGGCCGAACAGTCACTCAGTACTTTGTGTGTTTCCTCCTCTGCTTTGCAACTCAACTGTCACTCGCAAACAGTGGGCGAGAGAGCAGCACTCAGACTGATGAAGAAAACAGGGAACATCCTCTGCAGGTAAGAGATCACCTGCCGTGTGTGTCGCATTCTTACCTTATCTGCAATGTGTTGCAGGGAAGAGTTGTTGTTATGAGCTGCAGTGTGATCACATGGTCCAAATTAAATATGAAATTTACAAGAACTAATGTATTTATCCACCATATACCACGTTAGACACTCTTTATTCCTTATAAAGGCAAATAATTATTAGAATAATATTATTTAATCAGTGTAGTCACGTCACATCCTAATCAAGTGGAGCAGTAATCAGACTTCCTGTGTTTACCAGACAAGCAAAAATAGCCTCGTTCACTGGACAAATACTGAGGTGTTTTCACTCATAGCCTGAGGTGCATTTTTTCCTTCTATCTGGAAAAACTTGTTTGTACTCATCACACACCTCAGTGTGACCTGAACTTCACACTAATCCACTGTATGTTACAGTTACAGATTTGATTACAATGGTCAACAGTTAGTGGACTGTGTTGTTTTTGTTATTTTTCAGGAAACTGTTGATGAGTGGGATGGAGGAAGCAGCGAGCAGGCAGAACCACTGGAGTCTCAGTATCCACATGTGAAGAGGTCTCTACAGCAGGGTGAGGCTCATTTTACATGGAGGGCGATGGGTTTTTAAAGTGGCGTCAGCACATTTGTCGCTGGAGATTAGAAATTCTGTGCACAAGAGTGAAGTGCATGCTGAGCAATGATGATTCCCTTGACTCAAAGCTGTCCTGTCTGCACATTGTGGCTCTGTTTGGACTAAACACAGTGAAAAGGGCAGTTTAGCATAAGACACAGCTGCAGCAGGAGCTCATGTTACAGGAGGTGAGGAGGAGCTATGGGGAAAGAAAGAGAAGATGAAAAACAGCAGGCCGGAGAACTGCTATGAGTTATGACTGCAATGTGTTCAACAGGAAACAAGATATATGGTTGTCATGCAACATTATCGGTTGCGAATGCTTTGCTCCATTTTTAAAGAGGATAAGGTCACAACTTTCAATGAGCTCAGTGTGGTTAAGAACAATGAGAGCTTGAACACATTGGTTTAAATCATACTTTGTAAAAGTAAAAACTGCTCTTTGAAGTTGCATAGTGCTTAATTCTTTACTTTAAATACAGCATCTCATTTAGATGTATGAGCTGTTAAGAAGTTGTTTTTGATTCATTTGTGCAAACTTTCTATGCATTCATTTTCTTCCCCTTGTTGTGCAACTTTCCCACCCTTAAACATATGGTGCCATTCTTGCCGCTGCACGGCGATGAAACGATTTTTATTCCAGCTTGTTTTTGTTGTGTTTTCATTGAATGTCAATGCATGGTTGAGGAATATCTTTTCATGTTTTATTATCTGCACATCAGCACTTTCAGCTGTTTCTCTCACTTTGTCTCTGCGTGGTATATAAACACAGTTATGTTGCTGTAAATAAAAGATGCTCAGTGCATTCGCTCCACCCCCCGAGGGGATTTGTCTTCGTCTCACCAAGAGCTTCTCATGTTCAGAGGAAAATCCTGTCATGGATATTTTCAACTGAATAATTTTCACAGGAATTCATGTTTTTGATTTTTTTTGCTTTGCTTTTATTCCCTTTATCTACTTTACCACTGATAATGGAGAATGACTAGACTAGAATGGCAGGAGAGAGAGTCAGGCTATGACATGTAGCAAACGTCCAGATGAGGATTGCTTTGATAAATGGTGCCCACTTAACCAGATGAGTGACCGCTGTGCCCCTCCACAGGCTCCCAGACCAAGATCTGACAATATTGGTTAAAAAAAATAAAAAAGAGAGTTTAAAAGCCCTCAATTTGAAGCCCAGGAGTTGATCATGGCAACTTGACTTTGATGCTAATTGACTTTCTGTTGCTGCTCCCCGCAGTGTTCGAGTGCGCCTATGCTCAGCTGGTCCTGTCTTGGTACGACGTTCCCGAGCCCCGAGAGTCCCAGCCTCTGCACCAGGTGCTGTGCAGGGAATTTGACTTCGTAATCGACCGCATCATTGACAGAGCCAAGGACTTTGATGTTTGCCAGGCGGTCGTGGGCTCCATTCGTATTTTGACCCAGCACTTGCACAACGTGAAGCAGCCAGACAGGTGAGACTCGACTTGTGCTTTGCTTTAAAATTACTGCAGGTTGCTGCTTCAGTTACTCTTTGCACTCAGTAATGTGCCTAAACTCTATAAATGCCTCAGTGTTTTTAACCACCTATGAATAATTTACCATACGTTTACTGGATCATACCTGTGGTGACGTCCTGTTATGTTTTCTTATTGCAAATGGGGTTTCAAGGGCAATGCATCGCTTCTCATTTACATCTGGTGATTATCACTTTTCGGGGTGATAAATATCTATGACCTCTTTTAGTACTTGTTAATGGTTGGATTCACTTCTCTCTTACCACTTGTGCTGTGTTTTCTGTCCCAGAGAGCTCCTGTTCCGCTCCAGAGCAGATGAGATTGCAGCTCTCAGAGAGTTTTCCGACACTCTTGTACGTAACCTTTTTCCCGAATCTCTCTGGGCCCAAGAAGTCAACCGCTGTGCCTTAAATGAGATTGTTGCCTTAAAGGGTAAGGAAGCATTAAATTATCTCTCTGCAGGAATGCAAGTCTTACATAAGGGCTAAGCCTCCCATGATGATTTTTACAAGTGTGAATTGTATGTAATCCCTTATTGTCAGTGGTATTGCAGAGCTTAGGAGGTGAATTGTGGGTTGCATAAAAGGAAGGCTGCCTCCACAGCGACTTCTCAGTTCCCTCAGAGGGGTTCGTCTTTTTTCTTAGTAACAGATAAAATGTTTTACCTTTGAGAGTGTTCCTGGAGAGCAGGTTTTAGCAATTGTGCAGCTACAACAGGTGATTTTTATAGCTGTAATTTAAAAAAAAGAACTGCTTTCTATTTAGGTGTCTTGAAACAGTTCATTGTTGTATTGCAGTTAAAAACCTATGACTCTGAGCGTTTGCAGTAACTTTAAATAATTGGAAGTGTTGCACAGGGCTTCATTATTATACAGTAAATGTTTCCTAATAGTATGATTCGTCATAAAAACTGGTTACAACTTACAACACAATGATTTATATCACTCGTTTTCAATTACGCAAGGCATTTCAAGTAAGAGGAAGTGTTAATTAGCTGAATTTAAGTATTAGTCTGACATTTTGGGACTTTCACATTCATCATCCTTCCTGGAGTTGATGACGCTTTGAGTTTGACTCACAGTAACAAGTCACTTCTCTAGCTGTTAAATCGTCCAGCACATTAACCTTTCATAAAAGTACAGCATGTCAAGTTGTCAACATGTTAATCATTAAGCTTTCAAGGTGCTGATAGGTGCGTCCTTCTTCCTTTTGATATCACCAGACCACTTTTACCAGCTTTGAATGCTAAGCTAGGCTAACTACCACCAGCTAATTTACGGGAAAAGGCAAATATCAGTGTCCTGGAAAATGAAACTACTCCTTTTAAAATGTTTAATTATGGAAGCTGCTGTTATAGACTTACAGAGAATTCATAAACTGGTTCTCATCCAAGTATGTTGTCAAAGCTGAATATTTTACCCCCCGATCCAAGAGTTTGTTTATGTCATGACTGAGTGTGTGGGATTAGTGTGTTGGCTGTTCATCCTCCTCAGGTTTGGGCCTGTTAGTGACATGGCTGTCGGACCCCGACAACCTGAACCAGCTGGTGCTGAGCCAGCTCGACAGCGCGACCCCCAAAGGCTCCGAGGAGGAGCTGTGTGGATCAGACCCGGAACAAGCCTCGCTGGCTTCGCAGGAGGGCAGATACGAGGGCAAAGGCAGCCAAGTGTGAGTGGCTGTACATCTTTCACACATCACTGGAAGGACCGAGTCATAGCGAGACTCAAAGCAACGACTGGACCGGCGACTGTCTGTGTTGGAAAATTGCAAATGACCTGTGTTTTGTTTTTCTGGTGGCTGGTTTTTGGGATTTACAGGAGCTTGGAAGGAGCGGGGATTCCAACCACCTCCAGGATCAAGGACAAAAGGAAAGGTGTGTTTTTTGTGACGGAGCTTATCTGTGATACCTAAACCTCTGAAACAGTACATTTGATTCCTCACCTGGTTTTTTAGTTATTTCTCAGTGAGAAAGAATTTTGGATCCAGATAATGTGGACTTGAAAAAGGGCAGATGGAGTAGTTGGTGGGTGTTTGCAGAACAGACGACTGTGCTTACACAACGGCTTGTACAACATTTTGATGAATAGCGCCGTGTTGTCGGCTACGTGACATTATCATTTTCTTTACCAGCCCTCCTTTCAAACCATAATTACTCCCCTGTTTCTTTTGTTTGTCAGTGCAAACTGTTAATTACACAAACGGCAAGATGAATGGCGAATTGTTTCCGTGCTGTCTTTGGGAAACTCCTTTTTCTTTGTTTCGAAAACAGTCTAAACCAATGATGATGACCAAATAAGAATGATTATGCCGTGATAATGAACAATCTGACATGATAAATGGGCATATTTTCTGTAAAGGTCCTCTCAAATACTGAAAAAGCAGCAGTTTTTGTCCTAATCTGTAAGAATGATTCAACTCTGATAGGATGTCGATTGTTAGGCCATCACATTTGATTACTAACCATGTTTACAGTGTTTACATGGCTAATGAAGTGTAAATTATCCAATGATAGTTTTCTTGCATATTTTCCCACTGAAGTGATGCTGCATGGTTGTTGCACCCCCTTACAGTCTATGCAGTCTTTCAGCCAGTGTTGATTAGATCAAGATCAATGTCAAGGTAGAATTCATTGTTATTCTTTCCACGCACAATACTCAGTCGACAGCAAAAAGAAGTTCAGCACGATGTTGAACACAATAGAGATAAGCGGTGCATAATTGATGAGATAACAAGCTGTCAGATTGTCTTTGACTTCACATTCATTTTTGATGTTCAGGCAACAAGTTGAAGGAGGGATGGTCGAAATTTGTGGACAAGATGAAGTCCAAGAAAGCCAAGAAGAAGAAGATGAAAATGATGGAGCAGGAGCTGATGATGAGGATCATGTCGATCCAGGATAACGCGTCCAACGAGGACGATGTCAGCAGCCGTGAGGGCTCCGTTCACAGCCAGGAGGACTCTGACAGGGTGAGGCCACAATTTATTAGAGTGAAAATGACAGTTTGTGAAACATGACAGACTCATTGTTGTTTTTTTTTGGCCAAACACCATTAGGAGGACAGTGATCTCAGTGATCTGGAGAGCTACTTGACAAGCGTACAAGAGGATATGATGGAATTCAAGCTGTCATATGAGATGTGGCGCGTTGGCCGCTGGGCTGTCAGCATCCCTCATGTGAGTTATAAATATCACTGACAGTGTGGAATGTCCTGGAGGCTTGTTATTTGTCTGCCGAGGCGCTGTAAAAGCTTGTCCTTGGATGGTATGTTAATGTTTGAGCTGGAGTTTGAGCAGGAGTTTACTGTGTCGCAGGCCGCCTGGGAGGACGAGGAGCTCGTCTTCACCGTCCATCTGGAGGAGAATGACAGCCCCGAGAACCTGCAGTGGGACATCAAGAAGACCTACATGGATGTGGTATATTTTCGCAACAGATGGCAGGTAAAAGGCAGATGGAAGGCTTTTGTCCCGAGGGTTTTCTCCTGCTGCGCTCGCTTCACCTACCTGAAACGAATGCAACAGCATTGCAATAATAATCTTTATCATACATCTGGGGCTAAAATGAAACCTGTAAAATTAACCTGAAGTTGAATCAACACCGCTCTGAAATGCCTCGTTGAAGGACAACATTTGAGTAAAAGAAATGACACATGAAGCTAAAGTCTGCAGAAATAAATCAGGAAACCAGATCAGCTCCGCAAAACCTAACCTCTCGCTAGACTTAACTTATTTTTTATTTAGATGTGCTTTTATTATTAGTTAGGCTTGCTTGTCATTGGCCCTACTTTACCTGTTTTAACCAGACTGAGCTGTGCTGATGAGATGAGGGCTGCTGTGCTGAGTTTTCTCACAAAGGCATTAGAGGCATTTGAATCACTGACTCACTGGACTCTTTGGAAAACCAAACCATCAAGATGCGTACAGGAGATATACTAATATATCATTATTTCATTTCATAACCTTTAAACTCAGAGACATATTGAGAAATAACCTAATTTACAATATAGCTGAGATGAAACACAAAACATATAAGGACAGAAGACAAGACATTTGAAACATACAAAAGCACAACAGAGTACTGGAAGTTAAAAAGACAAACCGTGATCATAGTCCTTCACTGTCTGACTGGTTCTGTAAACAGAGGTTGAGGCTGAACGAGGAGAAGGACAGGTGTGTCCTCTCAGTTTTATTTTTTTTAAAAACTGGATCTTAAACCAATACTCAAATGTTCATGTCGTCTGTATTGAAACAGACACTGTAATCATTTTCCCTCTCTACACTGGAGAGAGATTTTCCCCTAATTCACTTCCAACATCATTTGCTAAAAATACTTCAACTTTCAAAGATTCCCAATTGATTTTTTTCTGTGTCAGAAGGATGAAGCCTCATTATCTCCAGCTCAGCTTGAAAATGTCTTTTTTTTTTACACCGAACATGAGCGATGTGGATTTTGACACAATCTCCGAACAGGATGAACAATTTAACTGTGATGTGGTGTAAGAGATGTTATAGATTTTGACTTGGAGGAGTTCCCGTGTGGAGGTGAAGGTAGACATCAGGACAATGAGGTGGTGTTTTTCCCACGAACTGGAAAAGCTACTTGTTGTTTGAGAGAAGAGGTTTCACACTCCTCCCGCCCGTGTTTGCTACAAAGCCTCCCCGAGGACAAGCACCAGGTTTTCTGCTGAGTGAGGTTGTTGTGGAAATGTCAACATATACATCATGGATGTAAATGCTCTGTTATGACATGGATGACATGTGGTGATATGCACAGGAGGAGTGGTCTGCAAAGCGAAGGAGGGAGCTCTAGAAACAGCTTGAATATCGTGCATCATGATACATAATTTATTTTGACTAAACTAAGAGTGCAGTGCAAATTTCACCCAGAATTAAACTGATGAGCGAAAAACTGAAGCAGCAGTTCACTTTGATTTCCCATCATCATATAGTCCAGTGTTATGAAATGCTGTCGGATAATTGAGCAGATGATTTTCTACAAATAGATGAGTATCGTGGTGTGTATTGAATGAAAGAAAATTTTCTTCTGAGGATTTTTTTCCCTTTGAGTTCAGATAAAAGAGTTGTTTTTACTCCTCATTGTCTATTCAGCAGGAGCCAGAGGGGGAAACACTGCTGTGGAGACAAAATACAAATCTGAAATCCAGCTTTTTCCCCTTCTCTTCTTTTTTTAGGACTCAACCAGTTTGCCCACAGTCCTCTTACTGGAAGAGTTGGAAGTCAGCGATGAAGTCAGAGACGAAGTGAGAGTGTCTGTGGAGCACTTTCTGCAGGTGAACGGTGCAAACAACAACAAAAAACTCTCCTGTGTATTGACAGATAATCGCTCTGAAGATTTATAGCCGACACATTTTGCCACTTTCTTTTTCTCAGGAATTAGTTTCTGATCATCTGATCGGCCACACTCAGCCGGTCTTTCAGTTCCTCTGCCCGCTTGACAAATTGCTGAACGAAGAGGAACACTATGGAGGTGTGTGGGGCCTTCTCAGCGGCCTGGCCTACTTCCTGACCCCAGGGCAAGAGGAAGAGGAGGTACGTCTGCTTTTGCTCATCTTGACATCTTAAAAGTCTCACTCAGGTTTATTAAAACCCAGGACGCTCCGGACCTTTTGGCCATTATCCCGACCATCAATAATCAGATTGTCCTCAAAAGTGAATCTCTGAAATCTGTGAATACAGCGACGTCGCTGCAAACACAAAGGCACTCAGACAACCAGGAAGCTTTAAGTAATTATCCCAACATCCTCTTGTTCTGAATATCAGTTGTCAACATCACTCACAGGCAAATGTCTCCCAGCTTGTCAGAGACGAGGTTGTTTTTTTATTGTGCGATGCACTCTCCTTTTGTTTTCACCTCCAAATACACGGGTTTGGATAATCTGTCTGAACTATTTCCTTGTTTACGACCGGTCTGATCCTCTCAGCGTTTGTGTTTCTCGCCCCACTGGATGTCGGATGTTGCAGAATCACCATAATCCCAGATCTCAGCAATTACTTAGTGAATACAGCGTTGTCATGACCAAGAGAAATGGTGTCCAAAGCTAAAAATAAATGTGTCCCCAGGTTGTACTAAACTGGAATCATGGATTTCAGTAAGAACGTTCTTCTGGGAGGGGGTTTAGCCGCGTATAACCAATCATATGCTCTTTACTTCGACAGTGTGTTTCTGCTCATGTGACATCTGGAACAAATCTGAGCTGAAGTTTGGCACAGATTTAACAACCTCTAGTAAACAGTTGAATTCACATGAAACTAAATGCTCATACAGGAGGAGACAGGCCAGGGAGTTGGATTTCTAAAAGCAGAGACAGTGCGTAAAGTGTTGTTGTATTCAGTTGAATTAAAACATGTGACTAGAGCTGCCATGAACAATTGATTATTTGGTCCACATCTGTTTGGATACTTATTTGTTTAAGTCAATTTTGCAAACAAATCCGTACTTATTCTGTGATGCCTTTTCATTGGTATTATGTAAATATCTTTAGATTTTTTTTTTTTACTATTGGTCAACAAGAGTTTGTAACCCATGAATGAGTTGAGATTAGATTAACAAATAATGAAAATAACTGTTAGTCACAGCCCTGATAGGGTAGAGCAGAATATCAAAAATATTTATACATTTTATTTTGCAGAGGATATATTGAATATGCACCACGCGGGCTCAGCAGCTTATCGTCTATGTGCATTTTAAAGTGACTACACTTGAACAGGAAAGAACATCTCTTTCTCTTTCTCTCTCTCTTTATGTGCATATCTCTCTTGCTCTCTTTCATTTCATGAAGCAATGTTCCCGAAGCTCAGCCATTTGACAAAAACACATCTCGGTGTCCCAACCTTAAGTCTCCCTTCTTCGAGGATGTTTAGCACCAGTGGAAACGTTGTGACACGCCACAGTGTGTCCCTGAGACCACATGCTGTTGACAGGCTGGCGCTCCTGTCAGGAAACCTGTGGAAAACACAGAAGTGCACAGTGCAGTGTTTCTGCTAAACCTGCTGTTTTTAAGTTGACCTACTTTATAGCAAGATATATGATGTGTTTTTATGTTTATAAATTTTATTGGAAACATAAATTGGATATGCAGTATTCTGGCAATGTGTGCAGGATGTACTCCACCTTCTAACCCATTGAAGTATAAGTGGTATGGCTAATGAAAAGCGAATAGACAATATTCTGTGGTTCTGGTGTTACAAATAGATACTGTAGTATTAAACTTGTAAAGCGTCCGTTGTATTGTGTGAGATATGAGGTTTTCTTTTTTTAGTCATTTTCTTCCCTAAATGTCACCATAACATGAATTATGATATTCTCTGCAGCAGCTATTCGACGTAGAAATGGAAACAGTTCATCAAAATCCTGCACCGAAGGGACTCTCCAGTGATTTAGAATTGCACTTCCATTAAATTTGGGAGCTCGGTTGAAACTGAAGCAGTCGACATTGAGATACCTTTAACCCCTAAAATGAGTCTGAGCTGTGCGCACCTAAAACACTGGATCATCTTCCATATTGCAACTTCATATTAGATTTCCCTACTGGCCACATCTTCTCCAGACACCCAGTTTAAAAATGTGATGAAATGTCGAATGATATGAATTTTCCTGCTGACACTGAAGTAACTCTGAAATCTCTTCATTTTTTAATTCCCACAGAACCACAGAAGATCTTATAAATCCATTCCCCATGCCTTATAATATAAATGAGCAAACTGAACTTCAGGCTTAAAATCAGTACTTTTCCTTTTTAAAAATGTGATCCTAAAACTGATGCATGGATTTGTTTGGTTGCTGCACCGTAGCAGCCAGAGCCACAGGGTCAGCTGTCACCACCTTAATGTGTTTGTTTTTCTTTGCAGAGCTCCAGCCCTCAGACTGAAGCCCCAAAAGAAATCACAATGCCGTCCCCAAAACCACAACCCACAACTCAGCCGTCAGAAAACTCTTGGGCCTCCGAGGCTCAGAACGGCGGTAACGTTCCTGGGGCGACTCTCCCAACTATCGTTATCTCCCCCTGCGATCCCCCCACAGAACTGCCACAGGAGGCAGAAACAGAAAAGGCAACACAGATTGCTTTTCACCCTGACACTTCGAGTGCTGAAAACTGCTCCCAAGATAAAACAGAGGACTCTGATAATCCCTTAACCTCTCACTTTAAAACCATCTTCAGGGGACTGACCCGATCCAAGTCGCAGGAGTCCCTGTCCTCGACGAAAACCAGCGGTGATGGAGAGACGCCCGACACTCCACACTGCAGGCAAAACGGGAGCTCCCAGATGGAGAGCGCAGAAAGCCCATCGTGGCTTAATTTCAGTGCAAGGTCACACAAAAAGGAGAAAACATGTTTCAAGATGTCAGGTGGAGCCAACAAGACTAAAGCGAAGGAGCAGGGCGCTCTGCCTCGAGGGGACGACTCCCAAAGTCAGAGGAGCCAGGTCAACTGGGAGCAGCTGGAGGCGACCAAAGCAATATTTGACCTGCTCAAAGAAATATCTGGTTTGTTCAGTTTTCTTTTGTAAAACCTCCTTGATGGTGATGTTCATAGGAGGTGTATGTTTTAAACTCTGCAGTCCATTTATTAGAAATCATGGGTGCTTCACTGAGCTCAGATTGATTAATGCATTTAGACAGTCAGTTATTTCAGTTCTTCACAGCACCATAAGCAAATTAACATGGGGACTTGATATTTGCCTGAGAAAGCTAATCCTTTATGTCTTTATTAATCATCATGGGGTATTTTGAGATGAACTCACGGCTTGGTTAATAAGTCCTCTGGGTGGTGCATTCGTGTGCTTTGTGAGGAGCTCAAATAATCCATGATTGGCAGCTGGTGGTCAAATGGTATTATATTCACCAGTCATGTTGTCAACAGATGAATTAAAGATGATGGACAATGAGTAAACCCATGTGAGAAAAGGGGGGATGTTAATTGATGCGCTGGAAAGTTTGACTGTGTACTGTGTGTAAAATCGAGGGCTGTCAAAAAAGCTTTATCAGGAGCATCAATCAAGTCGTCTTTGGACTGCATCGTCATGTAATGTTAAGAGCCTCAGCAAAGACGTGTAATGAATCATCAACCTGACAGGCTTCACATTTAATGAAAACTAAATTGTTCTGTATTGACAAAAAGAAAAGAAAGAATACGTGCACATGTTTTTAAGACAGAGCTAATTCCTTTTGTGTCTTTACAGGAAACTCCATCCTCATTAATATATTTGATGCCATTCTGAAGCCCGTTATGCCCATCTTGAAAAAGTAAGTTAATTTCCGGCGCGTCTCCAGTTGTTTATTTCCTGGTCTATGAGAGTGACTTTATGACTTCCTCTTCAGGAAAGTGAACTCCTTCTTGAACAAGATGAACCCGACAGAGGCGCAGATGGCGGCGTACATCGACACCCTGCGAGACAAACAGTGGCCGGAGTGTCAACCGACGGCGCCTCGCCCTCCACGCACAGATGAGGAGAAAAACGAGGCCAGGGAGCGAGCGCACGACCTCATCAATGCCAGATGTAGGTGGACGTTGCAGGGAAGCGTCCAAGTTGTTTCTGACAGGTGGTTTACTCAATGTGTTTTCATGTCCTCCCTGTAGATTCAAACTACCTTGTCCTGAAGAAGACGGATGTGGAGTCGGTCTTTAATCTTTTCCAGGACAGTGAAGAAAACAAAACGCTGGTGTATGTGAGTGTCTGAACAGTTTCTCCACCAGTGTGTTATTTACTGCAGTCGACAAATCTTGCACTGACTTTCTCACTCTGTCTTTTTCAACAGATGCTTCTGTCGTTCCTTTTGAAGGAATTTTTTCCCAGTGATCATTCCCTGAGTGCGACTGCTGCTGCCTTACTGAAAGTGACCAATTCTACCAACTGATCTGTGAATCTTTGATGGCTTTTTTTTTTAATGGTACTTGTTTGACATTTTAAAATATGAAATTATTTATTGAATGTTTTAAAATGCCTTAGAATATTTGAGACCACTTTACGTCCATTTTCTTCATTCTTACCTCAGACATAATGTGAATTTTTTTTGTTTTAGTTTGTGAAGTTTAATAGTTTTTGTACATTTTCACTTGCCAACTTAATGAATCCCAGCTTTGCATTGTAAACTGTTATTGTAAAGCTCAGAGGAATGTGAAGTATATTTCATATTTACAGTTTGAAGTTCACTCGTCACGGTTTAGTCTAACAGATTTAGACTATTTTGCATCACTTTGAGCACTTTTATAGGGTGAGAGTGTTTGTATATTGAATGATTTTGACCAAAGTTTTCTAGAAAACAGAACATCTTGTAATCACTACTCACAATCTGTCAAAACATGGATTTGCACCACTGTCAGGGGAAAGCTGAAATAATGTTCATGTAAATAACTTGAATGAATTCCAAATAAAATATTTTAATAAATGACTTTTTTCAGTTACATGTTTGGCCTTTTGAATTTTTAATTGAGTGTAGACTCTGTACAAGACTCGGCGCAAATGGAAGATGTAAATTAGTTGCTGAAGCCAGCATCTTATTTGCTCCTCTGCAATATTTGTTTCAGTTGAGTTAAACAAGTTAATCCACCTGGGAGAATCTTGTAAGAGAAATATGAGATGTATTAAAATGATTAATGAAAATGCAATACTGTTTAGTCACCTTTATATTTTCCAATATAATATAGTACAACCAAATACAGGTGCAGAAGAACACAAACATTACTCACTTAGAAAATAATGTCCAACAAAGCTTTGTACCCACTGTTTGTCAAACTAATGCTTCAGATTAAAGGCTGAGCAACGTGACATGGTGTTCAGCTAAAAACGGTCAAAGTCAGCTCTGTTCATGTTTCTATAACCCTTAATGGAAAAGCTGTCTCTAATGCTCATGCTATTTAATTATGGAAGTGTAACAGAATTAATTACTCTGTTATTTTGGTCCTGGGCACAGGAGGAAGATTATCTGGCAGTGCAACAACATTATTTATTTTTATTTTTTATTATTCTCAGAAGTTCCTAGAATCAGGTAACGCACTACATGCCAAACTCATGAACAGAACAAAACTGGTTTTGCACTGATTCTGTTGTGAATTATAATATTACAAATCAGAAAAAGAAGAGCAGATGCTGTCAAAAAACAGAAAAGGCAGATTATAGTAAGAAGAAACAATCAGTTAGACTAAATCTAGAAAAACACTGCCCGATGCTGTCAAAAAAACAGAAAAGTGGCAATGATTATCAATGAACATATCAAGATAAAGATTTTGATACTGTCATTATAAACCTGGAAGTCAGGATCAACTTAAAAAAGAAGAAGAAATAGAACAAATTCATCTAACAAAAACATTCATTCACTGCATGGAAGAGTGTGCCTACAATAAAAATGTATATTAATCAAATATTACACATTACACACGTAGTACAACAAACAAAAGAAAATGAAAAATAAAGAGGGCACCTTCAGATAATGCTCCAATAAGGGCATTTTGAGAGCAGATAAGAGAGTCAACATTTACTCAGTTGCAGATGTGCAGATGTGACAGAATGCTGGGTGTTACGATGTCACTGTAAATGCCATGGAACTCTGCCAGCGGTTGCTGTAGCAACAGAATGTTCAACTAAAACCAACTGCTGGTGATGACATCATTTTCCCCAATCTTGTTTTAAAATTCAAGTGGAGATCCCACCATCTGTAAAACTCATCCGTAAAGATAGGCTATCACATATGGGGCTGGATTTCAGGGGAAAATGTGTGTAAAATGCTGCATCTAGAATATAAACATTGATGGAGCGGTGTTCACTCATGAAAATCATGGAGTCCTAGGGTTGAATATGTTACCCAGGTTGAGGACCATAACACGATGGAGAGTTGGAAAATGTTGCAAAATGTGAAAAAACATGTTATAGTGTCTTTAAAGTGCTCAGAAGACCGGAAAATAGAAATCTATCTGCTATCTGCTGAGGATAACGTGAAATCACTGGCATGTGTCTGAGTAGTCAGGGGAAAAAAAACATTAAACATAACATAAAACTCATTACAAATACAGCACTATAATAAAGAGTAGATTATTAATACAAATTGTTCTTCAGTTTAAATTAAAGATTAGTGCAGACTCCTGCTCAAGCTCCATTAATTTGCAGTTTACACATTTCATGAATATTTTGGAGATGTTAAACTAATGCATTTTATGTGTTAACAATGCAAATGAAATTTGTTGATAAAAGAAAAAGAAAGTGTTTGAAGTAAGATAATTTAATACCAATGAGGACTTGAGAACAGCTTTAGCAGCAGCTTTAGCAGCAGCAGCAGTGGTGGTACTATAGTAGCCTAGTATTCACAAGCGAATTCACAAGCATGTAAAAGAAGAAGTTCCTATTATGGAGAACGGCCCATTTTACTATTGTGTTACATGGTTATAATTGATGATACACCATTTATTATATTTTCTTTATTAAAGCTGGCAGTGTCCTTGAGCAGGACCCCTCAGCTCAGCCCACTCCTCCCATCCAGCAGGGGGCGGCTCTGTGAAAACCAGCAGCAAACCGTGAGCTGGGTTTAGTTCATCCAACATGGCTGCGCCCTGAAGGATGCTGCTGACAGCGTGAGGGGACAGGACAAGTGCCAGGTACGGTTATTCTGAGGTGAATTTGGCTGTTTGTGTGAATGAACATGGTTTGTCTGACTTGTTTTAAGGTGAGTGTTTACGATATTAACGACCACGTGGCGTTTTTTTAGCCCCATGCGGCTGTGTGTGTGCTGTGGTGGGTGTTATGTTGCTGCTGCGCGTCGCGTTTTTAAAAAAGTCTGTCTGATTAATTAGTGTTTTGAGGACGGATTTATGTTGTTCACTTTGTTTATCTTCTTCGTATCCGGCTTTCATCGCGCGGTTTGATTAATTTAAGAACTCCTCAGGGATAATGGTCGAAAGCCCTCCACCAGAGTCAAAGTCAAAGCCTCTACTGATGCTTCATGTTGACAATAGCGGACGCTGACAGTAGCCTATCATTGTGTGTGTGGATGCACTAAATATGTAGACTTGCAGACTGTTTATTACAGAAGTATTATTATACAAGTTAGATCACCACTGCAGTGGTAGCCTGGATAACAGCTGGGCTCTAATATTCTACTCTATAGGCTAATTGAAATTTTGGAAAGTACAAAATGCAACTGCTTGATTTTTGAAAAAAAGAAAGAAAAAAAATCTCAAGTGTCGCTCGAATTTCTATTTTATTCTTTTTTGTTAAAGATCCCAACATCTGAACGTTTCCACTCTTCGGGTTTTCAATTGGCTCACTAGCGTCATGTGACAAGTACCGTAAAGGCCGTAAAGGCGGCGCCACGCGCCAGTAAGAGAAGAAACCGTAAATTTGAATGACAGTTTTTCTTTGGTGTCCTACTAGTGACCTTAAACATAACGAGGGAAAGAATATATGATATGTGTTCATTTTTCACTAATGAGGCCTATGTGTTATTGTCTGAGTGCAAAGTTTACAAAAACGTGCCGCTAAACTGCTAGTAGGCTAGTCAAAATCTTGTCACATAGGCTAGCTTCATTTCATAAATGTAGCCTAGTAAATTATATATATTTTTTATTCGATTGGTCTATTAAATCTTAATCTTTGTCTAATTGTGTCCCATCAGCTTCCAAAACATAGATATTAAAAATATTAAAGGGACAATGAGGAGTTTTGGAAAAGTCCTGTTGTTTTCACGCTTTCCCGCGAACGCACCATGAATTCCTCCACCGCCCTCAAGACAGGATCTATTGGTTTCACTCATCAAGGATTAAAGTCAGAGGTTCAAAGAGCCCTTCAGTTCTCCGTCATTGGATAACGCTTGTATCCCACAAGGAAAATTTTCTCATTTGGTTTACAGCAGAGCAGAGTGTCGGAGAGACTCAGCATTTCCGCTGAAACAACTAATGATTGAGACAAAATGATATATTGATTACATTAAAAAAACCATTAACAATCTGGGTTAATTTCAGAAATTCATCCACATTAAGTCTATGATGACTAGTTTTATAATTATATATAAACTCCTCCTTGGCCCTTAAATCTTAATCTTTGTCTAATTGTGTCCCATCAGCTTCCAATATTAAAAATATTAAGTGTAATATTAGGCTAAGAAAACTTTTTTTGAATTGATACTCTTGAACATTGACATGTATAATTTGATTTCTTTTTGGTATCAGTGTATAATGTCCAAAAGATTTAAGAGCCAAGTTTTCAGAATGACCTGAGATAAGCTCTTGTCATATTCTGGACTGTCATGTTCCATCCTGATGGATGGACGGATGGATGGATGGATGGATGGATGGAAGGAAGGAAGGATGGATGGATGAATGGAAGGATGGATGGAAGGATGGCAGCTTGCACTACACTCTGGCTTGACAGTCTTGCTGGTGTCAGCGCTTTCTTTCATTGTTTCTTAATCATCGGCACATGAATCACACTCAGCATTTTTCACGGCAGACGTTTTAACTTGTCATAGCAGGAAAAGCACAGCTGGAACTAATTGCATTAACGATGGCTTCGTTCGGGCAGCTGTTGCAGTTTAATGCAGCAGTGAATCCTGTCATTAGTTACACCACTGTGGGGCTGCGACTGTAACTTTCTTGATTAATCATTTTGACTCTAAAATGACCTAATGCTATAAAACATGTTGTTATAATTTCTTTTAGATGGCATCTTTAAATGTCTTGTTTCGTCTGGTTAACAGTCCAAAACCAAAAGCTATTCAATTTACAATATAATGGGTTGGAAACAGCAAACATTGGCCAGTAATACCTAAATAAACTTACTAATTGTTTAATCAGTTAATTGTTGCAGTGCTACTGCTTCTGTTTGACACGTCTGTTTATCTTCATTTTTCTCCCCTGGTGATATCCATCTCCCAAAGAAGAGTCTGTGCTCTCCAGTTTGGGATCTACAAATTTAAATTATGTCTTAACTGGACATAATTAATCTTGAAGATGAATGAGGAGATGCTTTTCAATTAATGAATAGATTATATTTCCCCTAAAACTTTTTTTTTCTTTTGGCCCGGTTCCAAAACATAATCATCTGAGATGCTATGAAACTCAGCCACTGAAAGTCTCACTGGCTGGTGAGTGTGTGGATTAGGTTTTAGTTTAACCAGGCGCCTGTGAAGCAGAAGTTTGTTTGAGGTTCTTAATTAATGAGCCCATATTAAACCGAGGATAGCGACAGTAGTGAAGCATGGCCAAAGAGCTTGGCACTGCGGCTTCACGTAAATCTGGACATCCAGATCAACAGCCAGCAGGATGTGCATGAGGGAAGTTTTTAAAAAATGCTGCAGTCAAGCTATTTGGTGTCGGCTGCTGCTTCATCACCTCCTGTCATCCATTATGATCATAGCACACACAAACTTATCAGATATGACACTTAACCCATAAAAAGCTCATAAAAAAATTACCTATTTTAAATGAGATTATATTTGTGACAGCTCATCACTGTGAAAGTGTTATTTCACAGTCACAGATGGTTTAATTTGAATAATCCTAATAATGAAGATGATAATAATAGTGATGATAAGCAAAGGGGTAAAGATAGAGAGTATGTAAAAAAAAAAAAAGTATTTTCTGTTGCCAAGTTTAGGTTTTTTGTCTTTTCCTACTCAGATAATCACTCACAGATTGAGAATCACAGGTCTAAATTAGAGGCGCACCTCCACTGATGTCTCAGCTGATGCCAGTTACTGATCCAAACGCCTCTGATCATTTTTTCATGCGAGGGTAACGCGAGGATAGCCGGATAGGTGAAAACTGGATCTGCGGTCGTCCTTTGAATAATGAATATACAGTAACTGATCAAAGAAGCGCTGAGTTTTATAATGACATTGACGCAGGAGCAGCGTTGTGTTTTTGTGAACTGGTCAAGGGTGGTTGATGCAGCGGTAGCTTCGTGCTTCCACGGTCTGTGACCACAGGTTTCCAGCTCATGGTGTAAAAATAGCTGAGTCATTTCTAAACTGCACATCCTTTGCAGCAAAAGTCGAGATCTGATTTGTAGATTTCTTGCAGCTGGAGTGAGTCAGTTTTCACCCCTGTTAATTCTGGTGTCCATCTCCAAGTTCACTCACCCTCATCCACACCGCTATGAATTAATCATATAACTTTCCCGATATTCTGAGTATGAGGGCCGGCTGCAGCAGGAGGAGGAGAGCAGATGGCTCCAAAGTTCAGTGTTTACTGTCACGTTTTGGCTGCCGTCACACTTGGCTCCCCCGTTTCCCTGCTTTAATTCTGAAGACTGAATTTTGTAATGTCAGAGTCTTGTGCATCCACATGTCTCCTTGAGATGGCTGTGGCGCTTCTCCACTCTCTGTGTGTGTGTGGGTATATAATCTCCATCTGTGACCGCATTGCTTTTTCACCCTCTCCTCAGACATTGTGGCTGAATATTGTCAACAAATGATGATTTTATACCTATACATCTCCTTTTTTCCCCCCTTTTGCACATATAAATCATGACTCCAGCGTTAAAACTGAACTCGTCCTGTCGTGGATCAGAAGATAAAAGTCACCGTTGAGCTTCTAATGTAACGTTAGCCTGTTTTGTGCTGCACCAGTTGGTGGTTTTGATGTGCTTTGTGCTCCGGCACCAGGAAAAAAAAGCTGACAGCTGTGTAGCCACATCATATAAAACACTCTGCCTTCCTGCAAAAAACATTAGGAAATGATCTGAATTTAGTCATGCTTTCCCTTTTTCCATCTCTGCTGTTTAAACTTAGCAGCTTGAGATTCCTCATTGTTGCCGTTTGTCAGATTTTATTTAAAGCAGAAGCAGTTTGTAACTCATTTTGTCTTGCCGCTGAAACATGAGGGCGAGAGGGGAATGTAATTCGGGCGAGTCGGTAAAAACGACCTCCCTGGGATTTGATCACAGGCAAGACGAGATAATGCATGCAGGGAGTTTGGGCCGGGAGTCATCGCTATTCAAGTACAAGGTCCCAGTTTGAAGTGGAGCTGCAGTGATGGGCACATGCTGCTTCAGTAGTCAACTTTTATTTTTTCCCCCCACACAACAGCAGAGGAGAGGACGGCCGCTGCTCTTATTAACTGACTTGCTTTTTGCACTGCAACTGCTTAACAGGGAGACAAGTGAATTGATACAGTTTGTCAACCACTCCAAACATTACAGTCATATTCCACAACCGTAGACATTAATAAAACAACCTCCACCCTCCCGTGAAGAATTCGACAATTTTAAAACCTGGCCGCAGAGATTTTCTTGCATCCAGAATAAGTGAGGTCGGGCAGCGATGTTTTGGGTAATAAGTCCCAGCTCGCAGCCGGCGCGTTGCTTCATAACAAAAGTGGTGGGATGAGGTTGAGTTCAGTGCTCAGTGCAGGGAAACAAACTGCTTGGAAATATTATTGTGTCTAACTGCATAAGAAACTCAAGCAAACAGCCTCGCAGCACAAGTACAAAGTACATGTTGCATGTTTATTTCGTCATGGCTGGATCGCTGTAATACTTCGTATGTTTATCGACCGGTCGTTGCTCCATCGCCTGCAGCTTGTACAGACTGCAGCGGGTCGTCTCCTCACTGGTACGTGTAAGTGCAGCCACATCTCTCAAGTCCTGTCCTCACTTCACTTCACTGGCTCCTGGTGTAGTTTAGAATTGATTTTAAGATGTTATTGATAGTTTTTATTTTTTTTCTGGTGTTCTGCACTTAAATGTTGCTGCCAAAGCACTGAGATCAGCCAGTCAACTGCTGCACTAGGATGAGGACCAAAGGCGACCAAGCCTTCAGTGTGGCCACTATAAGCTCTGGATTAGCCGGCCCTGGCACATAAGATCGGCCCAGACCATCCTGGTCTTTAAGTCTTATCTTGAGACTCACTTAGCATTTAACTCAGGTTGAGCTAGATTCACATAGATTCTTTTTTTTTTAACGTTGTATCCACTTGACAGTACAATGCCTTACAATACAGTTTGACTTGACACAGAGCTGTTGTGTATGTGAGTATGCAGGAATAAGACGTTGATGCATGTTTACAGGTGTTCAGAAATGGCCGTTGTTGCACCAAGTTTCCACGCATGAGTTTACCCGAGTAAGAAAAACAAATTTGATTGGCCGTTATCGAGCGGGCTGCGGGATATTCAATGTTTGGGGAGAGTGTCTCAGACGTTTGACTGACAGCTGACGGATCCAATATCAGTGGCTGGTGAATCATGAGCAGGGTGACGTATAATTTGTGCGCCTGCATTAACCAATGCGGGGGAAAAAATACCACACTTTCATCCCAGATTTACTCGAAAATAGAATTTTGCACAAAGTTTGGGCTCCATCGTCTGATAGATGAGTTATTACACTAATGTTGGGACCCACAGTGGACTCAAATTCAATTTTCTTTTCTATACAGCTTTAAGGGATGTGCGGAGATTAGATGTCTAGTTTAGGAATCAATATGTCCTCTAACAGAAAAGTAATGCTTAATTATTATGATTGATTATTTATGGATGCACAATGTTATTCGCACAACATTAATATTGGCTAAAAAAAGAAAGTTATCTTCAGATATGAACATTCATGTGTGTGTGACAGTGCTAAATGTTAACTATCTATCTATATGTCGGGTGTATTGATTAACTGACATCACAGTACTCTAAAATATCTGACACAGACGACAGAATTGCTATTTGCTATAATTGTAAAGCACCGGTGATGCAGCGTCTGTATCTGCAAGCACATCATCACAATAAGACTAACAGGTTAATTATGAAGCAGGAGAACATGTTCTACTCTTCAATAAAAAAACAGATGTGAATAATACATAAGTATTCATATCAGCAATCGGCCGAAATGAATGTGAAAACAGCAGCACCATTTGTTATCGGCAAAAATTCAATATCACACATCCCCCGTGGTTCTTTTCTCACTTGATATCAGTTTAAACATCGCTGGGCTTCGGACTGGTTGCAAAAACAAAACAAGCATTTTCAAGTTATCATCTTCGGCTCCAGGGGGGCGACGGCCATTGGCATGTTTCACTGAAGTTACTAATGCAAAAAGTTAGTGGATGGATTAATCTCTGGAAGGTGTTGTGAAAAAAACAAGCTGTTGTGCTGATGGAGAGATGTGATGGTGTTGAAGGGTGAGAATCTGAAGACGGTCACAGCTGGAAACCGCTGATATTGTTGCACAGGGAGCAGTTAAAATTCAGTGTCTTTTCTCATGTCACACATCTGACCTAACACAACGTGAAGTCAGTTGTTCAGAAAGTTACAGAAATGGGTTTTAGATTTTTTCTTTTTTTTAATAATGCAAGCTCAAGTCTCTGGTCCAAAGCTGGAGGAGCAGCCTCAGACCAAAATACACAAGTAATTGAAGAGGGGTGTTGCTTAGTGTTGGTTGTAATAAGCACTAAGGTTCAACCAACATCTCATTAATTTAGAGAGGCATTGTAGAGCGCCTGGCTGTCTTCTCCTTAACAACATCCTGTTTATAATCACACCCTCACGCTCGCACCATTCAGGCCTGGAAGTTTCCCACTGCAACAGCTGTAATGATGCAAACTGAAGATGCAAAGATCACACCAGAGATGTTCCAATTACCAGCCCACGTCTGCAGCCCCCGGGCCGCTGCTGGAACGTATCGTAGCAGATAAATGTCAGACATCTGTATTGCTGTATGTGTTGGCCAGAAATGCAATAATATGTTCTCTTTAATCCCATTCGATACATTTTTTCATCACAGTTTTTAACATTTATTGTAAAGAATAAGGATGAAGCGTCTTCCCACTTCACACGCCAGTGTATGGATCAGTTCAGTGTTGGTTGTGTGCATGCTTGAAGGTATGTGATTATTTTTTGGGCCTGCAGACTGCAGAGCATACTAAACACAAGAACCGTCCACCCTGCGGTTTTGATGAATACTTTGGCACACATTGAACGCCTCCCTGCACACATGCACACACACGCGCACACAAAGTATTGGCTAAATGTTTGATTAATTTAAATTGGCTCATCAGAATTTGTTTTTCAAAATAACTACTCTCTGCTTGTTTTGTAGTTTTTAACCAGATGAGATCTGGTTGCAACATCAGCCTGTTTGATGTAAAAATGCATTTGTTCCTGAAAGTGTGCAAGATGAAGAGTTGTTTATTTTCTGAAACGCGCAGATTAGCTCCGCGCTCGGAGACGCGAGCCCTGTAGGTTTCGTATCTGGATGGAGCAGGTCACGCAAGTTCCCTCTGTCTGTCTTTTGGGATCATTCAGACTCTTCTTGAGTTCTACGTTTTATTTGACTGGCCTTTAGCACTTGGCATTCAGCAATCAATAGCTCCAGGGCCAGAGTTTGATGGGATGAATACTAATGCAGTGGATCAGCATTGGTGTATCACTGGCTTCTCTATAACTTAATATCTGACGTTATCTCTTAATCTTATCGAGAGCGTCTCTCATGTGACTCAGTGAGTGATCACGGCTTAGTGCATTTGTTCTGTTTGGTGACTGCATTAGGCTCATCGATTACGGTTAATCTGCGGTTCCTAAATCATGACGTGGCGCCATGTAAACAAATGCTTCATCCCAGAGTTCCCTGCTGCGACGGAAAGCCCTCCCCGTCCGCCTCATTGTGCTGTTAACAGAGATTTAGTTGTATTATGTATTCAAGGACACCAGTCGTTCATTGCGGCTCTAATGATATTCAAGCTTTTTTTCTCTGTAAAGATGAGCAGAAACACAAAATTGCAATTACTGTTTTAATATGCATGTTCTCATTTTCTACGAGCATCCAGGGACTTCAGCTGCCTCCAGGGCCTTTCCCTCGTGTTAATCTAAAATTTGTTTGGCAGCAGGGTCGCGCGGTGGTCACAGAGACCCTCTTCAATGTGAAGTGCACCGCCGTCTTATTGCGTATTCTCGGCCTCTCATCTTAATGTCTCATGTCAAATATAAAGGTGAATGTTGCCACTAGATGGACTGTCAAACTAAGACTTGAATAAAAACCAATTGTCGGAGCTGTTTTAAGTGTCAAAGGAAGATAAGAATGAATTCAGGCCCCTTCCTTGCAATTTCAAAGAATACTAATCATGGTTTCAGTTTGGAAATGGATTCTGGCAGGTTTTATCTCTATAAAGAGACGGAAACAGAGTG
The DNA here is from genome assembly GCA_030347415.2 of Decapterus maruadsi. Classification (NCBI taxonomy): domain Eukaryota; kingdom Metazoa; phylum Chordata; class Actinopteri; order Carangiformes; family Carangidae; genus Decapterus; species Decapterus maruadsi. The sequence goes on from CM064903.1 coordinate 13,386,230, forward strand.
GTTTTTTCCACAGTTAAGACTGAGTGATGAGACTGGAATAAAAATATGTTGGTCCTTATCAGATTATCATAAAATTAAACCTCCAGGAGGGGAAATGCGTATCAAGTAATGGATCACACATTTCAAACCTAACCTGTGATAGAAGCCCGCGCCAGTAAATTCACTATCTCGACCAAAATCGTCCTAATTAGGGCCGGGAATTATCAGCAGAGATGTAAATACCATGTCATCACAACACACGGAGGAAAAATTTACAGAAGAAGTAGAAGAGAGCGTGCTACACTTAGAAAATCCTCTATCGCCATGTTTTGGGGGGAGCAACATGATTTTAGAGAGGGACCTTCGGTGTAAGTTATTCCCACTCACACCTCTCATTCCCTGTCACCTCTCGACTGTTAAATCTTTACAGGAAAAAATGGCAGAAAACCCCAAAATATATGTGTAAAAAAAATCCGATTTCTGCATGTGTTTTGTTTTATTTTGCGATATTTCCCCCTGTGGTCTAACACCCAGGAAATAAAGGGATCAGTGCCGAGGTGTAAGTGGTATGAGAACATCCCAGGTGGTATTTACATTGCCCTGTTGTCTTCCTCTGTCAGAATGTAAAAACACGACTGTGGCGCCGTGATATCAGCTCTGTGACACCACAGTTAGCACAGCAGCGCTTTGAGCTAAATACCAACACCAGCGTGTCGTGCATACTCATGACGGTGCTGAAATGTTGATGTTTAGCAGATGTCATTGTCGTCATTAACATTCACTAATCAACACTCAACACAAGTACGGCTGAGGCTGCTGGCAATGTCATTAGTTTTGCACATTTAATCGTCAAATTATGTTAAAGGAATCACCCAAGTAAACACAATTCATCAAGTGGAGAGCATTAATTTCGTGACAGTACATTTATAGTTGTTCCCTCTACTTCAGATGTAAAGTCAGGGATCACCCGCTGCGTCAATAGGATTTGTACAAACACTGAACATTGAATAGCTTGTGCAGGATTTTGTACCAGCCCGTCTGATAGATATAAAGACTGTCCTGAGAATAAGGGCAGTACGGCTCTGACCTTGTTCATGGCCTCAGATAAAAAGTCGGGGGGGATCACCGGAGTCATCAGGATTTATCCACTGGGTGTCATTGATGTACGTGACGGAGGTTTTACTGCAATTCATCCAACAGCTGTTAAGACATTTTCACTCAGTCAAACCACATCAACCCCAGGAAAAGTAAAGTAAAGAAAAGTGAAGCGGGGGTCGTCAAAGTCATTATAATTCATCATCTGGGTGTTGTTAATATCTGCACTTAGTTTAATGTCAGTCCAGCCAATAGCTGGTGAAATATCTCAGACGGGACCAAAGCAGTGGATCAAAATACTAAGGTGATAAATTTATGTCCAAACGTCCCATCTGCCATAATTAAACCAACTTATTCCAGTTCCTGAGTCTAAAATGAGCACAAGTATTTGCGTTGGTAATAAAACACGGCAGTAGCTGGAGTCTGGTCGTCAGGACGAGGGAACAGTGATGGAGAAACATAAAGCGACCACATAAAGCCGCCCTCGTTGAAATGAAATGCCAGAGGTGAGGGACAGTTTTAGTGACGCACAGTTAACATGTTAGCACTGCATTTACACTCAAATGAGTCTCCGTCTATGTTTTCATTGATAAGATAATAATGTTGGAGCCTTCATTTCATGCAACACGGAATCCGTATTAGTAGAAAATATTTGACATCATTTTCTTCACTTATTCGTTTTTAATTTGGCGGAGATGTGAAGACTGGAGGATAGATAACGTGCAACAAAGGTTATTTAATCAGACTTGACTGTGTTGTTGCAGGTACAAAGCCCGATCCCACTGAGGAATCAATTAGTATTCTGCTTTTATTTCACACTGCAGTAAAGGGAAGAAAAAAAATAGATATGAAAGACATAAAGAGAGGAAGACCTGATTTCCTGTGGGCTGACGCAATGTCAGTATCATTTATACTGAGGAAGGTCTGGGACTCTTTCAAACTAAAACGACCTCTTTAACACCAGTTCTTCCATTTTTCAAGACTGTCATTTTTCCAGAGGATCGATATCTGTAACCTTGACTTATCAGTAAATAAGAGATTCAGAGGCATCACTGCTGTCGGCCACCATTTGCCTCTGTAATGAAGACTAAAGTGAAAATAATAGCCCACAAACAGCAGCGGGCTTCGGCTGCACAATTAAGCTCCGTGCTCTTTAATAGCAAAACTGATTAATTTCTTTAATCAACGTCGAGCTTTATCCTTGAAGCGCAGTCACTTTTAATTACGCTGAAACACACCTACAAAGGTGCTGTTAACCGTCCTGCGAGAAAAAAAAAAAACTCTGAAATTTCACATAATAAAGAATTGGTGATAAAAAGTGTAATGAGTTTTTACAAGGTGGGGTCTAGTTTCAGATTATCTTTTCCCACAGTGCTTTACCTTAGACCTGCACTGCACGTTATCATGAAGGGTGAGGTTTTCCTCCAGCTTCTCCCCTGTGTGCTCAGCTTTATTGACATGTTTACCTCTGTCAAAGGTGTTGTGTTTCCGCCCCTCATGGTTTGTTTGACAGGCTGCAGAGAGAGCTGGAAAACTTCCAGATGCTTCAGACGTGTTTTAGAAACAGTGGCTTGGATCTGGAGTTTACATTTTGGGGGCGACTTACAAACCGAAAAAACCACATGATGTCCATAACATAACGTTTAAATCCTAAGGGAATAATTACACAGGCACGGACCATTTTTATAGGGATAAAATTGTTTGCTGCAACAGCAGTTTGGATAATTTGGAGAATTGTCTAACATTTGCAGTGGCTTTCACTCTGTTATACCTCGCCTCACCTTCCCCCTTTTATTATTAAGTAGTAATTTAAATGCTGGCTTTGTGGCGTGTCATTTATCAAGCATGTTTTAACAAAGTGCTTTTACGCTGCAACTCTGCGCGGCCCAAACAAATTGCTCCTTCTGTGTGCTCCTTGTTATCGACAACACTGTTGCCAGTAATTGCCGCAGGAATGTAATATTCAGCCTAAAGAGCAGCTCCAAATTGTCTCTGTTCCTTCCAAATTACTGGAGCTTTTGATTTGATTATTCACAGCAAAACATTAACCCGGCTCTGATTGAGGCTTATTGTGCAGCCTTGGACCATGTTTCCTCCACCGCACAGTTAATGCCGCTTTATTCCTTGAATCTAATGTAAATTCAGCAGTCTGAAACCTACTGTCAGCGCAAGTTACAACGCCTTATGTAGGTCAATTCTTTCTCAGCATCCACGGCTCGGTCCTTGTGATGAGTGATTTCATTTTTTTTATTTTTTTTTTTTTTGCGAGGGGAACTGCGGTTTTATTATTCATACTCCAACAGAGATTGGAGTTGCGGTGCATTAAAGCATGACGTTGTCATTTCCCCACTCTGAGAACTGTTATTCCCTTCGCCCCAAATTGGAATTAAACCCAACACTTGATGCCTGCCCTAATTGTTTTCCTCCCGCTGCCACAAACTCTCTCTGGATGTACAGTATGTCATTTTAATGCTTGATATATCTTTTTTTGTGCGTGTGGCGACCTCCCCACCACCATAAACACAACAGCTCTTTCAGTGGTTATTATTCCACCACGGCTTGCCTGTTAAGGATTCATGAGTCGCTCTGTCATTGTTTGATAACAGAAGTGGATTTTCTCACTTCAGATTTAACGCTTACTGTTGTCTGCATCTTCTAACTGGCTCCGAAATTGATCTGAAGTGCAACACGATGTTTTTTTTTTCTTGCAATGAAGTAGCTGAGCACATTAGGTGAGTAGCGTGAAATTGACCTCTGAAGCAGTGGTGTATGCGAGTTACATTGCGAAGACAACTATTGAGGTAACTCAGGCGAAATGGATTGTATTCGTGGGACTTCTTTGCAGTATGCATATCACCTTTAATGCCCTTACAAATATTGCCTCATGGTGGTTGCACTTTAACGGCTGCTGGATAATCAGCGGCCCAGATAGAATCACAACTTTTCTTGGGAGCAGTTTCTCCCTGTTTGTTGCTGTAAAGCAGCATGAGGTCCCATATATCTTTTTGGTACTGTCTCCTCTGTTGATCTAATTGGATACCCTCTGTTGCCTACAATGAATCATTGCTGGACCTCTTCTCTCCCCCTGAAGTACTTATTTTTATTGAATGCAGGGTTCCCTTGAATCACAAGCCTCAACCTTAAAACTTGTATTTGTCCCTTGGCTCCAGTCATTGATCTTTTTTTCCTCTTATGTTTTTTAGAGCTGTGTCAGTATCACTTCTAATCCAGCCGAGGATTATCGTCCCGCTTTTATGCGTCCAGTCTCTCCGGAGAAAGGCCGCGAGTTCAGGCCTTTCCTCCCACTCCACTAATTGACTCTTAATTTGGTAAATGCATTTTAAGGTGGAATGAAAAAGCCGACCCCCTCTTTGAGTGCTCACATGGGGACGACACATCCGTCCATCCTCTGCAGCCTCCTCTGCCCTTGACTCTTGACCTCTGTTGATGCAGCAGCAGCAGCAGCAGCAGCAGCAGCAGCAGCAGCAGCAACACAATGAATGGAGGCGTTTTGCCGTGCACCCCACGATTTTTTTCTGTGAGGACTTTAAATCCTACCAGTTCTTAGGCTTCCCCAGAATGGCGAGCATCTCGCTCGGCTGCTGATCCACACACTCTGTGCACCTTCGGGAAAGTGGCTCCAACTGAGCCAATCGAAGGCAAAGATTTTTTTAATTACTCGCCCGCTGCAGAATGGAAAGCCACGGCTTTAGCCCGTGGGTATCAGTATCGAGCGGAGTGTATGATGTTTTAATGAGCCCGGTGTGTAAATGATTTGTTGCAGTAGTGTATGCTTGAAAGGCTAATTTGTTTGTTTTTCTGCTGGGTTTTCAGTGAATGGATTCTTAGTCGACTCGGGGGCAGATTTGAGGCTTTCCAGACAGACCAGGATGTCAAAGATCTCCAAGGCAGCGAAGGCTGTGAAGAAGGTGGATGTGAGCGGCGTAATCCGGGCCATAGTGAGGTCAGGACAAGCAGCTCCGGGTCCCCCGCTCGGCCCCATTCTGGGACAGGTAAAATTACTTCCAGTTTCACTACATGTTCCCTCTGTTCTCTCTGAGTCATCACAAGTATTAACTGAATTGCAGGAGCGGGGGCTTCTTTTTAACAAGTCACCTCCTGCACACACGCAGTTCTCGTTAACCATGAGACAACCTGATCCTTCCTCACTCTCTGCTCAGCCACCTCGTCGTGCATCTGCACCACCGCCGTCATCTCCTCCCGTAGCCCTATTCATATTCCCATTCTTATTCTAGTCGCACAGCTCCATTGTGCAGGTGGGTGCCGCCACACTCAGCCTCAGCCTGCAACTGTTTTCTCAGTTTCCGGGCCAGAGACACTAACACCTCCATCTTGCAGCAGCTGCCCATATACATTAGCCTCACACTTTACAAGCCAGCTGATGAAATGTGATTGAACCTGTGAAGGTTTTGTCTTAAATTCTTGTATACTTCTCTCTGCTCCAATTGCTCCGGAGAGACAGCCGAGGTTGTCTCGTTTTTTTTTATTGCTCGGGGATGCACCACTACAGGTTTTTCCACCACCATTGCCAATTCCAACTAGAGAAATTTATGTTTTGGCCGGTACAATAGTAAAAGAAGTTAGAAGGTCTCCTGCACGGAGCAGTGAACAAAGACGATTTGGAGTAAGTGGATAAAAAATAACTGTGGCTGAATTATTCTGTGCAGTAAAAGAAGTCATTTATCTGTATTTAAAAACAGTTAAATACCGATTTAACTATCCGTTCATTAACCTCGTTTTACTTTGTTTCTAATCACACAAATGCATTCTCTTGAATTTATATTTCATTTTATACAATAAAGGCACAATCTCCTTCTGCTTTAATGGTCATTCAGCTATTTAAATTTGATTGTCCTTTGCAAGATTGAATGAAAGCAACCCTGTAGCTCGTTCTGTACATACTAATGATCTAGTTAGCCTCCTTAATGGACAGTACTCATCAGCCTCGGATGCCGTTGCTCTCTTTGAATCCGGATCAATTCTCGCAGTTAATTCATCTCTGTGACTTAATGGCCGACAATGGAAAAGTGAGCACAACAGACAGGGGCCGGGAGCCACACATGATTAATACTAGCATGAAAAAACAAATGTTTAGGTGCCAGAAAGGAGTTGAATGATGCGTGAATATCATACATTCTCTTATCTGACGTCGACGACACTAACGGTGCCAGTGTCATTACTTTTATCTTCCCGTCCAAAATGAATTACTCGGCTGTCACCAGCTGCACAGCCTTAACTCTCAACACCAAATCACTTCATAACTGGAAACCTCATCTCCCTGCCTCGCTGGGACTTGGACGTAGTGCCTGGAATTTCTAATATTAGTTTCAGGTAATTTTAAACTAGTTTGTCCTCTGTTTTTTTTTTTTTTTTAATATTATTTGTCAGTTAACATTTTGGTCTAGATGCTGAAATAAGAAATCTCCCAATTTCCCAGAGACCAGAAGAGATGTCTTTCAATTAGCTTTTCTCTTTAAAACTCAAAACCTTGCCAGAATCGTTTTTGAATAATATAACATAAAACTTGTCACAATTCAGAAACTGGAACATATTTATCATTTTTGCTTTAAAAAATCACAAACTACAAATCAATTGCCAATTATTTATCTGATTATTTGACCACCAGTAGTTTCAGCTCCATCACTCTGCTCTGATTTAGTCGGTGCCGTCTGTCCAATGGTTTCTGCTCCCGCTGAGTTTTATTCATAAAGTAATTCAACCTCTCACAGCCCTAGCGCTTTATACTCTCCTCTTCTTCCCCCGGCTCTGCTGAGTGTTTCTCTGTCTTTTAACTCACCGTTTTGGTTTCATGGGCGACAACTTAACTGTGTCGGTTCACTCTCGCCATTCCTAGAGTGTGTTTTCGGTCACAGCAGGCAGCTGGAAAAAAGCCCTCTAAAAAAGCTCTAAAACCCCACTTTACACCGTGCGCCCAGCACCAAACAGCTGACGCAAAATGGCGACTGGCTGGTGAACACAGTGGAACATTTAGCTGCTAAAAAGCCAGATGTTTCTCCCTCACGCGTTGGAGAGCAATGTGAAGTGAAAGAGAGTAAATGCTGGATTTGATCAGGCGGCAACAAACATGACTCCAAATGTGCAGTCAGGCCTCTAAAACACATTTTCACACAGACAAGTCACAGCCTCATGAGATGAGAGAGAACATGCCCCCTCAAAATCAATGAATTTTATCATTTTTCCCCAGATTTATAAAGAAGAAACTGAAATATCACATTGAACAGACCCTTCACCGTGATGGATTTTAGCTTTTAGGCTCTTTCTCTCATGATGTTTCTACACCTTGACTGGACTCCACCTGCGGTAACCGATTGGTCATGATTTAGCAGGACACTCATCTGTCTGTGTGAAGTCCCACAGCTGGCGACACATATCAGACCGACCAGGAGGAGGAGGAGGAAGGAGCTTCCTGCAGAGCTCAGAGACACGACTGTGCTGCTGAGCCACAGATCTGGGAGGAGGCGACGAAACATTTTCTTCTGGACCGAAGACTCCCCGCAGCGGCATCCATAATTCCTTAATGGAGGAAGTTTTGAACAAACAGGTCTTTTCCTAAAATTGGCTGCTGAGACAACCTAGCAATTTGGGCAGAAGAGCCTTGAGGAGAGACGTGACCAAGAGCCCAATGGTCAGTCTGGCCGAGCTCCAGAGAACCTGCGTGTGTGAGACTTATTGCTCTTGGGAAACCTCATTGCAGCAGATTTCTTTTTTGTTACCTTCCCCAGATCAGTGCCTGAAAACAGTCCTGTGTCTGAGCTCTGCAGGCAGCTCCTTTCTTCCTCAATGCTGGAATACCTTGGCAGCTGTGAGACCTTATATAAACAGATGTGTGTGTGCATTTTCAAAATCATTTTAGATCAGCCGAAGCTACCACAGGTGGACTCAAACAGTCAAACTGTAGAGACATCTCAAAGATCAAGAGAAAACGGAGGAAGCCGAGCTGGACTTGAAGATTCATGGTAAAGGGTCTGAACTGCCGGCATCAGAGTGATATTTCACTTTTTCCTTTTTATTAATAGATTTACAGGAATTTCTCTGAGATTCCGCCTTCAGTTTGCGACGGTAGCTTCACTGCCGAGGGGAGAAATACCACGGGTAGTAGTTACGACTCTAACAGCTCTAATACACCAAGACATTTTTATCCAACAATAAAGTGGAGGATCTATGCTTTAATCTCATCCCATTTCAGCATCTTTTATTCCTGCTCAGAAATACAGTAGCCAGGATTTAACTGCTGCCAAGTGAAGAGACCGTAATAACCCAATTTTACCGTCTCTGCGCTGTTTACCAGTTAGATACATAATTGATTTTTAAGATTTTTCACTGATTGCATTTAAAGATCAGCTAAAGCTTCCCTCCCCTCGGATGCAGTGGAGGCCGCTGAGCCGCGGAGGAAGAAAGAAACTCACTCTCCCTCAAGGTCATGGAGTTTTTCTTCTTGGCACTTTTTTAAAATAAGGGTGACACTTCAGTTTTATACCCTGTTACTGGATTTTAACATTATGTGCTGACACATCTTAAAAGCAGTGATCCTGACTGACAGAGAGTGGGTTTTTTTTTTTTTAAATGGCAGCCGCCAATAAGCAAACACAAAAACTCCAAAACAGTCATAAATGTTTGAACAGTCCATCACGTCTCTCCCGTCAAATGAAACATGTCAGTGTGACATGTTAGCGCTGATGTTTTGAGCATCAGTGGGTGTGTGTTGTATTTTTGGATGTTCATCCCTCTAAAAAAAAAACAACAAAATACGAAAACAAACAAAAAAAACCAACCCACAACACTGTTTCCTTTCCCAAAGAGACTATATGGCTGGAATTTGATTGTTTGGAAGAACGTGAAATGTGCGACAGCTTGAGATGACACACAATCTAAGAATAGTGGTTTTTCTTTACCAACTCAAACCAAGCATCGTCTTTACTGCCCGTATCTGTTTTGTGCGGCCGTTTCCAACCTTCAAACATGCGCTCCTCGCTCTTTCCTACCCACATATTACAGAAGTAGCCCATGTTAAATTATGGATAAAAGACTCGGTTGAAAATACTTTAAATGTTAATTGGTTTAGATTTTTCTCACTTGGACTCTTGGAGACTTTTCTAAAACATCCCACTCAGTTTCACATCTCTGTTCTTTCTTGTATTTCTTTCTCTCTCTCTCCACATTTTAATGTTCTCTAGTCTTCTTGTTTCTGATTTCATCACCTTCTGCATTAGCACAATATAAAGGCAAATGTATGCCTGCCTGCCTCACATCTGTCAGCTCGCTCACACTTTTCACAACTCCTCTCTTTGTCTAGTTCTCTACTTTTATTTGTGCAATTTGATTTTATACCACGCTGTATTTCTGTTTCACATCACTTTCAAAGGCTTATACGATACTTTTGAACAACATAAAAGAAATCTTGCACGTCGGTGCATCAGTAAATACGATCCAAAATGTGTTACCCCGAAAAAAAGGACGATTCTACATTACTTGCATTTGTTATATTTTCATGCTAATACTTTCATGTTTTATGCATGGCGCTTATAACTTGCAAGGCGGTATTTCTACACTGCGGTAAAAATATCCAAATACTTCCATAAACTGTACAAAGAATAGATCCATCGCCTCCGTTCAGAACAGCAGCGAAACCTCAAATTTGAAGAGCTGGGATCTGCAAACTGTGTGGGAGTTGTGTTTTGTTAATTAACTTGAACGATTCAACTCTGCTTCTTTTTCTGTTTTAGGTTTTTTTTTTTGTTTAATTTAGTATAATTTCAGCAGCAGGTGCGAGTCTAACATCTGAGCCCAGCATTAGTATGCGTTTGTCTCCGGTATTGCATATCATATGATATGAGTCTCAGACTGTTTTGCATCATTTCTGTCTCATAGAATACACTTTGAAGTTCTCTGCGATCGCTGTGGTGCTGATGGTGTGTGCTGTGATGAATCATTTAGACATCTGTCTGTTAAATGTGGCTCTGGCTCCGGCTGACTAGGTGGGTGTGAGCTCGCAGGCAGACTGTAGCTGTCGCCGCGTCAGGGGCAATGAGGTGAGATGGGTTGTAAACCGAGTGCTCAACCAGGCAAAAAACAAAGCCATATGTTTGTCTAGAGGTGCCTCCTTTTTGGACTGTTTGGGATGTCATTGTTGTCGGGGCAGCATGTTGTGTTGTGTATACGCTCGTCTCTCTCCGTTTCCCGCGTGCCATCAAGCACCAGAGTGTGTGTAGCAGCAAACAGTAAATAAATGGCAGGCGGCAGCAGCTCTGCTCTAGGCGATGGCCCCGGCCCTTTAATCTTAGCCAACCTCTCCTCCTCGGGTTTTTTTTTTCTTTCCTTCTCCCCCCGCTGTCTCTGACTAACCACCCTTGACAGAGGAAGTGCAGAGAGGTAGGCTGCCTGTCGGCTGCGGGGCAAATTTAAACAAACGAGAGAAATAAAAGAAGGAATGAAAGACAAAAAACAGAAAGTGACAGCTTTGGTACAGGAGAGTAATTACAGGCTGGAGTGAAATTAGCACAAGTGAATGGAGGGAAAGAATAGAAAGAGAGAGATGGAGGGTGGGGGGGCATCTGCAGAAGAATAAAGAAAATAGGAGAGTGGCTGGGGCAGGTTATGAGCGTCTGTGTGAGCTGAGAGAAAACGCTGAGCATTGTTTCCAGAACTTAACAGGTGTAACAAATTCAGGGAGGTAGTCATTTGCAGAGGCGGCGGCTGCCTATGCACTCGCTTGTTTGGTATAATAGAAATATGAGAAGTTGCCCAACAGTGAGTGCAAGCAGAATGCGTGTGTTTGAAATGTAGAGTAAGCGAGGGAGGAGGAGATGAAAGAGCGAGGGGTAGATGAAGAGCTGGATGCTGTCTACTACACTGGTTATCCCTCTGTGGGGTTTTTTTTCCCTTAAAAGTCTCTCTGAACTGGAGAGAAATTCCCCACTGAAACTTTTTAAATGAATTTCTTTTTTGTGGCTGAGTGTGTGCATTTGTCTTAATACATCCTGTAAATACGTCCTGTAAATCAAGCATAAAGCAGTGAGAATAAAGTGCTCGCGTTTTGACAAATAGCCTCAATTCCAATTAATAGGACCATTAAAGCTCGGAGGGAGAGGCCGACGGGTGCATTCAGGAGCTGCTGCAGTCCACTCTTAGAAGCATCACCCACGCTTACTACGACTCTTGACACCCACCCCCTCCTCCACCACCTCCCTCCAATCCCATCCATTCCCATCGCGTCAAGACTTCTCTTTCTTTCTGCATTAAAGGCAGACAACACGACAGCACACTCAAGGATCACTGCGAGAGGATCTGGGCTGATGGGGCCGCCGGCGTAATTGTGATAAATGACGGCCTCTCAGTCAGTCAGTGTGTCGCTCTCTCTTCTCTCTCTCAAGCAAAGTGCAAACGCTTCTCTTGCCTTGAATCCTGTGGGGAAGCTTCCATCCCGCTTCGCCCGTGCGCGGCGTGAGCGAAAACATGAAAACATGCAATTTTCTCTGACTGCAGAACGGGAGCTGATTGACTTTAATATAGTGGCAGTTTTGTGAGCGTGTGAAGCCGTTATTTGTCTGCAAGGCCCGTTAGCTTTGAATAATTTGGACGGACTGCTATTGGGTTTTTTGGTTTTGTTTTGTTTTTCCCAATGTGTGGACGACAGGCTGCCAATAAGGCTCCTACATAATGGCCAATGAACTGTCAACACCAGACAAGTATGAAACACTTTATTAGTTTGCACTCTGTCCTGGAGGTGTAGCTGACACCAGCTGTGGAATAACGTCACGGTATACACATGGCATGTTATGTCCAAGTTCCGCATGGTACACGTTAAGTGTGCACGCCTCTTAACCACCCGGAGGCTCGTAGCTCCATGAGGAAACAAGGCACTTGACTGTACTATACATCCTCTACACCTGCTTGCTGTGCCCCCCCCCATGATCCCATGACACCCAAATACTACAACAACACCCACATTGTAACAAGTTTGTGAATGAAAAGCCTCCATCCATTATTCATACGGGATTTAAAAAGTTAACTCTCGTCTAAAGTGGGGGGAAAAAAGGGGGGATTTGATGGTAGGACAGGCAGCTGTCCCCAGGAAACTGTACAGACAAGTGCAGATGACAAAAGACGACAAAACATGAATTTTGAATGTGTTTTCAGACCGTAAAGGGATTACTTACATTGGTATTCTGTCTTTGTAAACAGTGCAGTAAAACAGACCTGTAGTCCACGATACCACAGGATGCGAAACGCTTATTGCCTTTCTCTCAGCCCCCGACCATCGGAAGATTTAATTTATGGAAACAGTTGGCATCTTAAATTATGCACATTTTGTTGTGGTAAGATCTCTGCTGGATTGATTTTTGAACAGCAGCACTTCTTCTGAAACCTATGTGAGAGGGATACAGTGCACGTCTCTGCAAATCTTGACCCAGTTAACTGATGCTCAAATTCTTGCTTTTCAAACCAAATAAAAGATGTCATGGTACCAGGAACAACAGGCTTGGCAGGGACGGGCGACCGAGAGACCCGCGAGTCTGCAGCTTTTCTCTCTCCAACCACACAGCACAGCGACTGCTTCCTCTGATTACCATTTTCTGCCTGACAATGGGAACTAATAAGTGAAATCTGCCAGAGTTACCTTTCCTGGTCGTGATGAGAGTCTGGCACCGCCGCTGCAGAGGTCGCGAGGCAGAACTCATGAGGTTATAAACAACATCTGTATGCTACACTTTTCTGATTTCTCTCTAACCTCTCCGTTTTTGTTGTTATTGTGGAAAAACAAGATGACTTCATGTCTTCAGGCCTCTAAAAGCTGAGGAAACATAACTCGGGGGTCACAGCAAGACTTTAAGGGTTACAAGCCAAACATGGTTGGGAACCACTGGGTTAGAGTCTACATTGAAATATTGGAGCACAGTATGGAGTGAGTTTCACTGCGAGATGGCTTTTAAATCTCGTCTCTATGGTACTGAAGAAAAAGAAAAAAACATCTTTCGTCTTGTATTAAAGTTTCCTCTGCAAAAGTTCCCTGTGAAGTATCAGAGAAAATACACACTGAAGTGACACAGTTAATTTTTTTGGCATCTCGATGGCAGAAGAGCGTCGATCAAATCCTCCCCACTTCCCCCTGACAAAACCACACGAACGAGAATCAAATTAAACAAATACGTCAACCGCAGAGGAGCGTTCCTGTTCCTGTTCCTCGTCCTCGTCCTCTCTACGCAATTTCAATATATTCAGATTTAGGACAAGAAATCAAAACTTTTTAAGTTATAAAATGTCAGAAAACAGAACGACAAAAGCGACAACATCAAGATGGTTTGTGGAGGACAGGATCCAGTAAGTTGTGGCAGTTGTGGCAGTTTGTGCCCAGATTAAACAAGAAACAAACACCAGACTCCATTTTCCATTTCTGGAATATTCTTTACACACTGATAGATGTGTTCACAGTGTTCAATTTAAAAATACGCTCCCACAAATCACAGCAATGCATTTTTTTTTTTTTTTAGTTATTCTTAGCACAACAAAATGTGCAGAAAGCCGAGCTTGCCAAATGCATTTCCACAGCTCTGCATCATTCCCCCTCCACTGTTGTACTGAAATTCAATACAACTTATCTGTCTGGATGTGATACTGGCTTGGCTGGTTTTCCGTGTGGGTGTGTGTGTGTGTGGACATGTGTTTTGTGCATGCGTGCGTGTTTTCAAACTGTGCGCGACTCTCTCTAGAGTTCGTGGGAGATGAAAGAGGGTCCTAAGGGCGTCTCTGCGGGCTCCAGGCTGACATGGGAGAGCGTGTGGCTCTGGGAGCGAGTCAGTGTGTGATAATGAGAGGGAGGAGCTTTCCCCTGCGTCTGGCCCTCTCCCTGCTCGCAGCTCTGGCTTGGCAGCGCCGGCTCCCCTGGTTCCGCTCCAGCCGCGGCTCCGGCCCCCGCGGCGGCTCGCTCCTGCTTGTGTCGCTCCCAGGCCGAGCTCAGCTTCACGGCCAGCGCCAGCAGGTTCTTCCCCAGGAACACGGTGGACACGCGGGGGTCCATGTACCACAGCATGCCCGTGCCCCTCAGCGCCAGCGTGAAGATGTTGATGGTGACCAAGCTGAGCCAAGGGTACAGAGCCTCCTTACGGGGCCCCCTCTGTCCTGGCAGGCCGGCGGCCCCCAGCTCCGTGAGGGCCACGCACGGCAGCAGCAGCAGGAGAGCGTAGCAGTAGAAGAAAACCAGGCCCTCGGCCCAGATGGGCAGCTTCTGCTCCGTGACCCCCCCGGCCCCCGTCCCCCCCGCCGCCGCCGCCGCCATCCCTCCCTGCACCTCCCACAGCCCGGCCTGCAGGTCCAGCACATCCAGCAGGTCCACGACCACCCACAGCAGGCGGCCCCGCACCTCCTGCTTCCTGCGCTGGGGGGTCATGTGGTCGGCCCCCGTGAGGATGAGGAAGAGCGAGGGCAGGCAGATGGACAGCAGCAGCGTGAGGGTCTTCCTGGCCAGCGGGTCGGGCGGCCGGCGCTCCTGCCTGTAGTTGTGGCAGACGAAGAAGAGCTTGAGCTGGAGCAGCGACAGGAACAGGAACCAGAGGGCGTTGGCGAAGCCGCGGCGCGGGGACCGCACCTCGGACACCACGCCGGCCGACACGAAGCGCAGCGCCAGCAGGAAGCCCACGTCGCCTAGCAACACCACCGCGCACTGCCAGACGCTGGGGCCCGAGTGGCCGTGAGCTCCCAGCATGCTCTGCTCCAGCAGGTAGAGGTCCACCACCGCCATCGTGCTCACCGTGACCAGGGTTGATACGCACACCTGGGGCGTGGGCACCATGCCTGAAAGAGAGGAGGGGGGAGAGGGGGGCTCAGTTACATGAGCAGAATTCAAACTCGTCAGTCCACTCGTCGCTGCCATCTGTTCCCACTAACACTGACAAATTCTCAGGATAAGAAAATGTTGGGGTGTGTGTTTTGTTTTTTTTGCAGCACTAATTTTAAAACCTAATGTACAATAGTTTGACGCTTGTTGCTATGGTTAGAGACAGTGGCTGCCGAGTTAGCAGCACGCGCCCCTTCATCTTCGGCCAGCTCCACATCTACCCTGGCTGCTCAAGCTGAGAAGACTGTTAAATTGTTTTCTTCCTCTTCTTTTTTTAAACTTTGCAGCCCTTTGAATTAAATAGTCTTCATTTTCTATAAAGGTTTTTTTTTGTTTTTTTAACAAATGCTCCTTTTTGATTCTGAGATTCCCCCTAAACTCTCTACTGTCCTTTTGTTTCCTGCTTATTGTTGTTGTTTCTTCGCCGCCTGTTTTTTTTTTTGTACTCAGCTCATTCATTATTAATTAATTGTGTTCAGGCGCAGCTAGGTGCCCTGTCAAAGGCTTTTCTTTGCTGCCGTAGTCTGCCATGTTTATCCTCATACTGTGCTGCAGACTTTAATCACTGAAAACTCCCCTCTCGTTTCAGATGAATATTGATAACTTGCTATTTGTTTAGAGACATGTTTGACTTGTGTGTACACACTGTGTGCGAATGGGCGAGCGCATGCAGGCAATGCTAATTTGGCCTCCATTATCATTACCATCACTTTCTGTTGTTGTTGTTGTTGTTGTGGTTCACATCCCAGCCACAGACGGTATAAACCTCAGTATTGATCTTCTGCATGAGGGATGATTATTGACAAGTACAGTGTAATGGAGCCGACGTCTCTTTGTCGCATTTAGGCTGAAACGCACACGACAACACAACACACAGAACCACTGGACTGTCTGTTGTCTGCTCGGCGCCACTCGCGGGGGCTGTCAACCCTTCAGCTGGATCGATGACATTATAATATAAAATCATTACCAGCTCAGATGTGTCGTAATGGCAACACTTGAGCGTGATCGAGCGAGAGATTGTCGGCGTGATTGCGGCCTCTGAGAAAAGTCTTGCCAGTGAAAAATGTATATTGATGTCTCGCCGACGGAAGACACATTGCTTCTCTCACTGTAAGACTAACAGGAGCTCGGCCATCTCCTCGGTGCTGTCTGAATCAGTGAAGAGGGGCTGAGTAACTCCACCGGGTAAAAAAAGAAGAAAGGTGGGGGGGGGGTTTGAGATTGTGAGAGCGAGTGTGGAGAATGAGCATGAGCATAGGACTGCAACTGAAAGATTAATAGGCCTTTTGGCTGCCTACATGCCTAATAAAGTGTTACTGTATGATGGTAATAGTTCATAAATAAGCTCAGGGGGAGAGAGGGTGAGAGTGATGAAGAGAAGAAGACGCAAATGCAGATAGAAAGTGACTTCCACCCACTTATAGAAAGTCATGCATTTCATGAGCCAGCTCGGCCTGGATGAATCTGAATGCATTCATCACCGTGGGTATTGAAATATCACAGACATTAGGGTTTGTTCTGAAACAGATGAATCAAAGAGATGAGGAAAGGAACGATCTCCACTGATTAATCCGCTCGGAGCCATGGTGGGAGGACAGGCGTGGATCATGCCAGCGTTCGCAATATCTGGTAGTCTGCGAAGCCTTTTGTCTCACCGCACACTGCAACTTGATTATCATTCCCTGAAAAATTGAACGAATTTTTCCCTCCAAGCTGCAGATTGAGAGGATATTGGAATTTGAATTTGGTTTTTCTTTCTCCGGGAGCAAGCCCACTATATGCAAGAGGGAGGGGGAGGAAGGGGATGGAAAGAAGTTTGTAAGCCACAGATGCAGCTTTTCTTTTTTTTTCCCCTCCCAGTGGAGGTCGTGCCTCTTAAGTTATTCCACCTGCGCCTTAAATTTCACCCAGGAAATCTCCCGTCAGCCTGTGTTTGTGTTTTGACTCCCTGTCAGCGCGGCGTAATTTATTCTGCTCTGAGTGAGGGACGTGGGATGACAGCCCGCGTGTCCACTCAGCTCATCAATAATGACTAAATTCATCATTCTCCCTGTCTGCAGAGTGACACCGCTGTTGACAAGGTGAAGCAACCCATTTCTCTGTAAAGCATGAGTAATGACATGTAATAGTGTGCAGGTGACAGATTGGTTCATTTCTATTTTCTCTTATTGCCTTCAGCCTTTTTTTTTTCTCTTTTACCCCAAATGGTTAAAAAAAAGAGAGAGCCCCCCTCTCCTCTTTTCTTTTTTTGCACACTAGCTCCCCCATGCATGTGCACCTAGTGTCCAAGTAATCATCCAAAAAAAGAAACACAAAAGCTGCCAATTTCTGAGCAACACAGTGACGGGGACAGAACAAGGGGTGGCGTGCTTGCCACTTGGATTTGTTTTCTAACAATATTGGGTGATTTCCAGGTGGACACAAATCCCCATAGAGCCATGATTAATACTGTATGTCTACACCCAACTCATCTCTACAAACAACAACCACCACCACTGTCATCATTGCATCAAAGAGGGCGAAGCTCCTTCACAGGTTGTCACAGGTGGCACCGGAGCACCAAGGGCACCAGGACAGGGGCTCTGCTATTGTGTGCAAACTAATTAATTAATGGAGAAGCAGGCGCCAGTGTGCAATCCCATGATAATGCGCTGCTGAATAAATCCCCCTCCTCCTCCTCCCCCTCCTCCTCGTCCTCCTCCCCCTCCTCTCCAGACTTAAAAAGCCACATGACTGAAACATCTGTTGATTGATCAGGTCGCAGTGTCGCCTCAGGATCTTGTTGATACAGTTTGCACGAGTTTCTAGTTATTATTTATTAATCATATTTATTTATTTATTTTCCCTTGAAATGTTCTTATAATTATCCGGCCCAGCATGCACCGCTGCTGTGCGTCCTATGGCAATTTAATAATCCCTATTAAACTTCTTCTCTGCAACACCTGTTTCATAACTGCCCCATTATCCTAACAGCAGGTGTTGTAGGTTTTTCCTCATCCGTGCATGGCTGCTAGTAAAAGTGAAGCTGTAGTTACCCAAACCATTCGTCTCGCGCTCGGGCTCGATCCTCCTGGCTTGATTTACAGCAGGTAATGTGTTTATTTCCCACCCCCTCCTCCTCCTCCTCCTCCTCCAAGTAGAAAGCGCTGTCGGTGTCCAATAAAGTCTCTCTTTATTGTCGCTGATGAGCCGGGGCTCGGTGATAAAGTCAGATCCTCACAGTCCGGGTGTTTGTAGTACAGGCTGCTCACACAGTCAGGCTCCAGGGATGAGGCTCATCGAGAGGCTGCACGAAGAGGGGAAGTCATCGCCACCGCCACACCGAGCAGACCCGAGTTTGTAGTCCGCAAAAAAAAAAAAAAAACCCGGCTCATACTTATCAAGATTTGCTCCTCCGTGCAGATCCGGCATGGCAGGTTATAGAGCTCCGTCCTCTCAGCTGATCGCTGCAGAGGCTCGATCTGGAACCGGATCTGGATCTAGATCAGGATCAGGATCTGTCACCTCCCGCAGTGTCGGGGTCTGCCGTTGTCGGTCGTTATCTTCGCAGCCCCACACGGCTCTCTCTCTGCCCCCGCTGCTGCCTGCCTACCACCGCTCCTCCTGCCGCCTCCTCCTCCTCCTCCTCTGACTGCCGCCGCCGCCGCCGCTCGGTCAGGCTCCGGCTGTGCGGGAGCAGCCCGGAGCAGCGAGGGAGGGCGAAAAGTCGGTCAGAAGTGGAGCAGAAGCGGCATCGACGTGGCGGGGGACGCGGATCCGATGAAAGTGGAGACTGCAGACCCGAGAAGATGGAGCATGCATGAGCCGTGGGGGGAGACGGAGCGGTGCAACAGCGAAGAGCAGGAGGAGGAGGAGGAGGAAGGAGGAAGGAGGTGGTGGTGGTGGTGGAGGAGGAGGAGAGGACAAGGAAGGAAACTCACTCAGTCACTCACGCTGTCCGAGTTTGGTTGTGGTGTTAATTTGTAAGCAGGCTACGTGCTCCGGTCCAGACCTCCCACCCTCTTCAGTTTCTCCTCCTCCTCTCCTCCAACAGCAGCTGTGGAAGTTTAGCTGGAAGAAGATGCTATGAATATTTCAGAGCACCCAGTTACAGTATACTCATTGGTTATGGTAATCATGATGTTGCCACTTGCAGAAGATTATGGTTGCATTGTTAGGGAGCATTAGGCAGATACCTTCTCTTTTTTTTTCATGTTTTACCCTTTTCTTCTGAAACAGGAGCGGGGGAAGTGGAGCGAAAGCTGCTTGTAGCCTGTAGACACATTTAGAGCTCAGAAGGCAGATGTTACAACTTTAATTAGCCCTCCTTCTGTCTACTTACTGTCTTAGTCACACAAGGAAATCATCCCTGTGTTGTAGATTAACTCATTACAGCTGGCTTACTGCATGCTAAAACACAAGGATTGGGGTGGAGAAGGAATTCTAGGATGTATCTGGTCCAAAAATGAATCTCTTTTTGGAAATGGTTTCAAAAAGAAAAGAGAAAAAAAAGAGCCAGCTGCCATTCTCCATTCGAGAAAATTCAATTTCAGCTCCTTTGTCAGCCACAGATGCAATTTTGAGGAATTTCACAGGCATCACCTTGTCCTCAAGGTCCTGCTTCTTCATGTGGATCTGAAGGGGTTTCAGTCTGCACCTTCACCAAAAGAATCCAGGTCCTCGTCCGCCTTCGTTTGTTGTGGCTCTCAGTGTGGCTGGGTTCATTTTAAAGTGAGAGGTTTAATCAAGCTGGTGAGAGAGGGGATGGAGAGCCATCTTTCTTGTCAGATTCAGCTCTGCGCTCCGCTGGCTTCCAACAGAAGAGATTTTCCATTTTCTTCACTTCAGCAAGGTTTTTCTTTTTTTTTTTGTTCTTCTTCAGCCCTCTTTTTCTTTCTGCTGACTTTCCGTCACCCCTCGCCACATGTTTATCCCATCTACTCCTCCATCCTGCTGCTGCTTTCACCCTATTTTCTTTCTTTTTCTTTTTTTTGTTCCCTGTGGGTGTGGTTGAAGGTCACTCTGCACACTGGCTCACGTTCAGAGTGGGAGAGAGAGCGATGCAGAGAAAAAAAAAAGGACAGCGACAATAGCACAGGAGTGCGAGGGGCAGCTGGTTGTGCAGGCTCTCTACCGTTACTGTGCAGTCATCACTTTTTTTTTTTCTTTTCGCATCAGACATGATTGAGGAAGTTTTGGAAGGACGTGTGGGGTTACCGTCTGTGAATGCTAACGGCGTCAACACTGAACCGTGCTGCACATCAGCATCACACCTGAGGCTGACCTCCACAAACATGGAGGACTCTGTGGCTGCACCTGTCTCTCCTCTTTGCTCTCACTCTGTGTCGTCTCTGTCGAGCGCGAGGCTCCGCTCTTTTATTATTGAACTACTGAAACACTGTCCAGCTCGTGGCGAATTGAATAACAATACATTCAATGCAGGAGAAAAAGAAACATTGTTCTTTTTTTTACATTCAAAATCCTCCTTTTGTTGTCGGATTATGGCACCAACATTACCCACAATGCAACTCAGCCATTAGATTCAGGTGTGTTATGCTACAGTGCTGTAGGAGCAGCCTGCAGCGCTCTGGTAAACTCACTTATTTCTAACAGATTTAGACATTTGTAGCACTTAGACCGAACTGAGGCCTGGAGTTACATCAGTTTATCAGACTTTGCACCTGCTTCGACCTGTAAACACACTTTCATGTGTATAGATGGTGGTATTTAAGTGGAATCTTTGCA
This sequence comes from Decapterus maruadsi, assembly GCA_030347415.2. Classification (NCBI taxonomy): domain Eukaryota; kingdom Metazoa; phylum Chordata; class Actinopteri; order Carangiformes; family Carangidae; genus Decapterus; species Decapterus maruadsi. The sequence continues at coordinate 13,406,904 of CM064903.1, forward strand.
CCTTTTTGGTGTTTGACATTCACTCTGAGCACCTCACAAACCTAAACTGTGTTAAAACATCACTATCAGCTGTTGTGGAGTCTGACTTTATTCCAGCTCCAGATTCGCTCTGCTTTTTTTTTCTTCTTTTTTGGTGCATCTCTCCTTCACTTGTCAGCGTATCTTGCGATTTTTGAGTCATCTCCATGGAGCGTGGAGCCTCAGCTGCCTGCTGTTTCCAGCTCCTGTGTTTCTTTTTGCAGGCTCCACACGTGATTAATCATGTGAAGTGGCAAAAAGCACAACTGTCAGGCCTGTGAAGGGGACCTAATGGAGTCGAAAATGGGATGTTGTGTCGCGATGCTATCCATTCTTGCTTCGCCGTGGCTCGTGCTCGGTCGTTTTCTGCTTCCACTGTGCCCTCGAACGACAAATTCTTCTTCCTGTGCCAGTTATAGAAAGTGAAGGCTGTGTCTGTTTTTAAGCAAAAACCCAGTCAGCACAAAAAAAAAAAAAGGCTGCTGAGAAGTTTTGGTTTGTTGTGGCTGTTATAAAGACGAGTCCCTGCGTTTGGTTCCTGCTGTCAGTTCTGCACTCGTGCTCGTTTGAGCAGCCCCTCAGTTCTTTTATGCAGGGGCTGTATATTGGCCTCAGCACAGTTCACTGGAGACCGGGGTGAAAATTGTTTTCATTTTCCACTTTTTAAGACTAATCCACTGATTTCAGGGTAGAAAATCAAGTGAACTGCGTGTCCAGCGTGAACTCCATTTATTTCGCGGCGTCTGCTGTGTCTTGACTGTGTCGGTTCGACCCAAACTGACCCGTCACTCAGCCTCTCGCTCTCCGTCGCCCTCCCCTCTGCAGCTCAGGGGTTCAACATGAAACCTAATCAGCTGTACGACGCTACAATGGGGGCCGGCTGTGATAAAATGCCGACACCGGAGCAGATTAAATGAACAGGGTAATGAAGGTAATGAATGAGAGTGTTTCACACTGAAGAGTTTAATTAACCTCGCCTCCCGCCAGCATCTCTCCACTGTAACACCTTTGTCACCGTGTCGCAGCCCTCCCTCGGAGTCGACCACCTAGTGGCAATTTGTCCACTGGCCTTGTGTGCCAGGGGCAATTAATTCTGCCTCCTGCCCCAAGGCCTTATCCTGCGTCTGTGTCCTTTATCTCCATGTTTGCCACGCTTCCATAAGCACAGCGCTTCTCTTGACCTACACTCCCTCTCTTTCTCATCTCCTTCCATCTCCTCCTCCTCCTCGACGCTCTCTCTCTTCCTCACTTTCATTTCTTTTCTTTTCTTTTTTTTTCTTCTTCTCTCAGATGCAGAAACACCTGCGACCACACAACGAACACTTCCCCACCGTCAGCAGTCCCTAGCAGCTTAATATGCACACACATCCACTCTTCAGCTGATGGTCTTGTAGTCTTGTCAGGATGAAATGAGGCCCAAGCATTCATACATAAACATTGACACACACACACAAACACAAACACACACACATGCACATGCACAGTCAGCCATATTCATGAGGACCTCCCGTGGCCTTCTCCGCACTCCTCTGCTGTTGTTCACCTTGGTCAAACAAACCCGCTGTCATTGTGACCAAGATCACTGGACACATCCTGACAACTTTAATACACCTCTTCCCCCATTCCTGTCTCTTCCCCTTTCCCTCTCACACACACACTCACACTCACACTCACACACACTCGCCATCACTATCCTGCCACACCAGTGCTACATCTTGTTAAAAAGAGTTAGTGAAGCTGAAAGGCCAATCACATTAGCACGGAGGGAGTGTCAAAAAAGACTGCAGAGAATATGGTGGAAGGGTCAAATCAAATGGACATTTCTCAGATTTTAATTGCAAATGCCTAATTGCTCTCATAATTATGAGTAATAAGACTCCGCCACGCTGAACTCGAATGGATCACATAGCAATTACTCACCACTGTCGCTGCTGGATTTGACGGCGAGAAATATCTTTGTAGATTAGCGTTTAATCCTGGTGCCCAGGATCTCAGAAGTCTTTGAAGATGTGCTCGTCCGCAGCCGGCGTGGAAGGCCCCGCCTCGGGTGATGGGCTGCAGCCATTTTATACTGGAGAGCGCCCGGCTCTAATCAGTCATGGTGGAAGAGAGAGGATTTATCCAGCAGCTCGGACTCGAGGATGATTAGATGCTCAGATGCAGTGAGCGGGGTTAGCGATTTGGTCGAGGCTTGAATGTTACTGTTCTAGTTCTCCCTCCCCTCTCTGATAAATGTCATAGGAAGTTGGGGCGCGCAAACCTTGAACTTTGCTTTCACGGCACGCCAACCCTCTGCCACATACATAAAGACTGCCATTGCAATTACCAACATTGTCCAATCACCGCAACCGCTGCAGTTAAACTATTAAATAGCCCGAGGCCAAAATAAAACTTGCTCACGCTGTCATCTTCAGAGGCGGAGATGCCTGGACTCTCGTGGAGCATCTTAATTAAAATATGATTACCTGTCTCTGGCGCGTATTTAATTGTCTGCAGAGCTCAGGGCAAATTGTCTCCTGTCCCCCAAGTGGGTCATGTCTCCAGTCCTGAGGCCAATCTTTTAACTTATTTGCCCCTCTTTAGTCTTTTTTAAAATGTTTACTTAAGCCCTTCCAGCGTTGGAGGACTGTCTGCTAAGGAAATGGCTTGTGAAGTCATTTCCTCTGTCTATCTTTAGCACAGTGGCTCCTCCGTCCGCATAATGTCTCGCTGTTCGTGCTTAAGCACATTTTAGAGGCATCAGGCATTATCTCTGGCCGGTCAGCGAGTCCCTTTCATGGCATTGTGTGGCATGAAAGGGGCCGTCTGAGTCGGTGGGAGAGATCATTATCCGACATTGACTGAACGGAAGGAACGGGAGCTGAATGTGTGAGGCAGAGCCCCAGGGTTTGCTTTGACTCATACCCAACATCATAGCCTTTATATTAATCCATATTTAATTAGAATTTCCTCAGCGCTCCCTCCCCGCTTGTTTACCCTTGCTATGTTGTTTTATGGGAAGCAGAGTGGGAGGGGAAGGCGTGGATAGAAGGTAGTGGGGTTGACATGGGATTACTATTAATAAGTATGGGAGGGGAGGTAAGGTAGAGCCTGCAGAGAGCTCTGGGGACGTAACTGCATTTCATTTCATTAGTGGGGGATATTGTAATTCAAATAGCAGCCATCAGCTGGGAAACAATAACCTGCTTCAACTCCTGTGATAGGTTGAAATTTCAATGAGTTTTGTTATTGTGTTAGCGGAAGCAGAGAAATACCAGAGAGTAATGAGCTGCGTTTTAGACGCTAATGAAGTGATGTGGTTGTGTAGATTGAGCGACTCATCAGCATTCATCAGGTTCTTTTGAGGCCTTTTAGTGGAGATGATGTTCAGGGAACTTGCTGCTCCGTTAAGTTCGAATAAATGTCTTTCCCTTTGTGCCATTGGAGAGCGTCTCAGGATGAGTGACTTTTCATCAGATCCATTATTAGAATCTGAAGGCTCGGCTCTGTCATGGAGCGATACAAGCTCACGAGTCCATTAAACTGTGTATAAAAATCCCTCCTTTTTTTCTCCTCCCCCCGTCCCCTCATTTCTGAAATGAACATTTCAATCAGAGTGTTGCCTTTGGGAAGGATGGCGAGTGAAGGTCAGTTTAAATTTCAGCTGTAATAATTAGATTCTTTATTAGTTTTTGCCACAGAATTCATCTCCAAAGAGAAATGGTGCAAAGGAGCCGCACTGGCCGGGTGTTGACTTAATGTCACCCATCCATTTTGCCGTCGCTCTGGTTGGCCTCGCAGGAGCTGGAAAATGGGAGGCTCATTCATCACTGGGTTTCTCTGGCTCTGGGCACCAACATGCATTCAGTCATAGCCCGAGTGACACACACACGCACACACAAACACATGCAGACAAACATTGAGTCTGGGAAAACAGCCCTGCACACAAACACACGGGTGCACACACCCACAGATGCATCACGGTGTGAATATAACAAGAATAACTAGTATGAATTGTAAAATTGACTCCAGCAAAAATATTGCAGCACACACACTATTCACACTAAACAAACACACACGCGCGCGCCATCATGCACCCATTCCCTGAGCCACTCATGTGTGTGAATATAGTTGGACCTCTGTGAAGCTTTGATTGACTGACACTGGCCCATGAATCTGTATTCTGGCAGCGTAGCGTGACATGAGTGACGTCTGAGTGAATGTTTGTGAGCTCACGCCCCTCATACATTTTAAAGCGAACCCTCTGCCATTTTACCACATTTATTCTTCTCTCTCTCTGTTTTGTTCCAGAGAGGAATCCCCATCGGCCAGTTCTGCAAAGACTTCAATGAGAAAACCAAAGAGCTGAAGGAGGGCATCCCTCTCCCAATCAAGATCCATGTGAAGGTGCGTGCGTGCGACGTCTCCCTGTCGTCAGTCTCTCTAACCCGCCCCCTGACCCTTTACGCTCAGCAGCCCTCCCTCCATCCATCCATCCATCCATCCATCCATCCCTCCCTCCAACGATTGTGGTTAATTCCACCAGCTGCATAACATTACCAGAGCCACTTCCATTATTCATACTCTACCACTGAAGTAAGCTTTTCCATTTGCATTCATTAATGAAGCAATACCCAGAGGAACATGGAGTCAAGAAGCATTAAGTGCATGCAAGAGATGTGAATTACTCAGGAAAAAAAAAGGTGTTGTGGGCTTGTAGTTTTTATTTCACACAACCACGTATTGTTTGGTTGTCACACCCCCTCCCTGCCACCTTGTTGTGTGTGTCGCTGCAGGTCAGGAGTTGTGTCCTTTCAGATGAATAAATGTGTGTTGTAATGAGGTTTGAGAGGAGTGAAGGGAAGGGGGGGTAATCCTTTTTAAAAGCGTGAATTTATTTTTGACATGCAATATCCAGCAACAGCTCTCCCCGCCACATCTGGGGGTCCCAGCTGCTGCCCATCAGTGCCATCTGCTGGTGGCTGCTGGTGCTGCACCCGCTCTGCCCACACTGTCCTCCTGTGTGCACACTCCTCTATTGTAATGTTTAGTGTTTGCATGCAACACGTTTCAGCCTCTGAGATTAGAGTCTCTCGGCGTGTTTTCACCTCAGGCTTGTTGGTTAGCCTTGAGCACATCACACAATTCCCCTTCATCTTTCTTTTGAGGAACAGTCTGGTGTTATTGTGAAATCTACTTATTCACGTTCTAGCACAAAGTCAGATAAGAAGATCAATATCAGTCTTATGTCTTTTGTTTTAAGTACAGAGCTAGAGCCTGGAGGCAGTTGGATTAGCATAAAGTCTGAAAACAGGGGAAAAACAATAAGAACGGCTCCGTCCAGGGTTTACAAATCAGCTCCGTCATGAGTCGGTTGAATCTACAGATAAATAGGCGCGTGGCAAGGGTTGACCTCAGCTAAATGCTCACTGTAGATGTTTGACGTTTAAACACCTAACCATACATATTTTACAGCAGGGGATGATAAGAGAGTCATCAATTTGCAGGTGTGTGATCATAACCCAAAATTAAATATTTGATCCGATGATGGCGCTGGAGGAAAAGTCGGAGATCACCAAAGTCATTACTGAGGGGAGCAGAGGAGTGTGGGCTTAAATTTTCATAGCGCTGAGTTAAATGTCACACCTCTACCTCTTGAAAGCTGTTAAGTATAATTTCCAAAATGTGGAATATTCCTCTAACACATTTATTTTTTGGGGGGCAGGGGTTTTGCTCTCTTTTCTGTCTTTGGTTTCATATTTTTGCCTGTAAGAAAAGAAAAAATCCTGGTGTAGTAGATTTTTTTTTTAAATTTCATCTTATAAAATAGAGGGAAGCAAGAGCAATTCATCGGACCTTTGCAACCAATAGCTTTTCCATAGATAGAGAAAAATCCTGTTCCCTCTGTTGAAAGGTCACCGGTGTTAGATAACGCAGCGTTGAGTGATGACAAATCACCTGCTCTGTGATATCTTCTCGGCTCAGCCTGGAGTTTATTGCCTGCTGTATTTGTTTGTTCTTATGTGACAGGTAACAGATGATCCAAAGTAAACTTTCCTCTGATGAATTATTGATTGCATCTATATGTCAGATTTTGGTTAATAAAGGTCTCCAGCCAAAAAAAAGGGGGACAGAAGAACTCAGTCAGGCTGAAGGGATTATTTTTGCCCTGAGGGCAGGATGTAGAGGACGAGCCGAGGCTGGAGAGCAGATGTGCATCAGCACACAGCCGAATACACAAATTATTGTAAAGACCTCATGTAAATCACTGAGGTTACTCGTTACGTCAATGAGCTTTTAACTGATGAGTATTAATGATCGGTAATATTACATACAGTATGTATTGTAAATGGTAAAAACAAGGAAAAAGGCCACCTGACCATTATGAAGCAGCACACTAAAACAGAGTTAAATGGAGACTGAATGTCGGACTTACATCCACTAAGTGATCACAAACACAACTGCAAATTACGGTCTTTGTATCTGTTGGATGCCTGTGAAAGTGACGAGTTTATATTAGGGATGCACTCGTTCTTTCACCAATCAATAACTGATGAATAGCCTACTGATAACCGATGACATTTTAAATGGTTTATACATGCCGTAAGATTAGAAAGTCTAAGATGTAGTGAGTAAAGGTGAATTAAACATTATAGCTCAGCCTCTGACTCACGACTGTAATCACAACAAAAACAAGATCAGTTATGAGTCTTTAAAAATCAACATTGTTTCAAATCAACTTAGGAGGCAAAAGGACTGAAAATGAGCGAAATCAGGGCAATGTTGGCTATAAACTATAATTGGCTCTATAATCGGCAAAAAATGTCATTATCGACCGATAATTATCAGACAATATAAGGTCAATAATGATCTGTACTGATAATTACAGACCCTATATTGGCTGATAATGCATCCCTAGTTACTATATAAATTGAAATGATGTATCACTGTCAAGGCACTAGCCACAAAAAAGCAAATGTGGTGGCTTTAAATTGTTTTAGATTTAAAAAAAAAAAAAAAAAAAAAAAAATGGCTCTGAAGTCGTAATGAGAAAAAGCAGAGTGACATCTGATAATGATCCTGATTTTAAAAAATCTCAGATTATTATAGTATGGCTTTGTGTTATAATAAAAACAGTGGAGGAAGTTGTTACCAGGATCTGACTGTGATGAAAGAAAAAGCAGGTTCTCCTAATGCACAGAGGGGGTGGGCTCAATACTGTCCCACAAGAAAGGGAATGATTTCTACAAAAAAAACCTCAAGGCACACTGCTTCATTAAAGACCCTGAGGAAGACCAGCGAGCAGCTGAAATGTGTTCAACTTAGCTTTAATCATACAGCCCCGACAATAAAGGCCTTTTAACTTTTGCAGTAACGAAGCAACGTGTCTTGGATTTTCGGTCGGGGAATTCAGACGAGTCGGTTCAAACGCTGATATGTCAGTTTTGAATTTCAATTAGAGTCTGTTGAAAATGTGCTGAGTGTCAGCCAAAGGCAGTAATACAGGAGGGCTTAGGGACACATGTCTGCGTTTACTCACACACAAATGTTTTAATCTTGTTTGAGGATCTTCGTTGAATGTCACTCAAGCTCAAGAGCCAGAAACTCGGGTACAAAAACTTTACAGTGAAGCTTTACGCACCATGGCCACATTAGTGTCTGCGTATATGTTGGTTTAATCACTTACACTGCCACTTTTTTACATTAATATTTTAGGCTTCAGAGGCAAAAAAAAAAAGAACTAATCTACCATTTCTCCATCGGTTATATTCCTGGCAGTGCAGTGGTGGCTTCAAAGCCTTTAAACCATCATGTTGGAAATAAAATTGTACAATTATAGTTTAATAAGTGTTACCAGACACGACAAGCCTGTCAATCTCTAGGTTTCATCTCATGGGGAATGAGTGCGCACGCGGGGCCGTGGCAGAATAATAAAAGAATTCATTTTTAAAGAGTTTGGATGGTTGTGTCTTTTTTTTTTCTAGTCACAGCCAAAAATATAAGTGCAAAAGTGTGTGAAAGTCATGAAACAGTGTTATCTTAATCTGCTGTAACATGAGCTCCAGTCGTCTACCAGCTACAAACATAACCTGAAACAGGTTTACTTCCAAGGCCAAGGAGAATTTGATTTCATAACACCTTGATAATTAATTTCAGAGCACACAGTGTGCAATAGCAGCTCTGTCTTATTCGTTATTGGTGAGTTTTGTGACCTCAAGCAACCCGACTCCCTGCTGGAAGAAAAACAAACAAACCCTTTTTTTCTGCTGGAGGTGGAGGTGGGTTCACAGTGGCAGCAGGTCAAGCAGAGTAGTCCAGACATCCGTCCTTCTAGCAGCGCTTTCCCGCTCCTCCTCAGGGGCCCTCAGGCGTTCCCAGGGCAGATGGGATGTATAATCTTTCCAGCGTGTTTAGTCATCCACCCCGGGGCTTCCTGCCAGTTGGATGTACCCAGAAAACCTTCAGCGGAGGGCACCTCGGTGTCTTTCTAAGCAGATGCCCGATCCACATCAACTGGCTCCTTTTTTACATGAAGGAGCAGCAGTCGAACTCTGAGCTCCTCCTTGATGTCATCGCCTTTTAACCCCATTTCTAAGGCTGGGCGCCGCCGCCCCGCAGAGGAAACTCATGTCAGGCGCTTGTCAGGCTCGTTTTTTTCAGTCACTACCCAAAGCTCATGACCACAGGTGAAGGTCAGAACAAAGATCAAGTGCGTTGTCTTCACGATGGTCCGGTGCGGTTCCTCCATGCTTTAGCGCTGATGCTGCACCGACCCGCCCGTTCCATCCTGCACCTCAAGATAGTGAAACTCAGACACTTCATCCCACTGTTTTCTGGCAGAGAACAAACCAATAAAGTGAAAAGTGAAGGTCATGATCCGATGAGACCGAAAGAATCGCATCATCTGCAAAAGTGAGGACAGGGAACTCTGAAACTTGACACACTCCGACTCCAGGCTGACCCTTGAAATCCTGTCCCTGCAGATTACACACAGGGTTAAACACGAGGGACAACATGGGTTTCCATCACCTGCAGGGAACGGGACGTCATAGACATAAAACTAAGACTTTAAGAAGATGCACCTTAAGTGCTTTTATACATATTGAATAGGAACATACTGCTTACATGGTGATTATACCGACTGACTGATGTGCAGCGTTAGTCTCTGTTTAAAACTAATTATCATATGGCCATTAAGTGCATATTTAAGGCTCCATTAAGGAGACGGGTTTGAAAACGAGCCAGTTGAAGCTCAGCCAGAGACGATGGTTTCACACTCATGAAGCTGGAGCGTTTTAGGCAGAAAAAAGTGATGGTTGCTGCTGGGGGGAAATTTTGAGGCTGAGTAATAACTACGAGTGACTGACACTGAAATCAGATGCTGTTATTGCTTTAAACTCCAAACCGTTTCATTGGTATAACTACAGTAACTAAGAAATGGTAGAAAAAATTGTAGTAATCCTTCAGACTTCCTCTGGTGTTGAAGCATGATTTTTTTCTGATGCTTAGGGATGAAGCTACATTTCTCAGGGCCGGTGTTGAACTGAAAGACCTCGGTGTCTTTTTAAAATTCTGGCTACAATGAGATTATTATTCCAGGAAAACCTCATAAGTCCATGTGTCCACATTTGATCAAAGGCTTCAGTTCAATCTCCTCTTTCTCCGCAGCCCGACAGAACGTATGACATGACGATCGGCCAGCCCACGGTGTCGTACTTCCTCAAGCAGGCGGCGGGCATCGCAAAAGGGGCCTCCAAGACAGGTGAGAAGTGCTGCTGCTCTCCATCACATTTTTCACCTGGACCCTCGCCTCTCTCCGTTTGGAGAATCACAGTGATTGATGTTATATTCATGGCATGCGGGGGGGGGGGAGCGGGGGAGGAGCAGCAGCGGAGGGAGCAAGTGGCACAGGTGGTGTGTTTTTTAGAAAAAAGAGAATTATGGATTTCCACCTTTCATGCTCTCGGCGGTCTTCAGACTCGTTTCAGCTGTTAAGTCCCAGTACAACCCCGTCACCCCCTCTCCAACCACATCACCCAGCATTACCTTCTTCTGAGCTGATAATGTGCTGTTACGTTCATTAAATAAATGTTTAATTCTGTCTTTTTTCACGCTTGCTGTATCGTTTCTGCGTGCGAAGGCCACGAGACGGCCGGCATCGTGTCGGTGAGGACGGTGTACGAGATAGCCCAGGTCAAAGCCAAGGATGACTGCTTCAAAATGAGGAACAGCCCCATCGAGACCATCGTCAAAAGCATCGTTGGCTCGGCCCGGTCGCTTGGCATCAAAGTGGTCAACGAGTAAGTCCTGATCCTGTTGCTCGGTGCATAAATTCAAAGTCTGTTCCTGAGAGAGCGATAAATCTGACCTGCAGTGAGCCAGGTCTTGTCCTAAACTTGTTAGTTGGACGCAGAGGAGTGTGGCTGTAAGCGGGTCTTTGCATTAATGAGGATACACACTGTCCCTTCACACATACTCCTGCAGAGCTGCCAAGAAACAGCCACTTAATGAACAATGTGTCGTATATAAAAAAGCTGCTGTACCTCCAAACGCCCACTAGAGGTCAGATAAGACACCAGTGATGAGACCACCAAGGCCACAATGAATCATGAATACTGCTTAATAAAAAAGAATATTTAAAAAAACATATCCTGCAGAAAAACATTTGTAAGGTGAAAGAACTGAGAGAGGGTAAAAAGTGAGGATGTCGCCCTCTGTTATTTATCCTGCTCTGATTTCTTTATAGTAAATGATATAATGATACCTCACAAGGAAACAAGTGGGTTCTTGAAGACTTATAGTTTCTGTATTTCTAAGTTTTATGTTCATTTTTTCTACATAAAACAAATATTTTCATCACAATAAACCATTAAATCAGAAAAGACAAATTTCCTTACCTGTCTTTTCAGTATCTTCCTATATGAGTATTTAACATCTGTCTGCGTCCGCCACCTTTACGCAGTATTTCTCTACAGTATAAGTTAGTTCAGATGTGAATGATGGTTCTAGTTTTCGTGTCTGGTGTGATTTGGCTTCAGTAATATTTCATTAACCACTGCACTACTGTATCGACACGATGTTCATCCATTCGTGAGTGACTGAGGACACGATAACACCAGCACCTGACAAAGACAAATGGTTCAGAATCAGCACTAAAGCAAAAGAAAAAAAAAGAAAAAAAGGACCAAACTCTCTCAACCTCAACCTGCTGCTTCTGTTTCTGCTTCAGTTAACAACTTCACACTTCCCACCCAACATTCCCTTTCTTCTCCCTTTTGCTTAAAAGTTAGCATGTATCGCCGCTGCAGTGCGTTATGATTTATTGAGAGCGCCGTCACTGGAGAAATTGGTGTCTCTTCCGTCTTTACAATTTCTCCCTGGATGGTTGTTGAGCGCTGCTGCACCGTGTTGAGACCGGAGAGAAGACGTTTCCTCTCCTCCTCTTTGACTCCAGGAGACCGACGGCAAAGTCGGCGTTGCAGAAAACTGATGGACGGTCTCGTCTCAAGTATAAATGTTTGTTAATTAATGACCATATCCACTGGAAACATGTTGATCGTCACCTATGTTTGATTTACAGATGTAGGGACCCTCAACGTTTTGACTCCCTGCCTTTGAACATCGTTAATGTTTCTGCACTAATGATTCAGACAGTTTGGCTAACTGGGTGTCATGTTTCTTCCTCCTCTCTCTCCTCCTCCTCCTCTTCTTCAGTCTCTCAGCTGATGAATACCGAGTCTTCTTGGAGCAGAGGGAGGAGAAACTGAAAGCTGATGCAGAAGCAGCTGCGGCCGCTGCAGCCGAAGCTTTGATGAGCAAAAAGAAATGAAGACCTCCAACGTCCAACGCTGACCCCTCTCCCATTCCTGTTTATATTGACTTTATATAAATGTACCGCATCCAGAAAACTGTTAATGTCGTGTGTGTCGGATCTTAATAAATAGTAGGTTGTGACGTGCTTTATTTGTGTGTTTTCTTTATTCACACTTGATCTGACCTGATTCAGAATGAATTGGAATAATTTATGTTGCGTACGTTTTGGCAACAAAAAGATCCACTCAGATTTTGGAAATATTTATGATGCTGAGTGTCTGATTTCCTCTGCGCTGAGCTAATGAAAACGTAATTGCTCTGTCGTGGAAGGATTTGTACATTCAGTCTCTTTGATGTTATTATCTATTATTAACACTTCCGGAAGCGATTTGCCTTTTTGTGAGGTTGTACAGATGGTTTCCTGCACATTTCAAACACGTCTCACCAGTCGGAGACCTAAAGGCTTCTTCCCATGTTTTATTGCATAAATCACATGGACTCTTGGGCGGGGGCATAACTCAGTTTTATAGTTTATTGAATTTCACTGGAATTATAAAGTAACGTCATGATTAAGTTTGTCGAAGCACATGAATACACAATCTTGTCATCGCTTCTATTTTCTGGAGATGACCACAAGTTTTTACCCAAATGCGTTGGTCTCATGATGCTGTGACAATGAATCAATCACTAAGCCGGTTAACGGAAGTGATTGTCAACCATCTAAGTATCGATACCAACAGTTAACTGGCTGCAGCCTCTGAAATGAGGAGTTGCTGTGTTTCTTTGTGTTTTGTATTGTTGCTATGATAAAACAAGTGTTTTGGAGATTTCACATCAGACTCCAGAATCATTTTTCAGACATTTTCACACTTTTGTGACATTTGTGGCTTCGATTGTGAGCAGCAGTTAAACTAATTGAAACATCAGATGAGCGTATTGTGAGTTTACCTGCTTTTATATTATAATAGGCTATATGCTGAGCTGGCTGAAATCCAGGAAGTAGTGGTACTTCCTGGTTGGTACTACTACCATGAATTTCAGCCAGCTCCTTTATTTCCTGTCTCACATGATTGGCAAACTGATTAATCCAGGTGTGTTTGACTAAAAAAATAAAATCAGACACACCTGGCTGGCTGAAATTCAGAAAGTACCAACCAGGAAGTACCACTACTTCCTGGATTTCAGCCAGCTCGGTATATAGCCTATTATATGCGGTAAACACAACACAAATTGTTATTAAAGGGTAAGTTCACATTTCTATCTGTTTCAGTTGTGACTGTAGCTGAATCTTGGAATAAGTGTGAGAACATTTTAAAGCACACTGGATTGTAGTGATATTGATACAGTATTTGGCCATTTGTTTTGCACCTTTGTGTTACTGTCCTTCCACCACAGCTCAGCAGGGAGACGCTTCCTGAAACACAGAGGGAACAGGAGTCTTCAATCCACTCGGGACAGGAGCAGCAATTTCAGCAACAATAATTACTGATCTACCTACATGTGAGTATTAAAAATGTGTATCTATCCTTGAATATCATCATATTAACTTCAACTACATCACTCAGCTATATAACTCTAAACGAAATCATTTGGTTCTTTACTCTGGTGAAGTTATTTGCTCAAACTACGCTGTAATATCAGACCGTGTCCTTATCACTGCCCTCCTCATAACCTTTTCCTAACATGGCTCCTTACACAACATACAATATGTTCCTGTGCGGTGCAGTACTCGTCTTTGCCAGAGGATAGCAGCAGTCAGCTGTGCAACGCAGCCTCCTCCGCTCATCTTCTCTCCATCTCACACACATACACTTGCAGCAGCAGCAGCAGCAGCCAGTGATGGAACAAAATGTTCGCTTTGCAGAGAGAAAATATAATGTTCGAAGCTTTCACCTCATTACATATAATCAATTCTGTATCATCTATTCTGTGGCAGAGATGATGAGATCGGGCAGAAAAGATATTATAGGCCTCAATCCATAAAACCCATCTTCCATCTTCTTTCTGTCCTGATTTGCAGAAAATGGGTTCTTTTATGTGTTTTATTTTTTTCTGTGATTTTGGTTATGTTCATCTTTTCATCCTGTGGCGACGGAGTATCAGTTTGTCCCACATCTCCTTTTTTACTGTACCTCTAATTTTAGCCTCCCCTCTCTCTTTCTTTGTCTCCCCCCTCTCTCTCTCCATCTCTCCCTCTCTGTCTCTCTCCCCAGCCCTCCCCTCTCTGATCCTTCTGAATGGAGGCTGAGAATAGATGGGAGGCTGCTTCAGTCAGAGCTCTCGAGCAGGAATGCCTATATATGGAGCCTTACACCACGCAGAGCGCAGATAGAGTCGCAGGTACATCAAGTGAATGTGGGCTACTGTGATTTGTAGAGAGGGAGGGAGGGAGGGAGGAGAAGGGGGGGCGTTCATATGCCTACTACTATGTGTGTGTGTGTGCATCATCATAAGTGGGAGGCCATCTGTGTGAGCCCGTGTGCACGTCCTTGCACGCAAAAACCTCGATGCCAAGTGTGTGCGTCAGTCTGAGTCAGATAGTGTCTCATTCTGTCTCGTCATGTGTGCGTCAGTGCTGTTGCTGAGCGAAACTCGCTCCAGGGGAAGAAATGGAGGAGAGTGTACGGGGAGGGAGCGAAAAGAGGCAGGGATGGTGGGATGATGATGATGATGATGATGCTGATGATGATGCTGGTGATGATGATGATGATGATGAGGCTGAGAGAGAAAGAGAGGAGCGGAGGGCTTGACTGTGACGACACAAATGCATCAGCCGCATTAAGTGCACTTTAATATAAATGCATTTGTATGGCAACCAAATACACTTATAAGCATCACATAAGAACACTGGTCCACAATGTCCATTCTGCAGTAAGTAAGATGTTTACAATATATTCCATCTTGGGCAATAAAAATCTCTTTCTTATATATACAGACCAATAACTGTTTCATACAAATGTACAAATGTGTACAACCTTTCTGAAAAGAACATATGCCTATATCCACAGACATAATGCATATGCATAAACAACTTTTTCAAATATCACACGTACAATAATATAATTTTACACATGTATATTAACTTAGCCTTTAATAGCTAGAACGTAGGAATCAATCCTTTACTTGACCGTAGACAACTCTACGTGAGCATGTCGACACCATGGGAATAGTACCATTCTCAACCCGTGTCGCTTGGTAACTGAATAGAAATAGCACCCCATCCCTATTTTCATTTTTTAAAACAAAACTTTTTGTATTCTAACCCCTCTCAAAAAAGAAGAATCACTCATTCACATAGTCAATTGTGCCTCACTACACCGCGCTCCAGTGGAGCAACGATGTAACTGTCCATGGTGAATGGACATGATAAAGAGTTCAGCAGGTCAGGGCCGTTTCAGGCACACAGGAGCCGCTATAAGCTGCCAGCATTGCAAATATTGATGCTGCAAGAATATCCAGCCGACTGCCCTCAGGCCGGGAGGGACCTGAAGAGCCCACATTCAGAGTCTAATGTACAGTACAACGTAGCAGTGGATTTTGTGGCATGATCAGAGCTCCGGCAAAACTTCCAGACAATCTTTTGTGTGGTGTTACATCTCGTAAAAAGCAAAAGAAACACCTTCGACATTCTCGAGATCTTCACATGCCAGGATCTCTTCACATGTTTTCTTTTTTGTTTGCACATCACATTGATACACAAGATTTTTAGATGGAGAGATAAATATGAAATGTTAAAGGTCTGAAGCCGCAAACTCAAAGCTCAAAGTATCTCATGTTTAAAGTCGAAGACTATTGTGAGTTTCGATGTGGCCACACTAAGGCCGTGAGGACTGAGTGCTATCAAAACCAGAGCCGCAGCGGCTCTGAAGGCTGAACAGAAGATTTCACAGCGAGAAATCGTTCTACTTTTGATCTACTGATAGTGGTCATCCGTAAGTATGTAAACAATTTGTAAACATTTGACTTTCGTTACGTTTGAGGTTTGGGTTTGCGTTGCTGCATGTCAAGCAAAAAAGTGCTATAGTTCATCTCCTTATTGAAATAGCAAGAAATGAATTCATGTTTTGTTCACAACAGTTTTCACTACGAGTGAATACAAATGCGCGTCTGGAAGTTAAACAGCGCTTACAAGTTCAGAGATGTTTTTCTCTGTCTGATCATATCTGAAGCTCGTGTTACAGAGAAGCTGAAGCACCACATGGACTCAAAACCCAGTCAGTTATGAGTCCATGTGGTTGCACCATCATGTAAATGTTGCACCAGGTTTGTAGTAGTTTACAGAAATGACAACAAAAATATAAAGCCAATCTTTGTTCTGAGGAGACATGTAGGAGTTAAAGTCCTTAAGTTGTATATACATTATGTATATTTATACACTTAATTATTTTTTACTTTTCAGTAAAAGGGGCTCCACAAAATATGACAATATGCCATACTTAATGAAGTAAGTCACAGACTTATTTTAGAACGGAGGAACACTTCCACTCCCATCTGAAAGACAAAAGAGGAAAAGAAAGAAAGAGAGAAGTTAGTGATGCGTTTTCAGAGAATGGTTTTTCATCCCATTGAAGAAAAATGTCTCAGAGAGTGAGGAAAGCGAGGCTGGTTCTCACCTTTGTGGAAGCACTGTGGCGATGGATGACATTGGAGTTGATACAACTCAGGTTGTTGCCCTAAGCCAGGGGCGATCGAGGCACCTGCCCCAAACATGGGTTCCAGGACGGCCAGTTCCTCCAGGAGGGACTGAGTGCAAGACACGGCGGGCGAGGGCGAGCCGATGGGCATGGAGGTGGCGGAGCTGGGGGAGGCAGTGAGGATGAGGGGAGGGGAAGCTGGGATGGAGGAGCAAGAGGACACTGGAGATGACACCACCTCGATCTCCATTGCTTCCTCCGCTAGCCCCTCCCCTTCCGCCATTCCCCCGGCCTCAGCGGCCACAGTCGCCCCGCACCCAGCCATGGAGTTACATTGCGCCGATTGGACGCTACAGAAGTGGCCCACTCCCTCAAACTGGGAGGGTTGGCGCCAGCACACTGGGGTCTGAGGAGAGGTCGGAGGGCTGGAGGAAGGGTTGGGCAGAGGGGAGGCGCAGGGAGACAGGGAGGAGCGGATGGGGGGGGACTGGGGGGGAGCGAAGTCGTCTTGGAGGAGGGTTTCTAGGATGCTCTCTTCAAACAGAGAGTCATCGTCGTCTAGGAACATGGGAACGTCCAGACCTCTCCACGCTTTGATGGGATAAAACTCCCTAAGCATATGGACTGAATCGACGTCAGCAGGTTCTACGGTGGGCGACAGGAAGGGGGAGGGAGGGGAGGATGAGGGGGACATGGAGGGGGGAGAGAGTTTGGACAGGAGTGGATCCAGGTAGAATCCCTCCGCCAACGAGCTGATGTGCTGAGCGAGCAGAGAGATTTCCGCCCTCTCCTTCTCCCGCTCCCTCTCCAGGGAGAAGAAGGAGAGGCAGGGCTGTTTGCCAGGCGACGCCTCCGGGGTGAGGAGGCCCTCGGGGGGACACTGGAGGGGCCCCAGTGGCACATCTACATACAGCGGACCCCGTACCTCGGGCAGGGTCATCACCGTGCAGTCGCCGTCTCCGGGGCTGTCGGGGGTCGGGGGCAGTTTCTCGTAGAGGGAGCCGCTGCAGGGCTCGATGGGGAAGAGGAGGTCGGTGGACGGGGTCGGCAGAGCCAGGGGGAGTTTGCTGGAGAGGGTGGTGGGGGGAGTGGGGCTGGAGGTGGTGGTCGGTGGGGCGGTGGAGGACGCTGAGGGCGCCATGGAGGTGGTGGCGGTGGCTGTCGTAGCGGAGGGCGGAGGCGTGGTGGTGCCAGTGGGGTCGAAGCTGAACAGGGGTTCACCGAACGGGAAGCTGGGCCCACTGACATGGGGGGTGTAGGGGGGCGTGCACACAAACTCTTTGGTCTGCTGAGCTTGCGAGGTGGGGACGGGCGGGAGGGGCAGTGGGAGGGCGGGCAGCGGGGGGTCGAGCTGGAAGGAGGGCGGCAGGAGGATGTTCTGTGTTAAAAAGTCTAAGTCTGCCACTGTTTCAACAGTGACCGGGGTGGGGGAGGAGGCGGCGGAGGGGCTTTCGGCAGGCTGCTGCTGAAAGAAGCTTTCTTCCTCCAGAGAGGAAATACTGGAGCGGGGGTCTCCCTCCAGCTGCATGGGCTCAGCAGCCGAGCTCCCCGGTTCGTCAGAGGAGCCCACGCTGCAGCCAGCGGTGCTGAAGTCGAAGGACTGGGCAGACAGGCCGCTGCTGCCCGGGGTGAAGACCTGGTCTGGGCTGGACAGAGTCTCTGGGGACTGGAGGCTGAGACCCTCCTGCTGGGAGGTGCCAGCTGTCAGGACCAGGGTCAGCTGGGTCTGCTCCGAGGTGAGCTGCTGACGCACGGACCAGGCCTCAGACTCACTGAGAAAGACACAAGAAACAGAGGATTAGCACGGTGTGTCGGCTTCATTCATCATTCCTCTGTCTCTACACTGACTGCAGGTGTGAGATGTAAAAAAAAAAAGAAAAAAAAAACAGTAAATACCTGATGATGTAGTTGTTGCTGCTGATGGGGATTTCTCCAGGCTGCAGCTGAAGCACCATGTAGAGCCAAACCCACGATTGGTCTTGAGCCTGCACACGCACCACCATCTCAGCTCTGCCCTCTCCTCCCTCTCTCACTGTTGAACAACAGTCACAAACACAAGTTGGCATCAGTTTGTAATCCTATTAATCATCATAGTGTTTTTCAATGTGTGGATGTGCCAGTAGGCTCAGTGTGTGTGTGTGTAACTGTGTGTGTGTGTAACTGTGTGGGTATGGATGGTTGTAACTGCTCAGTATGTGTGAAGAAGAGTACACTCACATAGGCTGCGGTGCTGAGCGGAGGCATGTGACAGATCCTGTGGGTGGAGGAGGCTGTACCAGGAGCGAGCGCGTAAAGCTGTCACATCAAAGCCAAGATAGGCGCTCACACTGCAGGGGAAGAGTGGGTGGTGATGTGTTAGAGGGATAATGTTTTACCGCCTTAGTTATCTCATAAACACATTAATACACCACCTCGTATTAAAGCAACAGGTGGAAACATTTGGGTTTCCATCTGTGTGTGAGCTCACCTGTCCTGTGCTGCCTGCAGCCTCAAGTCCCGGCCGTGCTGGGAGTAGAAGCAGGCCAGGAACAAGTTGGCCTCGGCCAGGGGAGAGGCGGAGGTCGACTCCCTCTCTGCCCCCGGGGTGGAGCGGGTCGGGTGGGGCTCCAGAGGGGAGCAGAAACACACCCAGACCGGGTTGGATGTCCAGTAGGACCCGGCGGCAGGAGAGGGGGAGGGGGGAGAGAGGCAGCGAGCCCGGATCAGAACCAGCTTGTTCCCGGCGCTCTGCCTCCGCACGGACTTGGAGGTGTTGAAGCGACAGCGGAAGAGGCGATCTGTAGAGGAGAGGAGACGAGCTTTGTTTAAAAAAAAAATCAAAAAAAATCAAATGATACTTGATCAATAGACAGAGAACAAAAAAATCCTACTTGTCAAATGAATAGTGCAATTTGTCATACCTATCTCAAGTGACGTCGAGGTGGACAGGTTGCTCCTCATGATGAAGTGATCTGAGGCGTCGATGATGTCGTACACGCTGTCCCCCTGTGCCACAAGATCCACCTGAAAGAAACAAACAGATTGGTTATTTTATGAAGCTCGAGAAGGAGCTCAAACATCCATCCAATCAATTAACCACTAAAAGCAGCAGATCAGCCAGCGTAGACTCACCATGGAGTGTCCGAGATGCTCGGAGACGCTGTCTGACAGGTAGAGGAGCTTCCCCTCCCCGGTCACCAGCATCAGAAAACCCGGCAGCGCCTGCATCAACTCCGACAGCTCGTGGAAAGACAGAAACCGCGCGCTCTCTTCAAGACTAGCGGCAGCTCCCGTTTCTGGAGAGAGAGAGAGAGAAGGAGAAAAAAGGAACAAAACACTTAGATGTCAAGTTTAATCAGTGAATCTGAAGCTAATAGAGAGCGAACAGTAGCATATGAGCTCCGCAATATGGGAAACAGTGGCCGCAGTGGGTTTCAGCACCATGGACAGCGGTGCGGCTGTTCTCACAGTGTTGAGGTATTTCAGCACCACGGACAGCTACAGGTTGATATTTAACACATTTCTCTATCACATTCCTGCTTAAATCGACCGTTATCGATCAATTGATAACCCACAGCTCCACAGGTGATCGAAAAAAATCTGGTTTTTATCAAGACACCTGCGGCTGTGGCCACTAAAACACTTGTTGATTCCGCTCCTGCGAGAGATTGCAGTCTCTCTATGCAGCAGTGCTACACGAGATTCATCAACAGGTCGTTTTTTATTATTTTATTTTTTGCTTTTCTTTCTCTCCATTCAGAGTAAATTCGTTCTTACCTTGAGTAAAGAAGACGGATTTCCTGGTGTACATGCAGGCGAGTGACATGATGTGCAGGTATGAGAGTCGCGCTTTATCTGCATCGGAGATGGGCAACAAGTCCTTCAGGTTCCGGATCTCGGCGTTGATCTGGTCCCGTCGAGCCTTGGAAGCTCCTTTGGTTGAGCGGTACATTGTGAGCCGGTTGGTTGGTTGGTTGGTTGTTTTGCGGTGAAAACTGTCGAAATTCCTCCAGATGCAGAGTTGGAGAGTTGCGCTGTTGCGTTCACGTCGTGCCTCGGCCGAAGTGCCAGCTGTCTCGGAGATGTGTTAAGAGACAGGCTGTAGGAGTGGAGAAGCACTGAGGTGTTGTTATTGGACTTTCATCTCAGCTATTTTGTTTTGGGCTTGTTTTTTTTCTTCTTCCGCCAGAGCAAGGTTTTCAAAAACCTTCTCCTGTCCGGTCTCCGTCTGCTTTAGCTCCGCCACAGCGTCCAGCTCGGTGCTGGCCGGCTGCTGGATGTCTGTCCCCCCTCGGAGTGCAGGTGAATCGGCGGCTGTAGTAGCCGTCTCTCGCACACAAGTCCGGACCCTTAAATCTGGTTGAGGGACTCTGCTCGCCGGTCACTTATATAGCCTGGGACTCCGCCGGAGTAGGGGGGCTCCCAACGCACCAACACCGACGTAAAACGGAGGGAGGGGGGTGGAGAAGGAAGGGGGGCCGAGGGGGATAGATGTCTCATATCAGTGTTAGCATTGGAGGATCTCTCCCCCCTCCCTCTCCGGTGCCCTCTCCTTTCGGTGACTCTGCCTCGACGTCAGCTCCTCTCTCTACTCAGTGATGACGTCGGACTGAAATCGGGAGCTCCGGCGACGCAAAAAGCCCGATTTGGACAAAACCGAATAAGGGGCGGAGCAACCGTAAAACGTAAACGGAGTCACCGGACTCCGGTGTATTAGAGGAAGGAGGGTGGTTGCAAAAAAAAAAAAAAAAAAGGAGGGAGGGATGGAGGGGGAAAAAGTGGGAAGCCTGGGTTGCATACGAAAGAGGTCTGTGTGTTTATATGTCTGGCACCTGAGGCGGACTCCGCATCACAGCCCGTTTGCCCCGCGGACCTGTCGGTAAACATTGCAGGTGCTCGTTATAAGGCGCGATACCAGCGGTTCATCATCCTGAATGTCAACATTTTCAGAGGTGACTGGTGCTCGGATGGAGGCTCAGTGATGTAGCTTTACAGCTACCGCGGAGCTGGACGGTCACCGAGCTGCTGCTGCTGCTGCTGCTGCGATGCTGAGGCTCCACGTCGCTCCATCTTTTTCTCGCCCTCTGTGAAGGGAAACGAGTCCTGACCTACGAGTGCTTTGAACTACACCGAAGACAATAGCTACACACAGTTTCAATAGTTTATTACATATGAATGTGGCGCAGGCTCCGCAGCGATTTCATATTGTTCTGTTAGGAGGAGAAAACGCTATAGTGGATGTTTTTTATACATAGGCCTGTAGCCTATTGTCAATACAAATAAACAAATCAATAGTTTATTCTGATTCTGAGATAACAATCAACGGGTAAAATGATAGTAACATCATCAAGATCAACTTGAATGTTGATTTTATATGGATGCAATAGAAAATCACATAACAATAATCAGAGCTGCTCGTGCAGATCTGTAGCAAACACCAGGAAGACACCAGTTAATGTCCTGAAATGGATCCACGATTATTTCTCTCTCTCTGAAATAGATTGTTATTCAACTGTTTGACTTATTGTCAGAGTCCTTATCGCTCTGTGTCTGTATAAAACGCACAGTGACCATCTCCAAAAGCTTAATGGATTTTCGTGAATGACGTTCATTAATGATTTCTGACGCGCGCGCCAACAACAGCCCTGGTAGCTACCTGCAGGAAAAAAAAAAACCTGTCACCAGCCCCACGTGAGGTAAAGCCGTGCTTGTTTCTAAAAATAGATCTGACCGGTGACCGGCGTAAGGACTGAGAGCCGCGCCCCCGCATCCAGCCCCGGTCGTCCTATTTATAGGGAGGAGAAATCACTTTCAGCCCCGAAATAGATCTGTAGTAGGCTATGTGCTTCACATGTGGAGCCGAGCAGACACACACCTGGATGCCTGCTGCTGTCCACACACACCTTACAGGTTTCATCCACGAGGATCACATCGTGTCTGTCACCTCGTTTTTGTTTCTGTTATGATTTAAGGGTTTAGGCGAGGAGACGGAGGGGGGTCTCGGTGTTGGTGGTAAATCTGGTCGAGAGAAGGTTCTGGTACATTTTCTGTGTTTCAGCACTAGGACTTGATTTTAAAGCCACACACATGGTAAATAATGTTGGCTATAATATACAGTGAGTTGGCAGCACATAAAGAGCATTCAGCTAAAACCAATGCAGTCTAATAGTGTAATAATTCCTCCTTCAAGAAGGTGAAAGCACAGTTTATGTTGAAACTGCCTCAGAGAGGTATTTAATGGTCATTGTGGAGGCTGCACTTTGTGCTGAATTACTGCATTGTACATACAGGTGGATATTATGTTATTATACCCACCCTATTTTGGCTTTATCAATGAGTTCAGGCTAAATAACAGAACCACCTCTGTGTAATGTATAATGCAGCACATTTGAATCAGCAGCTCTCTAAGACAGGTTCAATAAAAACCGAGGATGAAAAGCTTGGGCTTGCTGCAGGACTGTTGGACGAGACTGCACTATGTCTTTCTGGAGGTAGTAGGCTACGTGGGGGATCCAGATGTGACACAGTCGGGAGTGATGGGGATATGAATCATTCAGTTTAAGGGTCAAGACTTTAAAGTTTAAAGTTCAGGGTTGAGGTTTGGAGTCAGCGAGGACGTGTTAGTGGTTAAAGTCTCCATGCAGGTCATTAATGTGAATCACTGCAGCGTCCCTGTTAGGACACATGTTTTTGGGCACTTGTCTTAGAGTTGGAAGATATTTCTAATGGGACCCAGAATCTGATGTATTATCTTCTTCATCTAGACGAATGAGGACGAATAAGCAGTCAATAGGACAGCACCCATTTGTTAAATAAATATTGATTAGTGATCCTACTGTTTACCAACTTTGACACTTTTCAGTATGCATGCAGGATATCTCAATGATGAATCATCCTGCTTCTTCTTCTTGTTTGGCTTTACTTATTTCAGTCCCTCTGTCTTTCTGTCTGGGTTTTGTTCTGTATTTCTCGCCCAGGCGCTGGCGGGTCTGCCTCTGTTTCTCCTCCTTTGAGGTCTGTTTTTGTCTCCTTCCTTTTGGGTTTCTTATCCGATGACTCAGCCCGTCACTGCTGTCGCCATCCACCACTGGTTCCAGTTTGGTAATGACCCAAACGCAGCAGATTGTTAACAGATCATCAAAGGAAAATAGTAAATTTGCACCGAAAGCCACTGTTAAACTGACTCATCGTACACTAGAAACAACATCTAATTCTCATTTTTTTTAATATGCACAGTTTGAATTTGCCTTACCAGAGGTCATTGGAGCTATAGAAATGAGAGATATGAGTTTGTCATCTCTGATGCACATCACAGGGACGAGCAGCGCCCCTAGAGCAGAGAGAAACACATCACACATCAGTCTGTGACACTCAGTCAGTTTCCCTTTTGGCTATTCTGGCTGCAGCGTCACACTCATTCATTAGTGCAGTCCACTCACAGAGGACTTTATTGTTCAGAGGTCAACGCATCTCTTTTGAAAGGACTAAAAATTGACTCATGCTCTTTGTTTCAGGTGCATCAAGTAACATTTTGTCTGGTTTGACGTGGACCCTGTTGCATCAGCATGGTGTCAAACAGCATCCAGCTAATAATAGTCTGGTCTCGAACAGCGTCGTCAAGGTGCCACAGGTGGGTTTGACTGAGATGACCAGGAGGCAAAAATGCTAATTGCAACATGAGTAATAATAATTGTAAGATATTGTGAGTTTTGATTTCCAGTGTATTTTCTGGTCAGTTTCAGACACGATGAGATTTAAAGTAGATTTATCTAATGAATTCAGTTAGAAAACTTAAAGCACACATGCTGATCAAAAGCAGAACAGGTTTATTTAGTCGAACCACGTAATCCCAGTAGCTCAATATTTACAAAAACGCACATTTACAATGGGGAAGGCATTGTTTTTGTTTTTTTAATAAATCACCTTATGATGAGATGAAACTATTGATTAATCAATTTGTCAGTTGGCAGATTCAAATTAATTTCAGCTCTTCTTCTCTTACGCAAAAATGTCAAACGTTCTGTCCTCTGTTTGTCCCCAGTCCCGCTGTGATGATTTAGTGCTTTTTTTTTTGTCTTTGTCGTCCGTAAACTGAATATCTTTGGGTTTTCAGATGTAAGCCCGACAAAATCAGTTTTGGGGATTTACTGTAAGAAATTGGGACAATCTTTTATTCTTATTTTCTGGCATTGTATTGACCAAATGACATACTGACTGATGAAGTAACACAGCAACAATGTAGTAATTGGCAGATTAAAGAATGATGAAAATGGTCTGTTAGTAGAAGCCTTCATCTCCAAACTTCAGCAGCTGTGGTTCATGTGAGGTGCAGTTTGGCAGCTGCTACATGTTCCCATTAGTTTGTTACCTGCAGCAGTTAGTTACCTGTTGGAGGCTTGAGGTGTCCAAACAGGTGAAGAAGCTTCTCTGGTTTCCTTTATGTTACACTGAAGATTTTTCCCCCCTGCAAGTTGAAGAAATGTCACCACTTAGTCCTTTTCACACAACCTGATTTTGTGTAACAGTGGTTGTTGTACAGTATTTATGCACACACGGCAGTAGTCTAATGGCGTTGAATCCAACTTTATACTTGCCAATGTAACATTTTATGATTGAGCCTGCAATGTACAGTGTAGGTCTTCCTTATCTGCAGTATTATGTGTTTTACCTGTGCAGTACACGTGAAGTTAGGAAATAAGAAGAAGTGATCAGGGTATTAAGACAGATTTTATACTGTCTGTACTGTTTGAATCTCATCTATGCTTTTTATTTGGCTTTTATCAAAAGTGACTTGCAGGTGAAGGACAACACATTACTGAGTAGTTACTTTCTGTAGCTGTGGTGTACTTTTTAAATAATGGTTGATTTATTTAATTCTTTGGAAGAAGCAGAGGAGAATGAGTTCGACCAGGAACATACATGTAGTACTGCAGGCCTGAAGGCTATAACATTACATGTATAACCACCTGTTGGTCCCCCTTTTACTGCCAAATGTGCAACAAACTGTGATGCACTGTGTATCCTGACACCTTTTTTGTTTTATCAGAACCAGCATTCATTTCAGCAATTTGAGCAACAGTAGCTTGTCTGTTGAATCGGACCTCACGGATCGACCTTCACTGGCTTTGATTGTGATCATTTCCAACTTACTCTCATGAAAATATTTTCATACATGATTAGTTTCAGTTACTAAACCTCATATAGATTATTGCCGACCAGATACTCTGTTATGGGTGTTGTACTTGTTTTACTATGTGTGGCTCTCAAAATTATGTTATCATCTTGGAAAAAAAACATCAGTTGTCAATAAATGTTTGTTTTGTGGCGTCTCCACACTAACCCTAACCCTAAGTTGGCAAAAGGATCCCAAACAGTATTTTGTTAAATCTTTACATCAAAGACGAGCAAAAATTGTGAAAGGTTGTGAAAGATGAGATTTTAAAATTTGGTCACAACTATTCTTGAGCGTCCTGAGAGCTTATATACTTATATACTAGAATAGATGATCTAATCAAATAATTTAAACATTGTGTTATAATAATAGTTTTTGTCTTTTTCCTCAATGAAAATGAAAGATGAAAGCGAGCACTAAATGATTCTTTTTCTTTGCATATCTTTCAGCCCTATAGTGGAGACGTTCATGGTCCCTAGAAGACGAACCCAGATGATTTTGGTCCAAGTTCTGCTTCGTTGCCAGCAGCTGGTTTACATTCATGGACGTGAGTGACGTATCTCAAACACTTTTGTCTGGATTGCCGTGAGGTTTGGACCAGATCCAGCCTGGTTGTGGACATGGTTGAGTCTTGTTTAATTAAAACTAACAGGGCTGATCAAAGAGAGGAGCCAGCGAACCTGAAGCACTGTCATAAAATTAAAAAATCTGATCTGTGGCAAAGACCAGAACTTGATGTAAGTACAGGAAACTATGAGACATTTGGACACTAATCTCCTTAAAACAATTATGTAATGTGATTTGGAAGTTTCCCCAGGTTTCCCAAAAATATATATAGCAAGAATTCATATGTTACAAAACCCAGTCTTCTTTGCACAGTGACTCACTAAGTAAGAAAATAACAGCAACTCTCTCTCACTCTCCTCTCGTGAACCTGATCAATATCATGAGTAACTCTGAGCAAAATCATTGATTAGCAGAGTAAAGTGATCGCTGGTTCCCTGCCGTTCGAGCTCTGAGTCCACATGTGATTCTCATTTTCACTGGAGTTGTGACTAAGCAGCACGTCACTTTCTTCAAGATGTAGTGTTTTGAGAGATTGCCTTTACAAAACAACACTCCAGACTTTTTTCTCTCACTGGGCAAAAAATAGCTCACATCTTTATGCAGGAGCTCCCAGAACAAAAACACTCAAAGTTGTTTGTTTTTTTTCCCACCCAGCAGTCTCGTAGGTACTTAAGCTGTCCCGGTGTCCCACACACTCTGTTGTCTCAAGCGCTGCCATTGTTGCGGTTGTCATGATAATCCCTGCCATTATGAGACGAGGCTGTGTTGGTATCATAGGTGGGTGGCGGAGAAGAACATGGTTGCGGAGAGGCAGATGGATGAAGAGCGAGGGGTCGGAGGGATGAGTGCCTCGTCTCCCTGACAGCAAATGGACTCAAATGAATCCAATTAGTGGGCCTTCTTTGTGCCAGAATCTCCTGTTTGTGTCAATATTCATGTGGGGGCTCATTTAGTCTTATAACCCTCTTAAGTACAATCACTCATCCAGGCACATTAACTCGGGCGCTCACTTATTCACTCACTCAAGGATCCATTTTTCCATGCAACAGCTCCTTCATTCACTCACTCACTCATAAATTTGTTCACTCAGTTGCTCATTCACAGGAGGATTTTGAATCGAGTGCTTTGGTTGCTTTCAAGTGTAATTTATTAAGAAATCTTATTCTTTCTGTGACTATTGTATCTATCCATAAGTGTTATGTTGCAAGTAAATACAGAGAAGAAACCCAGAGATGGTGTTTGGACAAAGGTTTAATTCTTAAATAAGACATGAATGCTGGAGCTCTGCTGTGATTCGTGATTGATTGGTTGATGCAGAGAAGAGAGAATTTGTAATTTATTATGTGATATTTTTTTATGGATTTAAATGTAAGATGGTAAACATGTCAGTAAAAAAGCTGATAATGCAGCTACAGAGCAACACTGCTCCTCATTCATGCCAATCCAATGTTCACACTCTTTTTGCTCTGTTTTGGTCTCCACCACTGGATTTTAACAGGTTTACAGGTGCAACTCTCTCTCAGTAGACATTTACATCACAGAGGGTAAAACAGGACATCACATTCAGATTGTACCACTGCAAAAATAGTCAGGGGGCCAATTCTGAAAAGTGCTTCCGTTAAGACTTTTGCGGACATGTTGGGGTACAAGATGACAACCCATTTTTTTAGTTAGAAGGGGCTTACAGGTGAAATTCTAGAGTGGTTGTCAAGCTGAAAAATTATTTTTGTGGGTTTTGGAAGCAATTTTAGGCAAATTTTCAGGTTTCCTACTTAACACGACCAGCCCGCAATAAATGTCAAATATCTCCACAACTACAAGGACCACATACACAAACATGGTATCAAATGAAAGATTACACTCAGGAGGTGTCTGCAGAAGTGTCAGAATGAAAATATCTGTAACAGTGTAAGAGCAAAAAGAGCTAGAACATGTAAAAAGTCAATCTCCGCCTAAAGAGAACTAGTTTTAAAGTGAATATCAGCTTGGAAACACATGATTGTAACCCCAAATCTGTATCAATCAGTGCCCCTATCTAGGGGAATGAGTCATTCCAAGGTTAAAGCTTGTAGTTTGAGACAGTGCAACACAGTACACATTTTAGTACTTAAATGTCCAGGCGGAAATCTAGAATATTCATTTGACATTTTACTGTAAATTCCTTCTAGATTCAACAGCTGTCTGACTTCCTCTAGAGTAAGTAACTACTAATGGTTTGTAGTAATAACTGTGCAACTTAGAGATGATTTTGACAAATAACATTGTTTAATCACCACACAATCACAACAGATTCTTCATTGCAACATGGCAAGCAACTGCTGTGGCACCTAGGGACCATGTCCATGTTCTCAGTCTGAGTCCTGGTCAGAGACAGAAGAGAAGAGTTTATAGTTTTTGTTTTGAGGATGCTTCCTTTCACAATACAATACATGCATCACACAAGAGGGCAGAACATTGATCCTAATCTACAAGACAAATATATACATGTATATATAATATATCAATGATGATTATGTTGGTACCTGAGTATTCTTGCACCAAGCTGCGCAGGCACACCCACATGCCCCACAGCAATATACTCCACTCCTTCGACATCGACACTGCCTGGTACTGCACTGACTTCCACTCTCTTTGCAACCACAGGTTGTCAGCTCCAAACAACCGGACTCGAAGGGTTCTTTAGTGAAAAGCTGGGGAATCAGTGCACTATCCTTTATGTGCCAACCACAAGAGGTTGGTGAGGGCAACTTGTGTAACTACTTGTGTTGCTTCTTGTGTTTGCACACAAACTGAGCCCAGAAGTTTGGATGAAAGCAGGAACAGCCAAGAAACCACGCTACATCAAAGTTCATGATATTAAACTACCTAAAGAGATCATCAATGGTTTGTTGGCATTTCATTCCATCACTGGATGTGATACAACTAGCCAATTCACTGGAATAGGAAAAAAGACTGCATGGAAAGTGTTCCAGCAGTGCCCACATCTTCTCCACAACTTTGGTGAGGAGGAATTACCAAGTCCAGCTACTCTGTGTTTGGCAGAACAGTTTGTATGCAAACTGTATGACCCGAAATCAACCAGTGACTCAATCCATGATGTTCGCTGTTCCCTGTTTTGGAAAGTGAAAGCCAATGTGGATACTTTACCACCAACAACAGATGCACTGAATCTGCATCTCATGAGGGCCCACTACCAAACAAGGGTTTGGAAACAGGCGCTAGTGAATGATCCAAAGTTGCCCTCACCAACCTCTTGTGGTTGGCACATAAAGGATAGTGCACTGATTCCCCAGCTTTTCACTAAAGAACCCTTAGAGTCCGGTTGTTTGGAGCTGACAACCTGTGGTTGCAAAGAGAGTGGAAGTCAGTGCAGTACCAGGCAGTGTCGATGTCGAAGGAGTGGAGTATATTGCTGTGGGGCATGTGGGTGTGCCTGCGCAGCTTGGTGCAAGAATACTCAGGTACCAACATAATCATCATTGATATATTATATATACATGTATATATTTGTCTTGTAGATTAGGATCAATGTTCTGCCCTCTTGTGTGATGCATGTATTGTATTGTGAAAGGAAGCATCCTCAAAACAAAAACTATAAACTCTTCTCTTCTGTCTCTGACCAGGACTCAGACTGAGAACATGGACATGGTCCCTAGGTGCCACAGCAGTTGCTTGCCATGTTGCAATGAAGAATCTGTTGTGATTGTGTGGTGATTAAACAATGTTATTTGTCAAAATCATCTCTAAGTTGCACAGTTATTACTACAAACCATTAGTAGTTACTTACTCTAGAGGAAGTCAGACAGCTGTTGAATCTAGAAGGAATTTACAGTAAAATGTCAAATGAATATTCTAGATTTCCGCCTGGACATTTAAGTACTAAAATGTGTACTGTGTTGCACTGTCTCAAACTACAAGCTTTAACCTTGGAATGACTCATTCCCCTAGATAGGGGCACTGATTGATACAGATTTGGGGTTACAATCATGTGTTTCCAAGCTGATATTCACTTTAAAACTAGTTCTCTTTAGGCGGAGATTGACTTTTTACATGTTCTAGCTCTTTTTGCTCTTACACTGTGTTGTGTTTGTGTTTGAGTAATTTAAATGTTATGATGCGCCTGTTTGAGTTTTGACTTTTGGCGCTGAGAGGCTGCCGTAATACGGATGTAGAGATGCGACTGCAAAAGTGAAAGTAAACACGGCTGAGTTTTTGCCTAACGTTCAACAGTGTGTCCTCACTTTATTTACACAACATTGGCGACAAGGATGGCCGTGTCTGTCCCCATCTATTCCTTGCCACCTCCGGACCCATTCTTACCTCTTCCGGGAGATCCTGTCGTTCCCTGGGAGCAATGGAGAGGTTCGTTTGAGACTTATCTCGTAGCCACCGGACTGAACACCGCCGCCGGCGCGAGGAAGCGCGCTATCCTCCTTCATCTGCTGGGAGCAGAGGGGAGCCGCATCTTCAACACGCTCGGCGCTGCCGACGATGGTTACGATGCGGCCATAGCGGCTCTGAACGGACACTTTGTGAAATCACAGAACATACTCCTGAGACGGCTGCTGTTCAGACAACGATGTCAGCGTCCTGGTGAGTCTGCTCGGCAGTTCGTCGCCGATTTGAAAGCCCTATCACACAGCTGTAATTTCGGTCCTGTCACGGATGAGCTCATAAGGGACCAGCTCATTGAAAAAACGTCTAATCCCAGAGTCCAGGAAGAACTTCTGCTGAAAGACGCTACATTGACTCTTGCTGATGCACTCACAATTGCCTTACAAGTTGAAGCTGCTACTGAATGTGCTGCAAAGATAGCAGAGACCAAGTCACATGCAGCTGCTAGAGAGCAGCCAGTGCACCAGCTGACGAGCCAAGACAACTTTGCTGAAAGTGATGCTGTTATACAAGTTGCACGACCCCAACACACACGCCAACAGAGACGATGTGGAAATTGCGGCTCCACCCGTCATGCCACAAGGGCTCAAGACTGTCCTGCGAGGGGCCAAATATGCAGGCGATGCCAGAAACTTAATCACTTCGCTAAGTGGTGCCGCTCCTCAGCGACAGACGACCCTGGACAATCACAGAACACTCAAGCTGTGATTCACACTGTGGGGCCCCACCCAGTGACTTTTTCCAAGTGCCCTGTCTATCTGGAGGACTGCTGTATCCCTCTCCTCCTTGATACAGGGGCTAAGGTGTCTCTATTGAATCTGGAGACATGCAAGCGTTTTTTTCCACGCCGGCGGCTGCAGCCCGCCTCCACCTCCCTCTGTGGTTACGGCCAGAGTAGGATTAATGTTGTTGGTGTGCTCCATCTTCCCGTGCGCTATGCCTCCACATCCTTGAGTTGTTTTCCGTTCCACATCACAAGCCACGGTGAGAACATCATGGGCCTTGACCTGTTCATCAGCCTTGGTTTTTCCCTGCAGGACAATAGTGGCACAAAGATCCTCCATGTGGCTTCCCCGTGGCATCAGGCCTGGCCTGGCCTCTTCCAGGGCTTGGGGCATCTCACCTCATTCACACACAAACCGCTCCTGAACCACGAGGTGGTGCCTGTAGTACAGCCCCTTCGCCGTGTGCCCCTGGCTCTGCGTGACAACGTTACAGAGGAGCTCCAGCGCCTCCAAGCTGATGGTATAATAGAGCCCATTGATGCCTCACCCTGGGTTTCCAACCTCGTCATCGCGAAAAAAAAAAATGGAGGACTGCGAATCTGCGTTGACCTACGTCAGGTAAACAAGGCTGTGGTGCCGGATAAATATCCTCTCCCAACAACAGAGGAGCTCACAACCCACTTTCGTGGCTCTCGGGTCTTCTCTAAGCTGGACTTGCGACAGGGATATCTACAGGTGCCACTACACCCTGAAAGCCGGAACCTCACAGCGTTCATCACCCATACTGGACTGTATCGCTACACGAGGATGCCTTTTGGACTCAGCTCAGCGCCCAGCTGTTTTCAGAAAATCATGTCAACAATCCTCGCAGGCTGCCCTGGAACGGTGGCCTATTTGGATGACATTGTGGTGCATGGGCCCGACGCTGCTACTCATGACGCCCGCCTCCAACAGGTTTTTGCCGCACTCACCCATCATAATGCTACC
Organism: Decapterus maruadsi; assembly: GCA_030347415.2. Taxonomy (NCBI): domain Eukaryota; kingdom Metazoa; phylum Chordata; class Actinopteri; order Carangiformes; family Carangidae; genus Decapterus; species Decapterus maruadsi. Next base: position 13,439,174 of record CM064903.1, read on the forward strand.
CTGAACACAGACAAGTGTGTCTTCTCCGCGCCAGCCATTGACTTTGTCGGGTTCCGTGTGTCTGCTGATGGTATTTCCCCTCTTCAGTCTAACGTTGATGCCATTGCTCAGGTCTCCGCCCCCACAACAGCCTCACAATTGGCATCATTCTTAGGCATGACAGCCTACTACATGCGGTTTTTGCCCCAGTACTCCTCTGTCACAGCCCCTCTGCGAATGCTCCTCAAACAGGACACTGCTTGGAACTGGACCCCTGACTGCCAGACAAGTTTTGAGAAGCTGAAACTCCTCCTCACCACATCTCCAACGCTGGCGCACTTTCAGTTGGACTGCCCGACATTTGTCACCTGTGATGCATCTGCAGTGGCCCTGGGTGCTGTTTTGTCACAGCTTCACGATGGTGTGGAGAAGCCAATAGCTTTTGCCTCCCGAGCGCTCAGCCCCACAGAGCAGAAATACTCAGCAGGTGAGCGAGAGGCACTCGCATGCATCTGGGCGTGTGAACGGTGGCACCTCTACCTCTACGGCCGTTCCTTTACCCTGAGAACAGACCACCAGGCCCTGACGGCTCTGATGTCCACCTCAGGCAGAGGACACAAGCCCCTTCGCCTCTATAGGTGGTCGGACCGTCTGCAGCAATACGACTTCCAGCTACAATTCACTCCAGGCAGGGATAATGTTGTAGCAGACTTCCTGTCCCGTCCTGCCGCCATCCAGTGCCCAGTCCTTTCTGCGGATGATGAGGCCGACGTGGTCCACTTGGTCCACTCCCCGTTGAAGGACGTGGTCTCCCTCCACGACCTGGAGGTTGCCTCAGCGGCTGAGCCTCTCTTCTCCACTCTTCGGGACTACATCAGACGGGGCTGGCCCTCCCGTGTCCTGCCTGAACTCGAGCCCTACTCCAGAGTGAAACACGAACTCTCCTGCTGGGGTGAGGCCTGCATTTCCCGTGGCCATCGTGCCGTGATACCAGAGGCGCTCAGAGGATGCATTCTGCAGATGGCACATCAGGGTCACCTTGGTGTGGTTAAAGTCAAGCAAAGATGCCGCGATGTGGTGTGGTGGCCTGCTATTGACCACGACCTGGAGGAACTCGTCAGGTCCTGCGCGGCTTGTCTCACCAGTGGGAAAACTGGGGCCCCTCCTCCACCGCCACTTCAGCCCTTGGACTGGCCATCTACTCCATGGGACCACCTGCAGCTTGATATTTGTGGTGAGTTATATAACGTGCCACACCATCAGAGGTTCCTCGTGGTTGTGTATGACCTACACTCCAAGTGGCCTGAAGTCTCTCCGATGGGCACGGTCACCTCTGCGGCTGTGATTGGCTTCCTTGACCACCTTTTCGCTCGCTGGGGCCTGCCCCGTGCAATCACTACTGACAACGGCCCCCAGTTCCTGTCCAGTGAATTCTCAACCTACCTCACCTCCAAGGGCATCACTCACATCCGGACCTCTGTTTTTCATCCCCAGGCCAACGGGGGGGTGGAAAGATTCAATCAGTCACTCAAAAACGGGCTCCGGGCTCACATGTCTGAGGGGTACTCACTGATGGCAGCACTGTCACAGACTCTTCTCCATTACCGGGCAACAAGCCACACCACTACAGGGGTCTCTCCTGCCAAACTCATGTTGGGTAGAGAGTTGGTGCTTCCTCTGTCAAGACTCCGCCCAACACCAGTCCCAAGCTCTCATCCTCACCCGGCGGTCAGGTCTCGTGTCGTCGGACAACAGAGTGCTATGAAGCAAAGGTTCGACAAGAAGCACAGAGTTAAGTTACCAAGCATCAGGGTGTTGGACTGGGTCAGGGCCCGCCGACCCCACCGAGCTAACAAGCTGTCGACGTTCTGGTCTGCACCACTCCAAGTCAGGCGCCAGTTAGGCCCTGCTACGTATGAGCTGACTGATGGATCTCGCTGGCATGCCAGCTCCCTGCGCAAAGTCCCCAGGCCACTTCACCAGCCACCTCCAGTCTCACACACAGGAATGGGACTGCCTCCTCCGGGGCCCGGACTGTTTCCTGCTTCGTCAGCCCCAGTGGCAGTGCCACACACACAGCCTGTACCGGTTGCTCAATGCCCTGTCCCCTCTCCTGTTCGTCCGGATCCTGAGCCTCGGCCTGTCAGGGCCCGGGCACGCCCTGGGCATCTTCAGGACTTTGTAACCACCTTCCACACTTGAACGTTGGGAAGGGTGGGGGGAGGGGGGAAATGTTGTGTTTGTGTTTGAGTAATTTAAATGTTATGATGCGCCTGTTTGAGTTTTGACTTTTGGCGCTGAGAGGCTGCCGTAATACGGATGTAGAGATGCGACTGCAAAAGTGAAAGTAAACACGGCTGAGTTTTTGCCTAACGTTCAACAGTGTGTCCTCACTTTATTTACACAACACACTGTTACAGATATTTTCATTCTGACACTTCTGCAGACACCTCCTGAGTGTAATCTTTCATTTGATACCATGTTTGTGTATGTGGTCCTTGTAGTTGTGGAGATATTTGACATTTATTGCGGGCTGGTCGTGTTAAGTAGGAAACCTGAAAATTTGCCTAAAATTGCTTCCAAAACCCACAAAAATAATTTTTCAGCTTGACAACCACTCTAGAATTTCACCTGTAAGCCCCTTCTAACTAAAAAAATGGGTTGTCATCTTGTACCCCAACATGTCCGCAAAAGTCTTAACGGAAGCACTTTTCAGAATTGGCCCCCTGACTAATGGTGCAATACTCCTTTGGTATATTGATAATTGTTTTCTAAAGATCATGTCTGCACATAAATTGGATTATATTGCAAATCTGCTCAAAATTACAAGAGGAGGTTCAAAGAATAAGGAAGCACTTTGGGGGAAAAAATCCGATTTTACCACCTTTAGAAAACAGTCATGAAATATGCAAAAAAATAATTTCCTGAGCTGACAACCTGTCTAGAATACATGTTGAGGGGTCAATTATTGACACTGGATAGGTTGTCAGCTTGTACTCTGAGGTGTCCGCATAAGTTACAATATCAGTTTTGGCCCCCTGACTAAAAGAGAAACCCCACTGCGTTACTATATATAATTGTCAGTGAAGAATGACTTGGAAAGAAACTATTTTATTGTTTTCACACCAACCTGACGAAATATGATTTAATTACATTGAACAGTTTAAGAGCCAGAGATTGGTAGAGACCAAACACAGAGCAAAAAGAGCCACATAGCCGTTAAATGATTAGACAAGTGGCCAGAAAAAAGTGGTTAAAGCAATTCTGATAACTTAATGGTGAAGTTGTTGCTTTTGTCTCAGGAATTAAATATTGTGTTAGCGACGCAGTTCTCGGTGTAAAAATAAGAAGTTATGAGTGCTTTTAGTTTTGCGGCAGTGTTTCAGAAAATGTGCCTGAGCAGTTTGAGAAATAACGAAAATCTAGAAAATGATAATACGCTCACTCATCGAGTCACACTCACATCCAGTCTTTCACTCGCCCATGTTTGACTTTGCTCACTGCCCCAAATTTACTCAGTCACATTTCACCCTGTCACCAAGTCCCCCCTCACTCACACACTCATTCACCAACACTTACTCTCTGTCACTATCACACACACACAGATGTACAAAGAGCAGGAGTATTCTGGCTCTTTCTACACACACACACACACACACACACACACACACACACACACACACACACACACACACACACACACACACACACACACACACACACGCACAGCTTTTCAGTCTCTAACAGGTGTGACTTTCACAGCTTCGGCCGTTGGCAGCGACTGAAACTGCGGATGAGGAACGAGCAGCATGTTCCTCCACAACCTTAGTCATCACATCACAGGGAACAGAGAGGATAGATCCGTCGCTCTCTGCAACAACAGCCCCATCACACCGCCGTCCGTGGCGTGACTTATGGAAGTTCATCAGCATTAAAATGTCAACAATTTAACCAACGATGGGAGACGCACGGTGTTTATCTCTTATGTGAACTCGGCCGTGAATAATGGGGTTATTTTCAGATCACTTCAGGGTGAAGAGTTCAGGAGATGAGGGGTGAGGGGGGGGGGGCAAAAGAGGCTGAAGAGGACTTGGGTTATATGTAGGGTGTTATTTTTGGGGGGTAAAACAAGCAGTGGTTCTCATGCCAGAGGTGAGAGATACTTGTCCTAAGACTGTCTTTTCTTTTTTCAGTTTATTTTTACACCCAGAGTCAAGGTTGCGCTCTGCTTCTTGAAAGGAAGGAGCTAATCTGTCGCCTAGCAACACCGAGAGAGAGAGAGAGAGAGAGAGACAGAGAGAGAGAGGAAGGGAGGATGTGGAGTAAAGAGAGGAGTTTAGATGGAAAAAAAAAAGATAGAAATTTAGGTACACAGAGAGGTAGAGAGGGACGGCCGGGAACACGGCGAACTGACAGCGGAGCTGGAAGACGAACATTAGTGTGAAAGATCTGACTAATTATGTTGTAAAAGCTCGAAGTGGGAGCTCGGTTATCATCACATGCACACACAGCCTCGCGCTGTACACATGTACACGCCGTTGCTGCTCTTTTGTTTCACCCTCCATTTGAACAGAAGTTTGTTTTTTCTTAATGTTTTTAAGCTGAATTTTAAAAGCCAATCAGGAGCAGCGGCCTCACCCAGAGACGCTCTAAACACCGTAGATCACATCTGTTGCTCCCTGCATAACTTATAACTGTTTACTGATCATAGTAACAACACAACAAATACATATATAGAAAAGCAGATTCAATGGGCAAATCAAGAACCCATACATTATTAAAATCAGGATTCGTGTCTCTGAGACTCGGCTTCGAAAAGTAGAAGCTGAACCTTGAGGAACATGAATTCATATCATCTCTCAGTCTGCTGCAGTGACAGAGAAGGGAACAGATTTTAAGCTTTTCGGGTTTATAAATGTTCTTCCATGGGATTTTACTATTATTATTATGACTGTTATCATTGTTATTGTCATTAGAAGTACTGTAGTATTAGTATTGTAATAATGCAAGACATGCAGCAAATGGCTCGGTTTTAACCAGCAACACTGTTATATTTAGCACCTATTGTAACGACGAGGTCAACAGGAAACTAGAAAGTTATATGAACGGCATCTGTTGCTTTACTTATTTTTCATATTTTTAAATTGATTGATAGGGAACCAGTTGTACATGTGTTTAGTTTTATATCATTTTGGTGACATTATGCAAAGTTAGGTTCGACTTGACAGAGGGTGTTGTACTGTCATTCAGTATGAATGAATGTATTTACAGCACCATAGATTGAGATATTAAAGTCAATACTGACAATGTCAAACAAAACTGGGAACATATATTCTGTACATATAGCGCCATAAAACTTGTAAATGTTCAAATGTGTAATAATGATATACCTCATGTTCACGAACCGACACCCTCTAACTTCACTCCCCGTCACTCTGGCTGACTTGAAGTCTGTCAGCTCGATCGACAGACAGACACAACTTGTGAATATAAACCATACAAACACCCACGCACACAGCTCCACCCACACTCCTGCTCCTCACCTCCTGCCTTTATCCATCACTTCTGCCTCCCTCCCTCCCTCCCTCTCTTGGTTTGGCTTTGTGAGCCAGTAGCCTTGTACCTTTTCTCTTCGCTTTTCAATATGTGGTTTATTTTTAGCAGCCAGGGCTCAGAACGGGAGGGCAGAAGTTTTTCACTAGTGCTCTTTGGTTGTGTTTGAGTTCTCTGTCTCCTCAAGGTCCCTCTGGATTATACTTAGACTCGCAGGAGAACATGGGGACAATAACTCGGTAAATAGCCTGAATATTTCTATTGAGGATGGAGTCCGCCACGAGAGGCTTTATATTATCCTGTGTGAGACTGGACGTGCATCTGTGCTCAAGGATATCTGTATAAGAGCGCGTTTAAGATGCACTTTTTAAAGTAAAACACATGTCACACTAAGATCTGAATACAAAGAAAAACGTGTTAGCCTCTTTGTTTCAATCAATCATTATTTATTATATATTTATACATATTAGGTTCATGTTGCTATGATCTAGAGTGGTGGACACATGCATTTTTATTTATTTTTTGCTTTTTTTTTGCTTCCACAGTTGTGTACTGTAACATACCAGAACAGACACTGACTCTTTTCTCCCCACAGTAAGTTGGTGCTGATGCGGGGTTGCCATGGCGACGTGATGTAAATGTGTTACATCACGAGAGACCTCCTAGCAGCAGATCTTTCATTGAGACTCCCTCTGTATCTCGCTCTGTGTGTCCCACTCCCTTTGATTAACTCTCTCTGTTTTCAAGACAGGAGGTCAAGCACAGAAATCACATCAGGCCAAGAAAGACAAAGACATAAAGTATGTGGATGATTTTTTTTTTTTGCATTTCGCATTTCGCATTGTGGTTGAGGCATCATCCATCCGGACATACAGTGTGTTCGAGATGAGCAGATAGATCGAGGTGTTGCGTAACAAAAGCAGAGAGTGGGTTGATGAGAGTGAGGGAGGAACAGATGTGCTGAATGGACTTCAAATCAGCCAATAACCCACATTTGTACCTTCCTCTTTTCTTACACTTGGTCCATTTGTTTTCCTTTTCTTTTCTTTTTTCTTTCTTTTTTTTTTTTTACCCTCGCTGTCCTTGTGCAGCTGTGGCTCAAAATACATCCCAGTTGACCCGACCTGTTGATACCAATCACACGACTACTCTCACATAACCACCTCGGTTTGCTTCGGTTTGTCCTCCCCCTCCCCGTCTGTGTCGTCTACTGTCCCGAGCAATTTACTGATTCATTCATTCTGGGCTGATTCATGAATGGATGGGGTCAATTACTCTGTGCTGTGGCTCGTTCATTTCTTCCCATTGAGGCCCGGTTTTCCCAAAATACATCAACACATAAACACGACCTGTGTGGTGTCAATAAGCTGGAAAACAGGTAACAGGTTACAGATGAGCCTTTTATTTTTTTAGGAGCGCAGCCTGTTATTGGTTATTTTAATTGTATTGAGTCATTTATAAAACACTGAATTAGAAACGTCTATAAAAAGCCAAATGGACTGAATGAATGAATTCTCTGTTGAGGAGCATGAGTGCTGCCAATATTAGACTTTTTTTAAATCTATTTTGAAATGTTATGCTATTTTGAAGTTATGCGGCTACTGAAGTTGGATACATTTTTGAGGTGTTTGAACTTTACTTAAATATATTAACATTTATTTTCCACCTAATACTTCCATGTGCTGTTGCTATATAAGTATTATACCAAACTTTTTTGTCTTAACTGCTTACAAAAAGAATTGATGAGTATGGATTTCTTTAGTCATCTGCAGTTCGTTCACTACTAGATTTCTGCCTTAAAACTTCTCAGATTAAAAAAAAAAAATCAAAATGATATGAGTAATGTCATTTAGATTTTTCTTCTTTTACTCTGCACTGTTCATCCTCTTGTGATCCATAAGACTTATCATGTGTGGTTTAAATTACCCTTTTACATGCTGCCTATACATTAATGCACCAGGATTTACAGGATAACAAAGTCAATTTATAACTTTAATCTGATTTTATCAATAATATGTCAGTACTTGTGTAAGATTTTAAATTTACTTGGAGCAGAGTATTTCAGTATTGGTTTATTGTGCTTTTACCCCAGGAGAAGACACACTGCAGCCTGGTGGAGAAAATAATCAGGCCCTTTTCCTTTATTGATATCAAATATACATAATGTACCAAAATAAAAGCACTTATTATGCAGTGTTATGTCCCACCTCCAATTCATGTGCTCTATAATTGCATAAATATTGGTGCATTCATGTTTACATCAGTGTCATTTGATAGAAAATAGACAGCAAGATAAGACTCTGGTGAAGCAATGGTGCATTCATGTTTACATCAGTGTCATTTTCCAGCAAGTAGAGGTGAAGCAATGCAGCGTAGCTTGATCTATCTAACCCTAACCCTCCTAAAACAGAAGTTATTTATTGAATTAAATGATCAAATAATGTAAATCTGCAATGTGATCGAAACTAAAATAGTCAAATAACTGCGGTAGATGCCTAAAATGAAAATATCTGCATCTGTGCTTAACAACTGCACTTGAGTAAATGCTCTTGGTTAAATTCCAGCTCTGTTTAAAGTCGCAGTGATCTGCTCTTCTTCTGAATCCGACAGAAACTAAAAGCCACAGCCCAAATATCTGTTTCACAACCAGTTTGTCTTCTCTGATTCACAAAGTTCCTCCTCAGCTCCTGCTCCCTGGCGTTCACATACCTTTCACTTTCTTCATTTCTGTTATTTTTCTCAGGGCTGAATGTCTTTTCAGCATAAGTCCCTTTTGCCGCCATACACCCACACACCCATAGCAACACGTTGTCGTTTCTTGGTAACCACATTTACGCAACGAGTAAAGAAATTGAAGGTAGAGTAGGCATGGATAAGGTCTAGCTTTAGAGCCTTATATAAATCTATCCAAGGCTCCTGACAGAGGAGAGAGGTGCTGGGGTGAGGGGGGGAGACTGAGGAGGGGAGGTTTGCTCTCAGCATCTGGACCTGAAGCCTCAACATCTGTCATGTAATCCAGCATCTGAGCTTAAATTTTTGTTGATGGGGATGACAAAGATAAACAGATTTTTTGGTGGCCTCTGTGTTTCCGTCTCCTCCTTAACGCCACCATAGGCCTCGGCGTCCGTGCTGCATGTGCAGTCGTCCTCTCAGTGCAGTCATATTTTTAATTACACTGGTGTTAATCACTGGCATGCGACCCATTATCCCCCCACACTGCACTAAATTCCCAGGGTGTTCACAGGAGATTACACTGACCCGAGGTGATGAACATACCCGGCAATTGAACCTGTAATTGGACCAGACTGATAAGCTAATTATTTCCAGAGCTAACAAGAAATGACTGCTGTTGTATCACAGGGGGACGATTTGGAGAGCGACTCACACATAAGCTCCTGGGTGATATGTGCAGGTCACATCTGGGCTGACAAATGTTCGTATTTGAAAAGAGAAAAGAAGAAGAGGGAAATCCTACAGGGGTTTTATTTCCCTAAACAATAGAAAATCCAATCAAAACTTATTACGATTGCAAATATATTCAACCTTTACTCAGCCTCTTAACCAGCTCTTTGTAGTGCATCAGGTTCAACCAGTTGAAACCAGTTGAACGCACCCGCCTCCGTTACATTTACAGTCTTCACCGTTTAATGACACTGTCATCAACAGGTGCTGATTCAAATTTGTGCCTGTTTGTGACCAGGCTGCAGTTTCTGATATTGTGTGATTTCTGTCACCTCAGTCGTCACAGTGAATGTACAGAAACCACTTCTCTAAATAATGAGGCGCAGATAAACAGCAACACAGGTGACACCCAACCAAAATGTAGTATGTGGCAATAAATAGAACAAATATCAACCTTACATCACAAACATCTGAATAATTATAAGTATCTATATTCAGACCGGCTTATATAATCAGCTATTTTTCCAATTATCATGGTGTTATCAGTATTATTAGTAATCCACTTTATACTGAACCTAAAATAAGGGTATGTTTGGTGCACTTTGACACATCAATTGTATTATGGTCTGATTGTATAACTGTTATCCAATGTCCTCTGGTCACTGTCTCTATACATCCATATGCACTGAATGCAAATGTCCAGAGGAGAGAACCTAATGCCCTCACTAATTTACACACCCTAATCATTGTATTGTACATCCTGTTTTTGATGTCCCACATGGACGCCACTGCCCGCTCTCTTCATTAATGAACTAATATCAGTGCTCACAGGGGGTGGGGACGGGGGGGCTGTGGGTGGAGGGAAATGACACTCCACCTTGCTCTTTCATTCATAAATATAATACCTGCATTGTGGTGTAGTGGAGAGGAGGGGGAGCATGGAGAGCCCTTTGTAATGCAATAGGAGGAGATCAAAGAGGAACAGGCTGCTCCTCTATCATGGCCGCATGTGTCAGACCAAGGGACAGGGCTGGACTGCATAACATGGTGGGTGGGTGTGGGGGTGTGGGGGGGGATCTTCTCTGTCCACCATCTTTGTTCCATTGCACAGGAGTTTTCGGCGTGCTCTTTCCCCCGCTTCCGGTCCCACGCCGTCCCCCACTGCGGCCTGCAGGGCACGGCTTGCCCAGAAATTAGCTCATACTCAGGCGAAGGTGCCAAAAAAAAATGAGGCCCTGTCGTTCCAGCACTCCCCCCTCTGCCGCCCCGAACCCTCCTCCCACTCGTCTGTGTGGGCACTGGAGCTCTCAAACACATGCTCCCCTATGTCATCACCCACGCCCTCCACACAGACACGGACACAGACACACAAACACAGAGACACACTAACACAACTAGAGGCGTCCAGATACTGGGTACAAACACAGGCCTAGAGCACAAAGACACACTTTTTAAATGCTTTATTTAATTCCTCCAATTGCATTTCTACACTCAGACACAGCTACACACTCTCCTCTGGGCCCACTGTGCCGATACAGTAGTTGTTTTGCATCTGATTGTAGTTGTTTTGCGTCACTTTGGGGATGTTTTGTGTCTATTTTTAGCTGATTTGCATCTATTTTTAGTCATTTTTCATCTTTTCGTTTGAACCTCTGTGTGGCCACTATGCCTCTTTGTGGTTGTTCTATGTCTATTTTAGTTATTTCGCATGTATCGTAAGTCATGTTTTATCTCTTTGTGGTTGTTTTACATCTATTTGTGGTGGATTTGTGTTTCTTTGTTCTAATTTTGCTAAATTTTTAGTTTTATTTGAAGTCACTTTTCTTCTTTCTGTGGTCATTCTGCTTGTTTTGTGTTTCTTTTTGTTTGCTGCTCTCTTTTTTATTTTAGCTGTTAACATCTCAATCTGGTCACTTTGCCTCTACCTTAAAGACTAATTTTGGTTGTTTTGTAGTTGATTTGCTTGTCTTTTGGGTCCCTTTGTGTTTCAGTGACACTTTACAGGTCAGGCACAGGGGCACCTTCACTACTTGGGACCCCTGTGTCTTTTAGGCCGGTCCAGTCATCCATCCATGACAGTGTCATCCTGTTTCAGTCAGGTTTCCTCTCTGTCTGGATGGAAGGGACCTGTAAAAACTAACTCTCCCCTTAATGTGAACACACACACAAACACACACCCCTCCTGCTATCATACTGCACTCTTTAACACTATCACCACATTTTGCAATCTTTGTTCTCCAATAACACAAGATACCAAGTTATGTAAGAAAATAAAATCTCTCCGAGCTTGGAAAGTATTTGTTCGTCGTAGTCGCTGCATTGCACATTATTTGTGAGAGGTAGAAAAAAGTTGTCATCACTTTTTTCCTCCCACAGGTGCGTGAGTTCATGAAAAAACAGTAGAAAATGTGGGCTCACTCTTGGTTAGGTTATAAAACCAACCTTCCCTCCTCAGGTTGTTGCTATTCCTGGCCTGCTGCGGCGAGGAGCCCTGTGTGTCTGCTGCCGCCTGGTGGCCGCGCGCCGCCAGCTCCGGTTACATAAAACAGGACCGTGTGTGTGAGTCATCAACCTCCCCCCCTCCAGTGAGGACAGATGGGAGGTGTGTGTGGTGTGTTTGTGTGTAGGACTGGGTGGAGCAGACACCAGTGGACTGTAAAATAAGGGCTTTCCCCTCTCTCTATCTTTTTTTCTCCCCATCTCTCTCTCTCTCTTTCCTTCGTTTTTTTCCCTCTTTCGCTGTTTTTGTGTGGGTCAGTAGAATCAGTTGACACACAAGCGAAACGCTCTGACAATAAAAATAGAACAGGAGGCTGCAGAGCTTTAGTCTTTAGTTTACACTGCAGCAATTTGCTGCTGCCTTTCCTCCTGATTTCAGGATGTTAGGAAGTGGTTTCAAGAACGAATCCTCCTCTTTTTCACACAGTCGTGACACTATTTTATATTTTAGATGTGAATATTCCTGTTTGGTCTGTGTGACTGGAGAGTTTTTTAACACAGAGCTTGTTCTGAAATCACGATGATGTTCAGTCTGTTAGAGGAGATGTAGACGTGCTGAGTGTGTGTGGGTGCAGGTGAAGACGGAGGTGGTTCAGGTGACCCTCCTCTGTGTCGGGGGTCCAACTCAGTGAATTATTGATAGTGCACCCACCTGAGGACCCCATTAGACATTGACGCTTCATGTTTACATGTTCTTTCCCTCGGTCAAACAGGATGATGGTCGTCTGTTTGAGGTAAAACTGGATAAAACAGTGATGGTGTCGGATTACAACATAGGGTGAGAGTTGGTGTTGCATCACACACTGATATGGAAACATGTCTACTAGTGTACTACTAGTGAAGACTATTTTAAGACTCTTGGAGCTGGACACACAGGGATGATGGCTGGACTACTGAGAGACTCATGGCTGGAGAGGATGGTGGAGCAGCCTGTGTGTATAAATCTAGCTTCCACTGTCGGCAGATTCCAACTTTTCCAGTTATGAGCTGCAGCTTTTTCAACTCAATCGCTCTCCTCCCATGTTGTTTGCAGTGGTGTAACGCCCTCCAAAATATAATAAGGAGCAGGATTTTGAACATTTCCTCTCTGATGTTATGATTGACTATATGAGCATTTTTTAATTCAAGGTGATCCATGTGATCCATTTGATCCATGTGTGTTGCGAGACCAGACCTCTGGTAAAAGACTTCCTCTCTCTGATTGACTCTTTTCACCTAACCCAGTGGGTTTGTGGCCCAACACATGAAAAGGGTCACACGTTAGACCTGGTGCTGTCTCATGGGGTTCTTGTCTGTGTAGACAAGATCTGTACTAGCAGCAGTTGCATTTCTGATCACCTGCCTGTTTTGTTCTCTGCTACTGTCCCCTGCCCTGTTGTTGAAACTCGTCCTGCTGCTCGTCGTTGCTGTGTTATAAACTCGGACAGTACACTGATGTTTTCCATGGCTTTCGATGAGTTTTTAAATTAATCTATGGATGAGTTTGGTTCTTTTTGTCCTGAGGAGCTTGTACAGTAGCTCTCGTTGACTCATCCTGGAATCTATCGCTACTATTAGAAACAAGTCCTCCAAGGCTCCTTCCGAACTGTGGATAAATGACTATGTCGAAAGGAAGTGGAAGAAGGGCAAGTTGCACGTGTCTTTTGGAATATTGCAGGACTGTCTACTGGAATATCATAATGCCGTAAAAGCTGTAAAAGCTGTAAAAGCTGTAAAAGCTGTAAAAGCTGTAAAAGCTGCTACTTGTCTGACAACAACAATAACATCGATAGGCCAAAGGTTTTGTTTTATGTTCTGGATTCTCTTGTAAACCCATTTATCACTGATCCCATTGTACCTTCACCTGCTCTTTGCAATGATTTTCTTGACTTTTTCTTAAGGAGTGTTTAATGATCTTATTGTAACTGCTGATTCTGGGTGCCCTGCTATCATGGTGACATTAGATTTAACAGCTGCTTTTGACACGGTCGATCACAGGACCCTGCTGTCACACTTGGACCAGTATTTTGGTATTAAGGGTGCTGCCCTCATGCTGCTCCAGTCCTACTTGCCTGACAGCAGTTTCTCAGTTAATTTGGGACGTTCTTCTTCTAGTGTGACCCCTCTTACTTGTGGGGTGCGTCAAGGGTCGTCTGTTTTGTCCTTTATTGTTTTCATTGTTGTTGCCCCTTGGATCCATTCTCCGCAAACATAATATGTCTTTTCATTGCTATGCTGATGATGTTCAGATTTATCTCCCTTTACAAATGAACTGTGAAGACTCTACTTGCCTCAAGACTTGGATGAGTCTCATTTTCCTAAATCTAAATGACAGTAAGACAGAAGTCTCAGTCTTTGCGCGTCATGAACGTTACAGTGAATGTGTTGATGATGCTCTGCGCCCCTCCCTGGGTTCAAAAACTGCTCTGACATACCTGTAGGAGCCTTGGTGTCATGTCTAACAGTAAGTTTGACAGGCAAATTGGTTCTGTTGTCAAAGGCGCCTTTTTCCAGCTGCGACTGCTGGCCAAGGTAGAACCATATCTCTTTCTGGAGAAGGTTATTCATACCTTTATTTCTTTGAGCCTGGATTATTGTAATTCATTGTATAGGTTTAGACCAGCGCTCTTTGCGACGCCTGCATCTTGTGCTCGTCTTGTGACAGGCACAAAGAAACGGGAGCACATAACCCCAGTTCTGGCCTCTCTGCACTGGCTTCCTGTCTGGTTCAGAATTGATTTTATGATTGTTGTTGGGTTTTTTTTGTTTTTTTTGAACGGTATGGCCCCTGTGTAGCCTACTTAGCGGAACTCATATATCAGACCAGTCAGAGCTCTGAGGTCTGCAAATTAAATAAATCTGGATGTGCCTAAAAGCTGGCTAAAAACAAGTGGCAATCAAACATTTGCAGTGTTCTGGTCCTATCTTTGAACCACTGTCCAAGTTAATGCAATACATCTCCATTTTGCCATAAACTATACTGTAACGAGTTGAGAAGGTGACAATAAAAGTTAGTTTTTTATTAAAAACGTGACCTTCTTCTTTGTCCTATATAGAGAGATTTGTTGTATATCTCAATGATTGACAGGCTTTATAAGTTCCTTATTGCAGTGCTGTCCTTCAGACATTGACAAGGTGCCCAAAAAACAGACAAAAAACATATCACAAATGCTGACTTTGATATTTCTGCATTTCACTGGCTACTGTGTATTTACAAGATATTGAAATATATTTGTTACTCATTTCTCTGCTTATTTTTTTTAAATTCTTTTTAGGGGCTTTAACAAAATACTTTTAGCCAGGATTTTAAGACTTTGCCAATTAGCATTATGCTGCCTCATTTAGCAATCTGTAACAGCCTTCACTACTTTTAATTATACTACTACTGGTGGCTATTTTAAGACTCTTGGAGCTGGGCACACAGGGATGATGGCTGGACTACCGAGTCATGATGTGACATAGTTTAGTTCACCTTGTCTGAGACTCACAGGACAATTCAGTTAACGGTTGATTCATCTCTTTAGTTTTTTTCCCCCATTCCCCTCTGATAATTCTCTTTGTTCCACTTTTCTATTATGGTGTCTTCTTCACATCACTGAGGGGAGGGCCCCTGTGTGACAACCACCAGTAACCCACTGACCACCTGTGGCTCTGGCCTGGATGTTTTTGAGGGGAGACGAGACCCAACCTAAGCTCATGGCATGACAGAGTGAACATACTGAAACAATGTTATGCTCAAGACCATTTTCAAGACCATTACTGTATTCTTGAACAGTGTTCACAATAATCATGTGGCTTAATATTTTCATTATTCCTCAGCTAAAAAGAAAATATAATTTGATATAAAATTCATACCATATTTGTATTGAATCAGTCACAATAGAGTTACTAACCCTGAGTACAGTTGATAAGCAACTTTCGGATATGTATTCGTGCTCTTCCCAGCACTCCTCGAATTATAAATCTGAATCTGAATCTGCTTTCTTCTCCAACATACAGTATATATATTTTTGGGGCGCTTTTTATTGCTTTAAATCGATAGCACAGTTGAGAGAGAGACAGGAAATGGGGAGACAGAGCGGGGGAATGACATGCGGGAAAGGGCTGCCCTGCAGGATTTGAAACTGTAGCCTCAACATGGGGTGGCAGCTTTTCCAAGTGAGCTAAACGCTGCCCCTTTTATTTTTAAATTATTTTTGAAATGCATGCTTTTAGCCAGGATGTCATGACTATGCCATTTAGTATTAGGCCTACCTCACTTTGTAACAGCCTTCACTACTTTAGATTGAAAGTTGTTTTTAACTGTGACCACACACACACACACCTTTCACTTATTTTAAACCTTTAACCTGCATTGAAATCACGTCTTCCAGTAAGTAATTTTTGTCAATGAGGAAACAGGTCAGAGTTTAGCATCAAGTGTTTATGGGCCCAGTTCAATCACATCCCCCAAATCAGTTGCAGACATCAGCACTTTCTGCCGCAACACCGCGACATAAACGTGACTCAGAGGAGTTGAGGTGTGTATATAAGAAGAGAGCAGCCTCCTGTCATCACTGCACCATCAGCTGATACCTGAACAAACCTCCTCACATCTACCTGACAGGTACGACTGCTGCTGCTGGTTTCTCTTCTTTCACTGGAGCTGATGCCTCTGCTCTCTCTCTCTAGATTAACCAACATCTTTTTTCCTCCACAGAACAATCGTTGATGTTCAGCATGAAGACTGTCCTGCTCCTCGCTCTTTTCCTCTATGCTGCAGCTGCAGGTCAGATCTCACACTCACACTTCCACACAGGAGAGTGATCTCTACCACTGGTACTGACAGCACTGTGTTTCTCTCTGCAGCTCCGGCTGAAGACAAACCGGAGGCTCCAGGTCAGTGTTACATGGGTCGGCTTGAGGTGATACAGAAACAGTCAGACAGTAAAGAAGTGTATGTCTCTGACACCAGCATTCATTCATGTGTTTGATCCACAGAAGCAGTAGCAGTGGTCGACCCCCAAGAGGAAAAAATGGCTGCTGTGCCTGTACCTATTAAGGAGGAGGAGAAGGCAGCACCTGAACGTAAGAGTCATGTCAATGTTTTCTCAGACTGAGTTCATTCATCCACATGTTTCTGCTGTAGGAGGCTGTAGCACATGAGAGCAGAAGTATCGTTGTCTGAGGGACAGTGAGTGTGTTTCAGTTGAAGTAAAGCTCACTCACTCTTCATTTTCCTCTTTCCCATTGTAGTTCGGTTTAACCCCTGCCCAAATGGCTGGAATCTCTATGGCGCTCGCTGCTTTGCGGTAGTCAGAGCTTCCATGAGCTGGAAAAATGCTAAGGTACTCCTCCTCTAACTGATCTCTATTGTTACTGAGCATTCGGACGAGTCGATCATTGATTGTACAAAGTGTCAACATCAAACATATACTTCATATTGGCTGTGTGATCTCCTTATCAAAGTTTAAAGCAGATATCAGTGGAATGTTTTTGTTAATATAAGTCCTAAATAGTCCTATTTTCCGTCAGCAATCACTTACATGGAGTGTTTCAGCCGTAACACGAAGTTGCTCTGCTGTAACCCGAGGAGAAAATTTTCCTTGTGGGATACAAGTGTTATCCAATGAGGAGAGAGAACGGCATGAAGGGCTGTGTGTGCAGCCAATGGGTGCGCGTGAATGTGGTGACGGAGCACGAGGACCAATAGATGCATGACGAGGGCGGGGGCTGCTAACTCATGGTGCGTTCAAGGAAACTCGTAAAGCCTGTGAAGTCATACTAGTTTGATTGGTAGTTCACGGGTCGGAAGTCTTATAGTGAACTTTCACAGGCAACAGGACGGTCACGAGCTGTTCATGAAAAGCTGTAACTTACGGTTTCAAAGCCTTTACATTCAGAAACAATTGTCTTCACCTAAAGCCTCTGGATGATGCCAATACTGTATAGTAGTTTAGTTTAGTTTGTCACCATCTGTTAATGGAAAGAGGAGCTTTACATTCACATATGAGTAAAAGACGAAAGAGTCAAAAAGTGAAGTGAGTCAAGATCTGTTTAGTTGTACAAGTACAAAGGTCCCTGTTGACTGTATTTCCTCTGTCCATCAGGAGTACTGCAGTGGCCTGGGAGCTCACCTGGCCTCGGTCACCAACTCCGCAGAGTACAGCTATCTCCAGCAGATCACAGCAGCAACTGGTCAGTCCCAGGCATGGCTGGGAGGCTTCTACCTGCAGGTATTCATTTATGAAATCCTACAGTCAATCCAGTGACCAAAGACCACACTTTCTTACACTCATGTTCTTTGTCTCTCAGGGGGAATGGATGTGGACTGACAATGCAGGTTTCTATTACTCCTACTGGACCACTGTGTCATCACCCTACAGCAGCAATCCCTGCATTTACCTAAACAAAAACTGTAAGTCAATTTCTTAGTTACTTTACATTTTTCATAACCAGTGCGAGAATAACTTACTGTAGTTTGCTTTACCTTGATAGATACATCAATCAACCAGTGTCCTTTAACACATTTACTCACATCAATTTTCCATGGAGAATACCAGTGTTAACAGGGAAAGCAGAGCTGGTGTTTTTCCAGGCTATTTTTCCAGAGAGGGTAGCAACAGAAATAAAGATTACTTGTTATATCTGAGTGTGAACAATAAACCAGAGAGAGCAGAAGATAGATGTTGAAGTGTCAGTGGCAGCAAAAGATTGAGATCGAGCCACATGATCTCAGAGGACAAAGGGGAGGCCGTTATTAGACAGGAAAGAGAATTAGACAGGGGTCGAAAGGTCACACTTCACAACTGTCCGTCCTTGGTGTAAAAACGTTAACGACTGTTGCCATAGATACTGATGTTAATGTTATTCTTTTATCTCTTTTTTAATCAAACCTCAGACGGCTGGGGAAACACCGCGTGTTACTCTACAAAGTACTTCATCTGCTCCAAGAGGCCGAGCAGCTGTTAGCATCCAGGCTAAACATCTCGGACCTCAGCTGGATCAATCAGCTTGGATTCCTGCCTCTTTTTCTTCAGTTGTCCAATGTGTTTCTTAAAGATGTTAAAATGTGAATCACTCAGTAACTTTTGAATCAAAGCATTTTGTGATTGTGGAAATATGTTTATTTTATCTAATAAAGTATTTTGTGAAAGGGACAGTGTGTGATCCTCCTTTAAGAGATTTGTTGAGAGGTTGGTCAAGTTCCTCTTCAACCTGAAGATGATAACATCAAGAAGAGATCCACAGTTACAGTGGCTGCATTTCCAAAATAACCACATGGGGCAGTGTTGAGCTCATCCTACACTTAACAACAAACTTCCTCCAGAAAAAAAAAGTGAGAGAGCAGATATCAGCCCAACACTGCAAAGGCCAAATTACTTTACAATAATTGTGGGGTGTAAATATTGATAGTAGGCTACCCAACTTTCACCATTTTGTAAATGTAATTTAGTAAATTAATAGGCCAGTTACTATTTCCAAATAATTTATCTTTTGATTTATTTATTAATTGATCACTTTGTCTCTATATATCAGATGTTTAAGTTTCCCCAAAGCCCACAGTGATTAAGTCATAGAACTGTAAAATCAAAATATAATATGTTAAAAAAAAGAAAGAAAGAAAAATATAAAAAAGCAACCAATCCTGACACTGGAGAAGCTAAAACTAGAAAATGATTGTTAAATAATTCATGATTAGTTATCTGTTTAACTATTATTCAACACATTATTTAAGCTTTAAAATATCAGAGGCTCCAAGGTTGGTTGCTGTAGAAAATAAAATAAAAAACTTAAAGAAAGAAACTGATCAGTTTTGCTGTGACTCGGAAATGTAAAGGTATATTGTTTTATTTGGGTTCAAATCTTTAAAAAACAATCTGACAAACGACAGGTACAGAGAGCTCCATCATAGGAATGAACAGTGGAGGGTGGATGCTGAGGTCTGATCTGAGTGGTTGCTGAATCACGTCTGTCAACAGGAAACAGGGCTGACAAGGAGAAGAAAGAACAACAAAACAAAGTGACAAACTGAATGGAGCTGAAAAATAAGGATGTAAACTGGTGAGAACAGATTAATTTAATGATGCTGAGTGTGACTCACTCCACCTGGTGGCACAGATTTGTTATCACCCTGAACACGTGTGAAGAAAAGAAATGTCCAGGCGCTGCAACGGTAAAAAAAAAAAAAAAAAAAAAAAAAAAAAAGGTTAATAGGATGAATGGCCCTTTGATCCACACTGACCACAGAAGCTGTGAAATTTTATCTGTATGTAACAATATTCTTGGACTAATCATCTTAAGGCTGCTCTTTATCTGAGACATTACTGCTACATGTATTTGGATATTGTACTGTTCTTACAAATATGGTGGGGCTTACAAATGTGAGGCTTTCTTTGGACAACTAGGTATAAAAAGCTAAGAGTTTAACATCACAGTGACTGGTTGAACTGCATTGACCACTTCTTCTTCTTCTCCTCCTTTGTTTGCATCCATGTGTCTCCACAGCTCTTCCTCTCCACCCTTTTTGCCTCTGGAGTCCCTATTCTTACCTTAAATGAATGTATTGAGAATGATCAGTGACTAAACAAGCCTGAAAAATCTCTGCATTGATCAGGAGGCTGTTTGTGATTTCTGAGCAGGTTCATGGACCTTTATTTGTGATGGGGATCAAAGATAGAAAAAGAAAGTGTAAATCATACAGAATCTAAAACGTGTTTATCTGCTGCGACTGCTGAGAAGTGAGAATATTAACTATTAACTAACTAATTTTCGTAGTAGAAGTAGAAGTCTCCGTTTTCATCCCCGGAGCTGATGCGGAAAGTGTTGTAAGCCCCCGGAGAGACGCTGGTGGCCTGAATCTGGAAGATGTCGGAGGGGACGGTTCGCTCCGAGGTGATGGTCATGTAGCGGTGGACGATGGAGAAAGGAAGATCTCGACAGGCGGGCTTGCTGACAGGACACACACAGCGGCTGGACACACACACACAATGGAGGAAAAGGTCAGAGTGATTTGGATCTCTCTCTTTTGTTTTTGCACCTTTGTGTAGTTGTTTTGTTTGTTTTTGTTGTTCTTGTTTGTCATTATTCTACATCTTCTTGTTTCATAGCTTGCGCCCCGGCCCTGAACCCTTGTGCCCTCTTCAATAATCCATCCACCTCAGCAGTAAAACATCAGCAGTAATTCATAAATCACCCAGCAGAGGGAGTGATATGACTGAGATTCAAACTCTCCTTGAATCTTGTAACAAATATTGAACAGTAGCCATTTTCCCCCATTTTATAATAGCAAATCCTCTGGGATATGTTAATAGTGACCCACACCTGTTACCAATCCAACACTTGTTCACAACTGTATTTTAAGGCTCTTGGAGCTGGGCACACAGGGATGATGGCTGGACTGCTGAGAGACTCATGGACAGGCAGCCGAGGTGGTTAAACCAATGTTCATTTCTGTCAGATCAATCTGATTCCACCTTGTCTGGGACTCACAGTTGGGGCAGTGAAAAGATCCATTTGTTTCATCCCTCATTTTGATAATTCTCACCACTGAGATCAACTTTAGAAATGATGCCATTTTAATATCATTTTGAAAGGTCGTCCCTTTTCTTCCGAAATCAGTCTTCTCCCAAAAATGCTCTAACCTGGATCAAATCTTTTGACCCTCTGCTGCATTGTTCAAACTTTACATTTTGCAGTCCTGGGAGACTTCCCCCCAAGAAGTTCCCTCTGCTCCCATCTGGTTATTTAAAAGGTCTCATGTTAATGTGGATTAATCTAAAATATCTTATATTTATAATGTTTAATCACTCATACTGAGTCAGGACTTTTGATTTGTTTAGATGAAACTTTGAATATCACAACTATATTGATCAGACATCAGATAGTCTCACCACTTTAAAATACAGACACTGTTGTCTGACAAAAGGGACAACTCAAACTGTTTAAAGACAATCATTGTCACTCTTTAAATCTAAATACCCACATTTTAATGGGTCCATTTTCAATTTGAAATGCTTCATCAAATTGCTCTGATATTTTGTTTTTACCCTTTAGTGTTGTTCTGTAATAACAATTATTTCCTATTTTCAGTTTCCCGGATGCTGTCCGGGTATAACGTCACCAGATCGCCATTTATGGTCGGAACTACGACGGTCTGATCTGATCGTCTTCAAACCTCCGACTTCCGTTCTTGATTAATGAAAACATTCTTGGCAAATGTTTCCCTTTCGTCCGTCTTGCACCAGTCCAAGAATTTCACCGTGTGCATGTAGGCTCATGGGAAATGTAGTGTCAAAACACTTTGCTTTTTCCGAAACTCCTCATAGTCCCTTTAAGTATCTTGTAAATTCAGAATAAAATAGATTAAAGGAACATTGTGTAGGAATTACTCCCATCTAGTGGCGCGGTTGTATATCACAACCAACTCAATCGTACGGTATTCTTTATGCTGCATTCAAGTGGAATTAGGCAGACGTTGATGTTAGGAAATGGTTTCCAGAACTAATCCTCCTCTTTTTCACAGTCGTGACTATTTTATATTTTAGATGAATATGAGAGAATGATGTTTCCTGTTTGTTCTGTGTGACTGGAGAGTGTTTTAACACAGAGCTTGTGTGTCATCTCACCAGTTCTGTTCACACTGTTCACAAACGTCACTCACATAATTATATTTTCAAATTATTCTGACGACTCTGCAGTGCTGAGCCTACGTAAGGTACTTATGGTAATATCTATTATTCTGAGGTGGAAATGTTTGTCGAGTGGTGTGATCTCACAATAAAGACAGAGGAGATTGTTTTTGATCCCAAAGGAATTGGTGATCACAGTAAAGTTGTCATTCACAACCAACCGATTGCTCAAGTCCAGTCCTATAAATACCTTGGTGTCCACAATAGATAGCACTTTAACCTGGTCCACCCATGTGGACTGGGTGTCCTCCAAAGAGACTCGTGGCTGCCTGTCAAGCCCGACCAACTGAGTAGATACAGATCTCAGAGCAGGTTAAACCAATGTTCAAATGGATTCAGAGGTTGTCTGACGTTTAGTTCACCTTGTTTGGGACTCACAGTCCAGTTAATAAGAAGCAGAGCAATTCACCCTTTTAGTTTTTTCACTCATTCACCCTTGATAATTATCACTTCACTTTTCTGTTGTGGCGTCTTCTTCACATCACTGAGGGGAGGGTCCCTGTGTGACAACCACCAGTGACTTCCCACCCTCCCCCCAAGGGAGACCCAAGCTGAGCGCATAGCGGGACAGGGTGAGCGTTACGTAACAATGTTATGCTAAGAAATAATATTTGCAATTACAAATGTGGTAATTAAAAAAAAAATTAGTTGACAAATCAAGACTGTTTAGAGGAGCTGTCATATTTGCACTCTGATTGTTGTCCATATTCTTCCACTGTCATGAAAAACCAGGGTCCTACAAATGTGCGTAAAACTGCAGGGACACCACATCTCAACACACACCTGCTCAACACACATCCAAAAAGTGTGTAGCTTGGATCATTGAAACAGTTATTGAAATGAAACCATATAAAGTTTGGAGGGAAAATAAGACACACTAATAAACACTTTAATCATAGATTAATCACGATAGTGTTAATAACCCTGAGTGCAGTGGATTAGTAACCTTTGCACAGCAGAAACCAGTCAGGAAATATTGTAGTTTGCATATTGTTTAATCACTGAGAGGCCTAAGTTTGATTAACTGTTATTGTTTTACTGCTGTCCGGAACTTCAGATTTCCTGCAACTGACCATTTACAATGTGAGTGATCAGACATAGTTACACTGTAAAACCTTTTCCACCAAAAATACTTTATTTTCAGAAACTAAAAGCTTCCTCTGGCCCACATACATACAAGAACAAAGATCTCTTCTTACACATATTTTGATTATTCATAGTGGGGAAAAAAAGGTTTGAAAAGCAGTTTTTCAGTTTTCAGTAACAAGTACGTAAACTAATGTGATGTGGCGCATTACTACAGTTCGGTTGAATGAAACACAAGGTGTCAGGTTTGGAGCTTGACAGACTGACTCCAATTATGAAACCTGATCGCTCTAAACATAGCTGATTAATCAAAAAAATATATATATACCGCTGGAGTGAATTTACTTTCCATCACTGAAAACAGGTTCTTCAATGTAACTCGGCCACGTATCCTCAAGATTTGTTTGCAGTTCTGTCAGGTCATGCTGCTGTAGCTACATGCTGACATCATGCAGCATGATGATGATGATGGTAACATTTTACAGATGAAAACACACATTTTTTCATCAGCATCAGTCTACAGAAATGACGGATAGAGGGGAAAAGGCTTTATGCT
Source organism: Decapterus maruadsi (assembly GCA_030347415.2). NCBI lineage: Eukaryota > Metazoa > Chordata > Actinopteri > Carangiformes > Carangidae > Decapterus > Decapterus maruadsi. The sequence continues at coordinate 13,462,898 of CM064903.1, forward strand.
CCTTTATGCTCCTGAATCCAGGTGTGTCTGACCATTACAGAGGTCAGAGTCAGACACTCCAGGATTAATCAGTTTGTCCAATAATGTAAGACAGGAGCATCAGGAAGTAGTGGAGTTGTGCCTATTCAATCAACCTTTATTTAGTGGGAGCATTGGAGAAAAAAAAAAGAAAAAGTTTTAAAGTAACGAAAAAGTTACTTTCTCAGAAACGCATTACTTTTTGGTTTAAGTAACTCAGTTACTAGTCACTTTTTAAAGGGATAGTTCAACATTTTGGCAAATTGGCCCATTGCCATAATCGCTATAGTCATAGCAGTAGGTTCGTTACCTTTAATTGTCGGTGTAAGCTATTTTTAGTACGGCGGCGCGGAGCAACAGGCTGCTCAGGGCTATTCTATGGAGGCAAAGGGAATTTCTTGGTTTCCCTCATCAAACTCATCAAAAACACAACCCAGCAACTCAAAAGCGCTGTTGTGGACACGTTGTGAGCTGCAGAACCACCACGCTATGAGATAATGACGGAACGATACGAGACGGAGCCGTTTTCGAGGTAAATACAGGGTAAATGCGGAGACAGCTTGCTGAAAAACTGTCCCTGAACGCAACGCGCATCAGCGGTTTTGCATGAATTTACCTCTGAAACGGCTCCGTTTCGTATCGTTCCGTCATTATCTCATAGCGTGGTGGTTCTGCAGCTCACAACGTGTCCACAACAGCGCTTTTGAGTTGCTGGGTTGTGTTTTTGATGAGTTTGATGAGGGAAACCAAGAAATTCCCTTTGCCTCCATAGAATAGCCCTGAGCAGCCTGTTGCTCCGCGCCGCCGTACTAAAAATAGCTTACACCGACAATTAAAGGTAACGAACCTACTGCTATGACTATAGCGATTATGGCAATGGGCCAATTTGCCAAAATGTTGAACTATCCCTTTAAATGAAGTAACTGTAATTAGTTACTATTTTTCAGTAACTTGCACAACACTGGTTGGGAAATTACTTATTACTTATTTAAAGGTAGTCTAACCAAGTTACTGGCCTAATTACTTTATTTACTGTCTGTTGTACAAGAACATGTGAACTACAAACTGTTTAAAGACAATCCACGTTACAGTTTAAAGCTCCAGTTGGTAAGTTGATAAAAGTGAAAGTTAACTCCGCGACTTGGTTGGAAATTTCAAGATAATACACCTTTATAAACCTCTGCCAGATTGTAAAATCACAAAATAGGCAGATCAACAGGTCAGCACTGAGTTGTTGCACCATGCACATGACCGGGAGATCAGGATGTTCCTAGGCAAAACACTACCACTTTAGTCCATTGGCACCACCAAACTCAACCAAAACTGAAAGTTGCTTTAAAGGGACAACGAGGAGTTTCTCCAGCGGCAGAACGAAAAATTCCGCAACAAAAAAGTCTCATATTAATGTGGGTGAATCTACGTTACCCACACTTGTTAATGGGCCCATTTTCAATAAATACTGTATATCGGTTTGTCTCTATCGTTATTTTGTTATTATTAGTGGTGGCGGAAATGATGGGCGAGCCGACCAGTGTTCCCTTACTTTCGGTTTCGCAGATGCCACCCGGTGAGTCAAGAGAATAACGGTGCCAAATCGCCGTTTATGGTCGGAACTACGACAGTAATCGTCTTCAAACCTCTGACTTTAATTCTTGGTCAAAGAAATTCATGGTGCTTGCTGAGGGTCATAAATGTAGTGTTAAAACACTTTGCTCTTCCAAAACTTCTCGTTGTCCCTTTAAAGGAGTCATCACCCGGAAATCGCAATTTCTCTTGTTAAAACATGCATATTGGTGTTTGACCTCAGTTGAAACTTGCCTGAAAAGCTGGAGTTTGAAAGCGGCGCCGTTTTTTCGCTTCGGCTCTTTCTCCGAACAGGAATAGCACACAATGGTGTGCCTTCCTAAAGCACGAGATCTTTGATTCTGCTCCGACGGTGACCTCACCGTGGAGGCTACTTGCCTCTTTCACCACCCAACCCCGGCCCGTCCGCTACCTGAAATCGCCGAAGCGGTACCAGGGGGCTGTTTATGTTTTGGAGTCTGCATGCAGGCAAGCCCCCCCCGGCTCTGTCCTTCCTGCGGCGAATCAACGCGTGCCTCATACAGTGCACATCCGGACCAGATCCGGACCAGTCAAAACCTCGCGCGTAATCTCGCGTGATAAAGTCGCGGTAGGAAAAAGGGTCAGAACAAGCTCAATGTTTGATTAAAATTATTTATTTTTTTATTAATAAGTTTTACGAATTGATCCAAAGCGATCCAAGGGGGGCTGGATACGTAAAAAACCAGGTGATGACTCCTTTAAATATAGGCTTTAAGAATTCAGAAGAGCTTTTATTCTGCAATCAGATATTTTCTGAGTGACACCCTGAGGTGGTAGTTAGCCGAGTTCCCTTTTAAAAGTGGAGGCAGGTGGGAGATTCTCGCAGGATTTTGAAGTAGACTATCTTGTAAATTCAGAACAAAATAAAATAAAATAAATAAATGAATTGCTTAAAAAAACAGCAAAATAAATTACTCAGAAAAACAGTTTTTTTTTTTTCAATGAATGCAATTAATGTTGGCTTGATTAATTGCTGTAAATATTTCTATTCAGAAGAAGACAATAAAAGTTAGGTTTATATTAAAAGATGGAAATCACCTCTCTACAGTACCTAAATCTGACATATTTACAAATCAAGTAATTGTTTTTTGTATGTTTATGAATAGCTATGTGGAGTCCCGTTAAACTAAAATAAACTAATAAATGAAATTAAATGAAAAACGTTACTTGCTTCCTTGACCTTGTTAGTAGTGCAAAGTAGGCTATATTTCAATGATTAACAGGCTTTATAAGTTTGTTTATTGCAGTGTTGTTGTCAGATATCGACAGTGCTCAAGCAATACACATATTACTTGTTTGTTATTTCTACAGTACATGTTGCAATTATCAATCATTTGTTCTGTAATTCAGAGATTTTCTCACTCAAAACAGCACCTAGCTGTAACTCCTTGTTGCCATTTCACCTGCTGTGACTTTACAGGCTGATTAACTATTGATTAGCTTCCTCCTCCTATATTTTAAAATTAATTTTCGGGGCTTTGCTGAAATGCTGTATTTGTAGCCGGGATGTCACGACTATGCCAACTGGCATTATTTAGGCATTTGTAGCCCTCGTTACATAACATAAACAATGTTTTTGTGTAGTCTTAACCATCATAAACAAAAGATTACAGAGCGCATTTATGTCGCAGGGTGCAGAGACGAGAGTTGAGACAACAGGGCGGCGACTGAGTAACTTGATGTTGCAAGGTTGGTTTTCAGCCGTGAGACAGGTGAAGGCAAAGAGCCTCTGTCCTCACTCATAATAAGTCACAAGTCATATAGCCTATAGGAGCTTTTTAATTAAGGCAAAAATGTAGCATTTGTAAGTTTGATATGAGTGAATGAAGAGTTGCTGTGCTCTTTTTATTGGTCTGAGTTTTGAGAAGGTGTCCTTGTGTCTTTGAGTTATTAGTAAGTATTAATGTTAATACACCTTAAATAATGTTGGGTGAGAATGTATGTTAATGTATTTTAATTAATATATTTCATTGTAATTTCAGCTGATGAGTGAAAGACCCCAGGAAGAGTAGTTGCTGTAAGAGCTCAGTAGCTAATTGGGATCTAATAAATCAAACACACAGGCACGCACACACACACACACACATGCAGGCTACTTTCACTTCTTTTAAACCTTTAACCTGCTCTGGAATCACATCTACCAGTAGGCTAAGTGATTTGTGTCAATCAGGAAATAGATCCGGCCAGAGTTCAGCCTGGCTCATTTATGCTCCACGTACGGACTGTGGATGAGATCTTGATAATGTACATCATAAACAAAAGAAGAAAACAGACTCGTTTGAACTGACATTTATAATATGGTGGTTCCTCACCAACTTGCACAGTTTCTCCTCGAAAAGTTCAGCCATCAGTTGTTAAGGTTACAGGTGGTCGCATGTCTGGTTTGCTTGTAACCATGCTCTTAGTTTTCCCTTGAACATGGTGGTGGTCTCCCTGATTGTGACTGGGAGGTTATTCCAGGTTTGCCCACCTTTTATAGATGAAACATTTTGACCAAAGGCGGTCTTTCTGTGATCTCAAGGTCACCTCTTGTGCCTGATCTGGTACCTGGTCCTGTGAGTTTATGGATGTATTCTTTAACAGGAATTGGTGCTGGTCCTAAGCCCCGTTTTCCACTATGCGGTACAGCACGCTTATTTCAGCATTTATTTCTACTTCTGGTCCCATGGTACCCGTTACCATTTTTGTAACCCTTCTGGTTGGGGTACCTAGCACACAGGACCGGTTCCCTTGGGGAGGAGCCGAAGCACTGCGAGCTGGTGATTGGTCGAGCATATGGCGTCATCACGCAGTGCGACAGATATCTGAAGCACAACAACACAACCACGCCATTTTTAAACAAATGTCTGCTACAGTCTGGAGTGCTGAGGAGGTGTAGTCTGGTCGCGCCCACACTAGTGACGCCACGCCTCGCTAAAGCGCTGCTGACTGCTAGTCTGGCCAACCTTACTATCTACTGGATTTCTGTCTCCCGAATTTTCGGGAGCATCTCCACCGGCTCCAGGTAGAGGCGTGTTCAAGTGATGCAGTAGAGCAGCAGTAGAAGCTTCGACTCCGCCTATTCTGGCTTCGACCAATAGCAGACTGAGGGAGGCGGGCAAAGCAGGTTTGAAGGATGCGCTTTGAGAAATTGATTCTCTTAATGTCTTGGCCAGACCCAATGCTGAGTATCAACATTGGAAAGTCATGACAACCAGGCTAGAGGAGGTGCAGGTTCTGCTCTCTATAGAGAATGTGAAGTTACGTCACGCCGGCGCCATCTTTGGAGGATCGCGGATTTAAACCCTCGCTTGCTCCCTAGAAAAGTCCCCCAAAGTCGTTTAAAAGTAATCATGGTGGGACAGTAGTACTGCTGCGTAAAAAATGCCACAGTAGATCACATGATAGATCTGGCAAAAATAAAAACTGGACAATGGTGTTCGCTTTTTCTCCTTTCCCAAGTGGAAAAAAAACAACCAAGGACCACAAGTTGAGGAGCTGACTAAAAGACGGCGAATGGCGTGGACAGCAGCCGTAAGGAGAAAAGACACCACATTAGGAGAATAGGCGAATGCCATTGTCCAGTTTTTTTTTACCAAATCTATCATGTGATCTACTGTGGGAACTTTTTTTAGGGAGACGAGCAAGTGTTTACATCTGCGATCCTCCAAAGATGGCGACGACGTGACTTCAGCTTCACATTCTCTATTGTTGGTGAGGAGGCTGTGAAAAGGGAGCTCGATGGTGCTGTGCGGAATGATAAGGTTTTCCAGCTGGTTGCCGTAAAAATTGTATTGCAGATTATCACATCACAAGAGGTCGACAACCACTTGGCAAGTGTGTGCCGTCTGTGGCACACCTACGGACCTCCGTTACACATGGAAGTGACATGGAAGTGACCAAACAAACCCCCACCAAAATAAAATATAAATGTAGCAAATCCCTCCGACAGAGTTAGGACTCAACTGCTTGGTTTCCAATTTTTTTATTTTCACAGACCATTTCATTTGTTGAATTCCAACCGTGAGAACTGACAACAAAAAAAAGGAAACATGCAGGTTAGCCTACATTCATGTTGCTTAGCAAAAACATCTAGCATAGCCTTAGCTTTTGATAGCCTACACATTATAAACACAAGCAAGCACAAACAATATACCGACACTAACCTTATACCTCCACGGAGGGGTTGCTTCAGTTCCCTTTTTATTGTTTACCGTAACTTAAAGGAGTCATCACCCGGAAATCGCAATTTCTCTTGTTAAAACATGCATATTGGTGTTTGACCTCAGTTGAAACTTGCCTGAAAAGCCCCCGGCTCTGTCCTTCCTGCGGCGAATCAACGCGCGCCTCATTACATATTATACAATGCACATCCGGACCAGTCAAAACCTCGCGCGTAATCTCGCGTGATAAAGTCGCGGTACGAAAAAGGGTCAGAACGGTCAGAACAAGCTCAATGTTTGATTTATTTTTTTTTTTTCTAATAAGTTTTACGAATTGATCCAAAGCGATCCAAGGGGGGCTGGATACGTAAAAAACCAGGTTATGACTCCTTTAATTTATTATTTTCCGTGGGTTCGTTCCGTTCCGTAACACTGTAACAGGAAGTGGCGATCTTTTCAAAATAAAAGCACTTACACATACAACCACAAAAAACAAACAATATGCATATAAAAACCTAATGAATAACATTCACTACACTGCACAAAACTGAAATGAAATACCTATGTAGCGAATTATGTTGCAATGCATTTTATCTACCTAAACCATTATTTTTAAAGAATTTAACTTGTTTAAGCATTTTAATGATGCGAGGCTGCCCTCCTGTGGATAGAACCTGTAACAACGATATACAAAAGCAGAAAGTGGTCTGCTACAATAAACTAAACACCAAAATAAAAGGCAAAAATGGCTCCAACACCATGTTTTCTCTGCTGTAAAACTCTTTTCTTGTCTGTATACAACGTTGCACGTCTGCCCGTCCTGGGTGAGGGATTCTTTCTCTGTTGCTCAAGTCTTTTGCAAGTTCACAGTGTGCAAGAATCTTTTTCTGTTTTTGAAATACATGTTTTGGAAATACTGCCCATTCCTGCCAATGGTCATATGGATTCAGAGGTTGTCAGACGTAGTTTAGTTTGTCTTGTTTGGGACTCACAGGACAGTTAGGCCAGTGAGAATTGTTGTTTTTAGTGTTTTATCTCATTCCCCTCTGATAACTCCTACATTTGTTTCACTTTTCTGTTGTGGCGTCTCCTTCACATCACTGAGGGGAGGGTCCCTGTGTGACCACGGTTTTTTTTGTACTTGTCATTAAATGTGTCTTGTAATCCTATATGGGATGGGCCATAGTGGTTTCACCGTCATGAAAAACTGCAGTCCTACAAATGTGTTTGTCAAATACTGCTGGGACACCACACATCTCAACACACACATCTGCTCAACACACATCCAAAAAATGTGTAGCTTGGATCACTGAAAATGTTATTGAAATGAAACCATATGAAAGGTTTTTAGAAAATGTGTCTTTGGTGGAACTAATGAGAGCCAGGAGATGTCAGGAGGTGTAAAAGGTCACAAATCAATACATGTTAATCATTAATAATTAATTGATCACGATAGTGCTAAAAACCCTGACTACAGTGGATTTGTAACCTTTGTACAGCAAAATTGCTGCTTTTCCCGACATTGTTATTTGCATATTGTTTGATGGCTGATCAAATTTGATTAACTGTTCCTGTTTTACTGCTGCCCAGAACTTCTGATTAGCTGCAGATAAAACTGACCAACATGACCAAGCAGACATAGTTATTTACGTTGTAAAACAAAGACTCTCTTGTCTATGAAACAATAAACTACAAACTAGACAATCAGGGAGCGCTGTTTGAATATATACGAATTTAGAAGAGATTTTATTCTGAAATGCTTCATACAACTTACAAATTATATTTTAATTCATTTTGAAAGGTCACCTGTATCTACCCTGGGCCCTAGCTAAATGACTGACACTTCGTACTGATGTCCACAACCATTTTATTCTCTCCAAAAGTTACAGAACACATACAGTACATTATTTTCACAATATAATTTCTTATACATGGGTACACAACTTTCGATATTCAGAATAATTACCGTGTTCGCCTGCTAAGCCAGTAGTAGACAGTTTTCCTCTCTTTTCCGTCTCTCCCTCTTTCTCTTCCTCTCCCTCTTGCCCTCTTGCTCACTGACAACTTCCGGCTCACGTATTACGCAACTCTGACAGGTAGTTACCTTTTTTAACTATTTCAACTTAATATTTTAATAATGTCTAATAGCAGAACTATTAATTTAACTGCAGAAAGTTTCATTATGAATTTATATAAACATCATAAAGAAAACAATTAGAAATCAAATGTGACAGTATCACTGTAACTTTCTGTGTCGCCACGGTAACCCATAGCTGTAATATGGCGACAACTACATCGCCTTTATCTTGAACTTTGTCCTGACACACTCTTACTGTACTGTAGTAGCAGCTATGTAGCCATTGTGATCAATTAATACACTTGGGGGACCGTGTCTGGAAGCTGTCTTATTATTTGAGTTTTGGTTTTTACCTCGGAGTGGCCAATTCTCCATTATTCCTATCTTGAATACCGATAGTGACCGCTTTGGGGCTCGTCGGGAACTTAAATAACTCTTTGATTGGTGTACTAGCCCATCATCAGCGCAGCACTGACTGAATCTCTGAGATCCCGCTCATCAACCGCCTGGACCCGACACAGACCGATACGCATTGTTCCGAGTCCAACAACAACAAAATAATAATAATAATTTGTTTCTGTAGCTGGAGCTGGCATCACCACTGTTCATGCTACCTGTAAAATACAAGTGAAGAACCCACAGCTGACACACACACACGCACACACGCACACACACACACACACACACACACACACACACACACACACACAACTTTCATTTGTTTTAAACCTTTAACCTGCACTGGAATCGCGTTTTCCAGTAAGTGATTTGTGTCGATCAGGAAATTGGTCAGAGTTCAGTATCAGATGTTTATGGTCCCAGGTCGATCACGTCCCCCAAATCAATTGCAGACATCAGCACTTTCTGTCGCCACACCGCGACATCAACGTGACTCAGAGGAGTTGAGGTGTGTATATAAGAAGAGAGCAGCCTCCTGTCATCACTGCACCATCAGCTGGTACCTGAACAAACCTCCTCACATCTACCTGACAGGTACGACTGCTGCTGCTGGTTTCTCTTCTTTCACTGGAGCTGATGCCTCTGCTCTCTCTCTCTAGATTAACCAACATCTTTTTTCCTCCACAGAACAATCGTTGATGTTCAGCATGAAGACTGTCCTGCTCCTCGCTCTCGTTTATGCTGCAGCTGCAGGTCAGATCTCACACTCACACTTCCACACAGGAGAGTGATCTCTACCACTGGTACTGACAGCACTGTGTTTCTCTCTGCAGCTCCGGCTGAAGACAAACCGGAGGCTCCAGGTCAGTGTTACATGGGTCGGCTTGAGGTGATACAGAAACAGTCAGACAGTAAAGAAATGTTTGTCTCTGACACCAGCATTCATTCATGTGTTTGATCCACAGAAGCAGTAGTTGTAGTCGACCCCCCAGAGGAACAAATGGCTGCTGTGCCTGTACCTGCTCAGGAGGAGGAGGCAGCACCTGAACGTAAGAGACATGTCAATGTTTTCTCAAACTGAGTTCATTCATCCACATGTTTCTGCTGTAGGAGGCTGTAGCACATGAGAGCAGAAGTATTGTTGTCTGAAGGACAGTGAGTGTGTTTCGGTTGAAGTAAAGCTCACTCTCTTTTCCTCCTCTTTCTCTTTGCAGTTAGGTTCAAGCGATGCCAAGATGAGTGGCAACAGATCGGTTTAAATCACTGCTTCAAGGTTGTCACAGAACTCAACTCCTGGAACAATGCTAAGGTACATCTGCTCTAACTGCTCTCTATTGTTACTGAGCATTCAGACGACCATTATTGCACAAAGTGTCAACATCAAACACATAGCTCATATTGACTGTGTTATCCTCATCAAAGTTTACAACAGAAACGATCGTCTTCATCTAAAGCCTCTGGATGGTGATGATATATGTTACTAGTTTATTTTAGTTTGTCACCATCAGTTCATGAGAAGAGGAGCTTTACATTCACACATGAGTAAAAGACAAAAGAGTTAAGAAGTGAAGTGAGTGAAGATCTATTTAGTTCTATAATTACAAAGGTCCCTTTTGTCTTTCTCTGATCAGTATTACTGCAATGGCCTGGGAGGACACCTGGCCTCGATCACCACCAGACAAGAGGAATTCGACCTCCAGGACATGCTCGGTGAGACCGAGGCATGGCTGGGAGGCCGCTACCAGCGGGTAGGTTTTCCTGTTTTCAGAAACATACTTCTTCATCTTGATTTAATAATTTGGACATATACAGTCAAAATACATTCACTAAGTGTAGCCTATAGGATAGGTGGATCAACTTACCCCACAGCTACCTTGGCTTGGGTTTATTACTCCCCACAGCTAAAATGGTGCACTTTCATGCTAAGTTTACCACCTCATGTTGTAGCTCATAGATACCACAACCCATGTATAAAACAAATTTACAATCATCTCTTTTGGTCTAAACAGAATTCTCATCAAACTTATGCTCGACAAAATTCACTTTTGAGAGTGAAATTTTTTTTTTTTTTTTTTTTGGTCATAAATGTTAAACTTTACTCACGTGGTTCTAACCTTCAGAGACTCCATGAAATGATGCCTGCCTCCCAAATATTTGGTCACATGCTAATTTTTTCCTATAGTTTCCTAGAAACAAGGGGTGGGTCAACTTACCCACTGACTCATCTTACCCCACTCTCCCCTATTTATTTATGAAATCCTCTGAGCTCAGTCAATCCAGTGACTAAAGACCACGCTTCCTCACACTCATGTTCTTTGTCTCTCAGGGAAAGTGGAGGTGGGCTGAAGGTGGAGACATCAAGTATGAGAAGGATAACTGGGGAAACCCACCTCAGTCCAACAAAAACTGCCTTTACCAATCCAACGGTAAGTCACTCTCTTAGTTACTTTATATTTTCCATAGCCAGTGCAAGAACAACTTTTAGTTTGATATTAGATACATCAGTCAACCGGTGTCCTGTTATCCTGTTTTATCACATCAATTTTCCAAGGCAAATACCAGTGTAACAGGGAGATTCAAGTTCACAATGTTCCAGTGCTTCCAGGTTATTTTTCTAGAGAGAGCAACAACAGACATTAAGATTACTTGTTTTATCAGAATGTGAATATGATATAACTGGAGTTGTAGCTTTGTAGCTGACAACAAAAAGATTGAGTGCTGCAAAGAAAGGACACTAAACTGCATCTGTCAGGCAGGAAAGAGTTAAACAGGGGTCAAAAGGTCACGCTGCACAACTGTCCGTCCTCTGTAGAAATAGGTTAACAGCTGTTACCATAGATACTGTGGTGTGGTGTATTAATGTTATTTTTCTCTTTTTTTTAATCAAAACTCAGATGATTGGAGAAGCGCAGACTGTTACGACTCCTTAAAATTCTTCGTTTGCTCCAAGAATTTGTAAGGCTGTTAGCATCCAGGCCAAACATCTCAGGTCTCAGCTGGAACCAGCTTGGATTTCTGCCTCTTTTTCTTCAGTTGTCCATTGTGTTTTCTTAAAGATGTTAAAATGTGAATCACTCAGTAACTTTTGAATCTGAGCATTTCTGTTTGTGATTGTGGAAGGAAGTTTGTTTTCTCTAATAAAGTAAAATGTGAATGGGACAGCGTGTGATCCTTACTTCAACCTGAAAATGAACATCATTGAAAGAAGAGATCCACATTAGTGGGGTCGGATGCCTATGCAATTTTTCGCAGTCATTTCAAGTTGGTGTTAAAGTTTGATTTTCACTTCTAAGTTGAAGTTTAGGGTCTATAGAACAATTTGAGTCTGAGTGTCAAACACACAGATAAAAAAATGGCCTCTAGGGGGCGCCGCAAAATATGTAAACTGCTACAACTTTTGATTAGATTAACCAAATTTAACATATGAGGTATGTATGGATTCAGAATTAAAAGGAGAAACAGATATGCTAAGCATTTGATAACCAATTAAAAATAAATACACTTTTAGCCCAAAATATTAAATGTACACAAGCGAAATTATGCTTTTTTAAAGATAAAGTCTGAAAATATCCTCACAATTGCTAAGGAATTGTACATATTGTTATTTCATTAAGTCAAGACTGTGTGGTGATTAAACTGAATTTGAAATGCTCATCACTCTTCTATTCTATGCCCCAGGGGGCGCCGCAAAATGTAGTAACAGCCATAATCTTTGTATATGGATTTAGGATCAGGAGTCCCAACTTTTTTCAATCAATCAAGCAAGGCAAGGCAATTTTATTTGTATAGCAAATTTTTACAAACAGTTTGTCTCAAAGGGCTTCACATAGCATCATAGCAACATCCTCTGTCCTTATGGTACGTTCACACCAAAAGTGTCGGGAGCATCAGTTGCATGAGCAGCAGACGCTCTCAACGCTCTGTTCACAGCCTGCCAGCTCCAGCGGGGAAGATGTGTCCACTGTCCACTCAGGCGTTCTCAATTTCTCCCACTGTCTGGAACTTGCTGCCGCCGCCGCCGCGGCAATGTTCCTAATTTTCATAAAGTTGAACTTCTCTCAACTTCTAGTTTGACGCTCCGACGCCCATAAACACCCGTCAACACCAGTCTCCATTGAAAATTAATGACATCTGGCCTCCACAACGCTCCCAACGCTTTTGGTGTGAATGCACCATTAGAACCTCACATAGACTGAGGGATCCCTCACCCAGGACGGACAGACAGACCGCAAAAGATGTTGTTACAGACAAGAAAACAGTTTACAACAGAGAATGTGCCATCAAGCCATCAAGTCACAATCCAGTGTTCCAACATATCTGAGTTCTCTGCGAGGCCAATTATGCCATCCACTCCTTTCACCCTTTTGTTGGCGTCCTTGTGTTCTTGGTCAATCGGCATAGCTGAAAAACAGATTGCTGCGAGTTACTGTCCAATGTACCTTTTCAAACTCTGCCCAGATGCTATCTGGAAGACATTCCATGTCCTTTATAAAGACTGGAAGCCACCGGGCATAGTTATGATGGTTGAGACACTCTGTTGGTACTTGTACACAAGCAGCCAGAAGGAGAATGTTGGGCTCTGATGGGCAACTCTCTCAACCGAGTCCTCAAGGACCATCCTGGTTCCACTGTCCTTATAGGCTCGATTTAGAAGGCTGTGGAGTACCACAACAGTAACTTGATGGGCATATCTTGCTCTAATCACATTGGATGCCTTCAGAAATGATGTGGCTGCTGCCACTGAATTCACTAGCCCAGCTTCTTTCAGGGCTTCAGGCAACCAGATCCACGCAGAAGATCTCCCATGGTACTCCACAAAGCCATTTCAATGTGGAGCCTACCTAACATCACCACAAACGTGTCTTCTCCAAAGATGTCAGGGAAGCTACACTGCATTTATTTTTCAGAAGGTTATAGAGGGGTTTGTTCACTACCATCACAGGGACTTGTTGTGGGTTGAGGTGCTCACTGTTTTTTTTCACCAGGTTCATTCCATGGTGAATCATTTCTGGGATTGCTGCTTTGTCATGAAAAAGTGGCAGGACAGCCTCAATGCTTTTTTCCGGCTGTCCAACATCAGATCGAGCAGCATGGAATGAAGACCACATTGTTGGAGTGCCACTTCCTGAATCACAATCAACACATGAGGTGTCATTTACTGCATTCTTCCAAGCCCCTTCATGCTTTCTCTCTGCATCGAATGAACCTCTCGCACCACTGGCTGCACAACTTTAACTGGAGGTTGAGTAACAAGATTTCGGCCCACAGGTGGTACAGATGTATGAGGCAGGATGGGTCCTCCTATGCTGCTTTCTCTTGATTTCCTTGAGTTGATTTTCAGACATTCTTGGTGCAACCCAGAGTTGAAAGCAGCAAAAATAATTAAGAAGTGCAACAATAGCAAAAGGCAGGCAAGTTGGGTGCTTCATATCACATAGGCAATATGATCCATATTTGTGTGAGTGTCCTATACTGTAGCTATCTTTGTGCTACAGGGATATTCTGAACACCAATCTTAAATCCAGTTGAGTCATTACACAGCCTTTATGTACAATAACTTTCAAAATCATGTTTCATAGCAACTGTGAGGACATTTCCAGATTAATCTTCAAAAAGAGTTTGTCTTATACGCTCCACAACAAACTTCTTCAAGAGAAAAAAAAGAGAGAGAGCAGATGTACGCATTAATAGAGGGCTTAGGCTACCTAACCTTAACCTTATTAAATAGGCCAATTACTATTTCCAATAATTTATCTTTTGATTAATTAATCACTTTGTCTCATATCAGATCAGTTTAAGTTTCCACAAATCCCAAAGTGATGCCGGTAGTCACAGAACTGTAAAATAGAGCAGTGTAAAATCAAAATATCAGAATAATCAAAATATAAAACCTGACACTGGAGAAGCTGAAGCTAGAAAATAACTGTTAAATAATTCATGATTAGTTCTCTGTTTACTGTAACAATACACATTATTGACACATGATTTTAGCTTTTTTAAAATCAGAGGCTCCGAGGTTGATGGTGCTGTAGAATAAAATACCAAAAAAAAGAACTGGAAAGAAAGTATTGTTTTATTGGGTTCAAATATTTGACAAAAAAAACAAATTACAACACGATCAGCAACGTGACAATCTGACAAACGACAGGTACAGAGAGCTCCATCATAGGAATGAACAGTGGAGGGTGGATGCTGAGGTCTGATCTGAGTGGTTGCTGAATCACGTCTGTCAACAGGAAACAGGGCTGACAAGGAGAAGAAAAAACAACAAAACAAAGTGACAAACTGAATGGAGCTGAAAAATAAGGATGTAAACTGGTGAGAACAGATTAATTTAATGATGCTGAGTGTGACTCACTCCACCTGGTGGCACAGATTTGTTATCACCCTGAACACGTGTGAAGAAAAGAAATCCCTTTGATCCACACTGACCACAGAGCGAGGTGGCCAACATTTTATCCCAGAAAAAAACAAAACAATAGAACCAAGTGAAGGGAATGATCTGATTGGACTAATCATCTTAAGGCTGCTCTTTATCTGAGACATTACTGCTACATGTATTTGGATATTGTACTGTATGTATATTCTTACACACAATATGGTGGGGCTTACAAATATGAGGCGTTCTTTGGACAACTAGGTATAAAAAGCTAAGAGTTTAACATCACAGTGACTGGTTGAACTGCATTGACCACTTCTTCTTCTCCTCCTCCTTTGTTTGCATCCATGTGTCTCCACAGCTCTTTCTCTCCACCCTTTTTGCCTCTGGAGTCCCTATTCTTAAAATGATCAGTGACTAAACAAGCCTGAAAAATCTCTGCATTGATCAGGAGGCTGTTTGTGATTTCTGAGCAGGTTCATGGACCTTTATTTGTGATGGGGATCAAAGATAGAAAAAGAAAGTGTAAATCATACAGAATCTAAAACGTGTTTATCTTCTGCGACTGCTGAGAAGTGAGAATATTAACTATTAACTAACTAATTTCCGTAGGAGATGTAGAAGTCTCCGTTTTCGTCCCCGGAGCTGATGCGGAAAGTGTTGTAAGCCCCCGGAGAGACGCTGGTGGCCTGAATCTGGAAGATGTCGGAGGGGACGGTTCGCTCCGAGGTGATGGTCATGTAGCGGTGGACGATGGAGAAAGGAAGATCTCGACAGGCGGGCTTGCTGACAGGACACACACAGCGGCTGGACACACACACACAATGGAGGAAAAGGTCAGAGTGATTTTGATATGTCTCTTTTTTTTCACCTTTGTGTAGTTGTTTTTGTTTGTTTTTGTGGTTTTTGTCATTATTCTACATCTTCTTGTTTCATAGCTTGCGCCCCTGAACCCTTTGCCCTCTTCAATAATCCATCCACCTCAGTAGTAAAACATCAGTAGTAATTCATAAATCACCCAGCAGAGGGAGTCATATGACTGAGATTGAAACTCTCCTCAAATCTTGTAACAAATATTGAACAGTAGCCATTTTTCCCCCATGTTTTTCTAAAACACATTTAATACTAGCAAATCCTCTGGGATATGTTAATAGTGACCCACACCTGTTACCAATCCAACACTTGTTCACAACTGTATTTTAAGGCTCTTGGAGCTGGGCACACAGGGATGATGGCTGGACTGCTGAGAGACTCATGGACAGGCAGCCGAGAGCAGGTTAAACCAATGTTCATATGTCTGTCAGACGTAGTTTAGTCTACCTTGTCTGGGACTCACAGTTGGGGCAGTGAAATTCATCCATTTGTTTCATCCCTCATTTCCCTCTGATAATTCTCACCGAGAGTGCTTTAGAGCATGGAGCCATGAGGTGAAGATCTAAAACATTTTATGATACCCCCCTCCCTTTTCTTCCGTCTTTCTTCTTCTCCCAAAAATCATTGGACTCCCTCTCTGGATTAAATCTTTTGGACCCTCTGCCTCGGCTGCGCAAATAACATTTTGCAGTCCTCCACCAGAGACTTCCCCCTCACATTACCTCTTCCCTCTGCTCCCATCTGGCATTATTTAGGTATTACAGGTCCGTCAATCACAAAATATTTTATATTTATAATGTTTAATTACTCATACTGCTGTCCAGGACTTCAGATTTCCTTCAGATGAAACTGACCATCACCAACTATGTTGATCAGACATAGATACACTTTAAAACACAGACACTGTTGTCTGAGAAAAGGTGAACTACAAACTGTTTAAAGACAATCAGAGTTGACACTGGGAGCACCGTTTAAATATAAAAGATTTAAAGGCGCTTTTATTTTGAAATGCTTCATCAAATTGCTCTGATATTATAGAGTGACACCCTGAGGTGTTGTTCTGTAATAACAAGTATTTCCTAGTTTTGGTTTCCCAGATGCTGCCCGGCGAGTCATGGGTATAACGCCACCGGATCGCCGTTTACGGTCGGAACTACAACGATCGTCTTTGAACCTCCAACTTTCGTTCTTGATTAATGAAAACATTCTTGGCAAATGTTTCCCTTTCGTCCGTCTTGCGCCAGTCCAAGTATTTCTCCGTGTGCACGGAGACTCATGGGAAACACTTCGCTTTCCGAAACTCCTCATAGTCCCTTTAAGTATCTTCACTCTCAGCAGATGTCCTTGTCTCTTTGTTGTCTTGGGTTGTTTGTAAGTGTTCATGTACCTTAATGTTAGGTGAGCATGTGTGTTAATGTCTTTTAATTACTGTATTTTGTTGTAATTTCAGCTGATGAGTGTGAAAAGACCCCATGAAGAGTATTTGCTGTGAGAGCACAGTAGTTAATATAATGGGGATCTAATAAAACAAACAAACAACAGACACACGTGCAGCCTACTTTCTCATTTTTTAAACCTTTAACCTGCGCTGGAATCACATCTAAATGATTTGTGTCAATGAGGAAATAAAGCTCATTTAAGATATTTATGGCTGCCTGTCAAGCCCGACCAACATAAACAGACTCAGAGGAGTTGAACCAATGTTCATATTCAGAAGAGAGCAAACTCCTGTCATCACTGCACCATCAGCTGATACCTGAACAAACCTCCTCACATCTACCTGATAGGTCTCACTGCTGCTGCTGGTTTCTCTTCTTTCACTGAGCTGATGCCTCTGCTCTCTCTCTGATTAACCAACATCTTCCCACCTCCACAGAACAATCGTTGATGTTCAGCATGAAGACCTGTCCTGCTCCTGGATGTTTTTCTATGCTGCAGCTGCAGGTCAGATCTCACACTCACACTTCCACACAGGAGAGTGATCTCTAACTGGTACTGACAGCACTGTGTTTTCCTGCAGCTCCGGCTGAAGACAAACTGGAGGCTCCAGGTCAGTGTTAATGGGTTGAGGTGATACAAAACAGTCAGACAGTAAAAAAAAAATTAGTGACAAATCAAGACTGTTTGACACCAGTCATTCATTCATTGTTTGATCCCACTGCAGTGGTCCAGGGTCCCCAGAGGAACAAATGGCTGCTGTGCCTGGTCAGTGGTCTCTTTTAGTGGTTTCTTCATATGTTTCAACACACATTCTCAAAAAGTTTTGACTGTTTCTCTGTTTGTGCAAAGAAACCATTGAAAGTTTGAGGGAAAATAAGACACCTAATAAACACAATTTTTCTAATCTGAGATTAATTCAGCCACATGTTTCTGCTAACCCTGAGTGTAGCAGTGGATTAGTAACCTTTTGTCTGAAGGACAGTGAATTGTGTTTCCCAGAAGTAAATTTGAACCATCTCAACCAGTCTCAACCAGCCAGGAAATATTGGGCCTGCCCATATTGTTTAATCACTGAGAGGCCTAAGTTTGATTAACTGTTTGTTTTAGACCAGCTGACCTGGGAGAGTGCTGAGGTACTGCTGCTCATATTGATTGTGTTATCTCTGTCAAACAGAAATGATCATCTTCACCTAAAGCCTCTGGATGGTGACAATATGTGTTAGTAGGTTAGTTAGTCTGTCACCATCAGTCCATTACAACAGGAGCTTTACATTCACATATGAGTAAAAGACAACAGTCAAGAAGTGAAATGAATCAAGATCTATTTAGTTGTACAACTACAAAGGTCCATGTTGTCTTCCTCTGTCCATCAGAAACACTGCAAAAGTATCGGAGGTCACCTGGCCTCCGCCAACAACCCCAGAGTGGACAGGTTCCTCACGCTGTTGACAGAGTCAGAAGATCAGACCAATGCATGGCTGGGAGGTTCCTACGAGGAGGTATTTATTTATGAAATTGTTTGAGCTCAGTCAATTCAGTGACCAAAGACGGCACTTCCTTACACTCATGTTCTTTGTCTCTCAGGGAAAATGGGTGTGGACTGACAAGACAGGTTTCCATTGGAGCTTGACAGACTGACTCCAATTATGAAACCTGATCGCTCTAAAATATCCATTGATCTTTACCTAACCACCAGCAGTAAGTCACTTTATTAGTGGTAGATTTTTTAAATAGCCAGTGCAAGAAAAACGTACAGTTTGTGTAGTTTGCATTAGTTTGATATTGGATACATCCGTCCTGTTAACCTGTTGTCTCATGTCAGTTTTCCATGGCAAATACCAGTGTAGCAGGGTGATTCATGTTCACAATGTTTCAGTGCTACCAGGCTAATTTTCCAGAGAGAGCAACAACAGACATAAAGATTACTTGTTTTATCTTAACGTGAATATGATAATACACCTGTGGAGTTGGAGCTTTGTGGATTAATCAATGAAACCAGAGATGTTGAAGAGACCTTGACCTTGTCAGTAGTGCAAAGACTGAGTGCTTAAATGATTAACAGGGCTTTATAAACTTGTTTATCTGTCAGGTTGGAAAGAGAGTCAGACAGGGCTCAAAAGGTCGCACTGCACAATTGACCTGATTGATATTTCTGTAGAGATAGGTTAATGTTGTTGCCATAATATTTGTTCAATTTGATATTAATGTTATTTTCTCTCTCAAAATCAAACCTCAGATGGTAACTCCAGATTGTTGCCATTTCACCTGCTTCATCTGCTCCAGGGATGATTAACTATTGATTCAGCTGGAATCAACCTTATTTGTGTTTTAATTTTCTGTTGTTCATTGTGTTTTCTTAAAGATGTTAAAATGTGAATCAGTAACTTTTGTATAAAAGCATTTTGTTTCTGTTCTAATAAAGTAATATGTGAATGGGACAGCGTGTGATCTTTACTTCAACCTGAAGATGACAATATCATTGAAAGAAGAGATCCACAGTTACAGCGGCTGCTTTTGCAGAATAACCACATGAGGCAAGGTTGGTTTTCATTTTATACACCAGGTGAAGGCCTAGGCTGCCTAACCTCACTCATTTTAAGTCACAAGTTTGTAAATATAGGCAGCTTTTTTCCAAATCATTTATGTTGATTTTTATTAATTGATCACTTTGTCTCTAAATATCAGATGTTTCCGTTTCAGTTTTTCCAAATCCCAAAGTTATGTACTGTAAAAGAGCGTAGTGTTGGGTGTGTTCCGTGTTCGAGTCCTTATCATGTCTAAGAACATGTCTCAGGCAAATGTCCGGTCCCATGCGAGGGTCACTCCATGGACATGTTGCATATCAATAGAAGCAGAATCTGGGCAAACGACTGCAGGCTGTAAACCATTCATGAGGATAAACAAACACAGTTGCAACCTCCACACACCCATCCATTTTAGATAAATATTTTGTTTGTCTTTATAGTTATTTTACTACTATTATTTATTTTTATGGTCCGAACTACAACAGTAGGCTATCTGATTCCAAAACTACCATTTGAACCTCTTTAACTTTCATTCCAGATTAATGAAAACAAATTGGCAAATGTTTTTGGAAAACTGAACCAGAAATGCTGGTCCAAGATTTTCACAGAGAAAACACTTTTCTGCAGCCAAAAAACACATTTGGTTTGAAGGACTACAACTCCCAGAATCCTCCTCTTTCCCTTTAACAATTAATCGACACATTATTTAAACTTTATCAACATAGATTTACCTGTGTGAGAGTTGGTTTGAACACATTTTCACGGTGTGTTGCATCACACACTGATATGGAAACATGTCTACTATTGTACTACTGGTGAAGACTATTTTAAGACTCTTGGAGCTGGAAGTGATGGCTACAGAAAGACTCAGACCCTGTCAAGCAGAAAACTGATTTAAAAAAAACCTGTGGATTCTTGTTCAGTTATTTTCTCAAATTGTGTTAAAATAAAGATTAAATAATGGATTCAGAGGGTCAGATGGGTTGTTTAGTTCAAAAATTAATGTTTGGAACTCACAGTCCAGTTAACATTTTGTAGGGAAATTAATAATTTTATTTTTTCAATTAATTCAGAATCAACCTCTGCAGAGACAATTTCATATGTTGTACAATGATTCTGTAGAGCATTTCTTCATCATCATTGTTCTAAATGACAATATTAATTTTGTACACTTTAGGGCATCATGAATTTATTCAATTTATGCTGTGTGTCATCCTGCATCCTTCTGCACCAGTAACATATTTATTATCAGAACATCTCTTTACATCCCCAAATTATTTTGTTCAATGACAAAAATTATTTTGTTAAAGACCTTGTTGTTGTCTGAGTTTTGTCACTTTACTGTTTTTATGTTTTGGGACTCCTTGAAAATAGGCCCAATGCTGCTGAGAATCAGGGACATTTAATGTTTTTAATTAATTAATTCATTGTCCCACCCAAATAAACCAATAAAGTGTGACAACCACCAGTAACATCCCACCCTCTGCCCCCCTGACAGCCTGTGGCTCTTGCCTGGATGTGTTTGAGGGGAGACCCAAGCTGGGCGCATAGCGGGACAGAGTGAACATAATGTAACAATGTTATGCTCCTGTAGGCTGAGGTTTCTAGACCTTGGTTGTGTATTGTAGGAAATATTATATATACTGTTTATATATATATTTGTGAACAACTGTTTCTATTGGGATCATTTTCATATATCAAGGACAAATAATATCAACAGAAATATGATATATACATTTGCAATTAAAACTATTATTTAGAGGAGGTGTCTTACTTGCATTCAGATTGTCATCCATATTATTTCACTGTCATGAAAGACCAGGATCCTTGTGTTTGTGAGACTGCAGGGACACCACACATCTCAATACACACAGCTGCTCAGCACACATCCAAAAAGTGCAATATCACACCAGAGGGAGTGCTGTTGTACTGTAAATCAGCACTGTTGTTCCTATTAAATCCAGACTGGAAAAACCTTTCTTTTCACCCAAGCTTTCAATGTCTCAACCCTAGTTTGTTTCTTTCTGCCTCCTTTTATTCAAGAGATTCATTAGTTGAACTATTGATCTGCACTGATGACCTTGAGAGTCATCACTCACACACACACACACACGTGCAGCCTACTTTCACTTTGTTAAACCTTTAACCTGTGTTGGAATCACATCTACCAGTAAGTGATTTGTGTCAATCAGGAAATAGATCCGGCCAGAGTTCAGCCTGGCTCATTTATGCTCCACGTACGGACTGTGGATGAGATCTTGATAATGTACATCATAAATAAAAGAAGAAAACAGACTCGTTTGAACTGACATTTATAATATGGTGGTTCCTCACCAACTTGCACAGTTTCTCCTCGAAAAGTTCAGCCATCAGTTGTTAAGGTTACAGGTGGTCGCATGTCTGGTTTGCTTGTAACCATGCTCTTAGTTTTCCCTTGAACATGGTGGTGGTCTCCCTGATTGTGACTGGGAGGTTATTCCAGGTTTGCCCACCTTTTATAGATGAAACATTTTGACCAAAGGCGGTCTTTCTGTGATCTCAAGGTCACCTCTTGTGCCTGATCTGGTACCTGGTCCTGTGAGTTTATGGATGTATTCTTTAACAGCAACTGGTGCTGGTCCTAAGCCCTTTTCTAAAAAGTTATGCTCTTCCAAAACATTACTATGCGGTTTGGTTTTGCACGCTTATTTCAGCGTTTATTTCTACTTCTGGTCCCATGGTACCTGTTACCATTTTTGTAACCCTTCTGGTTGGGGTACCTAGCACACAGGACCGGTTCCCTTGGGGAGGAGCCGAAGCACTGCGAGCTGGTGATTGGTCGAGCATATGGCGTCATCATGCAGTGCGACAGATATCTGAAGCACAACAACACAACCACGTCATTTTTAAACAAATGTCTGCTACAGTCTGGAGTGCTGAGGAGGTGTAGTCTGGTCGCGCCCACACTAGTGACGCCACGCCTCGCTAAAGCGCTGCTGACTGCTAGTCTGGCCAACCTTACTATCTACTGGATTTCTGTCTCCCGAATTTTCGGGAACTCCACCCTATTTTTCGAGAGCCAATCAACGTTGAGCATCTCCACCGGCTCCAGGTAGAGGCGTGTTCAAGTGATGCAGTAGAGCAGCAGTAGAAGCTTCGACTCCGCCTATTCTGGCTTCGACCAATAGCAGACTGAGGCATTTGAGGGAGGCGGGCAACCCAGGTTTGAAGGATGCGCTTTGAGAAATGGATTCTCTTAATGTCTTGGCCAGACCCAATGCTGAGTATCAACATTGGAAAGTCATGACAACCAGGCTAGAGGAGGTGCACGTTCTGCTCTCTATAGAGAATGTGAAGTTACGTCACGCCGGCGCCATCTTTGGAGGATCGCGGATGTAAACCCTCGCTTGCTCCCTAGAAATGTGCTTAAAAAATGCCACAGTAGATCACATGATAGATCTGGCAAAAATAAAAACTGGACAATGGCGTTCGCTTTTTCTCCTTTCCCAAGTGGAAAAAAAACAACCAAGGACCACAAGTTGAGGAGCTGACTAAAAGACGGCGAATGGCGTGGACAGCAGCCGTAAGGAGAAAAGACACCACATTAGGAGAATAGGCGAATGCCATTGTCCAGTTTTTTTTGCCAAATCTATCATGTGATCTACTGTGGGGACTTTTTTTAGGGAGACGAGCAAGTGTTTACATCTGCGATCCTCCAAAGATGGCGACGACGTGACTTCAGCTTCACATTCTCTATTGTTGGTGAGGAGGCTGTGAAAAGGGAGCTCGATGGTGCTGTGCGGAATGAGAAGGTTTTCCAGCTGGTTGCCGTAAAAATTGTATTGCAGATTATCACATCACATCTTTTGAAAGTGGCGCCGTTTTTTCGCTTCGGCTCTTTTTCCGAACAGGAATAGCACACAAGGGTGTGCCTTCCTAAAGCACGAGATTTTGATTCTGCTCCTACGGTGACCTCACCGTAGGAGGCTACTTGTCTCTTTCACCACCCAACCCCGGCCCGTCCGCTACCTGAAATCGCCGAAGCGGTAGCAGGGGGCTGTTTATGTTTTGGAGTCTGCATGCAGGCAAGCCCCCCCCCCCGGCTCTGTCCTTCCTGCGGTGAATCAACGCGCGCCTCATTACATATTATACAATGCACATCCGGACCAGTCAAAACCTCGCGCGTAATCTCGCGTGATAAAGTCGCGGTACGAAAAAGGGTCAGAACAAGCTCAATGTTTGATTAAATTTTTTTTTTTTTTCTAATAAGTTTTACGAATTGATCCAAAGCGATCCAAGGGGGGCTGGATACGTAAAAAAACAGGTTATGACTCCTTTAATTTATTATTTTCCGTGGGTTCGTTCCGTTCCGTAACAGGAAGTGGCGATCTTTTCAAAATAAAAGCACTTACACATACAACCACAAAAAACAAACAATATGCATATAAAAACCTAATGAATAACATTCACTACACTGCACAAAACTGAAATGAAACTGAAATGAAATATCTATGTAGGTAATTATGTTGCAATGCATTTTATCTACCTAAACCATTATTTTTAAAGAATTTAACTTGTTTAAGCATTTTAATGATGCGAGGCTGCCCTCCTGTGGACAGAACCTGTAACAACGATATACAAAAGCAAAAAGTGGTCTGCTACAATAAACTAAACACCAAAATAAAAGGCAAAAATGGCTCCAACACCATGTTTTCTCTGCTGTAAAACTCTTTTCTTGTCTGTATACAACATTGCACGTCTGCCCGTCCTGGATTCTTTCTCTGTTGCTCAAGTCTTTTGCAAGTTCACAGTGTGCAAGAATCTTTTTGTGTTTTTAAAATACATGTTTTGGAAATACTGCCCATTCCTGCCAATGGTCATATGGATTCAGAGGTTGTCAGACGTAGTTTAGTTTGTCTTGTTTGGGACTCACAGGACAGTTAGGCCAGTGAGAATTGTTGTTTTTAGTGTTTTATCTCATTCCCCTCTGATAACTCCAACATTTGTTTCACTTTTCTGTTGTGACGTCTCCTTCACATCACTGAGGGGAGGGTCCCTGTGTGACCACCGTTTTTTTTGTACTTGTCATTAAATGTGTCTTGTAATCCTATATGGGATGGGCCATAGTGGTTTCACCGTCATGAAAAACTGTCCAAACTCATTTGCACTTTGTTCAGTCCTACAAATGTGTTTGTACAATATTGCTGGGACAACACACATCTCAACACATCCAAAAAGTGTAGCTTCAATCACTGAAAATGTTATTGAAATTAATATGAAAGGTTTTTAGGGGAAATGTGTCTTTGGTGGAACTAATGAGAGCCAGGAGATGTCAGGAGGTGTAAAAGGTCACAAACCAATACTGTACACGTTAATCATTAATAATTACAGTAATTGATCACGATAGTGTTAATAGCCCTGAGTGCAGTGGATTAGTAACCTTTGTACAGCAGAATTGCTGCTTTTCCCAGTATTGTTATTTGCATATTGTTTGATGGCTGATCAAATTTGATTAACTGTTCCTGTTTTACTGCTGCCCAGAACTTCTGATTAGCTGCAGATAAAACTGACCAACATGACCGAGCAGACATAGTTATTTACGTTGTAAAACAAAGACTCTCTTGTCTATGAAACAATAAACTACAAACTGTTTAAAGACAATCCAAGTTTACAGGGAGCGCTGTTTGAATATATACGAATTTAGAAGAGATTTTATTCTGAAATGCTTCATACAACTTACAAATTATATTTTAATTCATTTTGAAAGGTCACCTGTATCTACCCTGGGCCCTAGCTAAATGACTGACACTTCGTACTGATGTCCACAACCATTTTATTCTCTCCAAAAGTTACAGAACACATACAGTACATTATTTTCACAATATAATTTCTTATACATGGGTACACAACTTTCGATATTCAGAATAATTACCGTGTTCGCCTGCTAAGCCAGTAGTAGACGGTCCTTTTCCTCTCTTTTCCGTCTCTCCCTCTTTCTCTTCCTCTCCCTCTTGCCCTCTTGCTCACTGACAACTTCCGGCTCACGTATTACGCAACTCTGACAGGAAGTTACCTTTTTTAACTATTTCAACTTAATATTTTAATAATGTCTAATAGCAGAACTATTAATTTAACTGCAGAAAGTTTCATTATGAATTTATATAAACATCATAAAGAAAACAATTAGAAATCAAATGTGACAGTATCACTGTAACTTTCTGTGTCGCCACAGTAACCCATAGCTGTATTATGGCGACAGCTACATCGCCTTTATCTTGAACTTTGTCCTGACACATTCTTACTGTACTGTAGTAGCAGCTATGTAGCCATTGTGATCAATTAATACACTTGGGGGACCGTGTCTGGAAGCTGTCTTATTATTTGAGTTTTGGTTTTTACCTCGGAGTGGCCAATTCTCCATTATTCCTATCTTGAATACCGATAGTGACCGCTTTGGGGCTCGTCGGGAACTTAAATAACTCTTTGATTGGTGTACTAGCCCATCATCAGCGCAGCACTGACTGAATCTCTGAGATCCCGCTCATCAACCGCCTGGACCCGACACAGACCGATACGCATTGTTCCGAGTCCAACAACAACAAAATAATAATAATAATTTGTTTCTGTAGCTGGAGCTGGCATCACCACTGTTCATGCTACCTGTAAAATACAAGTGAAGAACCCACAGCTGACACACATACACGCACACACACACACACACACACACACACACACACACACACACACACACACACACACAACTTTCATTTGTTTTAAACCTTTAACCTGCACTGGAATCGCGTTTTCCAGTAAGTGATTTGTGTCGATCAGGAAATTGGTCAGAGTTCAGTATCAGATGTTTATGGTCCCAGGTCGATCACGTCCCCCAAATCAATTGCAGACATCAGCACTTTCTGTCGCCACACCGCGACATCAACGTGACTCCGAGGAGTTGAGGTGTGTATATAAGAAGAGAGCAGCCTCCTGTCATCACTGCACCATCAGCTGGTACCTGAACAAACCTCCTCACATCTACCTGACAGGTACGACTGCTGCTGCTGGTTTCTCTTCTTTCACTGGAGCTGATGCCTCTGCTCTCTCTCTCTAGATTAACCAACATCTTCTTTTCCTCCACAGAACAATCGTTGATGTTCAGCATGAAGACTGTCCTGCTCCTCGCTCTCGTTTATGCTGCAGCTGCAGGTCAGATCTCACACTCACACTTCCACACAGGAGAGTGATCTCTACCACTGGTACTGACAGCACTGTGTTTCTCTCTGCAGCTCCGGCTGAAGACAAACCGGAGGCTCCAGGTCAGTGTTACATGGGTCGGCTTGAGGTGATACAGAAACAGTCAGACAGTAAAGAAATGTTTGTCTCTGACACCAGCATTCATTCATGTGTTTGATCCACAGAAGCAGTAGTTGTAGTCGACCCCCCAGAGGAACAAATGGCTGCTGTGCCTGTACCTGCTCAGGAGGAGGAGGCAGCACCTGAACGTAAGAGACATGTCAATGTTTTCTCAAACTGAGTTCATTCATCCACATGTTTCTGCTGTAGGAGGCTGTAGCACATGAGAGCAGAAGTACTGTATTGTCATCTGAAGGACAGTGTGTTTCAGTTGAAGTAAAGCTCACTCTCTCTTCCTCCTATTTCTCTTTGCAGTTAGGTTCAAGCGATGCCAAGATGAGTGGCAACAGATCGGTTTAAATCACTGCTTCAAGGTTGTCACAGAACTCAACTCCTGGAACAATGCTAAGGTACGTCTGCTCTAACTACACTCTGTTGTTACATTCAGACGACCATTACTTGAACAAAGTGTCAACATCAAACACATACAGTAGCTCATATTGACTGTTATCTTCATCGAAGTTTACAACAGAAACAATCGTCTTCACCTAAAGCCTCCGGATGGTGATGATGTATGTTACTAGTTTATTTTAGTTTGTCACCATCAGTTCATGAGAAGAGGAGCTTTACATTCACACATGAGTAAAAGACGAGTCAATAAGTGAGTTGAGATCTATTTAGTTGTACAACTACAAAGGTCCCTTTTGTCTTTCTCTGTCGATCAGTTTTACTGCAGTAACCAGGGAGGTCACCTGGCCTCGGTCACCACTGAGGAAGAGGAAGAAGGACTCCAGTACTTGATTGGTCAGACCGAGGCATGGCTGGGAGCCCGCTACCAGCAGGTAGGTTTTCCTGTTTCCAGAAACATACTTCTTCATCTTGATTTAATAATTTGGACATATACAGCCAAAATACATTCACTAAGTGTATAGGATAGGTGGATCAACTTACCCCACAGCTACCTTGGCTTGGGTTTATTACTCCCCACAGTTAAAATGGTGCAGTTTCATGCTAAGTTTACCACCTCATGTTGTAGCTCATAAATACCACAACCCATGTATAAAACAAATTTACAATCATCTCTTTTGGTCTAAACACAATTCTCATGAAACTTCATATAGTGAATAATAATTTTTCGGTCATAAATGTTCAACTTTACTCACGTGGTTCTAACCTTCACAGGCTCCATGAAATGATGCCTGCCTCCCAAATATTTGGTCACATGCTAATTTTTCCCTATAGTTTCCTAGTTGGGTCAACTTACCCACTGACTCATCTTACCCCACTCTCCCCTATTTATTTATGAAATCCTTTGAGCGCAGTCGATCCAGTGACCAAAGACCACACTTCCTTACGCTCATGTTCTTTGTCTCTCAGGGAAAATGGATGTGGGCTGAAGGTGGAGACATCAAGTATGAGAAGGATAACTGGGGAAACCCACCTCAGTCCAACAAACGCTGCCTTTACCAAACCAGGGGTAAGTCAGTTTCTTAGTTACTTTAGATTTTCCATAGCCAGTGCAAGAACAACTTTTAGTTTGATATTAGATCAGTCAACCGGTGTCCTGTTAACTTGTTTTATCACGTTGATTTTCCAAGGCAAATACCAGTGTAGCAGGGAGATTCATGTTCATGATGTTGCAGTGCTTCCAGGTTATTTTTCCAGAGAGAGCAACAACAGACATAAAGATTACTTGTTTTATCAGAATGTGAATAGGATGATAATATAACTGTGGAGTTGTAGCTTTGTAGGTGACAACAAAAAGATTGAGTGCTACAAAGAAAGGACACTAAACTGCATCTGTCAGGCAGGAAAGAGTTAAACAGGGGTCAAAAGGTCATGCTGCACAACTGTCCGTCCTCTGTAGAAATAGGTTAACAGCTGTTACCATAGATACTGTGGTGTGGTGTATTAATGTTATTTTTCTCTTTTTTTTAATCAAACCTCAGATGATTGGAGAAGCGCAGACTGTTACGACTCCTTAAAATTCTTCGTCTGCTCCAAGAATTTGTAAGGTTGTTAGCATCCAGGCTAAACATCTCGGGTCTCAGCTGGAATTAGCTTGGATTTCTGCCTCTTTTTCCATTGTCTTTTCTTAAAGATATTAAAATGTGAATCAATCAGGAATTTTTGAATCAAAGAATTTCTGTTTGTGATTGTGGAAGGAAGTTTGTTTTCTCTAATAAAGTAAAATGTGAATGGCACAACGTGTGATCCTTACTTCAACCTGAAAATGAACATGAGAGAAGAGATCTACAGTTACAGCGGCTGTTTTTTCCCAAACAACCACATGGGGCAGTTTTGAGTTTGTCTTATATGCTCCACAACAAACTTCTTCAAGAGAAAAAAAAAGAGAGGGAGCAGATGTACACATTGATAGAGGGCCTAGGCTACCTAACTTTAACCATTTTGTTAATAAATAGGCCAATTACTATTTCCAATAATTTATCTTTTGATTAATTAATCACTTTGTCTCATATCAGATCAGTTTAAGTTTCCACAAATCCCAAAGTGATGCCGGTAGTCACAGAACTGTAAAATAGAGCAGTGTAAAATCAAAATATCAGAATAATCAAAATATAAAACCTGACACTGGAGAAACTGAAGCTAGAAAATTAGTCTGTTTAACAATACACATTATTGACACATGATTTTAGCTTTATAAAATCAGAGGCTCCGAGGTTGATGGTGCTGTAGAATAAAATACCAAAAAAAAGAACTGGAAAGAAAGTATTGTTTTATTGGGTTCAAATATTTGACAAAAAAAAACAAATTACAACACAATCAGCAACGTGACAATCTGACAAACGACAGGTACAGAGAGCTCCATCATAGGAATGAACAGTGGAGGGTGGATGCTGAGGTCTGATCTGAGTGGTTGCTGAATCACGTCTGTCAACAGGAAACAGGGCTGACAAGGAGAAGAAAAAACAACAAAACAAAGTGACAAACTGAATGGAGCTGAAAAATAAGGATGTAAACTGCCAGAGAAGCTCCTACAACAGAGTCCTGTGGAAATTTACCAGGGATTGTTGTGTCCTGGTGGTGAAGCTAGGCAGAACTGCCTGGGTGTCGTATATTTTGTCTGCTGCTACTGTATGTGTTTTGGGAAACTATAAGATAGCGTGCCTGAGAACATCTTCAGGCCACTCACTCACTGACTGTACTCCTGTTCGGTTGTGTTTGTGTGACTCCATTCATGAATGCCTTTATTAAAACTCAAGAAAGACAGCTGACGTGTCAAGATATCCTTTTTTTAATATGTTATTGAATGAACAACATTTTTTGCCACCACAATACACATTGACCACAGAACGAGGCGGCCGACATTTTATCCCAGAAAAAAACAAAACAATAGTAACAGAACCAAGTGAAGGGAACGATCTGATTGGACTAATCATCTAAAGGCTGCTCTTTATCTGAGACATTACTGCTATGTGTATTTAGATACTCCACGAGAAGTGGAGGAGATGAGGAGGAAGAGGAGGAGACTGTGGCGAGGGGAGGAAGAGATGAGCAGAGCCTCCGGTCGGCGTATCTGCAGTGGGAGCGCTTTTGTAAATCATAAGACGACGGGTTAAAGGAGAATTCTGGTCATTTTCTAAGTAACGCTCTACAGCTTTAGGCTCCGAGTGCGACCATAAGAAAAAATCTGTGGAAAAAAATTGCAGACCAGACGTAGTTCGATCTCCTCCTGCGAGCTGTGCTAGACTGCAGTTAAACAGCGAAGTAATGGGGGAAGTTCTTCTAAACGCGACTTTGGCCTCTATATAATGCTCCAAATATCACTGCAAGCTTTGCAACATCCGGTTCCTTCAAAACACTGAGTGTGCATAACTCTGTTAATATGAGAGAGCAGTGTTAATGTGTGTTTGTATGTTTTGGCGTCCTGTACTAGTCGACTGTCAAGCTCAAGACTGTTTCTGTTGTGTTTCTTACTAGTTTGTTACACAAATACACGAGTAGGCAGAGACGTTTTTATGCTTCTTTTTACTTAGGCTCAGCATAGCCACAACAGCAAACCCGGATATGACGTAAACAACAGTGTCATCATACACTTAAAGATACAGAAACAAAATATGTATGCTAATGTATGTTCAATACACTACATCTCCTCCCCATGTAGATACAAGCAATACAAAAGAAACACATGCTCTTGGCACTTAAGCAAATCCTTCAATTAACTTTTTTTTTCTTTTACTCTTACATCAACTATATACAGTCCATGCAGCTACTCTTTAGAGGCTAAGGCGCTGCGGTGGGTTACGGACCCGTGCAGGATAACGTCTCTCTTCACAGGGCGCAACAGCCTGTGCTGGTGAGGGAGGTGACACAGCTGGAGATGCAGCCACTGATTCCTTAGTTACACGTGCTGCAGGTGATGTTACATTTTCAGCAGCTGATGGAGATGTAGATGTTGCAGTAGGTACTGTACTAACATCTGGGCACTCTTCTTGGGCTGCAACCTCAGATCTTCTCAGCTGGTCAATGTGACGTCTCCAGATGACTCCAGGGGTAACCTCCACTGTATATGAGAGAGGTCCTGTTCGCTCTTTGACTTTAGCAGGCATCCATTTGCGAAATCCTCTGTAATCTCTTGCGAGCACAGTCTCTCCCATGTCCAGTTCCCGAGTCATTCCTTGATTTTCACATTGCTTCATCTGTTTTTCCTGAACATTCTTTTGCAGGTTGGGTCTCAACAAATCCAACCGAGATCGTAAGGAACGTCCCAAAAACAGCATAGCAGGAGTCTGGTTTGTGGTAGAGTGGACTGCGTTGCGATATGCAAACAAGAAGTTAGCGAGCTTCTGATGAAGTGTGATGTGTTCATCCCCCATTGCTCGCAGTGCATTTTTCAGGCTCTGCACGAACCTCTCAGCCAAACCGTTTGTTGAAGGGTGAAACGGGGCTGAGGTAATGTGCCTGATTCCATTACACTTCAGAAACTTCCCAAACTCCTCCGATGTAAACTGTGGCCCATTATCGCTAACTAGCTGCTCTGGGACCCCAGTTCTGGAAAACAGTTCTCTCAGCACCTGAATGGTGTGCCCTGATGTGGTGGAGCTCATGGTGAAAACCTCGGGCCATTTGGAACATGCATCAACCACCACTAGAAAAGTTGTGTTCAAGAAAGGCCCCGCAAAATCAATATGAATCCTCTGCCAGGGTTTAGCAGGCCACTCCCACGGATGGAGGGGCGCAGCTTTCGGCATTTTCTGCACATGCTGACAGCCTGAACAGTGCGCAGCAAGCTTTTCTATTTGTTGATCAAGTCCTGGCCACCAGACAAAACTTCTTGCAAGTGCTTTCATCTTTGCAATCCCAAGATGACCAACATGCAGCTCCTCCAGAACCGTAGCTCGCAGCTTGGCTGGAATGATGACTCTGAGGCCCCACATGATACATCCATTATCCAAGGTAAGCTCTTCACGGCGTTGATAGAACTGAGGAAACTGATCTTTCTGTGACATAGTCCAACCATTCAGCGTTGCAATGTACACTTGAGACAGAGTTGGATCTTTTCGTGTCTCACACTGTATCATTTTGGCTGTGACAGGCAGATTCTCAATCTGAGAAATGGTGAACACATCAAGTGGTGTGTTCTCCTCTGAAGGCTTTGTTGTGTCGCTTGTAGTGAGAGGTAAACGCGACAGTCCATCAGCATTAGCATGCTTATGTGTTCTCTTGAACTCTATTTTGTACTTATGTCCTCCAAGGAACAAGGCCCACCTCTGCATTCGTGCAGCTGCTGTCAGTGGAATCCCTTTTTGTGGGCTGAAGATGGATACCAATGGCTGATGGTCTGTGATGAGAGTGAACTCTTTGCCGTACAAATACTGATTGAAACGCTTGACTCCCCAGACTAGACTCAAAGCCTCCCGGTCTATCTGGGCATAATTTCTCTCAGCAGGTGCAAGGGAGCGTGATGCGAAGGCAACTGGCCGCTCACTTCCATCATCCATAACATGTGACATCACCGCACCAATTCCGTATGCCGAGGCATCACAAGCCACCCTCACAGGCTTTTGTGGGTCAAAGTGTGTCAGCACAGTGTCAGAGGTTATCATCTTCTTTGTCTCTTGAAATGCTTTTTCACACTGCTTTGTCCACAACCATTTTCTTTCTGTCTGTAACAGCTCGTTTAGGGGGTGGAGCACTGTCGCTAGGTCTGGCAAAAACCTATTGTAGTAATTTACAAAACCTAGGAAAGAACGCAGCTGTGATACATCCTGTGGCTGTGGGGCGTTTACAACTGCTTGGATCTTCTTATCACACTTATGCAGTCCTTCTGCATCGATGACATGTCCGCAGTACGCAATGCTCGTCTTGAAAAACTCGCACTTGTCACGTCGTGCCCGAAGCCCATAGTCCTCCAGTCTCTTTAAGACCCGCTGCAAGTTCTCTAGGTGCTCTGTGTCATTGGATCCTGTTATTATTATGTCGTCCAAATAACATTGAGTGCCTGGGCAGCCTTGGAGCACCTGATCCATGGCTCTTTGCCATATAGCTGGGGCTGAGGCAACTCCATAGACCAGTCTGTTATAGCGATAAAGCCCCTTGTGCGTGTTTATTGTCAGAAACACCTTGGAATCTTCTTCCATTTCCATCTGCATGTAAGCTTCAGCCAAATCCACTTTACTGAACTTTTGTCCACCTGCAAGATTTGCAAATATATCTTCTATTCTTGGTAGTAGATACTGCTCTGCCTGAAGTACAGGATTTATGGAAACTTTAAAATCACCACACAGGCGGATGTTTCCTGTCTTTCTTGCCACAGGAACCACCGGTGTGGCCCACGGGCTCCAGTCAACCTTAGACATGATTCCCTCAGTCTCCATCCTGTCAAGTTCAGCTTCCACTTTTTGTCGAACAGCATAAGGGACGGGTCTTGCCTTGTGAAACTTAGGTGTGGCGTCACTGTCAAGCACTATTTTTCCTTTGATGTGACGAAGTGTTCCTATCCCTTTCTGGAACACTGATGCAGCCTCTTGTAGGATTCCATCCAATTTGTGTTGCGTAGTGAACTGGATGGTGGATGCAGTCCGTAGGCTCTTTATGGCTGTCCAGTCAAGGCGGATTTTTGATAACCAGGCACGTCCCCAGAGTGCTGGTCCATGTGTTTTCACCACATACAGGTTAAACATACACTGTTGATCATTGTACTTCACTTTCACACGTGCCACACCAACAGGCGTTATCCTTTCACCTGTGTACGTTTTAAGTATCTTCCTTGTGTGACACAGTTTCACATGTGTTAACTGTTTTTCAAAGTCTCTTTGTGACATAACTGAATAAGCCGAACCTGTATCCAGTTCCATGGTAATGGTCTTGCCATTCACTTGTGGCTTGAGCCAGATGGGTTCAGTGGCCTCACCGCTTTCATCAGGTTTCTCATCACTGACATTGTAGATCTCCAAACTGGCAATTCCAGTGTCACTGTCTTCGTCTGATTTATCCGTCATTGCGTGCACATTTGCTTTCTTAGTGTCTCTGTAAGACCTCTTTTCCGTTGTGTTAACTTTGAATTTGCCAGAACGACATGCCCGTTGAATGTGTCCCACTTTGTTGCATTTATTGCACTTTACATTGCGGAATCTGCACTCAGCTGGTGCATGTGAACCTCTTCCGCACCGGTAACAAAGCTCATTTTGGCTTTTTCCTTTCTGTTTGGTTACAGTGAAAAGTTTGTTAACATTTGCAGTCGTTTTTACTCCTGATTGTAGCTCGACAGCATCTCTTGCAGCTGTTTCCATTGAAACTGCGATATCAAAAGCTCTTTTAAACTCCAGTTTTTCCTCTGTTAGCAGTTTCTTCTGAATCCCTTCATTCAGTAATCCGCATACCAAACGGTCTCTCAATGCATCATTTAGTCCCTGTCCAAACTCGCAATGTTCAGATAGTCTCATCAACTCTGCTACGTATGATGAGATGGACTCTCCTTCATGCTGGTTGCGCTTGTAAAATCTAAAACGTTCTGCAATCACCAGTGGTTTAGGTGTCAAGTGGTTTCTCATGGTCTCTACCAGAGCATTGTACTCCAACTCTGCTGGTTTCTCTGGGGCAGTTAAATTCCTTAACAAGCTATATGCTTTTCCTCCCATGGAGCTCAGAAGCACTGGCACAAACTTATCTTCTTCAATGGAATTTGCCTCAAAATACTGCTCCAACCTTTCACAGTATATGGTCCAGTCGTCTGTGCTGCTATCAAAAGGGTCGATTTTCCCAATGTAGCCAGCCATTACGGAGTTAACTCACACAACACGGCGCTCCCGTTAATTTGCGGTGCGTCCCTTTGATGACGCCCGACCTCGCTCGGCGATTAGCTCCGTCTGAATCACCTGGTAGATCCGCGGCAACTTCGTCTCCTTTCCTCCGTCACAGAGCTCGGATCCGCTCGCAGGTTGATAGGTAAAATGTTGCACGTTGTTCCATTAGTAATCCTCGTCGCCACTGTTGTGTTTCTTACTAGTTTGTTACACAAATACACGAGTAGGCAGAGACGTTTTTATGCTTCTTTTTACTTAGGCTCAGCATAGCCACAACAGCAAACCCGGATGTGACGTAAACAACAGTGTCATCATACACTTAAAGATACAGAAACAAAATATGTATGCTAATGTATGTTCAATACACTACATTTCCATATCAACAAAGACCGAATCGCAAGGAAAATAGGAGGAAAAAATTGTTTTGGATGGGAAAAAACAGATTGATTCATTGTGATGTTTTTTTTCCTGTCCAAAAACATTTAATCATTTTAACTTGAGGCCCTTTTTTGCTTCTATTTGTTAGAGTGCCTAATTTACTCCAATGGATATTGAGAAAGATCAGTGAGTGACTAAACAAACCTAAAAATCTCTGCATTGATCAGGAGGCTGTTTGTGATTTCTGAGCGTTCATGAACGTTTCTTTGTGATGGGGATCAGATAACATAGAAAAGGTTAATCATAATTAACATTAACATGTTAATCTACCGTTAATCCAACATGGTGCTGTTCAGGCCGCCATATTTGAGTCACAAAAATGACTCCACAAAACCAATGGGTGATGTCACGGATGCTACGTCCATTCTTTTTACAGTCTATGGTTCCTACCTTCTTCGTTGTCAACCCTGTGGACGTGAGGGGGCATTGACCAGGCGTCAAGCGTATTACTTAGCTACTTTATTTGTTTATTTGAATTGGACAGTGCACATTAATGGACATAACGTGGATTATAGCAAGATGCTAATTCCCGTCCGTAGTCCCTTAAACAGAAAAACAGTTATATAACAGTTTTAACATTATACAGAGTACAGTATACCGGTATTCACACAGCTCTGGAAAAAATAAAGAGACCACTCATGCTCTTAATAAATCAGCTTCTCTACATGTATGGCAGCCATCGATTATGTCTGTTGAACTCCAACACACCTCACTCTACTTAGCTGATCACCTGAACCAAATCATATTAATTATGACTCTGAGTAAGATTATAAATAAATAAAAAAAAAACCTGCTGTGATTAAAAATTGGGGTTATTCCACCCATTTTGATTTATATATATTCCAGATGTAGAGGGACCATAAGAGTTTTGTTCTGGGAAATAAAGTGCACAAGTGTTTGGTTAAAGTGACGAGTGCTAAAGAGCAAAAGTGCATACACAGTTGCACAAGCAGAAGTGTGTAGATACTTTATTGCACAAAATGTGATACATAATTGCATTAAGTGAGTACTACTGAAACCAAAATGACATGCACGAAAGTGTACAATTAGCCTAACTGAAAATAAAATCTGCCCCGGCAGTTGTTATGTACAGGTTACAGGTGGTCGCATGTTTACTTATAGTTTACTTATGTCTATAGTTAACTTTTAGTAACTTATAGGTAACATGGTAAGAGTGGCACTCTCCCTGATTGTGACTGAGGTTATTCCAGGTTTGCCCACCTTTCATAGATAAAACATTTTGACCAAAGGTGGTCCTTCTGTGATCTCAAGGTCACCTCTTGTGCCTGATCTGGTACCTGGTCCTGTGAGACTCTTTTTTATGGATGTATTCTTTAACATGAATTGGTGCTGGTCTGTGTAGAAACTTATGAAACCAACACTTTTGGTTTAGTTTTAGTTTTATAAGTCTAAAAAACCTTATTATGATGATAGGAGTTTGGTTTGACCAAAAAGGGCTGAGACTGTGTTGTTTTATACCTATGCTGCTATAGGCTTGGACTGCTGTGGGACACATCAGGTTACATGGAGCCCTCTCCTCTCCTCTCCTCTCCTCTCCTCTCCTCTCCTCTCCTCTCCTCTCCTCTCCTCTCCTCTCCTCTCCTCTCCTCTCACCACATTTTGAACAGTCATCATCATTATCTGTTGCACTTTGTAGTTTGTCCTTGGAGTCTTGCACTCTGAGATCCACTGGAGCTCCATCTCTCTGCACCAGTCGCTGCCCCTTTTCCTGTCCTGCCCTTCCTGCCCATGAACCAGTTTGCCATTAGATTAGATCTACTTCATTCATCCCACAATGGGGAAATTTAGTTATTACATCAGCGAAGTTTTTTTTTAAAGAAATATAAAGTAGAGAGGGCTAAAATTCAATAAACAATAACAACAAATCAACCTTCAACCTGGCCTCCAGTTCTCCCATTGAGCTGGCCTGCTCTCCCTGCCTTCCCTCCCACCAGAAGCTGCCGTTGTGTAGTGGTCTTTCTCTTCCTCCAACCCATAAAAAGAAAGTCACTGACACTGATCATCACATAGACAACTCAAAACTCTTTGGCACTGGTCATATGGATTCAGAGGTTGTCAGACGTACTTTAGTTCGTCTTGTTTGGGACTCACAGGACAGTTAGGGCAGTTAGTGTTTTACCTCATTCCCCTCTGATAACTCTAACATTTGTTTCACTTTTCTGTTGTGGCGTCTTCCTCACATCACTGAGGGGAGGGCCCCTGTGTGACAACACCGGTAACATCCCTCCCCCTCCTCTGCCCCCCGACAGCCTGAGCGCATGGCGGGACAGAGTGAACATAATGTTTTGTTCTTGTATTAACTACTAACCTACTGTACAAATGTGTTTGTACAACACACATCTCAACACACATCCAAAAAGTGTGTAGCTTGGGTCACTGAAGATGTTATTGAAATGAATATGAAAGGTTTTTAGAGGAAATGTGTCTTTGGTGGAACCAGTGAGAGCCAGGAGATGTAAAAGGTCACAAACCAATACGTTAATCATTAATTAATTGATCACGATAGCCTAGTGTTAATAACCCTGATTAGTAACCTTTGTACCGCAGAATTGCTGCTTCTCCCAACGTCTGAGACGCAGCACTTGGCCTCAGCCTCCTCCTCGCATGAGTCCTCCTCACCATACAGAACAAGGCATACATTAACACGATCAAAAACTGACTGCCAGAAAATCTGATTCTCCCCCAGCTGCTCCAGGGAAAGCAGCTGGGCGTAGCACTGGGTTGTAGCGTCTTCCACCCACTTTTGAGCAGCCCCGGTAGCTACACAACTACAACATCGGCGGGAGGAGGCGACTACTGGAAGTGGGTGTACTTAAGTGTGACAATGGCCAATCGGATCAAGCTAGATCAGCCTTAGCCCCGCCCATTGACTTTGATGGGTGAGTTTGACAGATAAAATAAATACATGGTGCACTTCAACCTGCAGGACCATAACATAATTAATTAAATAGTGAAATAATTAAATATATGTTTTACATGAAATGAATTGGTATTTATTTAATTCCAATTTTAATTAATTAATGACACATTTAAGTAATTATTTAATGGTGAATTTATTTATTTCATTGTGGCACTTTCAGTCCTCCACACACTGAAATAACATCTTCCAGTGAGCAATTTGTGTCAGGAAACAGGTCAGAGTTTAGCATCAAATGTTTATGGGCCCAGGTCAATCATGTCCCCATATCAATAACAGACAAACAACAGCACTTTCTGCCGCCACACCGCGACATAAACGTGACTCAGAGGAGTTGAGGTGTGTATTTAAGAAGAGAGCAGCCTCCTGAACAAACCTCCTCACATCTACCTGACAGGTACGACTGCTGCTGCTGGTTTCTCTTCTTTCACTGGAGCTGATGCCTCTGCTCTCTCTCTCTCCAGATTAACCAACATCTCCTTCTTTTTTTCACAGAACAGTTGTTGATCTTCAGCATGAAGACTGTCCTGCTCCTCGCTCTTTTCCTCTATGCTGCATCTGCAGGTCAGATCTCACACTCACACTTCCACACAGGAGAGTGATCTCTACCACTGGTACTGACAGCACTGTGTTTCTCTCTGCAGCTCCGGCTGAAGACAAACCGGAGGCTCCAGGTCAGTGTTACATGGGTCGGCTTGAGGTGATACAGAAACAGTCAGACAGTAAAGAAGTGTATGTCTCTGACACCAGCATTCATTCATGTGTTTGATCCACAGAAGCAGTAGCAGTGGTCGACCCCCCAGAGGAACAAATGGCTGCTGTGCCTGTACCTGCTCAGGAGGAGGAGGACGCATCTGAAGGTAAGAGTCATGTCAATGTTTTCTCAGACTGAGTTCATTCATCCACATGTTTCTGCTGTAGGAGGCTGTAGCACATGAGAGCAGAAGTATTGTTGTCTGAAGGACAGTGAGTGTGTTTCGGTTGAAGTAAAGCTCACTCACTCGTCCTCCTCTTTCTCTTTGCAGCTAAGTTCAAGCGATGCCCAGATGAGTGGCAACAGATCGGCTCAGATCGCTGCTACAGGGTTGTCAGAGAACACAAGTCCTGGAAAAATGCTAAGGTACGTCTGCTTTAACTGCTCTCTATTGTTACTGAGCATTCAGACGACCATTATTGCACAAAGTGTCAACATCAAACACATAGCTCATATTGACTGTGTTAACCTCATCAAAGTTTACAACAGAAACAATCGTCTTCATATAAAGCCTCTGCATGTTGATGATATATGTTACAGTAGTAGTTGTAGTTTAGTTTAGTCTGTCAGCATCAGTGCATGAAAAGAGGAGCTTTACATTCACATATCAGTAAAAGACAAGAGTCAAGAAGTGAAGTGGGTCAAGATAAAGGTTCCTGTTGTCTTCCCCTGTCCATCAGGAATACTGCATTAGCCTGGGAGGTCAACTGGCCTCGATCACCAGCCATGAGGCCAGAGAAAACTTCGACCTCCAGGATATGATACAGGCAACCAGTGAGACCGCGGCTTGGCTGGGAGGCTCCTACAAAAATGTATTTATTTATGAAATCCTTTAAGCTCAGTCGATCCAGTGACTAAAGACCACACTTCCTTACACTCATGTTCTTTGTCTCTCAGGGAAATTGGGTGTGGACTGACGGTACAGATGTGGATTACAACAGCGTGAAACACCTGTTGAACTCCAAGAGATTTCGCTGCCTTTCCCTAAGCACCAACAACGGTAAGTCACTTTCTTAGTTTAGATTTTTCATAGTCAGTGCAAAAACAACTTTTAGTTTGATATTAGATACATCAGTCAACCGGTGTCCTGTTAACCTGTTTTCTCATGTCAATTTTCCATGGCAAATACCAGTGTAGCAGGGAGATTCATGCTCATGATGTTTCAGTGCTACCAGGCTCATTTCCAGAGGGGGAAACAACAGACATTAAGATTACTTGTTGTTATTACTTGTTACTTGTTTTATCTGCATGTGAATATGATAATACACCCGTGGAGTTGTACCTTTGTAGCTGACAACAAACCAGAGATGTTGAAGAGACTGACAGTCAGTGAAAGCAAAAGACTGAGTGCTGCAAAGAAAGGGCATTAAACTGCATCTCTCGGGCAGGAAAAAGAGTCAGACAGGGGTCAAAGGTTACACTGCACTGTCTGTTCTCTGTGGAAATAGGTTAAAGGTGGGGTCTACGATCCTGTTCAAAAGCACTTTCTGTTGCACTGGGTGAAACGGTCCCTCTGTTGCCAGAGGAATTAATACGTCTCTCTGGCAACTACAGTGCTGAGAAAACTTCCACCAATCACTGTCACCAGACCAGAGAGGGAGCAACCAATCCAGGGGCGGGGTGGCCACAGGGAGGTTCGGGAGGATTCCCGAACGGCCGGTCTGTTCTGGGCCGAACCGGCCGGTGGTCAGATTTTTTTTTTTTTTTTTTTTTTTTAATGTAAAACGGGGCCGCGGCCCGCGATTAAACAGGCAGCCTGCCCTTACAGCCCTTGTAGGTGGCAGATTGGAACGCCAGACTGGGTCACTCTAATATCTTGCATTTTAAGGGGGGATACGAGCGGCCCCCCCTCTCAATTTGAGCTGATCCTTGTTCCTATTGACATGTGATTGGCTCAGCCGCTCAGCCAGAAGAACGGCTGTTTTCCTGTTAAAAAAACAAAAAAGGAAGGAAGGAAGAGGGGCAGGATCGCGATGATGAAAAGAAAGAAACCAGAGAAAGAGATGGGTGGAGCAGAGAAAGTGAGGATGAAAAAGAAAAGAAAGTTGATAAAAGACGCAGCAAAATGCGCGAAATTAACTGATGTTCCGTCGTGGTGGGACCGAGGTCGGCCAGGCCGGTGATGACGACACGGGTCCGAGCAGCACGGCCACAGCAGGTTAACAAGCACCGTCTACACCGCGCCATCATCCCAGGACACAGACAGAGCTATCAGTAAAGTTACACAATAAATAAATCATTAATTTGCTTTGTCAATTGAAAATAAAATCCATAGGCTACCAACTGACCATAAAACACTAAAATTCATTGCAATAATAAATAAATAAATACCATTCTGTTTTAAAGATTTAAAATTATAACACTGAATTATTTGCAAAAGTACTATAAATGTTATCATTGTTGCTGTTAATGTTAGACACAGATAATGCCAGTCATGAGAGTGAGGAGGAGAGAGGGACAGATGAGGAGGGACAGGAGAAGGAGGAGGAGGACGAAGAGGAAGAGGAGTAGAAAAAGGAGGATTACACAGGGAGAGGAGAAAGAAGAGGAGGAGGAGGAGAAAGAAGAAGATGGGGAGAAAGAGGAGGATTTAACAGGGAGAGGAGAAAGAAGAGGGGGAGGAGAAAGAAGAGGAGGAAGAGGAGTAGAAAAAGGAGGATTAAACAGGGAGAGGAGAAAGAAGAGGAGGAGAAGAGGGAGGGAGGGAGAGAGAGAGAGAGAAAGGAGGAGCAGCAGTTTGTACAGTATATTGAACAGGTATTTTTTCACACACACAGTAGTTTTGTTGGTTGAAAATAAAGTATTTGTGTTTAAATTAAATTACGGTTCTACTTGTGCCCTTCGTGCGATCGGATAAAAGGCCTCTCCAAACCAAGCTCCCGGGCTGAATTTCAACCCCAGCCCGCCCCTGAACCAATCCAAATCCTTCTTCACGCACACTCCCCTGTGTCCCTGCCGTTCGCTCTCCCTCTCCCTCCCTGAGCTTGTTGTTGTGTGCGCGTGCCGGTTTGCGGGGGCGTGGCTTAGACCGAGACACTGAGGGAGGGGGAGCAGGGGGATTGGACGTAGAGGAGGCAGGAGGACGTGATATTTTCAAATCTTGCTAGCTCTCTCCCTACGTTTTCAGGATAGTAGACCCCAGCTTTAACTGCTGTTGCCATAGATACTGTTGTGTATAAATTTGATATT
Source organism: Decapterus maruadsi (assembly GCA_030347415.2). NCBI lineage: Eukaryota > Metazoa > Chordata > Actinopteri > Carangiformes > Carangidae > Decapterus > Decapterus maruadsi. Next base: position 13,505,271 of record CM064903.1, read on the forward strand.
AATGTTATTATTTCTCTTTTTTTAATCAAATCTCAGACCTTTGGGACAACACAAAGTGTGCCAGCTCAAGGTACTTCATCTGCTCCAGGAAGTTGTAAGGCTGTTAGCATCCATGCTAAACATCTTTTGCCTCAGCTGGATCAATCAGCTTGGATTTCTGTTTCTCTTTGTTCTCTTTGTTGTTGAATCAGATCATTTCTGTCTGTGATTGTAGTAGGACGTTTATTTTCTCTAATAAAGTAATTTGTGAGTGGTACAGCGTGTGATCCTTACTTCAACCTGACGATGATAACATCACTGAAAGAAGATATCCACAGTCGCTAAAGGCAGGCCGTAATTTCCATATTGGGGGGGAAAAATCCCTCAAAATGTCCCCCAAATATACCCCCCCCCCCCCCCCAATGTTGACTCCATGGTTATGGTTATTACATTGGCTGCATTTTCCCAAATAATCACATGGAGCAGTGTTGAGCTCATCTTGCACGTAACAACAAACTTCCTCAAGAGGAGAGAGAGAGAGAGAGAGAGAGAGAGAAAAGACACCAGCTCAACACTGCAAAGGCCTAATGACTTTACAATCATTCTTGGGTGTCAACATTGATAACAAGCTACCAATGAGAGGCTGTTTAGGAAATCAGTTTCGCTGTGACACAGAGATGTAAAAGTATATTGTTTTATTGGGTTCAAATCTTTGACAAAAAACGAAATAACAAATTACAACACAATCAGCAACGTGACAACCTGACAAACGACAGGTACAGAGAGCTCCATCATAGGAATGAACAGTGGAGGGTGGATGCTGAGGTCTGATCTGAGTGGTTGCTGAATCACGTCTGTCAACAGGAAACAGGGCTGACAAGGAGAAGAAAAAACAACAAAACAAAGTGACAAACTGAATGGAGCTGAAAAATAAGGATGTAAACTGGTGAGAACAGATTAATTTAATGATGCTGAGTGTGACTCACTCCACCTGGTGGCACAGATTTGTTATCACCCTGAACACGTGTGAAGAAAAGAAATCCCTTTGATACACACTGACCACAGAGCGAGGCGGCCAACATTTCATCCCAGAAAAAAACAAAACAATAGTAACAGAACCAAGTGAAGGGAACGATCTGATTGGACTAATCATCTAAAGGCTGCTCTTTATCTGAGACATTACTGCTATGTGTATTTAGATACTCCACGAGAAGTGGAGGAGATGAGGAGGAAGAGGAGGAGACTGTGGCGAGGGGAGGAAGAGATGAGCAGAGCCTCCGGTCGGCGTATCTGCAGTGGGAGCGCTTCATAAGACGACGGGTTAAAGGAGAATTCCGGTCATTTTCTAAGTAACGCTCTACAGCTTTAGGCTCCGAGTGCGACCATAAGAAAAAATCTGTGGAAAAAAATTGCAGACCAGACGTAGTTCGATCTCCTCCTGCGAGCTGTGCTAGACTGCAGTTAAACAGCGAAGTAATGGGGGAAGTTCTTCTAAACGCGACTTTGGCCTCTATATAATGCTCCAAATATCACTGCAAGCTTTGCAACATCCGGTTCCTTCAAAACACTGAGTGTGCATAACTCTGTTAATATGAGAGAGCAGTGTTAATGTGTGTTTGTATGTTTTGGCGTCCTGTACTAGTCGACTGTCAAGCTCAAGACTGTTTCCATATCAACAAAGACAAAAAGCCTAAAAATCTCTTCATTGATCAGGAGGCTGTTTGTGATTTATGAGCAGGTTCATGGACATTTATTTGTTTTAGGGATCAGATAACATAGAAAGGGTAAATCATAATTAATCTAAAACATGTTAATCTGCTGCAACTGTGGGACACAATAACTAACTGTTAACTAATTTCCGTAATATAAGTATAATTATATTCAATCTTTAATAAAAATGTTTTTTGTCTCTGTACCCTGACACTCGGATGTAGCTTCTGTTGCACAGGTGCACGGGCTTGCTGACACACACAGCGGTTGGACACACACACACACAATGGAGGAAAAGGTCAAAGCGATTTGGATCTCTTATCTTTCATCTTTGTGTAGTTGTTTTGTTTGTCTTTATTATAAATCCTTTTGTTTCATAACTTGCGCCCCTGAACCCTTTGCCCTCTTCAATAATCCATCCACTTTAGTAGTAAAACATCAGTAGTAATTCATAAATCACCCAGCAGAGGGAGTCATACGACTGAGATTGAAACTCTCCTCAAATCTCGTAACAAATATTGAACAGTAGCCATTTTTCCCCCATGTTTTTCTAAAACACATTTAATACTAGCAAATCCTCTGGGATATGTTAATAGTGACCCACACCTGTTACCAATCCAACACTTGTTCACAACTGTAATAGTTTTCTTATTGCACTGGACGGTTTTCAAAAGAGAAGGTTGCAGAGTTGGACCCATACGTGGAAAAAGTAATTGGGGCAATCTCTCTCTCTCTCTCTCTCTCTCTCTCTCTCTCTCTCCTTCTTCATCAAAATCTGAAGATGAGGGATTTGCAGTCAAGTGGATGACACTCTTCGTTGTCAACCCTGTGGACATGAGGGGGCATTGACCAGGCGTCAAGCGTAGCCTATTACTTAGCTACTTTATTTGTTTATTTGAATTGGACAGTGCACATTACAGGTGGTCGCATGTCTAGTTTGCTTGTTGTAACCATCCTTTTAGTTTTCCCTTGAACATGGTAAGAGTGGCACTCTCCCTGATTGTGACTGGGAGGTTATTCCAGGTTTGCCCACCTTTCATAGATGAAACATTTTGATCAAAGGTGGTCCTTCTGTGATTAAAAAGGAGAAAGTGGTGATTCTCCGGGAGTTAGCGGTACAATCTAGAGCGGCAAGGTGATGGCGTAGGTCTCAGTAAAAAGACGAGTAGGCAGATGTCCAGTTCAGTGGGTTTAATTGTGGTTCTACAACAAAGATACAAAGCAGCAATCAATACAGATCACTATATGTAATGTAAATAATAATAACATAACTCAAGTTTAAAGGACTGTAATAATTGAACATAAGATAAATGATTCATACTGTAAACAATCACCTCACGCGAGGCTCACATGAACACAGTGAGAAGCTACAGTAATTAGCCAGTAGCTGGACGTAGCAGCAGCATATCATTAGCATGTAAACAATAGGCTATACATCACCATTAAGTCGCATTCAACTCTCTGTAAACATCATACAACTCACCTCTGGCATCCACACACAACAAACCCAAGATGTCCAGGCAAAGGTTGGGTGAAACCAGGCAGAGGTAATTAAAGCTATCCACCACTGCAGCAGGAGGAGAACAAACTTCGCAGCTACGGCATCTCACAGACAGGTGTGATGCGTTTGTGAGCGTCGGAACAACTACGATGCATTCAGAAGCGTAGGAAATATGTAAACCAATATAAAAACTCAATATAACTGAATGGGATTTGTTCACTGAACATATTAATAACACCTAAACGACATGGGCTTTCTAACACAGCCGCCCCCGACTGTCTACATAGACAGTCGAATCCAAGATAGAAAGTCCACTCAGGTATCTGAATCTTCGGCTGCGTCTTCCAGCTTAGGGAGCGGGACCAGACGAGCTACTGGTCGAACGTATGTTCTATCTTTGACCTTGATGGCCGCGGTCCGGATGCGTCCATCGGCTCCAGGGTAAGTGGTGGTTACCTTTCCAACAGGCCATAAAGCTCGTGGGAGCTGTGGATCCACGATGAGCACCACTTGATTTGGTTCGAGCTGTTTCCCATCTTTCAACCACTTCTGTCTCTCCTGCAGGCTGGGCAGATAGTGACTGATAAATCTGGACCAGAAGTGGTCGACGAGGACTTGGCTGTGCCGCCATCGACGATTCCCGAGGGTGTTACTGGGGTCGTAAACCGCCTGTGGCAAGGATGCATCATAGCGTCCCATTAGCAGGATGCTAGGCGTGATGGGATCTGGATCAGCTACGTCCGACGAGACGTAACCCAGGGGCTTAGCATTCAGGATGCCCTCCACTTCTACCAAAACTGTGCGGAGCACTGTTTCAGGCACGGACTGCTCCTTAAGTACCACCTTGAGAGCAGTCTTGACGGACCTCACTTCTCTCTCCCACGTTCCTCCGAAGTGGGGAGCACTGGGGGGATTGAAGCAGAACTCAATCTGCTGTTCTGCCAGCTGTTCCTTCAGTTGAGGGCCCATGGCCTCGAAGGCCTCACGTAGTTCTCGGGCTCCGCCGGTGAAGTTGGTTCCATTATCGGACAGGAGCTCGAAAGGTTTGCCTCTTCTGGAGATGAAACGTCGTAGAGACATAAGAAAAGCGTCGGTGTCGAGGCTCTCCAGGAGGTCCAAATGCACACAACGGGTTGTCATGCACTTATAAACGATGCCCCAACGCTTCTCCGTCCGGCGTCCGATCTTGACTGTGAATGGACCGAAACAATCAACTCCAGTCGAGTAAAAGGGTGGTTTATAGAGGCGTAGACGAGCAGGTGGTAAATCCGCCATCTTTGGGACAGAAGGATTGGCTCGCCATGCCTGACACTGCATACAGCGACTCTGACACCTCTTCACCGCTTCCCTCCCCCGCAGAATCCAGAATCGACGACGCAGCTCACCTAGCACTCTTTCAGGTCCAGGATGCAGGAGAGTCTCATCGAAATCCTGAATGATGAGGTTAGTCAGCGGATGCTTTGGGTCGAGTAGGACCGGATGGATGGTGTCTTGTGGTAGCTGCTCTGCTCTCCGTAACCTCCCCCCGACTCTGAGAAGTCCTGCGTCCTTGTCGTACTCGGGAGACAGGGAGCCCAAACGACTGGAGGCTGGCAAAGGTCGGTCGGAGATGAGAGCTTTGACCTCCTCTGGGAATGACTCCAACTGCGCCTGTCTCAGGAGGAGGTTCTCAGCCTTGATGTAATCAGCTGCTTCGCTGGGTGAGTCAGAGTTTGAGTCGGCCGCCCCGTGAAGGGACCGTGCGGTTGTCTGCATCAAGTCCTTCCACGTGGAGAACTGGCTGACATCAGGAAGTTGAGGACAGGTGTCAACACTTACATGTCCGCAGAAGGATGATTTCTTCAGCTCGCTATCATCTGTCTCCGGATAGGATGATGGGCTGATCGGCCAGTGATCCTCCGAGTAACGCAGGAAGTCAGGGCCTTGATGCCAACGATGTGGTCGGGACAGCTCCTTCAGGGTCTTGCCCCGAGTGATGTCATCAGCGGTGTACAGTCTTTTTACCAATAAAGCTGTGTACATAAGTTCCTGTGTGTGTGGGTGTGGGAACTCTTCCGGACGCGTGTCCACAAACCAATGTCCATTCACGTGAGGTCGTTTGCATAACAATAGGCGTATTTATTAACATAAAATCATCCGGTAAGTACAGGATTGCTGTTTATGAAACACTCACTTCACTGTAACTCACTCTGCGTGTCCTCTACATGGGTTTCACGTTCAGCACCCTTTCTGCATGGTCAGCACAGAACACGAAACACGTTAACACGATAGTTCATCACGGTCAGAAAACTTTGTGCTTCCCTCCTCACACACACACACCTGAGGCCAATTACAGCCTTACCTTTATCACTTTCCCCAACAGAATACCCCCCCTGGTGGTCAGACACAGAATGGGCAAAAATGGGCAAAATGGCTCCTACACACCGGCCCCTAATTGTTCATGCAGGTCATAACAATTCAACATATATTTACATAATGGAGCCATTCTAGTCACTTGAAATAAACCAACGTAATAAACACCTTGTACAAGTTAATCAACTTCATGCATAAGCTTCTTGAAGGAAACACAATTAGGCCACTGGCCTGTCCAGTTTGCTGGTATTGCACCTGTGCAGAATGCACCAGTCTTTGCTTGTCTGGATAAGTCTGCAGACCTCTTCCCAGCAACGAGGAACTGCGTTGAGCTGCAAGATCTGCAAAGGCACAGCAATGTCTCCAGACATAAGACTCAATTTTTCTTCATTACATCTACCTTTCAACAATCCAGGTGGTAAAGCTGGCCTTTCTTTCATTCTGATCAGTTGATTGGACTGTACTTTACCCACGACGCTGAGATATGTTGTTTCCTCAGACATGACAGCTTTGATGTTCAATTCACCTCCAACTCCAGGTGAAGCATCCTCAAGAGTGGGGTGCAGGTTTGTCTCCTTGATTACACAGTGATTAAACAGTAAAGACACATTTTCTTTCTCACAGGGAAGTTTCAAGCTGTGCTCATCCTGAAGCTTCACTGGATCATCCACGACTTCAACAAACTTGACATCACCTCTTGACATTTCTTTTTTGTCTTCTGATGCGCACTCAACACAATCATGTTTGTACCGACTGTCCAACGATTCCTCCAGCTTCTCTATGGAGGTCCTGTTTACAGTAACAGAGGGATGGCCACTTTCACATCGCTCTTCAATATTTCCTGAACGGGAGCCATTAACCCACCCCAATAGGGTCCCATGACTCTCCCCGGCCCCTGTATCAACACATGTTTGCAGCGAGACCTGTCCACTGCTCACTGTTTCTTTGGGCCCTTCAAACCTGTGTTCATCTGTGCTGCTTGCTCTCACCCTTTGGTCCATGTGGAGAATGCTGGGATGGTTTTGGCTGCATACCTTACAAGTCATGCGCCTATCGCAGTCCTTGTTCCTGTGCCCTATGCGAAGGCAGCCAAAGCAGACCCCTTTCTCCTGTAGAAAGGCCATCTTGTCCCGATAGATTTTGTCCTCCAGTTGTGGACACCTCTCCAGTGGGTGATCTTGAGAGCAACACAAACAGATGCTGGTGTTCTTTGCAGATGAAGCACTTTGAACCTGGTTCCTCTGCAGTGGTTCACTGAGTGCTGCTGATATTTCATCATGTCGTTGCAGTGGTGGTTGAGACTGCAAGACAATGGAATTTAAAGTTGGCACATCCTGATCCAAATGCAGCTGTTTTAATGTATGCCTTTGCTCCATTGTTTCATTGCTTCGAACACTGTGACCTTTGACCTGTGTTGTGTCCCAATGTGCATGTTGCCTTTGTTGTTGCAAGGTTGGCTGCTGTTGCAAACTCACCAAGGTAGGTTGATACTCTTTTGCTTGTGGGTTAAGAGTGGTGGCTGTTACCTTTAATACTACTCCTGTTCCATCCGGTCTGAAAGTGGTGGATGCTTCCTTTAACACTCTTCCTCTTTCAACACGAGATTCCATTCCATTTGAATGTGCATTGGAAACAGTCTTGGACCTGGCAGCTGTCAATACTGCTAATTTAGCAGCAGAGGCAGCCATTTTAGCATGGAGCTCCAACCTTTCCCTTTTCCTTCTCAGCTCCTCTGCTTGTTCCTCCAGACGATGTTTCTCCTTCAATGCTGCAACACGAGCTTCAAGTGCAGCTTTCTCTGCCTCGGCCTGAATGCGTGCTGCTGCAATGGAAGACCTGTCGCTCCTTGAGCTTTTCCTTATTGATCTTTTATCAGAAGCATTTGAAACCACATTGAAGATATTGTCTCTGGGTTTGATTTTACTGTCAACACACTCATAATTGTCCACAATTTCTGCAGGTTTACCAACACCTGACATGTTCAACCACTTGTTCACATATTCAGTAAATTCATTAATGACCAACAACCTTGCAATGTACCATATTTTATGTTTTTCCCTTTCAGCAGGAGGTAAGTAATTCAACAGAGATGCATGTGATTCCTTTGCTTCCTTGCACAGAGTTTCATATTTGTCAAACATCCAATGCACCTCAGTTACATGTTTTCTGTCCTGCATCAAACCTTGAATCATTGCTTTTAGGTTAGAAGCTTTGTCCAGTTTGGATTTCCTTGTTTTTCGCAGCGTTTCCACTTTTTCCAGCAATGCTTTTTCAGTGAGTTTAATGATACATTTGGTGACAGACTGGGTTTCAGTTGCGGAACTGACAGCCCAACCGTTGGGTGGCGCGTCAGCCGCAGTAGGCTCACTCATGTTAACACCTTCATTCATATTGTCACATTCAAACATTTTTTAAGACTCCAAACTCATCAAGCACAATAAGAAACACTTTTCATTTGATTTCCATAAACCCATAGGCAATGACCAACCCACAGCCTACCAGTTCGATCCAATAAACATAAACAATCATAAGCAGCCCACAGTTAGTTAGTTAGTTTTTCCTTTTCTTTCAGCGGTTGTGTGCACACAATGTTTGGCCGTTTATTCGTTGGTAGCGCTACACATACCTCTGTGGCTTCATGTGCCGGCTGACTGTCTGTGTCGGTCCGTGCGTTCAGCAGCTTGCAGCCGAGCCGCTAGCTGCGTTAGCGTTAGCAGACGCCGTCTGCCCCACGTTGTCCAAGCGATCCGTCCTCGTGGCTGGCGATCCAGCCCCTGAGCCGTGACCAGCGCCCAGCCGATCCAGCCTCCGCACCACGCTGACCCGACCAGTGCCGCGCTGATCAGCCTGTGCGGAGCGATGACCTCCGCTCCGACCGACCGCAGCTCTGCTCCTGGCGACTCCAGTCTCCCCGGCAGACCGCTCCAGTCGCTCCTCTGCGGCGGCGGCTCTGGTCCTCCCGGCAGGCACCTCCAGTCCCCCCGGCAGGCCGCTCCAGATGCTCCGCTGCTGGCTGTGGTTCCTGGTCCCCCCGGCAGGCCGCTCCAGTTGCTCCGCTGCTGGCTGCGGCTCCTGGTCCCCCCGGCAGGCACCTCCAGTCCCCCCGGCAGGCCGCTCCAGTCGCTCCACAGCTGGCTATGGCTCCTGATCTCCCGGCTTGCACCTGCAGTCGCTGCCCAGAGCTCCTGTAGCTCCGCGGCGGCGATGTAGCTGGCAGCTCCAATTGCTGCCACCATACAGCTCTGCTTCTGCCCCGAGCTCCTGTAGCTTCGCGGCGGCGGTGTAGCAGCTCCAATAGCTGCCACCAAACAGCTCTGCTTCTGCCCCGAGCTCCTGTAGCTTCGCGGCGGCGGTGTAGCAGCTCCAATAGCTGCCACCAAACAGCTCTGCTTCTGCCCCGAGCTCCTGTAGCTTCGCGGCGGCGGTGTAGCTGGCAGCTCCAATAGCTGCCACCAGACGTTCTCCTCCACTCTGCTGCTGCCCCGAGCTCCTGTAGCTCTGCGACGGCTGGCAGCTCCAATAGCTGCCACCAGACAGCTCTCCTCGTGGTGGCCCGAGCTCCAGCTCCGCAGCTCCAATCACTGCACCTGGCCGCCCCGGTGAACGTCGCTCCAGACGAGCTTGTCAAAGCACTTTTCTGACTTAATGTACAGTCTTTTTACCAATAAAGCTGTGTACATAAGTTCCTGTGTGTGTGGGTGTGGGAACTCTTCCGGACGCGTGTCCACAAACCAATGTCCATTCACGTGAGGTCGTTTGCATAACAATAGACGTATTTATTAACATTAAAATCATCCAGTAAGTACAGGATTGCTGCTGATCAAACACTCACTTCACTGTAACTCACTCTGCTTGTCCTCTTACATGGGTTTCACGTTCAGCAACCCTTTCAGCGTGGTCAGCACAGAACACGAAACACGTTAACACGATAGTTCATCACGGTCAGAAAACTTTGTGCTTCCCTCCTCACACACACACACCTGAGGCCAATTACAGCCTTACCTTTATCACTTTCCCCAACAGAATACCCCCCCTGGTGGTCAGACACAGAATGGGCAAAAATGGGCAAAATGGCTCCTACAAGCGGGGTTGTTTGCACTGTCCACGTACCTCCAGTTGCTGACTTCTGTAAGGCTCTGTATCTCCGCCACACGTGTACCCACGAAGACCTTATAGTGGCAGGATTCCGACTTGATCCAGTGTAGAACTGTTGTAGAGTCGGACCAGAGTGTGATCTTCCTGATGGGTAAGGTGAGCTCGGTGCGGAGAACACTGGCTAGTTGCGCACCAGTAAGTGCGGCGCTCAGCTCTAGTCGTGGCATGGACAGCTGCTTCTTTGGCGCTACACGGGACCTGGCCAGGACAAAGGAGACGTGGACTTCGTTCTGAGCGTCTTCTGTCCGCAAGTAAGCAACAGACCCGTAGGCTCTCTCAGAAGCGTCACAGAATATGTGCAGATCTCTGGCTGATGCAGGTGAGTCTGCCGATGCTGGCACGTAACATCTGGGGATCTCCATCTGGATGAGGTCTGGAATCTCTTGTTCCCAGGTAAGCCATCTCTCACGGAGACTCTGTGGCTGGATTGGCTCATCCCAGCCGATTTGTTCCTTCCAAAGATCCTGAACTAGAATCTTGGCTCTGGTGGTGAACGGTACAATATAACCGAGGGGGTCATATTGACAGGCAAGTACCTTGTAGACGTTCCTCAATGTGGGTTCGGTTTTCACCACCGGTCTATGTTTGTACTTCAGGGAGTCACGGAGGCAATCCCAACGTAGCCCAAGAGTTGGCTCCTGCAGGTCCATGCTGGATTGGGAAAGCCACAGCTCACTGCTCTCGGATCTGACGTCAGATGGAAGGTGCTCAATGACTTCAGGGATGTTGCTAGCCCACTGGCGGATCTCGAAGCCCCCTGCGAGGAGTAGCTGGCGCAGACCATCGACGAGATCCTTCGCTTCCTCCTTCGAGTGGGTACTGCGGAGACAGTTATCCACGTAGAATGACTGCTCAACACAATCGACGAGATGGCTGTTGGACTCACCCATGTCCTGGACGTGCCGCTGCAGGGCGTAGATGGCACAGCAAGGGCTGCACGTGGTGCCAAATGGAAGGACTTGCCATTCGTAGATCTTCGGCTCTTCGGTCCTCTTCATGTCCCGCCAGATGAAGCGCAGGACAGGTTTGTCGGCTGGCAGAAGGCGAATCTGGTGAAACATACTTTTGATATCTCCACTCACCGCAACGGGGTACTGCCGAAACCGAATGAGGACTCCTAGCAGCGATGGGCCGAGGGCAGGTCCAGGAAGAAGAAGATCGTTGAGAGACTTTCCTTCGTACTGAAAAGAACAGTTGAAGACAATCCTGTCTTTGTTGTTGTGTCGCACCATGTGGTGAGGTATAAACCAGGATTCTGGAGTTGATGTTGCTGCCTCTGGTGACACCACTGCTACGTAGCCCATCTTCTCTAGCTTGTTGATCTCCTGACAATAGACCTCGGCACGCTGTGGGTCTTTGGCGAGTCTCCTCTCAGTACTGCGAAGACTAGGCAACACTGCTTCCATAGGAGCTTGGAGCGTGGTGGCGTTGGCTCGGCGAAGCAGCGGTGTAGCGTATCTTTGGACCCCTTCAACGTTGACTCTGACGGAAGATGTCTGGAGCAGGTTTAAGGCTTGCTGATCTTGCTTCGATCGGGTCACCTGCTTCTCGCTTGTGTACGGCAGTGTGTCGATCTGCCAAAGGCGTTCGACGTTCTTGAAGAGTTCGGAGGTAGGCGAGACTGTTGCTGTAAACAAGCACTGCTGGTTGGATGCAGGAACTTGGTCGACACTGGTGGGACCTTGAAGTGACCAGCCAAGCTTGGTGTGGACTGCAATGGGTCCTCCAGGGGGTCCTAACTGCACCGGCTCTATAGGTGTCAGGAGATGAGCCATGTCGGATCCGATGAGCAGCAGGGGTTGAGCGTGATCCACAGGAGGCAAAGGTAGGTGGCGGAGGTGTTTGTATCTCCGCTGGAGGATTCTCACTGGATACGAATGTTCTGAGAGTCCCAAGTTGTCAGCGGTGAATGCTTGACGTACATGATACTTCTCTTCAGGTTTGGGCAGTGAGGACACGTAGAAGGCGACTGATGCACCATGAAGCTGCACCACGTCTTGATGAACAGTTCGGAGGGTAAGTGTTTCAGGCTGCGCGGTGAGGTTCAGGCGCTGCACAGCGTGTGGCAAGATGATGCTTCGCTCCGAGCCGTCGTCCAGAACTGCATAGGTCTCCAGTACTCTGTCTTGATTATGAAGCAGAACCTTCACGACCTTCAGCATCACCTTGGGGGATCTGTTTGGTCTGTCCAGATACACTTTTGCAGTCGGAGCGGTCACCATGAGCACACTCTTCTGGGTTTGCTGGACTGCATCGTGTAGTACGGTGAGATGTTGTTCTTTGCAGGTATTACATGGTCGCTTGAGGGTGCAAACATCAGGCTTGTGAGATCGTCCACACTTCCAACATCGAAGTCCATCCTTTATCCACCTCACGACCTGGTTTGTGTTCAATTTCTTGAACTCTGTGCAGGCGTTCAGAAAATGTTCTTTATTGTCACAGTGAGGACAATATGGTTTCGGTTTGGATGAGGACTTTGGTTGTGAAGGCCGTCCTTTGGGGCTTTGGTCTCCACTGGCAGTGAGGAGGAAAGCTGTCGACTTCTCCTTCGATCGGTTGAAGGGACGTTGGTCCTTCTTCGGTGGCTTGGGTACTTCATAGTTATAAAGTGATGCTGCTCGACCTGCTATGCGTTTAGCTTGAGATTTCATCTGCAGCCAGGAACTCAGATCAGGTAGGGTGTAAGTTTGGTCGGTACCTGTCCTAAGAATACCTTGGTTCAGACAGTATTCCACAAACCCATCACGATAGCTTGGTGGCATCTTGCTCAGTAGCCGGTCGACATGAGATCCACATCGCAGTTCGTAGCCGTTCTGTCCCTCCAGGGTCCGAAGCATTCCTACCAGTGATTGGATGGATAGGGCGAATGCATCGAAGGCTTCAGAGTCACCAAACTTTAGGGCTGGAGCGTTTAGGATGGCACCCAATTCACTTTGGACGAGCTGACGAGGCTGACCGTACTTGTCCTGTAGAGCCTGCATAGCTGCTGTATACGGCCTTGGATCGTGCATGAAGGCTTTGGCCAGCTGTAATGCGCTCTGTAGCTTCAGGTGGCCGAGGAGCACTTGATATTTGTACTGCTCATTCAGGTGCACATGGCTGTTCAGGAGGTTGTCGAGCGCCATCTTCAATAAGGCGAAGTCACTTTCTTTGCCGCTGTCAAAGCAGGGTATCATCGGCTTAGGGATGCCGTAGGATGGGGCGAAGAATGGTGACACGTCAGCTGCCTGTGACTGTTGTGGAGTAGATTGAGGCAAAGCTGAAGCGGAGTACGACGCTGCTGGGACAGGATAGGTGTAGGCTGACTGGGCTGGATGATACTGCGCTGGATGAGGTGAGTATGGAGTTGGTACCAAGCTGTAGTTCACTGGCGCTGAACTAGGAGGCAATGATGCAGAAGGAGGAGCAGACTGTAGCAGTGGGGGAAGAGATGGATATTGCGCCGGAGGCAGTGCAGGGGCCGCGGCAGGCTGAGCCAAGGGTACTGGAGGCGGAGCCACACGGAGCACTGGAGGCGGAGCAGCGGGTGGCGGAGCTGCTCGGGGCGCTGATGGAGGAGCCACACTCACTGGCTGAGCTGCTAGAAGGGGAGCTGCACGGAGCGCTGGAGGAGGAGCCACACTCACCGGAAGCCGAGCTGCAGGAAAGGAAGCTGGGACAGTGAGAGGCAGGGCTAGACTCATTGGAGGCTGAGCCGAGATTGCAGCGGGCTGAGCTGTATGGAGCGCTGGAGGTGGAGCCACAGTCATGGGAGGCTGAGCTGCTGGGAGGGGAGCAGCACGGAGCGCTGTAGGAGGAGCTAGACTCACTGGAAGCTGAGCCGATGTTGCAGCGGGCTGGACCGTATGAGAGGCAGGAGGCAGAACCACTGTCGCTGGCGGTAAAGCTGGGGCTGCGGGAAGCGGAGCTGTGCGGAGCGCTGGAGGAGGAGCCACACTCACTGGAAGCGGAGCTGCTGGAGGTGGAGCTGTACGGAGCGCTGGAGGAAGCACTGGAGGAGCCGCGGCGGTAGGAGGCGGAGCCAGAGGTTGGTTAGCTGTAGATGAAGCCATAGTCATGGGAGGCGGAGCTAGTGTTGCTGGAGGTGGAGCTATGTGTAGCACCGGAGGCAGAGGTACAGGGTTACTTATCTTGAGCTGATGTGATGGAGGTGATGAGGGTCCAGCTCCACCAGGATCCTGTGATTTCTCTTTGAGGAGAGAAGTAACCATCTTGGCTATCTCCAGCTCATTTACTCTCTTCTTTAACTGACGTCGGTTTTCCATCTGTCTAGTTAGCAATTCTTGTGTTCTAATAGCTTCATCTTGTAGCTGTTGGGCTTCTCTGGCTCGAGTTTGAAGCCGCTGACGCTCGTAGTCAATCTGTTGATCCTCCTCTAGGTGCTGCTGTAATTCCTCGAGCTCCATTTCCTTCACGCGCTCTTCGAGCTGGGCTGTTTCTAGCTCTGACAAGATGTGAGAGGGGAATCTGCTGGTGGATGAGCGAGATGAGCGTGTAGACCTGGAGCTGGAGCTCCTCCGAGATGAGCCTGCCTTTCGGCTATGTGAACTCTGGGTGGAGGGAGCCTGTTGTGTGGTGTGGGGTTGTCCCTCTGAAGGGAGAGTTGCAACCACATAGTCACTCAGGTAAGCTGGGGGGTGTCGCTCTCTATGTGAAGCACGTGGGGGTGCTGACTCAGTCTGGGCATCTGCAGGATCCATACCTTGTTGTTACTCTAATCCGGCTCGAAGGACCATAAAAAGGAGAAAGTGGTGATTCTCCGGGAGTTAGCGGTACAATCTAGAGCGGCAAGGTGATGGCGTAGGTCTCAGTAAAAAGACGAGTAGGCAGATGTCCAGTTCAGTGGGTTTAATTGTGGTTCTACAACAAAGATACAAAGCAGCAATCAATACAGATCACTATATGTAATGTAAATAATAATAACATAACTCAAGTTTAAAGGACTGTAATAATTGAACATAAGATAAATGATTCATACTGTAAACAATCACCTCACGCGAGGCTCACATGAACACAGTGAGAAGCTACAGTAATTAGCCAGTAGCTGGACGTAGCAGCAGCATATCATTAGCATGTAAACAATAGGCTATACATCACCATTAAGTCGCATTCAACTCTCTGTAAACATCATACAACTCACCTCTGGCATCCACACACAACAAACCCAAGATGTCCAGGCAAAGGTTGGGTGAAACCAGGCAGAGGTAATTAAAGCTATCCACCACTGCAGCAGGAGGAGAACAAACTTCGCAGCTACGGCATCTCACAGACAGGTGTGATGCGTTTGTGAGCGTCGGAACAACTACGATGCATTCAGAAGCGTAGGAAATATGTAAACCAATATAAAAACTCAATATAACTGAATGGGATTTGTTCACTGAACATATTAATAACACCTAAACGACATGGGCTTTCTAACAGTGATCTCAAGGTCACCTCTTGTGCCTGAACTGGTACCTGGTCCTGTGAGACTCTTTTTTTATGGATGTATTCTCTAACAGAAATTAGTGCTGGTCAGTGGCGTTGCAAGGGTCTTGTGGAGCTCCAAGCAAGAGATTTCCGGGGGGCCCCCCTCCCACCACCCTCTTAAAAAAAAGTGTTTTACCAATGTCACCGCACTTCTGCGACATTAGAAATATTATTGGTTCTCAAACTGAATTGAAGTCCAGCACTGCCAGCAGAAGTTTATGACAACCCAGACCTATCAATTATCTATGTAAATAATACAACAAAACCGTAGAGAAGAATAATGTAGGTTACATAATACAAAGCTTGGCAAGTGCCAAATTTACAGGGTACCCACAGGTCCACCGCTGAAATAGAAATACAAACCTGAGTAAAAGGGTAAACAGACCTACAAACTCCGCAGAGTAAAAAAGGTGACAAGGTCCGAAAAGCTAAACCAATATAGGGGGGTCTGGGGGCATCCTCCCCCGGGAGAAAATTTTTGTGATTTTAATAAGTGTAACCGATGGGTTCCTTTTTTTATTTAATTTCACCAAAAATCACTTTATTTTGTAACTGTTATTTTTAATACATGTATTTCTTTTATATTCAGTTTGAGGGCTTTTATTTTGTTAGTTTTATTTTGGTAACGTCCCTCCTTCCGTCAACATCCTGCGCAGGTCGCGCTGTTTTCTCTCAGTTGTAAAAATGGCTGATGAGAAGAGGTAGGGTAAAACGTGCTCGTGTTCGAAATGTATGCTAAGAGTGTGAAATGCATATTTTCTTCATGCCTTCACCACACGGTTTTGATGTAATGGTTTTTTTGTTAATTGAGTGAATGGGAATTATGTGTGCAGTTGTGAGTGTATTTTGCACAGTGCTCGGAGTGACAGTCGTGAGTCTAAGCTAGCTAGTCTCTCATGCAGTTGTTATTCCTCCCCTCCTCTAGAGGTGTGTGAGACTGAGAAGAAGAAAAGTGCTGTGCTGTACTAACAATAACATTGCTGTGCGCAGGTGAGCTCCCATGCTTATGTATTTTCTTTTATTTTATTTCGTTTATTTCATCTTATCCACCCTTTTGGTGTTGATATTCTTTATGTTCTTGGTTATTTACTAAAATATCGCCAGTAGGGCTTGGGGGGTTGTTTGGAGATTGTATTATGACCATGAGAATGAGATTAGAAGTTACACATGCAGTTGTAAAAATGGCTGATGAGAAGAGAGGTGTGTGAGACTGAGAAAAAGTGCTGTGCTGTACTAACAATAACATTGCTGTGCGCAGAATAAATCTCCCCCTGCTGGCTGAACCCGAGAACTGTCGTCTTCCTTGCTACACTACACAACACAACGCAGGCCGGTTACATAAGCAAATTATGCTTTTTGGAGTGTTTTGACACCGGAATTTCTGTGTGCAAGTAGATACATGGTTCATGCTAGGGACATAGTGTATATCCATCCCAATTACAATCCCAGACACAGGCTATATCCCAAATTCCCAGTTAAACAGAGAGCAAATCTCTCATTGAAGAGACAGCTTTGAGAGAATAAGTACACGTTTACAAGTTTGAGTAAGAAAAGGGGGGAAATACTTTTACAGTATTGTATGTAGCCTGGGGGTTGAAAATCACAGCACATGAAAGGAGTGTGTTTCTCTTCTATAATAACATACACATTCTACATCACGTCTGGCATAGGCACAACTTTAATTCTGGGTGGGCCAGTACAAAATCAGATGGGCCATCTTTTCTCAGAAGGAGGGGGGCCCCACAAGGGGTTTGCTATGGTTTCCTACTATGGTCCCATGCCATTGCAATGTAAAAGCTCGTTGTTGTTGTTGCTGTGGAGTACATTTGGCAGCTTTTGGGGCCCCCCTAGGATCGGGGGCTCCAAGCAAATGCCTGGCTTGCCTGTTGGCAAGCCAGGCCCCTGGTGCTGGTCCGTGTTATGAAACAAACACCAGTTTTGTAACTCTAAAAAGTTATGCTTTTCCAAAACCTTACAGTGCTGAAGTCCTTTTGCAATTTCACACTGTACGGGAATCTTTTTCTGTTTTTGAAATACATGTTTTGGAAATACTGCCCATTCCTGCCAATGGTCATATGGATTCAGAGGTTGTCAGACGTAGTTTAGTTCGTCTTGTTTGGGACTCACAGGACAGTTAGGCCAGTGAGGATCGTCTTTTTTAGTGTTTTACCTCATTCCCCTCTGATAACTCCAAAATTTATTTAACTTTTCTGTTGTGGCGTCTCCTTCACATCACTGAGGGGAGGGCCCCTGTGTGACAACCACCAGTAACATCCCACCCTCCCCCTCCTCTGCCCCCCTGACAGCCTGTGGCTCTGGCCTGGATGTGTTTGAGGGGAGACCCAAGCTGAGTGCATGGTGGGAGTGAACATAACATAACAATGTTTTGTTCTTGTATGAACTACTAACTTACTGTGCACATGTGTTTGTACAACACACATCTCAACACACACATCTGCTCAACACACATCCAAAAAGTGTGTAGCTTGCGTCACTGAAAATGCTATTAAAATGAATATGAAAGGTTTTTAGAAAATGTGTCTTTGGTGGAACTAATGAGAGCCAGGAGATGTCAGGAGGTGTAAAAGGTCACAAATTAATACATGTTAATCATTAAAGCAGATATCAGTGGAATGTTTTTGTTAATATAAGTCCTAAATAGTCCTATTTACCGTCAGCAATCACTTACATTGAGTGTTTCAGCCGTAACACGAGTCTCTCAGTCACTCTGCTCTGCTGTAACCCGAGGAGAAAATTTTCCTTGTGGGATACAAGTGTTATCCAATGAGGAGAGAGAACGGCATGAAGGGCTGTGTGTGCAGCCAAGGGGTGCACGTGAATGTGGTGACAGAGCACGAGGACCAATAGATGCCTGACGAGGGCGGGGGCTGCTAACTCATGGTGCGTTCAAGGAAACTCGTACTTTGTGTTTTTCCTTCCTGTGAAGTCATACCAGTTCCATCTGGTACGAGTTCACGGGTCGGAAGTTACGAGAGGCCGTTATAGGGAACTTTCACAGACAACAGGACGGTAAAAACACGAGCTACGGGTTACCTGGAACGCTACAAAGTTGTAGTTGTGACTTGAAGCTGTAACTTACGCTTTCAAAAGCCTGCCTTGAACGCAGCATTAGCCGAAACGGCCGTGCGGCTGATATCTGCTTTAATAATTAATTGATCACGATAGTGTTAAAAACCCTGAGTACAGTGGATTTGTAACCTTTGTACAGCAGAATTGCTGCTTTTCCCGACATTGTTATTTGCATATTGTTTGATAGCTGATCAAATTTGATTAACTGTTCCTGTTTTACTGCTGCCCAGAACTTCTGATTAGCTGCAGATAAAACTGACCAACATGACCGAGCAGACATAGTTATTTACGTTGTAAAACAAAGACTTTCTTATCTGTGGAACAGTAAACTACAAACTGTTTAAAGACAATCCAAGTTTACAGGGAGCATTGTTTGATTATATAAGAATTTAGAAGAGATTTTATTCTGAAACGCTCCATACAACTCACAAATTATGCCATTTTAATTCATTTTGAAAGGTCACCTGTATCTACCCTGGGCCCTAGCTAAATGACTGACACTTCGTACTGATGTCCACAACCATTTTATTCTCTCCAAAAGTTACGGAACACATACAGTAGGTTATTTTCACAATATAATTTCTTATACATGGGTACACAACTTTCGATATTCAGAATAATTCAAATCAAACTTTATTTATATAGCACTTTTCATACAAAACAATGTAACACAAAGTGCTTTACACAAAAGAAAAGAAAAAAAAAAAGAAAACAAAGAAAGACATAGAAGAAACCATTACAAATAAAGCCCCTCCCTCCCACCCCCCATACTGCACACGTTCACATGCATACGCACACACAAACTCACGCTCACATACACACACATTCACAGATACACACACTCACACATGCACACTCTCGCTAGAGAGACATGGCATGACACTGAGGATTGAGGAAGCACCATATTTGGGGCCATCCACACTGGGAGGAGTCACAGGCAGAGCCACAGGGGGCACCGGCGCCCAGGCCCCCCAACCCTGACAGACCACAGTCAGCCGGGCTGAAGGGACCCAGGGACAGCGCCCCCAGCAGCAGCCCAGACACAGCTCCCAGTGTGGAGGACCCCCCTGAGGAAACACTGGGGTTAAAGCTAAGAGCATAAGATAGGATAAAAAACCCTAAAGAAATAAGTAAACAAAAGAGAACAACCTAAAAGGATAAGAATATGTAAGATAGTTAATAAAATACTACCAATGATAAATAACATTAAAATAAAATTAAAAGCATCTTTAAAACAGGATAGAAGCAGAAATATAAAATAAGATAGAACCACATAAGAACATAAAAAGAATTTAAAATCTAGTTAAAAGCCTGACTAAAAAGGTGTGTCTTTAACCTTCCTTTAAAAATATCAACGGTCTCTGCGGTCCTGAGGCTCTCCGGCAGGCTGTTCCACAGGTGGGGGCCATAATAGCTGAATGCCGCCTCACCGTGTGTTTTGGTTCTTGGTTTTGGAATGGATAAAAGGCCAGTGCCGGAGGACCTCAGGGTCCGCGAGGGTTGATATGGTAAAAGCAGGTCAGATAAATAAGAAGGCGCAAGGCCGTTAAGACATTTAAAAACTAATAAAAGAACTTTAAAATCGATCCTGAAGCGTACGGGGAGCCAATGCAGCGACTCTAAAACAGGTGTAATGTGCTCCCGCCCTCTGGTCCTCGTCAGCACGCGTGCGGCTGAGTTTTGTAGTAGTTGGAGATTTAAAATACTCTTTTTGGGAAGACCAGAGAGCAGGGCATTACAATAATCTAAACGACAAGAGATAAAAGCATGCATTAGTACCTCCGTACTGGCCTGAGAGAGAAACGGGCGGACTCTGGCTATGTTCTTAAGATGGTAAAAACCTATCTTTGTCATATTTTTGATATGTGGGAGAAAATTCAGCTCAGAGTCAAAGATCACGCCCAGATTTTTTACTGATTGTGTTGGTTTCAAATCTTGTAGTTTTGGTAAAAGTTTCTCTCTCTGGCCTTCAGGACCTATCACTAAAACCTCAGTCTTGTCCTGGTTGAGCTGTAGGAAATTCTCTGCCATCCATGACTTAATGTCTAAAATACAGTTAAAAAGGGCATCGATTGGCCCTGTGTCATCAGGAGACACGGCGATGTACAGTTGCGTAATGTCAGCATAACTATGGAAGCTGATGCCGTGCCTCCTGATGACGTCCCCAAGGGGCAGCATGTACAGATTAAAAAGGAGTGGACCTAAAACTGACCCTTGGGGAACCCCACATCCAATCTCGTGGGTTTCCGAGGAACATGTATCCATACTTACATAAAAGCATCGGTCTGTGAGATAAGAACAAAACCAGTTAAAAACAGTACCAGAGAGGCCAACCAGGTGTCTAAGCCTTTTTAATAAAATGTGATGGTCTACTGTATCAAAAGCGGCACTTAGATCCAGTAGAACCAACACTGTGAGCTTTTTATTATCTAAATTCCACCTGATGTCGTTTAAAATCTTTAAAAGTGCTGTCTCGGTACTGTGGTATTTCCTAAAACCAGACTGATGCTTCTCTAAAATGTTCTTTCTGTTTAAAAAATCATTGACTTGGTTAAAAACCAGTTTTTCTAAAACTTTACTTAAAAATGGTAAGTTGGATACAGGTCTGTAGTTGTTAAGAACACTTGGATCTAAATTGCTCTTCTTCAGAAGGGGCTTCACCACCGCCGGTTTAAAGGCGGTGGGGAAGACACCCGTCTGAAGAGAGCAATTCATGATGTTTAAAAGCTGTTCCTCAAAGAAACTGTGGCAAAAATGAGTCTGTATGAGTCTCTGACAACAACGCCACCTGGGGAGTTTCGCCCCAGGAGATAGTTACATATGCTAATCAGAATATTAGGTCTATAGGCTATCACAAGTTCGAAACACCACAGGGCAGAGACGTTTTAAGGAGGTATAAAAATAGTTTCTTTTTATTGTTACAATTAAAACAAGAGCTGCATGGACAATTGAGCTATAGGGCCAGAGAAATTGGGTGAACAGGGCTGGGGCTCATCGTGGCAGACCTAAACAAAAACCAAAGGAGGGGTTACTAACCAAAGACACCCGTGGCACTGCACACACACTCACACACAAATGAAAGGGGTTCGTGAAGAAAGCACCACCACCAGGGATTGGGTCGCCACGTGGCCCACAGCACCTGTCCACAAAGAAAAAGACAAAATTAATAAACAGGCCTCACAGTCAAATGCAGCAAAAATAAAATGTCAAAAAGAAACATGCACACCTTCTCACGCACACACACACCAAAATGTATGTATTTTGAGTAAATAAACAAAACAATAAATCAGGATTCGCTAAACAAAATGAACAAAATAAAATATCTTTTTACTGCAATAACTAAACAGAGACAATCAATAACTCAAATACAAAATGACCATGTTCAACAGTTTCAAAAGGAATTCCTATGGCAATGAGCCAATTCAGGAAAGAGCGTGTAGTTACAACGCTCTGGAAAGCCGACAAACGACGTTCTGAAGCAGAATTATCAGACCACAAGACAGCAGCGCCACAGCAGCAAATCACCGGGGTGGACCTCACCGGCGCAGCGTCACAGCAGACAGGTGAGTGGATGCACGCTTCCGTCTGCTTCAGCTGTGACACAGAATATCAACATTAGCCGGGAGGATTACGCAGCAGGTAAAGGGAAAGAGGAGGGCGGACAACGCCAACTTACCAGCGAGGAGCTACGACCACGCACAGACGGCCTCCAGCGGGGCAACTCGGCCCCAATGGCAACAGCAGCCTGCCACACTACAACACTAGAACAAAAGAACCGTGTCATCAGATGCGCCCTGTGGCACACTAAGTGGGAAGAAGGACAGAGGCGCACATACCTGTCCTTTCACACAGGAGACGTGCGCCACAACGATCCGCTACGGGAAACAGGGCTTCTCACACACAGACACACCCCAGGCTTCAGCGCCTGCACCAGCTCTGCCACGCCAGGCCACAGCCACCACGGAGGACGAGCAGAGCCAAAAGGAGAGAGAGACTGCATGTGTGAACAGACCATGAAAGCTCGCCGCGCCGCCCATCAATCAGCGCGACCGTCCACACCTGAGGTGGGTGGAGCAAGGAGTAGGGGGGAAGGGATGGGAAAGAAAGACCATCCTGCCACAAAACCATAAAACGATTTTAAAAGTGATGTGGGAATGGGATCTAAAAGGCAGGTTGTTGGGTTTACTTGGGAGAAAACTCGACCAAGCGTCCTTGCATCAACCAGGGCAAAACTCTCCAGTGTTTCCTCAGGCAAGGACACCAGTTCAGTGTCAACAGGTAAAACTTGGTGGGATAAAAGACAGGATCTGATGTCCTTGATTTTGGTTCTGAAGTGGTCTGCAAAGTTCTGACAAAGATCGTCTGATGGTGTCTTAAAAATGTTATCAGAATTAGCACCTGTTAAAACATCAGTGTTCGCCTGCTAAGCCAGTAGTAGACGGTCCTTTTCCTCTCTTCTCCGTCTCTCCCTCTTTCTCTTCCTCTCCCTCTTGCCCTCTTGCTCACTGACAACTTCCGGCTCACGTATTACGCAACTCTGACAGGTAGTTACCTTTTTTAACTATTTCAACTTAATATTTTAATAATGTCTAATAGCAGAACTATTAATTTAACTGCAGAAAGTTTCATTATGAATTTATATAAACATCATAAAGAAAACAATTAGAAATCAAATGTGACAGTATCACTGTAACTTTCTGTGTCGCCACGGTAACCCATAGCTGTATTATGGCGACAGCTACATCGCCTTTATCTTGAACTTTGTCCTGACACACTCTTACTGTACTGTAGTAGCAGCTATGTAGCCATTGTGATCAATTAATACAATTGGGGGACCGTGTCCACCCTGGACTGGAAGCTGTCTTATTATTTGAGTTTTGGTTTTTACCTCGGAGTGGCCAATTCTCCATTATTCCTATCTTGATTACCGATGGTAATCAAGAACTTCACTTGTTTTAAACCTTTAACCTGCACTGGAATCGCGTTTTCCAGTAAGTGATTTGTGTCAATCAGGAAATTGGTCAGAGTTCAGTATCAGATGTTTATGGTCCCAGGTCGATCACGTCCCCCAAATCAGTTGCAGACATCAGCACTTTCTGCCGCCACACCGCGACATGAACGTGACTCAGACGAGTTGAGGTGTGTATATAAGAAGAGAGCAGCCTCCTGTTGTCTTCATGTTCACCATGAAGACTGTCCTGCTCCTCGCCCTGTTCATGGGGAGTCTGGCTGCAGGTCAGATCTCACACTCACACTTCCACACAGGAGAGTGATCTCTACCACTGGTACTGACAGCACTGTGTTTCTCTCTGCAGCTCCGGCTGAAGACAAACCGGAGGCTCCAGGTCAGTGTGACATGGGTCGGCTTGAGGTGACACAGAAACAGTCAGACAGTAAAAAAGTGTATGTCTCTGACACCAGCATTCATTCATGTGTTTGATCCACAGAAGCAGTAGCAGTGGTCAACGCCCCAGAGGAACAAATGGTTGCTGTGCCTGTACCAATGTCTCTGCCTGTACCTATTAAGGAGGAGGAGGAGGCAGCATGTGAACGTAAGAGACATGTCAATGTTTTCTCAAACTGAGTTCATTCATCCACATGTTTCTGCTGTAGGAGGCTGTAGCACATGAGAGCAGAAATATCGTTGTCTGAAGGACAGTGAGTGTGTTTCGGTTGAAGTAAAGCTCACTCTCTCTTCCTCCTCTTTCTCTTTGCAGCTAAGTTCAAGCGATGCCAAGATGAGTGGCAACAGATCGGTTCAAATCGCTGCTTCAAGGTTGTCACAGAACTCAACTCCTGGAACAATGCTAAGGTATGTCTGCTCTACCTGCTCTTTGTTGTTACTGAGCATTCAGACGACCATTAATTGTACAAGGTGTCAACATCAAACACATAGCTCATATTGACTGTGTTATCCTCATCAAAGTTTACAACAGAAACGATCGTCTTCATCTAAAGCCTCTGGATGGTGATGATATATGTTACTAGTTTATTTTAGTTTGTCACCATCAGTTCATGAAAAGAGGAGCTTTACATTCACACATGAGTAAAAGACAAAAGAGTTAAGAAGTGAAGTGAGTGAAGATCTATTTAGTTCTATAATTACAAAGGTCCCTTTTGTCTTTCTCTGATCAGTATTACTGCAATGGCCTGGGAGGTTACCTGGCCTCGATCACCACCAGACAAGAGGAATTCGACCTCCAGGACATGCTCGGTGAGACCGAGGCATGGCTGGGAGGCCGCTACCAGCGGGTAGGTTTTCCTGTTTTCAGAAACATACTTCTTCATCTTGATTTAATAATTTGGACATATACAGTCAAAATACATTCACTAAGTGTAGCCTATAGGATAGGTGGATCAACTTACCCCACAGCTACCTTGGCTTGGGTTTATTACTCCCCACATCTAAAATGGTGCAGTTTCATGCTAAGTTTACCACCTCATGTTGTAGCTCATAGATACCACAGCCCATGTATAAAACAAATTTACAATCATCTCTTTTGGTCTAAACACAATTCGCATGAAACTTACGGTCGATGAAATTCACTTTTGAGAGAGAAAAATGATTTTTTTTGGTCATGAATGTTAAACTTTACTCACGTGGTTCCAACCTTCAGAGACTCCATGAAATGATGCCTGCCTCCCAAATATTTGGTCACATGCTAATTTTTTCCTATAGTTTCCTAGAAACAAGGGGTGGGTCAACTTACCCACCGACTCATCTTACCCCACTCTCCCCTATTTATTTATGAAATCCTTTGAGCTCAGTCAATCCAGTGACTAAAGACCACGCTTCCTCACACTCATGTTCTTTGTCTCTCAGGGAAAGTGGAGGTGGGCTGAAGGTGGAGACATCAAGTATGAGAAGGATAACTGGGGAAACCCACCTCAGTCCAACAAAAACTGCCTTTACCAATCCAACGGTAAGTCACTCTCTTAGTTACTTTATATTTTCCATAGCCAGTGCAAGAACAACTTTTAGTTTGATATTAGATACATCAGTCAACCGGTGTCCTGTTATCCTGTTTTATCACATCAATTTTCCAAGGCAAATACCAGTGTAGCAGGGAGATTCAAGTTCACACTGTTTCAGTGCTACCAGGTTATTTTTCCAGAGAGAGCAACAACAGACATAAAGATTACTTGTTTTATCAGAATGTGAATATGATGATAATATAACTGTGGCTTTGTAGCTGACAACAAAAAGATTGAGTGCTGCAAAGAAAGGACACTAAACTGCATCTGTCAGGCAGGAAAGAGAGTCAGACAGGGGTCAAAAGGTCACGCTGCACAACTGTCCGTCCTCTGTAGAGATAGGTTAACTGTTGTTGCCATAGATACTGTGGTGTATCAATTTGATATTAATGTTATTTTTTCTCTCTTTTTCATCAAACCTCAGACGGTTGGACAAACACCCTGCCTGTCTCTGGATTTCCCTTCATCTGCTCCAAGAACGCAAACGGCTGTTAGCATCCAGGCTAAACATCTTGGACGTCAGCTGGAACCAGCTTGGATTTCTGCCTCTTTTTCTTCAGTTGTCCATTGTGTTTTCTTAAAGATGTTAAAACGTGAATCACTCAGTAATCAAAGTATTTCTGTCTGTTGTGGAAGGACGTTTGTTTTCTCTAATAAAGTAGGCTAATGTGTGAATGGCACAGCGTGTGATCCTTATTACTTCAACCTGAAGATGAACATCACTGAAAGAAGAGATCCACAGTTACAGTGGCTGCATTTTCCCAAAATAACCACACGGGGCAGAGTTGAGCTAATCTTATACACTCCACAACAAACTCTCTCAAGTGAAAAAATTACAGATATCAGATGTACACATTGATAAAGGGCCAAATGAATAACATTAACCATTTTGTAAATACATAGGCCAATTACTATTTCCAGATAATTAATCTTTTGATTAATTAATCACTTTGTCTCATATCAGATCTAAATATCAAATGTTTCAGCTTCCCCAAAGTGATATAGTCATAAAACTGTAAAATAGCGCAGTGTAAAATCAAAATATCAGAATAATCAAAATATAAAAAGCAGCAAATCCTGACACTGGAGAAGCTGAAGCTAGAAAATTACTGTTAAATAATTCATGATTAGTTCTGTTTAACAATACTAACACATTATTCAAGCTTTATAAAATCAGAGGCTCCGAGGTTGATGGTGCTGCAGAATAAAATACAAAAAAAGAACTGGAAATAAAGTATATTGTTTTATTGGGTTCAAATCTTTGACAAAAAATGAAAGAACAAATTACAACACGATCAGCAACGTGACAATCTGACAAACGACAGGTACAGAGAGCTCCATCATAGGAATGAACAGTGGAGGGTGGATGCTGAGGTCTGATCTGAGTGGTTGCTGAATCACGTCTGTCAACAGGAAACAGGGCTGACAAGGAGAAGAAAAAACAACAAAACAAAGTGACAAACTGAATGGAGCTGAAAAATAAGGATGTAAACTGGTGAGAACAGATTAATTTAATGATGCTGAGTGTGACTCACTCCACCTGGTGGCACAGATTTGTTATCACCCTGAACACGTGTGAAGAAAAGAAATCCCTTTGATCCACACTGACCACAGAGCGAGGCGGCCAACATTTTATCCCAGAAAAAAACAAAACAATAGTAACAGAGCCAAGTGAAGGGAATGATCTGATTGGACTAATCATCTTAAGGCTGCTCTTTATCTGAGACATTACTGCTACATGTATTTGGATATTGTACTGTATGTATATTCTTACACGCAATATGGTGGGGCTTACAAATATGAGGCTTTCTTTGGACAACTAGGTATAAAAAGCTAAGAGTTTAACATCACAGTGACTGGTTGAACTGCATTGACCACTTCTTCTTCTTCTCCTCCTTTGTTTGCATCCATGTGTCTCCACAGCTCTTTCTCTCCATCTTCTCCTCCTCCTCCTTCCTGTTTAGAAGCTGTACGGCCCGACGTAGATGGAGAGTCTGAGGGCGGAGCTGCCATGGTAGCTGAGCAGAGGGTTCACCGACGTCATCTCCAGGTCCAACGTGTACTCTCTGGGCCCAGACACGGCGCGGGCCAGCACCAGCATGGCACTGATATTATTGATTTGCTGGGGGGAGACAACGTCAATATATTGGTGAGTTTCATGCTTTTCTATACCATGCTTTTATAAATCATAAGAGGAGAGGTTAACAAACATATTCACCACACTGCAAACACCTAAAATCAAGCAAAGAATATTTGTCTTATTTCTTGTCCGAATGTCTCATTTCTAGTCAAAACTAATCTCATCACCTAAAAATCAACTTGTTTTCAGATAAATTTCACTTTCACTTTCACAAACGAATTTTCACTTGAAATAAGTAGAAAAATCTGCCAATGGGGCAAGTTTTTCTTTCTTATTACAAGCACAAAAAGCTTGCCCAATTGGCAGATTTTCCTACTTGCCTATTTCAAGTGAAAATTAGTTTGAAACAAGTGAAATTTATCTGAAAAGTAGCCTAGTTGATTTTTAGGTGATGAGATTAGTTTTGACTAGAAATGAGACATTTTGACAAGAAATAAGACAAAGATTCTTTGCTTGATTTTGAGTTTTTGCAGTGCACAACTTGAGGCCATTTTTGTTAAGGAGTCCCTAATTTACTCTATGGATGTTTTGAAAATGGCCAATGATAATGCTGCGTTCACATGGAGCCCGGTAAACAGCAGACGGCATGCCGGACTCCATGTTAGTGGACGAGAGAACGACGGTAAAACTTGGGGGAGCACGGAAAAAAATACCGGAGCCGGTCCCGAGTTCAAATATTTTAACTTTTTCCGTCTGCCGCGACGGTAAACTCAACCGAACGTGACGTAGTGTGTTGACGTTACCGTAGCAACGTGGTGGCACGTCTTGCCGTTGTGCCGTGCCGTCCGACAGTTTGTTTGTTTTTAACTAATTAATGAAAAGTATTCAATCTTTAATAAGGTTTTTTCTATCTATGTAACCCTGGCACTCATAGTTTCTGTTGCACAGGTGAAACAACGACCAGCTAAGCTCCTCTTTCTCACCCTGATGTAGAAGTCTCCGTTTTCATCCCCGGAGCTGATGCGGAAAGTGTTGTAAGCCCCCGGAGAGACGCTGGTGGCCTGAATCTGGAAGATGTCGGAGGGGACGGTTCGCTCCGAGGTGATGGTCATGTAGCGGTGGACGATGGAGAAAGGAAGATCTCGACAGGCGGGCTTGCTGACAGGACACACACAGCGGCTGGACACACACACACACAATGGAGGAAAAGGTCAGAGTGATTTGGATCTCTCTCTTTTATTTTTGCATCTTTCTGTAGTTGTTTTGTTTGTTTTTGTGGTTTTTGTCATTATTCTACATCTTCTTGTTTCATAGCTTGTGCCCCTGAACCCTTTGCCCTCTTCAATAATCCATCCACCTCAGTAGTAAAACATCAGCAGTAATTCATAAATCACCCAGCAGAGGGAGTCATATGACTGAGATTCAAACTCTCCTTGAATCTTCTAACAAATATTGAACAGTAGCCATTTTTCCCCCATGTTTTCTAAAACACATTTAATACTAGCAAATCCTCTGGGATATGTTAATAGTGACCCACACCTGTTACCAATCCAACACTTGTTCACAACTGTAATAGTTTTCTTATTGCACTGGACGGTTTTCAAAAGAGAAGGTTGCAGAGTTGGACCCATACGTGGAAAAAGTAATTGGGGCAATCTCGCAGTTCGAGCCATACTCAATACAGGGGCTGATTATATTCTGACTTGAAGGCCAACACATATTTGAGTAATTGGGAAAAGGTGTGTGAGAGTGTGTGTTTGTGTACAAGCACACTCCGGCTTTCACAAGGTGTCACTCACTTCTCAGACACCTGGACGTATGGGTCCTGGCACCGTTTGGCGTCCACACACTGGTATCGCCCGTGGATGTTCACACACGTCTGCGACTCCGTGCACTGGTGTTCACCTGTTTCACATTCGTTTATATCTGCGGAGGGAAAACCAGCTTCTTGTGATTGTGTTTGGAGTGAACAGGAACAGAGCAGCTGTCGAAGAATGAATGCGTACTGACTCACATAGTGTGGGGGGACGGAGAGGGAGGGAAGGGGGGGGGGGGGGTGTTAGTTTCTGGGAGGAAATGGAGGCAGGTGTGCTTACCCTGACATAGTCTGGTCCCCAGCAGCTGGTATCCTTCAGGGCAAACGCAGGAGAACTTGCCCGGTTCGTTAACACACTGGTACTGGCACAGGTAACTGGAGTAGCTGCATTCGTCGATGTCTGTCGAGATGCATGTTCAGGTTTCATTAGCTGTGCACCATCGGAGACGGAGACTGACACAGACAGACAGACAGAGAGGAGAGGGTCTCTCACCGTTGCAGGCGAAGCCGTCAGGCCCCAGCTCGTAGCCCTGGTCGCAGCGGCAGAGGAAGGTGCCATATGTGTTGTAACACCTCTGAGAGCAGGGGGCACCCATGTCACATTCATTCACGTCTGAAAACGGAGGTAATGCAGGTTTTATTGTACTCCGTGGACGTGACATTTAAATGTTTCTTAAAGTTGTCGTAACTTTTGTGAGACAACAGACTGGAGAGAGAAAACACACCCCCGAAAGCTTTTTATAGGTTCTGGATCAAAAACCTAGAACTGAAGGCAGAGGTCAGGAATAAAAGCTCCAACTGCATTTAAAGCCCCCGAAAAACACATTTCCTCAGTCGGCTTATTACTATAAATGACTCGGTCCAACATGAACTGTTTTACTGCCAGAGCTGAAACACTTCTGGTTTCTCCACCAGGAGTTTTCTGTTTTTCCCACTGGTTTAGACTGAGGTGATGTCAGAGGTGCGCCTGCTACAGTTCAAATTAACAATAATAAATCAATATGTAATGATAGTCAGGGGTCTGGTGTAACCGTTGGCAGGACACAGTCAATCAAATGTGATCAAACTGCAACTGATGAAGCAGATTAGGTCATTTTATTTTTCTATTAACATATTAGAAACATTCTGGATGGCTTTTGTTTTTGTCAGGCACATGTAGGCTATTTGTAGAGCAGGAAGTTGGAGTTGTTGTTGTAGTAAGAGTTGAGCTTTGTTTCCAGTGAAATAATGAAAGAGCTACTCAGAGTTGGCAAATTACTAAGAACATTTACTCAGGTTTTGTATGTGAGGTAATATAAATAGTGCTTATTCGACTTAAAATATTTGAAACTACATTTATTTAACAGTTGTGATTCCTCGTCTGTTTCTGATTTCCAATTATACACACAAAATATCTTATAAAGTCTTGTTAACTTGTTAATATGAATTGTTCATTGCAGCCCCAGTTAGTAAACATAAAATAACATATTGGTGCAGTGCAGCTCTCTCGTTACTGGTTCACTGGTCACTCACCAACACAGGATCGGTTGTTTCCTGCGATCTGGAAACCGGGTTCACACTGGCAGGAGAAGGATCCGGGGACGTTAACACAACGATGTTGGCAGTATCTGTACCTGCACTCGTCGATGTCTGACAGAGAGGAATGAGAGTTTATTTAGCTCGCTGCTGCAGCTGTAATCCACTTCACCACAGGCAGTGGCCGTAGAATGTCTTCTCTATATTAGTTAGAGTGTAAATTCACACTATCTCACCTATACACTCCGTGCCAACCTTGCGGTAACCATCCGGGCACTGGCAGGTGAAGGCCCCCAGGGTGTTGATGCACTGCTGGCTGGGCTGGCAGTCGTGCTCGTCCCGCTCACACTCATCAACATCTGTGTTTGTGGGGGTGAGAGAAGATGCACGTGAGGAACCGCTGCACGACAAACAGCCTCACTCGGCCTGACTCGACTAATGCACCGTGATTGGTTAGATGGGGAAACGGTGGCGGCTGCGCTCCCCTCGTTTGCCCCCGGCAGATAAGACTGACACATCATGTTGAGTCATATTTGCTGTCTCATGCGGACCCAGATGACTTTGCCTCCGGGTCGAGTAGGTTTCTCTGTTCTGAAAACACAGCAGCTGTTGTGGTGTGAAATCTTCCACATTCCTACACCGTCTATCTGCCCCCCCTCCCTCCCACCCTCCCTCCCTTCCTCCTTCCCTCCCTTGGACTCGCACTTACTCACACCCACACAGATTGCAGCAACACGCTGCCTCCCGTCACAACACCTGCTACGGCCACCTGTCCCTCACGATCTGTGGCCGTCGTCAATAAATTTACACAATTACACACACAAACATACTTAATGATCAGTCATCCTGCTGCCACCTGTCCACCGTTAACCCCCCCACAAGACTCACAAAACCCAGACACCCACCCACACAGCTGTCTCCCTGGGGCTCGTAGCCCAGAGGGCAGGGGTTAAAGGCCTCCGTCGGCACAATTTGGGGCTCTGGAGCTGGGATGACTGACGCAGAGCGAGGGAGGCACAGGTACCCTCCATAGTGGTTGAAGCACTTCATCTCCCCTTTGCAGGCATCTGGAATGGTCTCACACTCGTTTATGTCTGACAGGAGAGACAGAGGCAGATATTATACAAAACATCTCTTCTCATTGTGAGACTAATGTTATTTTGTACGTTGTCCCTGTTACAAATAAACTTATTAAACTAAATTTAATTACCGAAATCAGAAAAAAAACACAGCACAGGGTTTGGAAAGGGCGATCAAAGCTGTTACTGTACAAACAAATTAGGCGTTGAGGTTGAATAAGAGCAGGTAAGAGAGAGCTTTACCTTTGCAGTGCTCAGTCTGAGGGTCCCAGTGATACCCATCTGTGCATTCCTACAAAAAGCAGCAGAGAGAAAAAGAGAGTGTGAGAAAGCAGCGGAAAGAAAGATGTGAATAGTCCCTCTGAGTAAAAGTTGCATAATATATTCATAATACATAATAAATTCCCCAGTAGTGGGATATAAAAAAAGAAGCAGGGGACAGAGAAACTTGTTTCCTCTGTATTCATGCAGGAGCGTTGGGCCAAAAAGACAAGAAGTCTGCTGCTGTTAGAGGAAGTATGACATTTTAAACTGCTTTCCTTAGGCCAAATGTCACTTCAAAAACAAAGACTGGAAGGCCACTGTTTGGAAAAAGGGTCATTATCATTCTGGGAAGAAAATATATTGCCGTGAGCAGCATGGAAAGAAAAGGCGAGGGCCTAAAGAAACATGGAATTAAAACTAAAATTACCCCCAGTTAGGAGTACTATAAATGCTGGAGGTGGTGGAAAACAGCTGTGGAATATTAAATGAGAGGTAACGGAGAGGATCGGAGGCCAAATGTTCAACAGAAAAGGAGATGTGACCACCTGACAGGTGTGATATCTAATAAAAGAGAAGATGCAAAGGAAAAGAAGGAGTGAGAGAGAGGAGGAGAGAAGGAGGGAGAGCGATCTGTCCATCCTTACCGTGTAGGTGTCACTTTCTGTAGCTGGCTGTGAAATAGCACTGCGGAGGAGCACGGACACACATAGGCACACGCACAAGTTTGACACACAAGCACCCTGCATACTAATGCATTAATTGGTGGGAGAGGGGACAGGAACACACGTACAACATGCACACAGGCAGGAACACACACGCACGCACGCACACACACGACTGTCAGACAGGTAGCAGTGCTTCGAAGACCAGACGCTGTGATGTGCAGAGCAGCCAGGAAGTGGTATCTGTTTAGACAGAGAGAGGGAGAGGGAGAGAGGTGGAAAAAAGACATAAAAATAGACGACATTACAAATCACAAAAACGGTTTGATTCAAGTGTTGACACACACTGGAACTGTTGACCGTTTCCCACAGCTGAAGTGGATAAATCAACTCGAAGAAGAAGAAGAAAAAAAAACTCCAAAGTCAATTTTTAAGTAGTCAGTCAGAGTACAAACAGTCGGGGTCTTGGACTCGGTTCACTGTTTGTCAACTAAACAGTTCCCCCTTGATCGCAGCGAGAATAAATGGAATAAATCACTGGCAGGTAAAAACATAAACATCGTGACGTACTCCATCCTTCAGCTGAAAATAACAAAGTCAACATCACAGAAATACTTTCATATTAGCTGCTCACAGAAAGGCCTCTGTGTCTGCAGACTGGCACGCTGCAGCCCGGAGGAATGATCGTCTCGCTGAGCGCTGCCTCCACAGGTTCACTTCACTGTGTCTCGGCGTCGGCGGGAGGCTCATAAACCAAGACTGTTGCTCGCATGTTTCACAGAAGCATCTCTCGCTCTTGTTTCTTAGATTAACTAAAAACGTTACATTGCCTCTTTATATGCTGTGTTGTGTCTCTCTGTAATGTAAGAGGACACCTGCCTTTGTCACTGCAGTAAACTCACTTTCCATCTGTGGTACCTTATGCAACACTTATGAAACTTATGATTCACTTATAAAATATGATGTATTGTCACGGATTAAAAGCCCAGAGGTGTTTCCAGATATAAATCCGGTTAGAGCTGCTCAGGTGAAAGCTCCGCAGGTGTTTATATGAGGTCACCGAAAGTAATGATTATCCTACAATATGTCCAGGAGCAAAACTAATAAAAGAAAAATTAGGCATAGAAGGAACTTTAAATCCAGATACTAGTTGTACAATAGAAGAAAGAAGAACTAATACTACTTTTGCACTCTAACATATACAGAACATTGAAGGCAGTGACATTTAATCACAACAGAACATTTTCAGATGGAGGTATTTCTATTTTTACTCAAAGGTCTGAGTTGTTCCACCGCGGCTGGTCTTTTCTGCCATGTTCTGTATAGTGCAGTGTGTTTCTGAAGGTAGTTTTACAGTGTATTATATGTGCTCCGTGCTCTGAAGGACTTGGCTTTTCTCCCAGCAGAGACACAACCATCCCTCAGTTAATGTTCCTGGAGAGAGGCTATAAGTGTTTCAGCTGACTCCAAGCAAAAACAAATCACTTATTCCAGCTCTCGTAGACAAAAAGACTGTGAAGTGAAGGTTTAAGAAACACACACACGTCACACACACTCACATTTGTTTGCAACGTCAGTGTGACAGGAAAGTTATAACCACCGCCTGTCTACGTGCATACACACACACTTGCCCTGATATAAACTCTGGTTACAGGCACTGCTCATTGTTGTATTTCACATCAAGACAAACAAAAGTCCGCAGGGTGACGTGGATACCCGCAGATACTCGCCGGATGACATCACAGGGCCATTTGAGTGACCCTTGCGTGGTGAGAAGCAGCAAAACATGCCCTCGCCCCATGAAGCGCAGACGGTAACACATACCACGGTGCAATCAGACGACCACAGTACGTGACCTCTGTGAACCGGCCCGAGCAGCCGCTCTCGAACCGGCAAGAATGCTGCCCAGAAAAACCACCCAAAAACAAACTGACCACCAGTCCGGGGTCCAGTCACTCACTGGCTACTGAGTGTGGGCAGCAGGGATGCATGGGTGTTGCCCCGCTGCCGCGTGAGATCAAGTGGCGGTGGACCTCTGGAATGCCCGTGGCAAGGATGTGGGCGCCAGCTCTCAGCTGGGATGCCCTGCCACGGCAGAGGTTCCCAGAGTATCAGGTTCTGGGAAACCCCCCATGGTTCACATAAGAGGGGGACAGCTGGTGCCAAATCTCCAGCCACTGGTGCCCCCCCCCTCCTGCCTCCGACCTCTCATCTCTGTCCTCGTTGTGTAGGAGGACGTCGGAGAATGTGTCCCTGGTGCAGAAGTTCATGATGTGGGTTTGGACGAAGACACACAGGTTCACTGTAGCACCAGCTCGCTCGCCAACGCTGCTGCTGCTGCTGCTGCTGCTGCTGCTGCTGCTGCTGCTGCTGCTGCTGCTGCTGCTGCTGGAGCTGCTGCTGGACGACACCTGCTGTGTGTCATGATGTTCACATTACCTGAACTGATAAAATGATATGAATCAAATGTAATCACAAGGGGAAAGTGATGAAATCAATTAGCTGAAATTCATCAATTCTGATCATTCAAGCAACAGCATTCAAGCAAAAATGCAGCAAATTCAAGTTCCAGCATCTCAGTCTTGAGTATTTGCTCATTTCTTTATGCCAGTAAGCCTTAGTATTTGTAAGTTGAACGCTTAGTTGAACAGAACGATCGTCACTTTGAACTTCAAGCCACTTTTTTTTACTAATTCTTGACATTTTAAACACCAAATGATTCACCAAGATAGCGAGCGATAAGAGAGGAATCACTTCATACCTCAGAAAACATCTGCTGCACAGTTTATTCACATGACCTCTCATGATAAAATAATTATAATCTAATATAAATACCATTTGGAGCTCTTCTTGGCCTCGGCAACAGCAGGCTGACCCATTTTTTAAGATTCATGCAGTCAGCACAAGTTAGAAAGCAAAATGTCAGGCGGCTTATAAAACTGACCACATAGGGACCAGGAAAAACACACAGTTGGACCACACACATACACACACACACACACTGCAGGATGGTCATGTCTTGTAGTGTATACATAACTCGCTTTGTGTTGTTCTGCTCGGTCGCGCGTGGAGCAGCCTGTGAACATGGTGGCCCAGCGCGCTCCAGCTGCGCTCTGTTACCATTGTGGCAGTGAACCCTCGCAATCAGGGAGTCTCCGTCTCACACACACACAGACTCACACACACACCCACACACACACACACACGGCCTCGCTGCTGCTCTGAGTGTCTCCACAGTCAGTGACGGAGAGCGGCCTGCAGGAGATATTCACACACTGCGCCCGTGCTGCTCTGTAAAGACGGTAAAGTCAAAGGACTGTGATGTATCAGCATATGCAGACAATGTGGCACTAGATGATGGGATTTGGGGAACTGCGCTCCTTCCTGTGGCCTTTAAAATCCCACTTGAGTCATTGCAGAGGTGGCGGGCCTGTCACATGTTAGCTATTAGGAGGAACTGTGTAAACTGTGATAAAACGCTCTGTCAAACAGAAGTTGGGGCGGCTTCCTTCGCCGTCTGTGATGCTATCAGGGTTTTCAGATTGTTTCTGTGTGTGTTGGATGCTGGCACCTGTTCCTCTTGTTCCAAAGAAGCTCCTGCTTTCTCTCAGAAATATTCATTGTCTCCCTTCCTGTAGTCCCCCCCCCCCCGCCCCCCCATCGGTGACTAACCCAACTTGAGATTGTGACACTGACTTAGAGAGTTGTACAAGAGGGATGAGATGGAATAATTTTGCAATATACTGTACAATAATGCCTTGTGACTCACTGCCTCTCTTCCTGTCTACCCCCCTATTACAGTCTCAAACACGGAGCCAAGAAGCAAAAACTACACAGACAGTGTGCCACATTATCTTGGCTCTCTTGTGAGGAGCCAAGTGGAGCTGGGAGAGCAGAGCAGGACGAGCAGAGCAGAGCGGAGCGGAGCAGCGGTGTAACTGTGACGTGTATGGCCCGGACCAGAAAAGTGGGTAAGAGGTACATCTCTATACTCTCGCAAAACATGATATAAGTCGTCCATCGGCTCCCTGCTGGACACACGGACTTCATCTTAGATTTGATTAAGGAGTTAAAAGAAACAGAGGGGAAACTCACAGATGAAGCTTTTCTTTTTTTTTCTTTCTCTTTCTTTCCGCTGTCTCTTCAGTGTCCAGTCTCTGAGCGGTGTGTCCTCCTCCTCCTCCTCCTGTTGCTGCTGCTGCTGCTGGCTGGCTGGCTGCTGTCGTCCCGGCTTAGGTGGCGAACAGAAGTGGTCCCTTAAAGTCCTGCTGCCTGTGTGACCCTGAGAGAGTGAGTGGGGAGACCGACAGCTGCAGCAGCTGAACACATGCAGAGGGAGGGAGAGAGGGAGAGAAGGAGGAAGAGACTTAGAGGAGGGAGAGAGAGAGAGAGAGAGAGAGAGAGACAGCCCATTCTTACCCCCCCTCTGGCCCCCTGCACTGCCATCCTCCGCTCTCCAAACCCCCTCTCTCTCTCTTTCTCTCTCTCTCTCTGACCCCCCAGGATGCAAATTCCTGGTCTGTGGCCCAAATTCCAAAATTCCAAATCCGTCCAAATCGCAGGCGGAACAACAACTCACAGATTCACACACACACACACACACATACACACATGCCCCCCCATCTTCCCTAACCAATGCCCCCTCTTACTGGTCCCACAACACACCTGGTTTCATTTAGACTAAAACCCCCGCAAAAGCCCCAAGCTCTCTCCCCCACCCTTTCCCTCCCTCCCTCCCTCCCTCCCTTTTCCCATTTTACCCCCCATCTATCTATACTTGCCTCCCCTCCGTCTTGTCCTCTTTATTTTTTTTTATTTTTTTTTTCCATAAAGCGACTAAAGCCCTCGCTCTCGTCCAATCTGACATGCAGGATATTTATAGCCGGGGAAGGAGAGAGAGAGAGAGAAGTTAATGGAATGTGGACAAAAATTAGAGAGTGGAGGAGACGAGAGAGAGAGAGAGAGAGAGAGAGAGAGAGAGAGTGGAGACCTACTCGGAAAATTTGTTCGCCTATTTCTCAGAGTAAACTGGTGACGCTTCGGGGATAAAGTACTGAAAACCAACCTTCGAACTTTACTGCCGTTGTGTTTGTATGTGACTAATCCATTACTGCACTTGGAATCATTTCCGGCTGTTTTTTTTGTTTTGTTTTGTTTTTTTCTGTACAAAAAAATGTGCAGTCTGTTATGTTGCAAACTGTTTAAGATGTTGCTTAATCTACTACGTTAGTCTTTTTGGTTTAAAGTTGTGACTCAACTCTAAAGTCAAACCTCAAAGGTCACCCACGCCGTGCTTCTCACAAAAATAAAAGCCTTTTCAAATTAAATGAGCAGCATCCACATTAGGGTAATTGCTAGCTTCTTTCCAAGCCACT
The DNA here is from genome assembly GCA_030347415.2 of Decapterus maruadsi. Taxonomy (NCBI): domain Eukaryota; kingdom Metazoa; phylum Chordata; class Actinopteri; order Carangiformes; family Carangidae; genus Decapterus; species Decapterus maruadsi. The sequence continues at coordinate 13,543,293 of CM064903.1, forward strand.
TAAGAAATGCATCACCCATTACAAAATGATTGCCTGCATTAAAGTTTACAACCAAGTATGTTTTAATAGACATTCAAGTAGTAAAGCACATTCACGCTTTTTTTTTTTTAATTGATAGCAGCTATTAATGTTTTTTTTTATCCTGCTCTTTCAAAATAAACCTCCAGCGTGTGGGTTTAAAAACCTTTACTCGGCCTCTGTTTATCTGTGCTGCTGTGTGTCTATGTAGGTGGTGGCGGAGATGGCAGCTGTCAATACAGGGGGTATTGTGAAAAGTCACACTGTCGACCCCGTTAAATGGACCAACTGTGCCCCCCGTGGTTGGTCCCTTATTCCCATGGCCACACACAGGCGCCCCCCACACACACACATCCCAATTCATGACACATAATCTGCTGGTCATTATTTAAAATCTAAAATGCTGATACAGTTCCTCTCCTTCCGTCTCTTATCTCCATCCAAAACCGACAAGATCAGCAAATCCTGTCTCTGGCGTTGCTTAACGGTATCATAACTTCCATATAGCATAGCAGATAAAATGATAACAGAAAGACGTTTAGATGTAAATATGTTCATTTTATTTACAAATCAAATTTACAGACACTGAAGGGACACTATACGAGCAAGAGAGGGGGGGAATGATGGAGCTTGAGAAGAGGAATTCATCAGCAAACAAATAAAGCACAAACCGATGGATAGATAACGGCTTCACCGGGATGATGAGAGGGACGAGCTGCGACGCAAACGCTTCAGTCGTGATACATTTTGAAGATACAGCTTTTGATGACGCCCATGTATCTGTCCCACACAACCTGGTGTCTGAGAGGAGGGGGGGGGGGGGAGAAAGCAGAGACAGAGAGAGAGCAAACTGTAAGTAAATGGAGCAAAGGGGTACTGTACACTCTCATGACACACTGTAATTGTGAAATCTGGGTGAAGAAAGTAAATGTGGCAATCTTTGTCCAGTCAGTGTAATGGGGGGGGGGGGGGGGGTTCTTTTTTTGAATATCTCTTTGTCAAGCATGTAGTGGTGCAGGGCTGTGTAAACCCTTAACTACATTCCTGAGTGTTTGCATGAGAAACAAGGTAACTACAGTTTAAGAAATCAGGGCGAGATAGGGTGACACCCACTGGTCGAACAGGGACGTCAATATTGGAGGATTTGAACATGCCAACTTTATGCTTGAGCGGTGTTTAATGACTGCCAAAATGTACAGCCTTATTCGGTTATTGGTTAGTTCTGCAGAAGCTCTCTCCAGAACCGTGGCTGTATTTTTAGCTTTTGCTCGTCCCCTTGGGAACTGATTACCCTGGCAGGGTTGGTGCCGGCGCTCTGCCTGACAAGTTTTACAGAATAAAAGAGCATTAACTCACTTGAATGTGTCGAGTATGTGTGCAGAGTTGGTGTAGTGAGTGAGGTAGAGTCTCATGTCCGCAGCTGTCCATCGGTCTGAGCGGCACGGCTCAATAAACTGGAGGAGAAAGGGGAGGAGGGGAGGAGGGGAGGAGACGTTACATCACACCGTCTCAAAGGCAGACTTGGAAGTTGGCAAAGGCCTCAGAAAAAAATGTAGGCCGGATGGTCTGTCTTTGCTTACAATGCTTGAGAAAAAAGGAAACAGAATTTTTGATAAAGCACAAACCTTCTCCACAAGATCAATGAAGAAATCTCTGACATCTTTTGTGTTGGTTAACTTCGCAGCGATGTTGACAAGGCCTCTGGAAAGATTCTACAAAAACGAAAAGATAAATGAGATTCAAACCCTCTCATCTCTTCCACTTGAGAGTTGACTGACCCACTATATTAAGATATGATGAAGGTGTAATGCTCCTCACCTTGAAATTAGCCTCCATCTCATTAAAAGCTTTAGTCTTCCCTCTCAGCGCTGTGCAGACCAGGCTGAACAGAAACACGGATTAGAAATGAAGGTGAAAGTGTTTTACATTTTATTGTTTCATTATTAATTTCTTGTACCTTTTGTGTTGATCCAGCAGATCTTTGTCTGTAATTAAAATCTTCAGTTCCTTCAGCTCTTGTAAAAACTCTTTGTCAAGATCGACATCCATGTCTTCCACCATGTTATCTACAAAGACAACTCAAAGTCAGAAACTGACAAAACAGCTCAAGTGATGTTTTTTCTTGTTACTTTTGAAAACATGTGCTCTTTTTTCCAATTACCCTTTTTTCTCACTTTCTTAATTGGTAATTTATAAATTTCAAAACCTGCAGGACCTCTGGAAGTCAGTGGCTCTCGCTGACACACTGCTCTAAATGCCCTTTTTAAAATTTCTTTCATACAGTTTCAATGTTTATCTTGTATTTTTATTCTAATCAGATTTACTATGAATGTTTTACCGCTCTGCAGTCTTCAAACTCGGACTAAAAAATTAGACAGTTCAATTTGATTAATGTGTTACATAACGGCTACAAAATGGTATACGTGCGTCTCACATCGTTATGTCAGCAAATTGGCCAAAGAAAACAGAAGAAATCACTCACCAACGGCCCCAACGGTCCAGTTGTTGATAAGCTGCCCAGCGCAGAAAGCAAAGTCCTGGAAAGTGAGATATTGTAGCTTTCTTTTCCCCGTCTCAAAGCGATTGTTGGCAAAGAAAACAATGGCGGCATAATCCCTGCAAGGAGCATTAAAGGGGATAAAAGCAGAATAAGACAGTCAGATAATTTGTCGGTTTGTTTGGCTTTACTGAACCTCAAGTGGAATTTGGTTAGAATTACTAAAAAAGGCAAAACCAAAAATGTAATAATTCATCATAAAAGGTAAAACAAACCAGATGTAAAACAATATCAGTGTTTTGAAAAATAAACCTGAGTTGAAAAGGTTTGTTCTCTCCTCTCACTGATTACCTTGCAAGCTTGTCAGACAGAAGAAAATGCTGACGTATGTTCTCCACCAGGGGTCCCTTCAGCTCTTCCACAACTTTGAAAACACGTTTGAAGTTGTCAAACTGAAATTAAACACATGACGCAGGAGATTTGCTGAAATTACAACAATGTGACTTGTATAAAAGTTGCACGGTGCTCGGTCTGCAGACATTCAGCTGCAGCATCAACTGAACACACTGCTAGGAAAATGTTGTAGCTTGTTGTATGTTGTTGAAATTACATTTACAGTGGTGAAACGTTTAATCATCGCTACGAGCTCCTAACTATCAAACTGATAATACAGATAAATCGCGGAATGTATTTACTTGTCGTCTGCAGCTTTTCAATGTGACGTTTGTTTTGGCACCGATATCGTCTAAATCTTTCTTTGTTCCTTTAGAAAGTTTCTTTCCCAGGACCTCTCGGACGAATGCATCATCAAACGCATAGTATCTAAACAAAGAAACACAGAGGAAAAAGAGGAAAACTGTAAGAATATATTATTTGTCAGCAAACAAGAACAAAGTAGTAGGTGAAACAACAAATACATGACATGATAGCATCTGCCTTGAGAGCAGAGTAACCTAGTTCAAGGAAGAGGCTTATTCCAAAGATAGAAAAGATGCAAAAAATACGTAAATCCTTGATCAAATGTTGGCAGCCAGACACCAGAGACAAATGATAATTCAATGCAAACACAATGAGAGCGTCATGACTGCACCTCTCTATGAGGACGGCTTGTCGATGAGGTGGGATCTGGAACAGGAGTTGGTTGGCTAGTTTGGCTGGACTGTGCAGCAGACGCTCACACATCTGGAAAGTCCGGTACTGGTCCATGGTGTCACTCAGCAGCACATCTGCACTCGCCTCAAATTCCTCCAGCACTCCTCCCTCCATCCGTACCTTCACTGCATCATTCACTGGTGGGGGAAAAAAATTCAGACAAGCTCTGTGAGGTTGTGTATAATAACCTGTTATATCGCTACTGGTTGGGGTGAAGATAACAACACGACTAAATGACTACTGCAGTTTCACAATTCACATTTGTCGGTGGGAAGGATGTGGAGGTAATCACAAATTTTGTTTAATTCCTAATTTGACGCTTTAGATAACAGATTTTTTTTTCTTTTTATATATTCTATATTTGACTAGTGATGTTTGAACTCTTAAATTTACAGCCCGCTCAATGATAATGTCAAGAAATAGCCAAGAAATAACAAGTAATTGCGTCATAATGTCTAGAAATAGCTTAGAAAAACAGCCAATTTCATAGTAATGTCTAGAAATATAGCCAAGAAATAATGACTGACTGCAACTAAGGACTTGGTGGAGAAAAATTCTGACCTTTCCCAAAAAATTCAAAGCATGAAAAGCATGTGCAATCTTTTGCTTTTATGAAAAACATGACATTGCTATGAAATTGACCGTTATTTCTAGACATTATGACGTAATTACTTTCTTGGCTATTTCTTGACATTATCACGTAATTAGTGGCTTTATGTTTGTTTTTGTTTTTTTTCTATTCACAATTTCATATCTGGTGCAGTGAAAAGCACTGTTACCCCACCACAGGGTTCACTGGCTCCTCTGTGTGGGGTTTGCATGTTCTCTGGCTTCCTCCCACAGGAGGGCGACTCTAAATTGCCCGTAGGTGTGAATGGGCGTGTGAATGGTTGACTGCCTGTATGCGTCAGCCCTGTGATTGATTGGCGACCTGGCCAGGGTTGTACTCCACCTCTTGCCCTAAGTCAATTGAGATAGGATCCAGCTCCCCTGCGACCCTAGTGAGGTGAATGAATACATTTCATATGTTGCAGCGAATTCAACTGCAGTTGGTTGAGCTGATTTAGAGTGATGTTGCTGTCTCAAAACTTCATCTGATACGTTTTTAGAGGCGTGCGGAGATTTCAGTATTCAGTCTTAAAAACTAAATTTAAAGCAATAAGTTAATAGATACATCTAAAACATTTTGATGTTATTCATCTGAAGGTCCCGAACATTTACTTTGTAACCATTTCCATGTTTTCCCATATTCCACATTGTAAACTGTTTAGTTGTGTGTACAACATCTATTGCATGTCTGTCCGTCCTGGGTGAGAGATCCGTTCACTGTTGCTCACCCTGAGGTTTCTCCTGTTTTTGTCCCTATTAAAAGGGTTTTCCTGGGAATTTGTCCTCAGACTATGTGAGGGTCTAAGGGCAGAGGATGTTATCTTAATGCTGTGTAAAAAGCGCTTTGAGACAAACTGTTTGTAAAAATGGGCTACACAAATAAAAATGCTTTCCCTGACCTTGCACCTGCATTTTTCACAGCCTTGCAATAACCACCTTGAAAGACCTGCATATCATCACTATTTCCACAGTCTCCTGCAGTACATGAAGTGGTCACGAAGACCCCACAACTCAACAGTGTGACCCTGACACGTACCTGTGTATCCATCCAACCAGAGCTGATACACCTCCTCGTCCATGATAGTGGTGTTTCCCACGAACACATCCAGCTCCATTGCCATCTGCTTAAGGGCAAAAGAGCCAAGAGGTCACAGAAGGTGATTAACATTAAGTGTTTAGATTAGCAGTCACCTGCCAAACGCAGGCAGCAGTGAGACAGTGAGGAGACGCTTTACCTCGTTTAAAGAGCTGTTCCAACCAGTTTTATGTAACAACCTGAAATTAATCTAGCAGAGTGTTTTGTTAAATTACATTTAGCTGAATTTAAACTGACTCTACATCGCTAACTAATTAGCTGACTTCCTTCACTGGACTTAGCCTCCTGTGCTACAGTGGCTGCGTCGCAAACTTATCAGCGGAGACTAAAAACCGAGACAACCTGACAATAAACCTGTCAGTTCAGAGCAAAACTAACACGGCGGTGTAATCGGGAGATTGGCCACAGGTTTTTTAAGTCACATAAACGAAATGCTGTGCCGCTGCATCGTCGTGGGTCCGCAGCAGTGTGTCAACAACAGCAGCCGTGCACTTCCGGTTCTGTGACGTCTCGGGAACGGCGCTACGTCATGACGCAATGGTGGAAAATAACAGTAGGCTGCGTTTATTCTAGTGCAATACTTTCCTCTAGGCAGGAGTATTTTTTTGCTGCTACTTTATACTTCATTGCACTTAGGCTATTCACTTGTTGTTATTTAGTGCATTACAATTATCTGATCATTCTAGTTTAGAAATGGGCCATTTATAATAATAACTAGGCTACTTAGATTTTTGGTACTTGAACACATTTAATTGTGAATATATATAGGCTAGTTTTTACTTTTTAATTAAAGCACTGGGTGCAAGAATAATATGTATACCAAAATATGTGTATTGTGATAGTGACTTATAAGTAAAGGATATCAGAATTTCTTCCACCTCAGTTTATATTGTCCCCTAATCGCAAATCAAAAAGGTTATGGTGTTAAATGAATCCTGAGATTCTTTCATTTGTCCGAGCAATATTCCCTTTATGAAAAAAATATTTTCATTTTGCTGTTTTAGTCATTTACTCATCTTTCCCCTTTTTTGTGTGTGTAAAAAAAAAAAAAACTTTTAATGCACAACAGGTTATCATTTCCTTTATGATAAATTTTACATAAAGTTGCAGTCCTGCATGGCAAACAGGGCAAACAGTGCTTTCCCTGCAGAGCTATACCACTCCTCTGATCTTTCTCTGATGCATTCCTCATGTGATAAACCTGTGTTGGTGGCAGCAAGAACACAGCCCTTGAAACTATCATTATGGTTATTTTTAAGGGTGTGAATCATGTCCAATTGATATTGATTAGTGCTGAAACTTATCAAACCTCAAGGATGCCAACTGTGTCTAGCATCAGCTAAAGTGTGCTTGTTGAGGAGTCCCATAGTCTCCAAGACAAGGTTAGCAACAGTGAGGCCTTATTAAAATGCAGGATTCTGCACAGTCGGTGGAGTGTGTCACCACCAGCTAATGGTGAGTATTTCTGACAGTAGAGATTTCAGATAGATCTGTTCCTCTACAGCACATGTTTAGCATCCATTCAGACAAATAATCCTATTACTTCGGCCAGGAAGGTGAAAGTTGAAGAGGTCCAGGCAGAGAGAAGCAAGATACAGAAGAGAAACTGTCAGCACAGGAAATGGGCAGACAGGACAGGAAATAAATTCAAGAGCAATTTACTGTCTTGGAGATGTGTTTGTAGATGTTATACGGTGCTTTTGTCATTGTTCTTGTAAACAGATGAATTGAGGGGAATCACTGTCTTTGTCATATTCCAACATCCCTGAAACAACATTTACAGAAAGAAAGTAACACTCCACAGTTGGGATGTATCACATCACTCAAACGTGCGGTTCCTTTGAATTAATGACAATGATCATGTCAGGACTCAAATTACAACACAGCATCTGGCAGGCAGGCAGTAGCTGACTGTTGATCTCTCCCCTTTCATTTGTGCTCTTAGTTATTTGAAATACTGTCGGATCAGAGTCAGGCTGCTGTGCGAGCACATGGGCCCCTACAGCGGCTATGCGCTTTGCTGCCTGCGTGTACAAAATCTGCTCTCTTTTCCTCCGGCGATTAATCTAAATAAATCCCTGTAAATCCCTCCCCTCACCCTCCCTTTCTGTGTTTCTGCATGTGTCCTTCAAAATCACTACATGGGGGGGAAAACGACTCAGTCAACATGTCTTTTTGTCGGATCTCTCGGGTGCATCAATAGCCTACTCGTTTCTAACCTCACATGGCACCCTGATTCCAGCCCCGGTTCCCCCTTGCACGGTTAACACCCTGCATTGTTATGGCCTCAGTGAAACAATGGAGGTGGGACAGAGGGCGGAAGGATGTGGCTGAATGCCTCAGCATAAACCCATGGAAAAAAGCCTGCAGTCACACTTTCCGCCAGTGTTTCTTTCAAAAAGAAACGAATAGGCCACAACCAGGAATCAGTCATGATACAACTAGACCTGCAAACTCCAAAGGATGTTGATGTCGAGGGGAGGGGGGGGGCTATCTTATGTGTTTTTGTAAACATCTGGAGTCTGGTTATCATGTTATAGCCAATGTATTTTGTATTTCAGGATGAGATCAGAAAAATCCCACAGGAAGTGTAGCTAGGCCTGTCCTACTCATTTCCTCTGTATATTTGTGCTTAACCATGTTGTTTTTGTTCCACAGTATCATGGGGTAAAATATGTAATTCAAGCCAAATGGGGGCGCACACGCTCTTAACTGTGACAGCGCAGAGAGCAGATCTTCATCCTCATATCCTCCTCCTCTTCATCCCTTTTAGGAGCTGTTTTGGTTATAGGAGTCGGTTCAGCAGGAAACAGAGCTGCTCGATTTTATTTTTTTGCCACTTACGACCATCCCTCAAGCATGGTGTGTCGAAGAGCCACTGGAAACCTCCGAGGAAACCACAAATATTTCTGATTACTGTCTGACCGAGGTGTCAAAGCGGCGGCCAGTATATCGATTACAACTTCCGGAAGAAGCACGCAAAAATAAAACCAAAAAGCGTTGATGAACCGTGCTGGATTGAAACAATAGCAACTCACCCTCAATTACAATAAAATCTGTAACAAGCAGGTGGTGTGTTAAGAAGCATAATCATATCCCCGTAATATTTTACATTTTTTTCTTCACTTATTTCACCAAGAGTTCACAAATTAGGACTTTTATTTTGAAGGCTCGGGAGGTTGTTTCCGGCAATGCTGGCGCTTGACACGCACCTCGCAGCTTAGAGGAGTCACAGCCGTGAAAGTGGTGGAGGAGGCGGACATTGTTGTGGTAACAGTCCAGCTCCAGAGGATGAGCAGCAATGGTGCACTGAGCGGATAATGGGCGACGCTGGATTGCGATTTGTTTTTGTTTTTTTTTATACAACAGACCTAATTCATCATTTGTAATAGCCTATTAATAAAAAAGCTGCTGCACGGACGCTTCCTCCAGCCACCGGGAGAGTGAGTTCATTCAGCCGAGACGAGTGGAGCACAGCCGGATGAGACGATGCCAGCGCCGTGAAAATCACATCATCTGCGGGGTGTGCGTCCGAGGCTGCGGGATTAAAGAAAAAAAAAGCCTCAGTGGATTGACTGGGCCTTTGCACACATAAGGCTTTACCACAGTAGGCTACCAAAAAAAAACCCACGGGGACGAGTGTTGCCTTCAAAATCGTGCGAGAAGAGGAGGTAAAATAAGGACAGTTGTATTCCTGGAGGCCTTTGGAGAACACAGCCTGCTGTTGAGAGGATGACAGATTGACATTAATGAGGGTTTGCGGTGCATTTTCACACACGACCTCATTAAAGCCGTTATCCGCACAGAGAACAGACAGTGGCTTCAGCAGAAGATAGGCTACAGCGGGACCGAAGTGGCAGCGCCTTGAAGAAAGCCATCTAAATAAAGATATCACATGTTTCTGCCTTGATTTGGCCCTCCGGTGTTGTAGTGACTGCATACATGACATCTGGCAGAGACTGAATGGAGGTGAAGGCGAGGAGGATGTGACGACTCAGTGTTGAGCATTGAAGAATCAACATCTAGGTGTTTTTTTAATTTAATTTTATATAATACATAATAATTCTCAGGTACCTTCTAAGGTGTTAATAAAAAATGAGTACCGAAGGTGAGATAATAAACAGTAGAGAGCTGTCAAAGATGTCTGACGAGGATTTGCTGGCGTGCTCCAAAGAGGAGCTGGTGAGCCGGCTGCGTAAAGAGGAGTCCGAGAAGATCTCAGCCCTCATCCAGCGAGGACGGCTGATAAAAGAGGTAAATAAACAGCTGCAGGGACACCTCCTCGAAATCAGGGAACTGAAAGTCATCAATCAGCGCCTGCAGGAGGAAAACGTAGAGCTGCGGGACCTGTGCTGCTTCCTGGACGACGACCGGCTCAAAGTGAAGAAGCTGGCCAGGGAATGGCAGCTGTTCGGCCACCACGCGGCCAAAGTGATGCGCGAGGACCTGGGCGGGTACTTGAAAAAGCTCGCCGACCTGGAGCGCATGCAGGACGGGCTGGTGAAGGAGAATTTGGACCTGAAGGAGCTGTGCCTGGTCCTGGAGGAGGAGTGCGTCAGCAGGAGTGACTCCAGCCCCGGCGGGTCCACCGAGCTCAACCTGCCCTGCATGGTGGCCCGGGACCTGGGGGACGGGAGCTCGAGCACAGGCAGCGTGGGAAGTCCAGACCAACTCCACCTAGTGTGCTCACCTGATGACTGATGATGACAGGTTTATGTCAACAGTCACGGAAGCTGTAGCCTACAGTACACCACAGGGGTGATGTGATTGACAGCATGGAGACACAGAAGCTTTGTCTGACCAATTGGAGCAAAAAAAAAAAAAAAGCATTAGGGCCTTGAATGCTGCAAAGATTTGTGTCACTAGGTTTTGACTTGACAAAGACTCTTCACTGTAGGCATTTTCAGGACTTTACAAAAAGACATTTAATAGATGTTTGCCAGATGATAATGTATCTAAATTTCATAGTGTTTTTTCTAAAGACTTGTCTGTTTTTGGGAAATTCTTTTTTTTTTCATTGGTCTGTTGTTGGAAAAAAAAAATGGGACCAAAAAAGTGGGTCACATATATAAATTTATCTCATGCACTGGACAAGCCTACACTGATAGACGCCTTTTTTCTATTGCACTGGACAGCGTTATCATGGATCTCTAAAGATTCATCTCAATCCAGTTTTGAGCCATATTTAGTCCACTGAATTCAAATAGCACTGAAATAGATGAGTTGTGATAATAATAATAATAAGAAAAAAAAGAAGGAAAATAACGTATTTGATATTTGCTTTTGCTAGATGCCCAATAATGTGTAATATTTTATGCACTCTTCCTCAGGACAGGATTGGAGTGCCATATGTGCATGATGATTGTCACAATTTGTACAGGCCAGTGAACCAGTCCGATGTGAAGGCCCCTCAGGTTTACTGCGGGTGGGGCTGCATCATGTGCATAACGTAACATGTGCTAGAGCCTTGTTAAAGGTTTTGGATCATGATACAAAGATAAATGTGCTTGGACCTCACTCAGAGCTGAAGAAAAGTTCTGTCACTTTTTTAAAAATCCAACTGGAAAATCTTTATATCAAACTGGAAGGTCTAGAAGTTTTAATGATTTCTATCCTATTCTATTCAAGCCAAGCTGTTTAAATTCACTTGTAGGACTTTTTTTTTTCTTTACTGCATTGTTGTTGATGATGTTCAATTAGCATATCACAGAGTTTGTTTAATTTGAACAATGGTCAGCTTTCTCTTCTGTAACTCATGCTTTGTATTTACCCTGTAACACTATAGGGATCTTAACTTTCTTAACTTTGACCCTTCTTTATCTTGGTTTATCTGTATTAACTAGCATTAATAACCGATTTCAGTTTAAATCATAGATAATGCACATGGATTAGAAAAGATTTATTTTGTCGTTAGCTGTTTATTGGTGGGCTATGCTCGTAGTGCATTGAAGAGCTTTAAATACAGTGGCTATGACACTTGCTCTCGCTGTCCTGACCTTTTTTTGTGTGTGTTTGACTTTGCAGAAACAAGCATTCGCATTTACATGACACAGAATGAAGGATTGATTTCTGCACTTGTTGTTTTGACCTTTGCGTCCCAACCAGCTGTGCTTGATTGATGCTCCCTCTCTGTCACACGGCCTGACTTTATGGATGTTCATCAGTTTTATTTTTGGATCTGTATTTGCACAGTCTGGAGAGCTGAAGATGGCAGTAATGCTTTCAGCCACTTAGTGATGCACAGACGTCCTTTGACAGCAGAACGGTGCAGTGATCTTTTTTTTCCCCTCCCTCATGCTCTCTAACTCTCAGTGTGACTCTCTTTCCATCTCTGTCTCTCTCTAACCCCATTTCAGCAGAGTGATCCAATGCCCATGTGAGCCATGTATGTATTAGCAAGAGATTCGCCTCATTTTTGGGAAATGGATAACAGAGAACACAGTGTTCACAGTTGAGGGGCATCGAGCGGTCATTGGTTTAAAAGTATTTGGATTTTTTTTTGTTTTCAATATTATTTACCCTGTTAATAATGTAAAAGCCCACCATAATTCCCCAGAGTCAAAGACTAGGTCTTCAAATTGCCTGTTTGTTTGTTTTTCATGACTAAAGGTCGTAGAAAAGTGAAAACACAGTGAAAGATAATTACATTACATTCATAAAACAGGAAAAAAACATCAAATCCTCCCTTTGGAGACACAAAGATTAAAGAATATTTCATTAATCAATACATGGAAAAACAAAACAATATGGTTACTTATCAGTTGACATCTAAATCTGGTGTCTCAGTATTCAGTTTTAAAATATGCAACCTTTGAATGATTCATTCTTAACCGAATCCGATGAGTCGGTCTCTCTACATACATGACTCACTCATCCTGTTGTTTTATTTGTTTGTTCTTACCACCAACAATATTACACCATTACAAACTCCACACACTTATGAGCACAAGTTCTTTATTATCTGTGATGTAGTACAGCTTTGACAGCCAAAAAAGCAAGGCACTGCCCACCATAGGTTTGTTTGCCACAGAAAATCAAAACATTATCAAAAATATATTACACTCTTGAAAAATAAATATGTGATTATGTAATCTGTATCAACTCCTACGGGCCAGCCTTAGTGGTCAATAATTTGCATAGACTATGTTATAATTCACCCAAAGATTCATATAAAAATAAGGTTCATTTATTTATAATTTCTAAATTTCTCCCCAGTGAGGACATTTATAAAGTGTTACATAACATGACGTAAAAATGTAACAAGTCATTAAATGCAACATTATGTAATGTATAGTTATCATATATATATATATATAATCATTTAGAGAATATATTGCGCATGCAGTTCTTTTAAATTAAACCTCAAACATACTCATTTTATCTCATAGCTTTTAAAATTATACATAAGAAATATATATTTATATCAAATCTAAAAAGAGAGTGTAACATTCATATCCTGATAATGCCACTAATGTGCATTTAATCTAAGTAGAGAATCAATTTTCTGAAGGGATGAAATGAAGCAGATGCATGTGGTTCATTTTAAGATGGTTATTATAATGATCGTTCTCTATTCCATCAGGTTTCCCAGAGATCCTTTTGTCACACACACACAGACACAGACACACACACAGACACAGACAATGACTGTGTTGAAATGAACATTAGTGTTAAGCCAGGATCACTGAGTCGTCAGTCACAGTGTGAGGATGGTCGGGGAGTGCAGTGAGTGATCCGATTGGTCACCGCTGCTGCTGCTGCGGCGATGAGCGATCCCACAAGGCTGTGGGGCATGAGCCTGGTGGACATTACCCTGATGTGATGCGGCCTGGGACGTGATGGAGGAGCTGGTGTCTAAAGGGGCAGAGGGATAAGTGAAAACCATGCCAGCTGTGAAAGCCATTAGCGAGGGAGTGGATGTGAGCACCGGGGTGTGAAGCGGCTCTGAATCGATGGCGACGGCCGAGGCCACAGTCACAGGCTTGGTCGGGATAGATATCTTTGGTTTGGGCTTCTCAACCTTCACATGGAGTTTGGTTGAGGGTCCAGGTCTGCTGGAGTCCTTGGGCTCCATCTTGATGCCTCCCAAAGAGGGACCTGATGGATTTGGGTCAGAATCTGAATCAGACTCCTCTATCTTACAGATGGGACGGTGGGCTTCCAGTACCAGCTCAAGTTTATCTTTCTCCTTTTGTAATTCAGCTATTTCCTTCTGTAAACGGGACTTTTCGTCCTCCAGCTGGTCAGTCTCCTACACGAGGGCAAAGCAGAGAAGAGGAAGACGCATTAATTCTCCCACTACCTTGTTTTCAAGTATTAATGTTATTACATTTACTGTAATGTTCACTCACACTTTGCAGGGTGTCCGTGAGTTCCCGTCGGCGATTGCGACATTTTGCTGCTGCCAGTTTATTGCGCTCCCTCCTTATTCTGCGTCTTTCCATCTCTTCATGGGATAACTGATGGGAAAGAGACATAAAAAATATTAGGTCATGCTGACACAATGAGATGAAAGTCAAGCTCTAAACCCACTCCAAGCTTTGGGCAAACAAGCAATCTGAAATTATGAAATGTACAAACAGGGCCTGGAGAGACTGCCGTCGGCATCATTACAGAGGAAACACTACCACCATGTGTGCGCTCTGAGTCATCACAGTCATGGTTGCTGAAAGGTTTTGAAATGACTGAGCTTTTGTGCCTTTGTTAACACCCTAGCTCTGACTTCATCCAGCGCCCTACTGAATAATTACTGCTCATCCCATATTTCCCGCCCTTTTGAGATGATGAGTCACGCTCAGACCCCAGCAGTGACTCAGGTGTGAGTCACAGAACATGACTTGCCCCTATGAGTCACATGACAGCCTACTTCCTGTACCGTGAAATTACCTACCGAATGAAACAAGAAAAAAAAGAAGACCATGACTGGAATACGTGCCAGTGTGTGTCTAATGAAACCAACAAATGATTCTACGAAAGTGACAGAAATGATGATGGTTCTTGGATTACAGCTGTATTGGATCGGGTCATTTTAACATACACTCTATCTTGGTTTGACATGTAAGCTAACATTGCTCTGCTCACAAAAAGCAAATCATTGCAAACAGTGTGTCAGAGGTGATAATTTTACTGAGTCAACATCCAGTCAAAGTAAACACAGAGGAAGTACACAAACAAAGTGTAGGCTATTTGACTCTGGAGATGACTTTTTTTTTTGTTCGACTGAGTAATCGATGTATATTTCAAAATAACCTTTCTGTTCCTAAAAAGATTCATCTGAAGTGCAACTCTACCGGAAATCAAACCGGTTGTGTCAACGAGGAACAGGATATTACACATCAGTTACATTGAAATGACCGTAATACTCTCCACACCTCACAATCTGCATCCCCTCTTGGGAAATTGTAAATCCCAAGAGTCCTCCTTCATTTTCAGTCACCGACAACTGTCACTGCAGAAATGCAACAAATCTCCATTCGCCAATGTCCCTTCAAAGTATGATTTTGACACTATATATCCTAAAACTATTCTTACAATATTATTGCCTTACATGTTCGTCGTGTCTGTGCCTTGTTGAAACAGGGGTGTTTGCTGCTGCCCTTATGACCCCAGGTCTGAGGAACTGGGACTGGGAGGGTGTTGGTCCCATCGCCCGTGCTCCTGAGAGAGTTGGGTAAGGAGGAACTGGTGATCTTGAAGGGCCTGCTGAATGCATGAGGGAGGGCTGGACCAGCCACTGAAGGTCCTGGCTGGATGTGATGGCATTGAGGCTTGGTACAAACTGGCTGCTACCTATGGTAAATTTCTGTAAACACAATTAAAAAAGAGGAGGATAAAGTTAGTGAATGTAGTGAAACAGAACATGTAGTCAATGACAAAACACATCATGTCTTATGTATAAATCAAACATCACAGTAGAAGATCATTGATTATTATAATGATCATCATTATATTCTATATAGGCTTTCTATTGTATTGTTTATGTACAGGCTAACATCACAGTAGAAGATGATCATCATTATTTTATATAAAGGCTATTTTTACGTGTTAACTTTTTATTCCATACACAGACACTTGTATGATGGACAAACACACCCATAAAGTAAACAGCTTTAGCAGTATTACATGTTTACAACATTATTCACAACTTTAGAAAAGTGTCACAGTTCCAGTCATGTGCTATTACAGTCTATTGATTTAGCTTTATGATCCAATTCAGTGAAGGCATAGCCGTTTTGGTTCATTCACGTACCTGCTCCTGTTGTGTAGTTGTAGTGGTGGTGCTTCCCAGGGATCCAGTGTTTGACCCGGAGCTGCTACCTGAGTAGTCCGGGTTGCCTCGTCCTTGACTCCCAAAGTTTCGATACATCCTTTCGGTTCAGAAGAATAAAAAATTAAACCCAGCCGAGGCTATAAAGCTTTCAAACCTGACGAAATGACTTTCGTATTGAGTCTTGAGTGTGTCAATTCAAACTCGGGGTAAGCCCACCTTATTGCGGTAACTCGGCAGAGACCAAAACGCTCCGTCTTCAAGGGG
This sequence comes from Decapterus maruadsi, assembly GCA_030347415.2. Classification (NCBI taxonomy): domain Eukaryota; kingdom Metazoa; phylum Chordata; class Actinopteri; order Carangiformes; family Carangidae; genus Decapterus; species Decapterus maruadsi. The sequence continues at coordinate 13,559,199 of CM064903.1, forward strand.
GGATAAGGAAGAAAATATTGCCTCGCCTTTTTTTCAAATCGCTCTAAAACGTCCGAAAACGACTCTCAGTGCATTCTGTAATTCTGAGTCACGCACGTAGAAACCGGAGTCTGGGAGTGATTGTGAGGTTGTAAACTCTTAAAGCGGGACACTAGATTTACCACGCCCCTCCGTCTTTACGGGAAATAGTGCTGTCTGGAATCGCTCACGAATGTTACCACGTGCCGTGACGTCATTGACCATATATGGTGAGAGTTTCCTCTTGAGAGTACAGGATTCCTCCTCAAGCAGCCTCGCCTCATGGTTTGATAACATTACTATTACTTGGTGATTTCTGGTTTATTTCCCTTAGTTGGAAACTCTACCCCAGTGGAAGCACTTTCACTTACGTAATTTATGTTTACCTAAATTTGTTGACTGAAAAATATACTTCAGCAAATGATACAAATTAAATACATAATCATTTAAATTGCACTAGGTTAGTTATATTCTTTTTCTGTAACATCTTAATTTTTTTGAGATAAGGAAACTATTGGATGTGTTATTGGATAGTAGCTTTTAAAAACTAGAATAGTTATAAAAGGGTTTATTACTGTGACTTTTTTAACCTTATAAGATGACAAAATGTAACTTAATGATACAACAAAGTAAATGCAGTTACTTTTCTCTCTATGGCTGCTTAACGTATACAGTTTTTTTTTCCATTTTAATGCTAATGGAGAATTAACAACATTTGTAAATGTCTATGTAATGGTATGCAGTAGTATACCACTGTATTTGCAGTATACCACTGTATCAAAAGTGGCATTATCGTAACTTAAAGTATATGTAAATTGCTCTAGTGGTGAATTAATATGCTTTAAATGAAATAAACTTAAAATGTCTGATATGTAAATAAGGAAAACTTGTTTTCAGTGATGGATTCTGCAGGCTACCTAGTACCATTATGCTAAATTACAGGCTTTAGAATGTCCTTCAAAAAGTACCAATACTTTTACATAATAAGGGGAAATTTCCACCATTTCTTTACCTGTGACTGTCAGGTAAAAATAAGATCACTTTACACTAGTGTAAATCAGTTACAAGTTTCCTTGTATAGACTAATCCAGTCATGAAGTGAATAATAGAGTGTAGGAAAGTTGAGTAGCCTACTCTGGGTATCTAATTGTGTTGGTGTTTTTTGGCAGTCACTCTCACTTCACAAACCACATCAATGTGCACACATGCCTGTGGAGATGAGTCAGTCAATTGACAAAGCTGCTCGTTTATTTCAGCAGCCGTTTCAGTGACTGTTTTCTACTTGCAAGCACAATATAGCACCTAGTAAAGATTAGAAAAAATGCATGCTGTAGATTCGGTAAGCTTAGTCCCTCACAACAGCTGCTGACCTTGCAGTCAATGAGGACAGAGTTCCCGGCAAAGGCTGGTTTCTCCTGGCTGCTGACTGTTGCACCAATGTCTCATGTTACTGCTAATACCACTCGTGGGAATAAGGATCATCAATTTCAAAAAATCCTCAAATTAATTGAAAAGACAGTTTGCAGTTGATTAAAACAAGTCTTCTTCAGAGGGTTAAAGCAGAAAACCCTTACTACGGATGAATGAGCTCATCCAGAAAGGAACTGAGGCATTGTGGTTTCCTACTTATGAATGAAAGAGGCAGTGAAAGAAAACTGAAACTGCCATTTTACAAGGCCCATACCTGCTACTCTTTGACCTATTTAACTGCTGGGTCTCATATTGCAGATTTAAACAACATTACACCCTGTAATTATAAAGACACACAATCATGATTTTATATCAGTGTGGTCAGTGGAATCACATGAAGGGAATATGGGGTAAAGTTGACTGCCAGATGACTAAAGCCTCAGGAATGTAATGATGACACACTTGCTATGTCCCTGATTGAGGCATGTCACAACATGTTGGCCGCCATCTTTTCGCTGATTACACCTTTATTCACCTGACTGCAACTTCATCTGTCTTTTATATGACAAGAAAAAAACTGCTCAGCACATACTTGCATCTTGTTGATTTTTTTTTTTAAATTTACTCCCATGTAGCCTAAGGGTGTGAAAGTTATTCCTTTCCATTTTTTTACTCCACATTTTCCCTCCAAAAGTTTTTGGATGCATTTTCTGGGGGGGGGGGGGGGGGTGAAGGAAGGTGAAATTCCATTTCCAATTACTCACCCTAAAAATCTCCACATGTATTCACATAACTCATCCACACCCACACACTCATCCCACACAAACGTGCTTGTAGCAGCATCCTCATGCTACACTGTGGGTGTTGCAGTTCAGCCCCCGTTCATTCAGGCATGGAAGTGATTGTGATAAGCAGTGGGGAAAAATTAAGAGCCTTAACATTATTGATCAATATCAATACTACGCCCTGACTTCATATAGTAAAGTAAAAACATTTTTTAGTATTAGCAACCAAATATAGGCTACTGAAGAAATACAATTTTAAGTGCAAACATTGCAGGAGCCACATGTATATAATTGCATTATAGGGGCTACAATATGGTAATTAAAAATTTTATGAACCCAATATTTCAATTGCTCAAAATAATGATGCTTTAAGTAAAATTGAAAGTTCAGCGGAGTATAAAGTAGATGTGATTGGTGACTTTTCCCCCTTCAAATTGATCTCTCTAATAAGGGGTGTTGTAAGCTATGTTATACAGACTGCCTACCTCTGGAGCCCTCTGAGGCAAACATGTCAATAAACTGACTTACACATACATTGACCTGTAAAGAGTACAAGAACATCATAGGTGTAAGGCTGGACTAGAAACAGACCAAAGCAGTAGTGTACTAGCAGTAATACTCGTCATTGTGAAGAATAATCCCATGTCTTTACTATCCAATTGTATGGCCTATATTGCCATAAACATCAGAACCTAGGTGAGACCTGTTCTTCCATATAGCTAGGCCTAATATCAAATGATTTTATCAGTAAAATGCTTATTTTACAAGCTAATCTTTTGATTTATGAATCTGCAAAGTACCATTGGTTATTACTGTCAAACCAATATAATCCAAGAGTGCAATATTTTGAGTCCTTGAGTTCCTGTACAACCAAAAATAGTTCACTTTTCCACTCTAGTAATGCATCCTGTTTTCATGGCTGAATGTGTTGCATGTTACACTGACAGTCATTCTTTTGCAGGGTGCTGCTTTGTTTCCATTTTTCACACAAATTTGTAGAAAACAATGCACTGATATTGCAAAAAGAGTGTTTTGTGTTTAACTTTATGCCTTTTGGAGATCATTTCATCTAACTGTCCACATTAACAGAAAATTTGACCAACTTTTGCATGCCACGACATCTACTAATGTGTAGCACTTAATAGTTTAAATGCAGCCAACCTGTCTCTCAAAAATGTAAACGTAGCACCTGAAAAGAAACATATGGAAGTGCTAGTCTGACTGGGTTGTTTGATTTTATATGATACATACACCCAAACAAACAAACAACAAAATCATAACCAAAACCAAAAACCCAACAAAATATATACATGAAAATAAATAATCAAATAATCATACAGAGGTTTTTAGTAATTTGTAAATCTAATGTTTTTATAAGACTGACGACCTGTCCAGGGTGTACCCCGCCTCTCGCCCAAAGTTAGCTGCAAGGCTCCAGCTCTGACCCTTGTGCAGGATAAGCGGCGGTAGCCTATAGAAAATGAATGAATGAATAATGTTTTAATAGGCTAGCTTTTCCGTCTTTCATACCATGTCGTGTTTGAACGTAATGGCGAAATCCCTGAATCCTTGGTCTTTCTGAGGACCAGTTACATTTGTGAATGCAGTATTTCCCATACAAAATTAAAAGATTCAGCTATATATTTATGTTTTCTCCTGATGCGTATTCTGTTACTTTTTTCATTCTTTTTCCTCACTTTCTTTGGGAAATATTTCAAATGTAGGGATGTGGGCTTAAAAAAACTGTACAGTCTACCTGCCACTGATAATTTATCAGGATGGATATTTTTGTTGTCTTTTGTGATGAATTAATGTGAAATAAAAAATAAAAAAAAACATCCAAAAACAAAAAATGCCTTTTCTCATCATATAGGCCTAAGAGAATTATATCTTTTTTTCTATTTTTAAGTTTAATACCATAAAGTTTCTAACCAATGTCCAACTTCTAACCAGAACAGCATTAATTAAAAAGAGGTGACAAATATTTTACATGCTTACAGAAAGTAGCTTAACAGTTCACATGCAACTGTCCATGTACTACTCACGGGATCTATTATAGGCTAATAATACATCCACGGTACTACCCCACTGTGAAGCACTGACATGTTTTGTGCCACGCAGGCACCGTGGAGTCAGAGCCAGCCGCGGTGCATGATGGGAGGGACCAGCAGCTGCAACAGTCTGGTAGCCACGTAGCTAGCGCCCCAACGTTAGCTGTGCAGGTAAGTGCTCTACTCAAAACCTGGATATTTTCTTCACAAAGGTTATATCATTGTTCAGAAGAGCTGTATGGATATTTATTGAACTAATATAAAGCCTGTCCTTTCAGCGCGGAGTGTCTGGGTGTATATAACACGTCAGTTAAGACTGATAACACCAACTTAGCTCGTCAAGCTCGGTAGCATTAAGTGTTGTGAGATAAAACTGTTACTAATATCAAATCGATGTTAACTGAAAAAGGAAGTAAGTAAGCAAGTAAATGGAGGTTTGTCTGGTTTGCTGACAGAGATGTACACACGGCGGTCAATAAGTTGAAATGTTGCTAACGTGTCAATGTTTTTATTTAAAGCTAACGTCAGCAAACGTTACAATGGACCTGCCACATCACGGGTACCGAGCAAGTGAGTATAAAGATGAATCACCATCAATCATCAGCATCACCAACAACCATTTAGCATTTAAGAAAAGTTTTGCAGAACATCCAGTCGTATTAGCAACTTCCTGTTTCTACATAAGCAAAAAACCCACACATCTTTAGCTACACTGGTGATGCAAGCTCAGCTGGCGGAGACGTGCCCCTCTGAACAGAGAGCCTTTAATCAACTATGTTTAATTTACACAACCAAAACTAATGCTGTGGACTACTTTAGTATATCTTACCTTCATCAATATCTTCCCTTCCCCCACTGGTATACTATATTGTGTCAAATGTTTAGGCTCTTGAATTAAGCAGTAGCATAAAGTAAATGCAGGCCTACATTTTTTTTATGGTGCGATATAATAAATTGATGAAACACCTTCTGATGGATAAGAATCTAAATAACTAAGGTGCCTAAAACTTAATCACAGCACTGTTCATGGGTTGATGACATGATGCAATACTGTTCATCAGCAGCACACAACACAATCCACCAAAGTGTCCTTCATTATTTTTCTACAATTGTGTTATTATTTTTCTAAAGGGTAGAGCTAATTGTTGTTGCATTATTACATTTATTGAACACCTCATCTGTTCTATTAAAGAGACCCCGAGGAGTTTGTTTTTGGTTATAAAAGAGTCTGATATTAATGTGGATGAATACGTTTTCGATAAATATATCATGTATATTTTGATATTATTATTTAGTGGTCGACTCGGCCAGCATTTCCTAGTTTCAGTTTCCCGGACACTGCTTGGCGGGTCATGGGAATAACGCCGCCCGATCGCTAGTTGGAATCACTTATGGTTGGAACTACGACGCTATCTGATCCTATTGATCCTCCTATTTTCATTCTTGATTAATGAAAACATTCTTGGCAAATGCTTTCGCTTTTGTCCATCTTGCGCCGGTCCAAGAATTTCTCCGTATGCGTGGAAGCTCATTGGAAATGTAGTGTGAAAACACTTCACTTTCCAAAACTCCTCGTTGTCCCTTTGACCTAAGAAAAAAAGTAGTGAGCAACTGAATGGGATCTTTGTGTCACTTCAGTGATGTAAATGTAAATTGCACTTTTCTGGTCTTACTGACCACTCACACTCACACATTACCACAGTCACAGTACTGATCAAAGAGGAACAACATGCAGTATGTTGTCCTGTCCCAACACAATTTGACACAACCCAGAGGAGCTGGGGATGAAACCACATTTCTCATCTTAGTGGACAACCCACTGTACCTTCTGAGTCACACCAGCCCCATCAATGAATCATGTGATAGTAGTCAAGGTGTGTTTGTGTGTTTTTGATATTTTGGATGATAAGTTAATTCCAGGAATATCATCCTCCATTTTCTCCACCTTTTCCACAGCCAAACAGAGAGGCCGTGGAGCTAACCCCACGGCAGACTCTGTCCTGTTTGAAGACACCAGCTCTGCAGCACCAGCAATGAACAACCAGGGATACTACACCCCTGGCTACAATGTGGGAGCACCCACCAGTGACATGCAAGGAGGTCCTGAGATGAACAACCTGTTCACTGACCCAATGGCCAACGCTGCAATGATGTACGGCTCCTCCTTAGCCAACCAAGGAAAGGATATGATGAACAAAGAGGTGAGGAAAAGCAGGAGATTTATTGCATTTCTTTAGGCACTGTAAATAAGCTCAAGACCTATATTGAGAAATTGACACCACAAAAAATCTCTTGTGTGATTCATATCACATGTTGCCATTGTTTAAACACACTGATAACAAGCTTCATCTAACATATAACAATTTGATTTGCAGCTGCGAAAAAAGGGTTTTCAGTTTCACCTATACAGATGGTTGTTTTTGTGCCACCGTATTCATTTTATCCAGTAAAATTACCTTTTTAACAGTGAACCATGCAAATATATTCTTTAAAGGCATAGTTCAACATTTTGGCAAATTGGCCTATTGCCATAATCCCTATGGTCATAGCAGTAGGTTTATTAGCATAGCAAGCTGCTCAGAGCTACGCCGCGGAGGCTCATGGGATTTCTTGGTTTCCCTCATCAAACTCATCAAATACACAATCCAACAACTCCAAAACACTCCAAAAAGTTGTCATCTGCACATTCACCACACTATGAGATAATAACAGAACGTTATGAGACAGAGTTGTTTTAGAGGTGAATTCATGCAAAACGGCTAATCTGTTCCTGCCGGGGACTTACGGTGCCTCGAAAACAGCTCGTAACGTTCTGTTATTATCTCATAGTGTGGTGAATGTGCAGGTCACACCTTCTCCACGACAGCGTTTTGGAGTTGTTGGATTGTGTATTTGATGAGTTTGATGAGGGTTAGGGTTAGCTCACGGCTCTGCTCCTCCATTATAAAAATAGCTTGCAGCAACAATTAAAGGTACTGCTATGACTATTGGGGTTATGGCAATGGGCCAGTTTGCCAAAATGTTGAACTATCCCTTTAAATAACAGTCCAGCACAGGAGTGGCCTGATACTTTGTCCATGTGATTTTCCAGAGCCGTACCACAGTGAACATTTTAGGTCAAAGGATTGTCATTTTTTGTCAAAGACAGGTTTGCAGGCAAGCATGCCGTCTGAGCTGCGTTCCTCACCCAGTGATGATGATGAAAGAGCAATCAATTAGATAAATGCGTCACTCGTCGACGGCAGAATAATTTATACAGATAAATAGTTATGATGTTGCTCTGCTGGTTTGGCAATTTAGTTACGCAGGTGGTTCATAATACACACACCTTGCGTCAACCCAGAGTGATGCAGAGTCCCGAGGGTAGGCACAGCCTTCTTTAAAAATGACGATGACTCACCCGCATTTATCATTTTTTGGCAGACTGATTCTCATTTGCCAAGTTAATGTTTGCACTTGTTCTTTCTTTCAGATCGGCAGATTCATGTCTGTGAACAAGCTGAAATACTTCTTTGCCGTTGACACCAGATATGTACTGAAGAAACTTATGATTCTCATGTTCCCTTATACACATCAGGTAATCACAACATCTTGTCAGACTTTGTCCCAATGTTGACGTACAGGGCTACATAAAACATTTGTCTGCATGATACGTTCCCTTGGTATCATATTTTTAACCACATATCACATTAGAACTGTGCAAACACGATAATCAGCCACTTTATATCTAATCCAGCTTTATTTCTGAACATTGTAAAGTGGTGATTGCCTGTGGGAATATAAACACTATGAGCTCAGTTAATTCCCACACACTTTAACTCATTCAGATTAAAAATTGAGTCATACTGTGCTCTGATAGTGTACAAACTGCACAAAACACAAACTTTCCTTACAAGAACAGGGTCACAAAGATTTTACAGCTGACCTTAAATACTATTTGATACAACACAGTAACTACAACCATTACTGTTTTGTTGTCAGAGGAACTATGCAAGTGCATTTGTTTACAACAAAGCCGGTGAAAAATCAATCAATAGAGCGGTGGATAACATTGTTACGATGTGTATATATGTGTAGTCTTACCTGTCAAGAGATTATGGGTGACGGGTTGCATTTGTAGGGTTAGACGGGAGATGGGACACTGGGGCAGCGGCACTGTTCTTGCAAAGTTGTTTTTCAGCCAAAAGACGCTACCTCCATTCTCCCTGTAACACATTGTTACAAATGTAATTTATTAAACCATCACAATTACTCCAAAACTGTTTAATTTGCGTCAAAATGTAGCATAGTTAAGCTCCCTCTTTAAGTTCAGTTTAACAAGTTGTTACAAATGTCATTTATTAAACCATCACAATTACTCCAAAACTGTTCAATTTGCAGCAAAATGTAGCATAGTTAAGCTACAAATCCTGTATAGTTCCTCTTTAAGTTCAGTTTAAGTCTCTAACAATGGATTGATCCTATATGTAGCCAAAGCTTGGTAGTTTTTTGTTTTGTTTTGTTGAACTTTTTTGCAAGATTTTTGTTGTTTTGCGCTGCACAGAGCATGTCACTCTGCTGGGCGATTCATACCGTTTCTGTGTGTTCTTGGTAGGACTGGGAAGTACGTTACCATCGGGACACCCCTCTGACTCCAAGACAGGACGTGAATGCACCCGACCTTTACATACCAAGTACGTTTTCCACAAAGAAAATCATCAGTAGAGTATTTTTGAGACACCTGAATAATGTATTATGTAATGTCATTTTTGTCTTTTAGCAATGGCTTTCATCACCTACATTCTACTCGCTGGAATGGCCCTGGGTATTCAGAAGAGGTGAGTGATTCTTCCTCATATAGTTTATTGAATATCTATCCAATGCATCTGTTTGTGTTGAATGAGTTTAATAAGTATTATGTGTCGTCCTTGTGTGAAGGTTCAGCCCTGAGGTTCTTGGTCTGTGTGCCAGCACTGCCCTCGTGTGGATCATCATCGAGGTCTTGGTGATGCTGTTGAGTTTGTACCTGCTGACTGTTCACAGCGACCTCTCAACCTTTGATCTCATCGCCTACAGTGGATACAAATATGTTGGGTAAATAGATCTGTAAAAGTGTATTGATGATCCATTATTGATAAAACAAATGAGTGTGATAAGTTTGAAACCAAAGCTCATTCAACTCATTTTGTTTTGTGAATGAATAAACAAGGACAAAATAAAAGATTTAGACAACTTGATTAAGATATTTAATCAGTTTGGTTTTGTAAATGATGGTACTTTCAAATAGTTTGGTCTATTTCAACAGCATTAATGTTTTTCTTTGTCTTTTTCTCCAGGATGATCTTCACAGTGTTGTGTGGCTTATTGTTTGGCAGTGATGGATATTTTGTGGCCCTTGCCTGGTCCTCTTGCGCCCTCATGTTCTTCATTGTAAGTAACTGGAATATACACTTGCATCCTCCAACGCCTTTATTAACTAATGTATTGATTAAACACAATTATTTTTTGCTCAGTCTTCCACAGAAAATGTGATGAGACCACTTAAATATGAAAAACATTGAACATACAAAACCGTTGTATCCCCTTTCCTTATTTACAGTACCTCAACACGAGGTCAGCATTTCTCATCTCAAACAATTCATATGAAGTCTTGTCTCACAGGCAACTGTGTCAAGCGACACGCATAGGAGAAGTTATTGATCCTGGCCAATAAATAGTTTAAAACATGCTCTAATTATTTTTGTTTTGGCACAGACTGAATAGGAGATTTGTTTTTAATGCTAAGCTAGTATCAGGATTCATATTCGATATTATTGAAGTTAGTCTGACCTGCAGGTTAATAGGTGTTTTTACTGTCTCCCCAGGTCCGATCTCTAAAAATGAAGATCCTCACCTCCATCTCATCGGACTCCATGGGAACTGGAAGTGCCAAACCTCAGCTTCGCCTTTACATCACTGTGGCTACTGCAGTGTTTCAGCCAATCATTATATACTGGTTAACCTCTCACTTGGTCAGGTGACCTTAAGGCATTTCATAACCTGAAGTCCACGTGTGTTGGACCCCCACCTGAAAAAATGTGGTTGTTGAGTGTTTGTACACCTACCTTTATACACTTTTGTCAGTAAACCTGGAACATGTACAGACAGTGTTAAACTGCTGCGGTCATACAGCTTGTCGGATGGACCTGCTCATAACGTAGTTGTTGCATTAATATAACAAGAAATTGTGACACAGAATGTCTCACTGTGGAGGACTGTTGTTTTCTGTTGTCGTGTACAGTAACACTGACAAATGCTTCTTTTTGGTCGCCTAACTTTGAACACAAGGGCTTTCATTGAGATTTCTTTGATCCTAACTTGGATTCAGTTTAAGTTTAATTTTATACAACTTCACTGGACATGCTTTCCGGTTTTTACACACACATTGTCAGACAGTACACACCACACAGACAGACACGCACATAGTCAAATGATTCTAGTACCGTTTTTCTGGTATGTTAATGTATCTGCATTCGCTCTCTCCTCTTGTCAATCCTTGATTTTATTTATCTTCATCGGACAAAGCATGACAATGTTTGGATTTTTGTAGAAAAAAATAAATTTATTTAGCTTTGTGTATTCAATTTATCCTGCATGAGTTTTATCTCCCTTGAACAAACTTCTTCAATTTTGGCATGAATATCCTCTGATAGGGTGAATTGACTGAGACTAAGGTGGTCAAACACCTCAACCTGCAGCAAAAACATACCCTTAGACCTAATGCAACAGTTACTAATATAACATCTGCAGTGATTACTTGTGATGCATAGTAGTTCTTGTATCTCAAAGTAAAAGTATCATCCATAGTTTTACTGAAGGAAAAGCATCAGCAAAATCAAATCAATCAATCAAAAATACCAAAATTAAATGTGTTAACAGCCAAAAAATATACATTTTGTCAATAGATTATGAATACAGTATTGATCATGTTTAGTAACACAGTAATAACACAGGGTATAAATGTAGATTGATGTTTGATTACTATGGGCAGCTCAATATTTAATTAAACATTATCACCAATATAATAATTTGTAGCAGTACAGTAATGATAACTGTCAAAATCACAAAGTACAACATTATATTTAAATAAATTACTAGTAGAGTTTTTGAGTAAAAGTATTTACATGAGTATTTTTCCACATTAGCCTTTTGTACTAATCAGATACTTTCTCCTCTAATAAACTACTAGACCATTCCCTACTCATTCACTCTACGAGGTAGTAGGTCATCATACCTCTCTCTCCTCTGAGTGAACATGGACGTACAGCTGTGCACTCGGGGCAGCAGGAGCGCGCACGGGGGCGCGCACACCGCAGAGCGTCTTTTTCGTCTCCATGGAAACCGAGGACGGCAACACACACAGCACGGAGGAAGAGCTGGTGTCCGACTGCGACTCTTTACTTTCCAAGGCCAGGATCTCACCTTTATTAACTTTGCGGACACTGAAGAAGCTCTTGAGTTGTGTCACTATTATCGTTTTAGGCAATCTGGTGAGTAACAAGTTAATGTTTTTATTATTATTATTTTGCAATTTGAAGCCAACAGCAGCGAGCGGGGTTACCTGTGAGGGGGGAAAAGGCGGCTTTCTGGACTAAATGAAACTTTATATTGTTCCGCCATTTGCCTGCTGAGCTGCTTTGTAAAGCCATGTGGCATCGCATACAAACTTTACGTGCGTTGTGGGTTAAATTATACCTGTTCAGTTTTAGTTTACCAGAGCAGTTAATCGATGCCAGCGGACCATCGATTACAGCTACTAAGAGCAGGGGCTTTCTGAGAGGATGCACCTGTGCACCTGGCGTCGGTGTTAAAACAAAACTGCAACAGTGGACTTTGTTAGTGGATGATCATCTGAGAGGAACGGATAGCTAACATTTAACTGAATCAAGCTGCTGAGTTTCCTGGAAGGAGGCTGGGAAAAAACATAACTGTGTTTGAATGACTTTTTGTTTTGAAAGGTAAAGTTTTGTGTACGTTTGTGTTTCTTTGAGAGCAGTAAACAAAAATCCAAATACGTGAACAGGAATAGGAGTTTATTTATTTAAAACAGGGGCAATGCACAAATAAACAAGTCTCATAGGACAAGAAGAGGTGTCTTGAGCCAGGACACCTCTAAAGCAGCATTTGTGGGAATAGAAGAAATGAAAATCATTGAGATATGACTATGAAATGATGGTCATACTATTTTAAAAATAGATCTGACTCTTTAATTTTCTTGAATCATTTTGTGGCAGGAGGATAAGTTTTTAATTTCTGTTTATGTCTCAGCAGTGGTGCAGCTGAATGATACTGGAAGTTTCCTCCTGGAAGAAGAAATGGAGAATAGCTCTGAGACGCTGCCACCCTCGTCCCCGTGCTCCAATCCTTTAGGCCGCCCTCTGCCCTTCTCGTCCTCGCCGCAGCAGACCTGCTCCAACAGCCATATTTCACTCCCACTTTCACCTATTTCATTCCCCCCCTCCCCTTCCTCACTTTCTCCAGCAACGGTGGAGTCCATTAACTCTTCCTCCCCTCTTTCACACTACGCAGCATTTCAGTGCCTTCAAGGACAAAACATACAATGCCTCAGCCCTGCTAACGTGTCCGACCAGGATGACCTGACCTGCCTCAGTTGGCTGCACCAGAGAGGCAACCTGCTCCCACTGCAGCCCCTTCCTAAAATGACACCACTGCCTCAGCTGGAGTCGTCCACACCTGCCCAGCCTCTTTCTCCTGCCTCGTCCAAGCCACCGTACTCCTTCAGCAGTCTGATTTTCATGGCAATAGAAGATTCACCGGACAGGAGGCTGCCGGTGAAGGGCATCTATGAGTGGATTGTGAACAATTTCCCCTACTACAGGACGGCCTCGGGAGGCTGGAGGAACTCTGTCAGACACAACCTGTCCCTCAGCAAGAGCTTCTCTCGCATCCAGAGGGACAAGAGCCAGGTGGGACGCGGCTCCCTGTTTCCACATTAAGAAAGGTGTTCAATTGTAGGAGAAAAAATTATTAGAAATTCATGTCTGAAATCACTATCCCTGTGCAACACCAACTGAATCCAGATGTGCTGCTCTGTAGTGAAGTCAGCATTTAAACTGCCTACAAACAGAAATTATTCTAATGCTCTCCATATGTGTTGCGGTTGTTATATGGTCTACTGTATGTGTCAGTGTTGCTTAAGACTAACAGCTTTGCATTGGTTGTTGTTGTTGTTTCAGCCTTTCAAGTAGTTTTGTATTATTGTTTCAGTCAGTGGGGAAGGGATCGCTGTGGTGCGTCTGTCCAGAGTATCGGCCTGCGCTCCTGGAGGTGCTGAGGAAGACCCACAGTTATCACAGCACCAGCAGCTATCTGATAAACAAGCCTGGACTGTGAGTATAGTCACACAGGATAAGTGTTCATTATTAATGATTTTTTAACTACAAGTAACTCCATAAATTTGATGCTTATTATCTTTAAGTGATCACTGAAATTAAATGCAGTATGTATTTAATCAAGGAAAAGAAGGCAGTATCTTGCATCCAGTTTAACTGTATTGTCTTCATGACTAAGATCACGAATGGAGATGCATTTTCTGTTTATTGACCTAATATGTCCATATGTCCACAATCGTTGGGAAATATTAGCATTAGGTTAATACATACAAATCAAACAATTTCAGAACAGTTCTGACAATTAGTGAAGTCACTGTCACCGTTTCTAAAATTAGATAATTTGCTGCTCTTTCAAATTAAAAATCTAAATGAATCATAATGTATTTAGATTTTAGTCTTTTGGTGAGAGGACACAATCAAAAAACTAATTTCAGTGGACATCCATTGCTCTTTTTGGTTTTAACAGACAAAGGTGACTGATTAGTTTATGATAAAAACAGAAGAACAAAAATAACCATTTAGGTGCAGTCCACTTAAATTGTCTATTTCTGTTCATACACTGCATTTTTCTGGATCGCTTTGTGGCCGGAGCTGGTAAATATGTTTTTCCTGTAGCGGGTGAGGTGCTTCTGAATAATTTTACATGTTAATGACACTGTAGGAGACACTGCGGTGTATTTTTAATACACAGACATTATTCATTTTAGATTGTATGTAGTTGTCTAAGTATCTGCTGTCATGTTGTGTACAGGTTGGAAGGAGCTGACTATGGGATGCCTGCAGTGTGCGACAATATAGAAATCTCAGGTTTGTGCTCATTTTACATTATTCATTTATTTTTACTTCCATGTGATTTTCTTAAGGTCTGCAATATAATTCATCAATAGCGTTAACAACAGCTATCGGTGACACGTTTATTACCTGCAGCTTTTCTCCGTCCCTGCGGCTTTCTCAGCATGTTACATTGTTCCTGTGTTGGGGTTCAGTTGTCATGGAAACGGCCTTGCATTACCGTGGCAACCCGGCAATCGTCTGGCTTAGTGTCCTTTATGTCCTTTTCGTTTTATTTCCGAGCCTATGCACAATATTTTCGTCCAAGTGGTCGTTCAGTCAGTTATTAATATTTATGTCTTCGCTCGTGACTCATATCCTGTTTGTTTGTCATTGAGACCCTCATCACCTACTCTAATACTTAACCACTGTACTTTTCAACACCTTGACCTGATATCTTTTTCTTCTTCTGCAGACTCACTTTCGCACACCCTCCTCCTCTCCACCGCCTCACCACAAACACTGACCACCGATAATCCAACCTTTGCCGAAAACCCGCCGTGCCCTTTGACGCCGGATCACGAGGAGCTTGTCACCATGGAGTCAGTCGAATACCAGCAGGAGGAGGTCAGCGAGGAGATGGAGAAAGACCCCCTGTCGGACAGCGGGTACATCGAGTTACACTACTACCAGTCCAACCAGTACCAGTACCTGGTGCTGCCGGGCGACACCGAGCTGGACCTGGAGACTGTGGAGATCCTTCAGCTGGATGCCGAGGCCCAGGAGGCTGCAGGGTCGCTGCTAGACCTGGCAGGCGGTGGATATTAATTTCATTTCCCATTTGATAATCACAACTGATGCAATGCTTCAATCAAACAACTCCACAAAGCAACAAAAATTGGATTTATGTTGGTTTCAGTGGAGTGATGATGTTTGGTAAATCAGCTGCCGACACTGCCCTAAGGCTTGTGTATTGTTGTGTACGTAGATTACAATTTAGTTTAACTTCATTGGTGGACTAACAAAACTATGGATCATATTACATGTATTCAGGCACTTTCAGCTCAGAAGCTGAATTTACCACCATACCATGCCATATGAGAAAAACCTGGACAAAGGCTTGAGAGTGTAACGTTGAGCTGAAATACCTGGACAAAATTATACTCTATATTGAGATTTTAAGATAAAGAGTAAGTATTAATGGAGTGCACTCTTCAGTACAATGGGTTTTTATGGTTTTAAAGCTCTTTTTAAACGGATCAAGTTCATTCTCAGGGGTGGAAGGAGTGCATTCGTTCCAACTTAAGTGGAAGTACTGTTTCATTATTGAAATATATAAGTTAATTTGGATCTATACAGTGTTGGAAATCTGTGGAGAAATACTTTGAGCAGCACACTGACTCACATCTACACTGTAACTATTTCAACATGAACACGTCTGACCGACCAATTGTTCTGCATTTCGTCCGATTGGTAACCACCTTTTCTTCACAAGTATGTTTTAGGCCTTCTTGTGAGGAAAACAAACCAAAACAACCTTAAGGTTGAATATGTTGCTCCTTAGCACTGTTCGTTCTGAAAATGTTGTCTGTAGTTGTGTGTAACACCTATTAAAACACTTTAATTTATAATGTAGTTCCAATTGTAAATTGTACTCAAAAAGGAAAACCACTACTCAGTTACAATACAGTAATATAAGTACTTCCAATTTAATATGTTATTAGTTTCTTCACATCCATTGTCATTCCTCAGATGTTTGCGACAGTTGATTTTATGTTCATGACATTATGTTACTGAGTCTCCCTGAATGTTTTTAGTTTTATGTGAAATTGAAAACCTGGGTATGATCTTGTAAACTAAGCTAAGCTGCCGTTCAATCAGGAATAGTGTGGAATTTTGAGTTACAAAATGTTCAATGAACTCACTGCCATTTAAACCATCTTATATTTCACGATGCACCTAATTGCTGTTTGTAAATTGTATGTTTTTCAAATACTCTAGATTTTGTACTCTCAAAAATAAAATCTGTCTTGCTGTTATTGTGAAATGAAATGACGTGATGTTAGAACAATAATCATTGTGAAAGCACTGCAGCCCACCACAGTGTTCGTAAGGTCAGGGGGTGTTTCAGCCAGACAATCAGTTTTGGTTTTTGCATTTTCTTGTTAGAAAGCTAAAAAAAAAAAGAAAGAAAAGGGAGGACAAAAATGACAACACAAGCATGACAACCAACACTGAAATGTAAAAAGAGATCAAAACAACAGGATTGTGTCCTTACAGTAATAAAGTCTTGTTATCATTATTACAACAATAATGACAACAAAGATTCCTAACCACTTCAGGACACTATAAATAGGTCTAAACAGCTTACTGAACAAGTTGTGTATTTTCAGCCCTAGATAGATAGATAGATAGATAGATAGATAGATAGATAGATAGATAGATAGATAGATAGATAGATAGATAGATAGATAGATAGATAGATAGATAGATAGATAGATAGATAGATAGATAGAAACATAGATAATAGAAACATAATTTAAATACAGTGCCACCCTGCACGGATCAGTGGATGAGTTTAGTTTAAGCCAGTTGTTGCTGTTCCGATTGTTTTCACCATTAGATGGCGTGACACTCGCGAGCTGTCGGAGTAAATGAGTGGATGATATTTACATAATATATCACAAATAAAAGATGCGTCGCTAAGCTACGATTTCCCCTGGGAGATTTGATCCGGCCGGTATGATTTGTTTACATGTAAAACTCCTACTTTACATTACCTGGCAGGTACTTCCGCATTCGTAACGTCACACCCCAAAACAACATTTCCCACAGCTAGGTGGGTCCTTGGCATGATGGGTATTGTAGTTCATTGGACTTAAATACGTAATGGAAACCCGCGGGGGAAACCACACTATGAATACATTTCCCGGAATGCAACACGGCCTGTCAACGGAAGCGTAAAATTTCGTGTAGGAAAAAAGTTCTTACAGTTTGTCTTCATGCCAGTGTAGAAAAGTTAGTTAAGTTTCAGTTGTTTGTCGACTCTCACGAGATTGTGTTGAAGCTGTTTGAAGACACCACAGGTAAAAAACATCACCGCCGAGGAGCTGCTAGCGAGACGAGAGGAGCTTTTTATAATCAGCTTGTTCTACGTAAACAGTTGTAATGATTTCTGCAGCTAACGACGCTGACATGTTCGGTTTCCTACAGTCTCTATTTGAGTTCATGCAGGCACACAGAGCCATTAGCCAACAAAGTCAACGGATACGGGCGTTAGCTCTCGAAATTAGCTATATTTTGTGTTTGTATGCGCGTGTGTGTCTTTTAATATGAACCAATACAGGGAGCTGCTTGGATTAGCTTCCCTGGTGCCAGTGCTGCTGCTGCCATCGTAGCCAACTGCGTAAAGTGGCAGCTACTGCTCGCAGCGATGTAAACTATAGATAAGGCACTTTACTTTAAAGTGTACTTTGTATAGTTTCTCACAGCAAAACGTGCGTATAGTACAAGACATGTTGTGGTCTCATAGCTGCTCAACCCGATCTTGGACAGTCAGTGAAGAGAAATGCCAGGCACGCCACCTCTGATTGCCACACCTCTGAGGTGCTGAGATATTTCTTTTCTGTAGAACTATAGAAGGCTATAGAACGAGCTTTGGGTTCAATGATCACTCCCTGAGCTGCTACTGAAGCAACTCCCCTGTGTTACTCATCATGGGGGAGAGAGGATCCTCCTCAGACAGCAGCAGCAGCAGCAGCAACAATGAATTCCTTTGAAGCAGCAGAGATGAGCAATGTGTTGGAGAGCCTCCAGTATCTAGTGGCTGGAGGCAAAGCAGCATGACACCCATAAGAGCATCCCAGAGCAGGGTTGACACGGAGCTAAATATTGTCTCCTGAAGCGATAACTGCATGTCTGATTGTTCAGCAGACAAGACCTGCAGCAGCAACTCCGTTCAAGTATGTTAACATACATTCTTGCATGTTCGTGAAGGTGAAAAGAAAATGAATGGCATTGTTTAGTGAGGTGGTACTTCCCTAAGGCCTACAAATAATGGCTGCTGTCAGAAAATGTACTCCATCCATAGTTTTCTTCTATGTTGTTCATTAAATTATTTCTATAGTAGTGATCAGCAGGAATACCCACACATTTTCAAAGCATTGTATTATTGATATTAGTTGTTTTAAAAAAATGCAAAAAAAACAACAAAACAAAACAACATTTTCTGAGTTTAGCATCTCGAATGTGAGTTTAATCATTTTCATTGTGACTGTAAATTGAATATGTTAGTGTATTCAATGCAATTGGCTTGATCAGCTAAACACAAGAGATGACAAAGGAAGAAGTTATTTTGATGTAATAACGAAAGCTTAAAGCAGGTACTTCTGTTGTGTTTGGTAAATATCAGAAAGAAAGGCTATGGTAATCTAACTATTGAATTAAACAGTTCTCTATTGCAGACTAAAAGTAGTTTTTTGGGGAATGATTTTGTGCTTACGTATTTTAATTTACATTTCATGTCAAGAATTCATTATTTCCCATGATTTGCTGCTTTTCCATACTTAATGTCGTCGTAAATTAGTGTTTGTGTTTGGATGTGGACTGGTAATTATGTCTTTAGTTAGTTACAGACTACACACACAACAATGAAATAATACAAGTATATTAGTTGTAGCTCCAAAATGCTCAGTATCAGACTGATGTTTCTGCGTGTGCTTCCCTCAGGGACCAGTACCTCCTGAAGGATGAGCGGGAAACCAGGCGCAGTTCAGATTGTCTCAGTGAATAAGGAGGATCACTCCTTTGAGTTGGACACGGAGGCTTTGGCCAAGGTGCTGCTGGCTCCTGAGGTCCGAGACAAACATGTGGTGGTGCTGTCGGTGGCGGGAGCCTTCAGGAAGGGAAAGAGCTTCCTGCTGGACTTCATGCTCCGCTACATGTATAGAAAGGTGAGTCTCACTGTAACATGATCAGTCTCGCTTACCACCACTCATTATATCTGTCCACTGAGAGGCCGTCATGTCGACTTGAGCTGAAACAAGGCGACTAATCAACAGATAATTAATCTGCAACAGTTTTGTTAATAGATTTAGATTTAACAGATTTCACCATGAAACTTCCCAAGTGTATCACTTACAAGACAGATATTTTCTGTATTACAAGTTTTGTCAAATGTTATGTTTAAATATGTAAAAGAGGCAATATCTAATTAAACATGCGCTAATGTGCATACATTTCTGGAACCTAAATCTGAAGAATGGATAAAGCCCCTTTCAAAATTTATTCTGTTGATATATTAGAGTCAGAAGGTTTTACAAAGGGGATTTTGGATATCTCTTTTTATCACTCTGTAAATGAGAAAATACTGTCACCAGACCTAAAAAAATTTTTTTTTAAAAATCGCCATGTTTTTAGGAATAAAATGTTGTATAAATCAGACTTTGAATGATATTTCACCAAACCCCCTCTGTAGAAACCTTTAGCACATAGACAGGAATAAAACTGGAAGGTTTGGTGTGTGTAGGTGCTGCTGAAAACTCATTTTGAGGAAACGGCCGTTAAAGACTTGTACTGTAAAATTCCATAGATTGTTAATGTAAATTGTACTTTTACAATTTGTTGTGGATACAGAGGAAATTACCATTTTGGAGCCTTGTTCAGGAGAGAGAGAGCTTTACAATGATACCTGACACGACATGGGTCAGACAACAGGCACTGCACAGCTTGCTAACTTTTGGTGAATTTAGGAGAAATCGACAAAAGGAAACAAAATAAAGTAAAATAAAAACACTGTAATGTGGGTTTTCTACCATTTCTTTCCACTTTTCTGATTACTGTATACATGTTAAGGAAGAAAAATAGCCCAAAATCTCAAAATTGATCAGTGCATGAAAAAACAGTGTTTTTGCCTGTAGTGTCTGGCCTTAAAAACAATAAAGGGAGGTCACTATTGTGTTGAAGTAGACTGAAACAATAGTCAATGACTGCAATGAATGTGAATAAGCAGTCATAACCCATCCCTGCTTCAACATGTGAACAAACCAGTTCATTAAAAGAAAGACCAATTGTTTAATTTTCTGTACGTGAGTTGTAAGCTTCATTGATCATTAATAATAATCTCCTTTATTTAGATAGTTTGCTCCATCCCGTATAAAGAAAAGCCAACAGTGGCGTAATTATAACCAGATTACACTGCATTTTGTATTTTTTGTTTTGTTTTGTAAATTCTGTGTAAATGAGAACTTGCGGTTTAGGTTAAAATGCCGGCTGCTGCTGGTGTATAACAAGACAGGGCAGGACATGTTTAAAAATCTGAATAAGCCTGAACACGTAGCAGGTATACTCTAGTTTCATCACATTAGGCCTGTCCTTAAAAAAAGTCGAAATTGTTTTTTTTTCCAGGGAGATGAAAACTGGCTGGGAAGCGATGACGAGCCACTGACTGGATTTTCTTGGAGAGGAGGTTCGGAGCCAGAGACAACGGGCATCCAGCTGTGGAGCGAAGTTTTCCTTGTGCCAAAGAGCGACGGCACAGAGGTACGCACGCGTTTTTATTTAAATGGGTTAAATAAAACCCATAAAACACTGTTTCATGGAAAAGAATCATGTTGTAAGAGTTGAGTTGAGAGTCCTATAAACGACTTTCATAACTATACAACAACTGGCGTCATGGTTCACGTCTGCTGCTGTAGGTGGCCGTGGTGTTGATGGACACTCAAGGAGCTTTTGATAATCAGTCCACCGTGAAGGACTGCGCCACCATCTTTGCCCTCAGCACCATGACGAGCTCAATTCAGGTGACTGATTTCCTCTGGTTGTGACAGATTCAATATCTTATTAATATTCTTGTAATCCGTACTTACACAATTTCTTTCTTCTTCTTTGTTTTTTTCAGATCTACAATCTGTCACAGAACATCCAAGAAGACGACCTGCAGCAGCTACAGGTCTGTTCACATTAGCAAGAGTTCACATGATGATATCAGCAGGTATTTTGATGTTTAAACATTTCGCCAAGGAGAAATATAAAACCCATAAAGCTTTTTTCAGACAGATTTTTGCATCTCAGTATTAATTTTGCAAAATGTGTGGCTCCTCCTCGCAGCTGTTCACGGAGTATGGTCGACTTGCTATGGACGAAATCTTTCAGAAACCCTTCCAGGTGAGGAAAAACCACAAAAATGTGAAGTACTGTTGATGGACAATGATGTTGGACATGTATTTTTTGATCTTTTGTCTTTAACATCTGCCCATTCCTTCCACAGTCTTTGATGTTCCTAATCAGGGATTGGAGCTTTCCTTATGAATACACCTACGGGTTCAAAGGGGGGAATGAATTCCTTGATAAACGGTTACAGGTAAGGCCTTGATGATTTGGTATGAGGAAACAAATGTTCAAATATGCAGCGTTATCATAAATCGTGTGTTCTAAGTTTAGGTTTAGGATTTCATCTCCTTGTCTTGATTTTCAAAGGTTAAGGAGGCCCAGCATGAGGAGCTGCAAACAGTGAGGGAGCACATCCATTCATGCTTCACCAAAATCTCCTGCTTCTTGTTGCCGCACCCTGGGTTGAAGGTTGCCACCCACCCGTCGTTTCAGGGACAACTTAGCGGTAAAGTCCCCTCGGTGTCCATGCTGTTGTCCTCTGTTTTGGCTCAGAGGCAGAATGTGCAATACGCTGAGTTGTTCGGTTTTGTTTTATTTATTTATTTACTGTCTCAGATGTGGCACCAGACTTCAAAGAGCAGCTGCAGAGTCTGATTCCCAAACTGCTGCATCCGGATCGTCTGGCCGAGAAAGAAATAAACGGAAACAAAGTCACCTGCATGGGCCTGCTCGAGTTCTTCAAGGTAACGCCGTCTTCATCTGTGTGTACTTGCTGAAGCTTCATCAGTTTTGTACAGGAAACCTGACGCAGTCTTTGTGCTTTGCCAGGCTTACATCAAGATTTACCAGGGAGAAGACCTACCACAGCCAAAGACTATGCTCATGGTACGTAGATTCACATTTGTTGTCCTGCAGGGTTATTATAATATTGACTTGTTAAGTGTTTGTTTTTATTATGTTTTAACGTATCCCCATGTGTCTCACCAGGCTACGGCAGAGGCCAACAACCTCGCAGCTGTGGCAGCAGCCAAAGATCAGTATTACAAGAACATGGAGAAGGTGAGTTCACTGAAACCCTGTTGGCATCATCACAAGAGTTTGTTTTCCCCAGTTGTTTGTGCTTAACTTTGTACTGTACAGTTTGTTTCTCCTTTAATCCACATAGAAAGAATGGATCACCCTAATTTAATGTGTTAATGAGGAAGACGGATTAGAAACCTTTTGGGGGGGGACAAACCACATAAAGATTGTTTCTACCAACTAGAACAGATTCCTTTATTCTGTTGCAAGCATAACTTTAAACTGTGAGTCAATACACCAGACACCACACTGAGTGACGGATAAGCAACAACTGGTATTTTGGTGATAGACGACTGTGAAAATCCCAGAGTAACGTCCTGTATCAAAACAAAAATGGATGGCAACCAGTAGTTTGCATTTTTATCTGCTGTGTCATTTGAGCCGCAGAGGCTAAAAAAAGAAGTTAAAAATAGAAGGAAAAAAAAGTACTGCATTTTGGTGAGATGCTTTACTTAAGTTTTCTCTTACACCTCACACAACAATGTGTTTTCAAACATGTTTAAGAACAAAAAGCAGCTTGATATCCAGATATGAGATTAAAATTGATTAATAAATAAACATGTCATGCTCTACATGATGTTATCTAAAACTGTCAACACACCCTCGTCCAACACGGTGCGATAAGTTTTCACACCCTGATCATATTTACAGTCGGTTCAACAGTGGCGATGTGTATTCTCCATTTTAAGCCTCTTTTCTTTTGTTTTTTACAAGGTGTGTGGAGGAGACCTTCCCTACGTGTCTCCCGAGTCTCTGGAGGAGAAGCATCACTTTTTCTCCCGAGAGGCTCTGCACGCCTTCTCGTCCACGAAGAAGATGGGCGGACAGGAGTTCTGTGATCGTTACCAAGCGCAGCTAGAGAAGGAGCTGGATGAGATGTGGCAGTCGTTCTGCAAGCACAATGAGGTAAAAGACTACTCCAAAAATATGTAATTCAATCATTTAACATTTAACAGTATTTTGCATGGTGGCGCGATCACTGGATTGTTTCTAACCATCAGTTGATCTCTCTGTTGTCAAAGTCAAAAAATCTCTTCAGCGCCTTCCGGACACCTGCGGTGCTGTTTGTGTTGGTGTGCCTCCTCTACGTGCTGTCGGGCATCTTCCTCTTCATCGGCCTGTCTACCTTCGCCTTGGTGTGCGACTGCACTCTGGGTGTGGTCATGATGTCCATGCTGACGTGGGCCTTCATCCGCTACTCCGGTCGGTACCACTCCGTAGGAGGGGCCATTGACCAGGCTGCAGGAGTCGTCCTGGAGCAGGTGAGACCAGTTTGTGTTGACTCATGATTGTCTCAATCTGTATGGGTGTCACAGCTCTCAGTTTGACATTGCAGTAAAAATTGGTTTCTTAGCAGGAACCCATTGAAGCCACTAGAGGGGGCTCTGGTGTTTGAAAGAACGACAAACAAGTGCAAAGATTGTTATTCTAGTTCTTGAGTCAGGTGCTAAAAACAGCTGCAGAAAGTAATCTGATGATTTCCGCATTCAAGGGCAGCTGGAGGAATACCCTGTTTTAAAAATGCATCACATAACATAGAGACATTCAAATAATTACATTCTTAATCATATTTTAATTCACCTTTATTAGATAAAGCATAAATTATAAATGTATGGGTTGGGTTTCTCCTCAACAGAGAGTATAAAAGTCCTTGATTATTTATAAAAAAAAACAGAAGTGGTGAGGACTGATTGATCACACTCGTGCTGACAGAGTTAAAAATATGAGTGATTTCAGTGAATTCAACACAAACTAAAAAAAGCTGGAGTTAGCAAATGTTGCAAGATGTACCTCACCCAATACACTGTCAAACCGAATGTCTCTTCCTTTCTTTCTGCTTTCAGGCGACGGTGGTGTTGAACAAGTCGAGAGGAGCGAGCCCCACTGACAAGATGAAATCCAGCTAGAGGACCTCTGGACCTTCGTAATCTCGATGCAATGCAACCAGCATACAACACAAGCACACATTCAGCACTAAAGCCTTATCATGCCTCTCACTGGAGCAAACGTGCAGCTAAACCACATTGGCAACCAGCTACAAATACGAAGCCAGTTCACCAGCATCTCTTATTATGCACGTTTCTCTGCCTTTTTAAGGTCCAGACTTGTATAAAAGTGAGGCAGGGCGTTAAACCATTCCCAGATCATCCATACTTCAAATTGACACTGCCATTTTACAGTTTTATAATCGGTCTAAAGAGATGAGTCACTGTTTACTTATAATCTTAAAAAAACAAAACACTTTTTTTCCTCTATCTCAGCTCAAGTCATCTTATGTGGCTGTACATTGTTCAGTCAGGATTAGTCAGGGTGCTTTTCAAACAAAGCTTTTGCATTATATCTTAAATAACTATCTTAAAAATAGCTTTATAGCTTATACATTTATAAATATTTCTTTGTTGCTATATTTTTTTTTACTTATTGGCCTT
The DNA here is from genome assembly GCA_030347415.2 of Decapterus maruadsi. NCBI lineage: Eukaryota > Metazoa > Chordata > Actinopteri > Carangiformes > Carangidae > Decapterus > Decapterus maruadsi. Next base: position 13,584,224 of record CM064903.1, read on the forward strand.
CGACATTCCACTCACTTTGTAGATTTGCTTTATATTTGATATAAATATAAACTAGCTTTACCTACTTTGACAGGAGATGAGGATAAGCACTTTCTAGGAAGCTGCATGTTGTGGGAGTTTAGTTGTTTCAGCTGCTTTGCCATTTACTCCTTGACAGAAACATGTTACACTTTATAGATTTTGATACTATGTAATAGACTCTTCTACTGAAATTATATATATATATACTTATATATATACCAACTTATGTTCTGCAAAACTTTCCAACTCCAAAGATAAGTGATTCTTGTAAGAGTCAAAGGTGTTCACCACCCCAGCACAATAAAACTAGCAACCAGTCAGCCAAAGAGGCCGTTTGTGTATAAATTATACTTTGACCTTGCACTGCTGTCACTTCAGACATCAGCAGACATAAACTTAGGTACAGTCTGCTGGGTAAACAGGAGAGATTTAGCAAAAAAGAAAAAATAGAAATGCCAAAAAAAAAAAATTCAAACATTGCAACGTTGAACAAGTGCAACAAGTAACAAGCGCAATGCTCAAATAGACCAAAATATGAAGGAAACAAGAAGTAGAGCCTGACAGTCTGTAGGACTGTGTTGTGTCTCCCCATGCTTTTTGTACCTGCAGTTCTCAAAAGTTTACAGCACTTATTATTACTGATTATTTTCCACATTTGATTGTTCTCAAAAAAAATCTTTAACATGCTGTTACCTTAGTATGTTTGCATGTCAGAAATTGTTTTTCTCTTAGCAACCTTTGTGAAAGCACTATTGTGTGAGCACCACCAGTGTGAGGCAGCGTGTAAAGCTGTTCTTGCATCCAGCTGAAGGGTTGTTACAAGTGTGTCACAATTAAAACACTATGAGAGGAGAGTGTGTGTAAAATAATGATTATATGTATGGTGATCAATCCAGCCTGAAAGCATTGCATGTTGGGATCAAACCTTTGCTTCAAATGACTGATATGAAATTGTTGTTTAATATAAAGAGAAAGCATATTAAGGAATAGGAAAATAACAAACTTGGGATAACTTCTTTGTTGCTTGCACGCATCTATTTAACCAATCAGTCAAAGGTATTTTTCAAAGATCAGCCATAGAGAGATTTTATAAAGGTGGAGTACAGAGGGGGTGTATTGGGTGTATCAGTGAGGCCACACAGGGCGTCTCGGGCCAACTCGGAATGAACCAGGCATTGGATTAAAGGACTCTGATTAGTTGCAACCATGCCCTACATCTCTGAATATGATGGTAAAACTTCTTTTAGAAACATTGGATTGGAGAAGTGATAGGGCAAATATTATAAAACAGGCCTTTTGAAATGCCACAAGACTGTGTGACCTGAGAGCAAAAGTACAATCCTGTCGCCTGTAGGACGGCACAAGTCTGCACAGTGAAGGGCCAAAAGTGACCATTGGAAACGTGGAGGACGAGAGACTAGGAAATTCTCAGTTCATGGTTTTTTGACCATCTTTTTTGCACATTCCATGTCCCTGTTTCCACAAGAGGAGAAAAAAAAACTCCAAGATGTTTTACAAGCACATGCTATTGCACTTACCCTTCTCTATGGTGCTTTTTGCACAGTGTTGGTTCCAGACGTAAATAAATGCATGCTATATTGTAGCAATGGCAGTTGTAATCATCTCTTGCAGGGGCCTTGACTTAAGAAATGCTGTTTTATAAGGAATAAAGAGAGCTTGAAACTGTCAATGTGTCATTTAAGTCTGTTTTTAATTGATTCAATGAAACTTTAAGGTGTATAAAGGTGTTAAACTTGGAGGTGGTAGGTTTGCCAGTAGAAACGGATGATGTGGCAAAGCAATGATACTAAAAAATGCTCATTACTTTTTACTGCACTACCAATAATTTGCAGCAAGTTACTCTCCAGTGTAAGATTTCCCCCATGAATACGCTGCAAATGTAACATTACACCCATTACACTTTATATAGTGGGGTTCTGGTGCAAGATGTGTCCTGTGTACGTTGTTTGTAGCTATTTTATTGCTCAGATAATTATCAATTTTTTTTAACTAGACGGTGAATCATAAAACAGATCAATTATAGAACTTGGGAGTGACACACTTGAGTTAAGTGTATTCACTCCAGTATCTGATAGGACTGATCAGATGCAGTGTATTATCAACAACTGAATGTGGCAATATGCACTTAAACTTTATAGCCCATAGTTGATGATGACTAGATCATTGAAAGAGTAAGATGTATACACTTAAAGAAAAATATTGGTTTGTTTGTTTGATTTTTTGGGGGTACAGTAATGTGTCTGCAGGTCTGCACACCCCTCAGAAAGTAGTTAGTTGCGCCCCTGCGTAGCATGACATGATGAAATAAACATGTCCGCCTCGGTAAGAAAGACAGTTGTCAGGTGCGTGTGTATTATAGCTTTCTGTTAGCCACTGTTGAATAATAAAAAAAGACAAAAGACAAAAAAAAAAGAAACGCCAGTGGCTCCAGCTCCCCGCCCGCCTGATGTGTCACCATCCTCGTCCCGCTGCCGCTGCTGCGCCTGAAGAGCCGCTGCCTCTGCCGCCGCCTCTCATCCTTCACAGACCTCTCTCTGTGTCTCCTCTCCCTTCTCTCTTTCCTCTCTCGACGCGCTGCCGGTCAAAAAATCTGCTATAGCGAATTTTCGTGTCCCTTGTTTCCTTATATGGTGATCAGCGTCGCGGCCCGACCCCTCCTTTCGCCGGGAGCGAGGCGCGTGCACGAGCCGCGCGGCCGCCGCCGCCGCTCACCGTTCGCTTCCATATTTGGAAGTGAGTTCAACAAAAACGGCACGGAGGGAGGGAGGGAAGGAGGGAGGAGGGGGTGAATGGCGGAGAACTTCCTCCCATCCGAAAACCCGCTTTGCGCAGGGCAGGCTGCTGAATGTCGGTCAAAGCAGCAGCAGCGGTACGGCCGCTTTACTTATTAATCACTCCTCACGCCACGGGTGTAATAATTAATAGCACGTATTCAAACCGGTGTTCAAATTACAACGCTGTCCCCAATAATACCTACATACATAACGTATAAATAAATGAATGAATGATTGAATGAATGAATAAAAATGTTATGTTTGTAAAATAGGTTACGATAAATTAAAGAAAAAAATAAAATCAATATAGCTTCAGAAAAAATGTTCGTAACCCTATAAAGCACTGCTCAATAATTTCATAAATATGATGTCACCAGGTTTAGTCAAATGTTACACAAACACATATTCCCATAATGCTCTCTGATCCTGGTTTAGTTTGTCTGATTTAACACATACGGCTTTGAGAGTAATGGCTCTAAAAAGGAAAAAAAAAAACCTTGAACATAGGAAGTAGTAAAAAGGAAAAAAAAGTGTGACACTAGTCTTCTCAAACGCATGCAAATAAGAATAACGTTTAAAAGTGGTCGAAATAATATGTTGAGATGTACCAAGTAGGCTAAATGTATTTGTATTACGTGTTGTAAGTACGTATTTAAAACCATAAAAACTGAAGCTAACAATTAATGAGGTTAGGTCTGCAGATTAAACAGATTAATCTATTGTAAACAGCGAAAACAGCAAATAAAAACAACAGTCGGAGGCTCGTGCTCTGCAAATGGGCGCTCCCGCTCGTGCACGTGCAGGCGCGTCCACGTTGCGTATCGAGTCTGTGAGCGCGACCGACAGTTAATCGTCGTGGTCCATTCAGTTTCAACCCTGACGCTGACGAGTCTAATCTACAGCAATGGTAGGTCTAACGCCTTTTCCCCGTATCGCTTTATGACTTCTCACGGTTTTCTCTTGCATGTTATACATTTAATCTCACTGTGTAGGGAGCTTGGTCGTCATTTTATTTGATACTTTCTCGATAACGGCTACGGTTTTAGCCTCGGACGTAGCAGGGCAGCTCGGTGCCGCAGCAGCCGCTGCTAGCACCGGGGCTAGGTGATGAGGCTCTCCGCTGTGCGGGAACACGGACAGCCGGTTATACCTCCAGACAGCACGGTGAAGCCAAGTCATATTCACCTAAAATGAGCTTATTTGCTGTATTGCTGCATTTTTATCCCCCTCCCTCAATATGATGATCACAGGCCTAGATATAAACGGCTGCCGACCCCAAAACAACTGGCGCCATTTCGTTTCATTTGTCCGTGTTTCGCCGACATGAAGCGGCTCCAGTCGAGGCCCTGTCTCTGTCTGCGCTGTCGTCTGGATCCCCGTCGTGATGCCGCTGTTTTCACCGCATTGTGCATCGGGTTTGGTCCCCGGCTCGGCAGGTGATGCAGCGCCTTGGGGGCCAGCAGCAGGCTGACAGGGTAGTTAGCTGAAGCGGCTCCGTGAGCTCAGGAGGAGGAGGAGGCGGAGGAGGAGGATGACAGCCATTATGGCCGGCGCGAGCTGTGATTTCCTGGTTCTTTGTCTGCACGCGGCTTCCTTGTTAACGGTCCCCCAGACTTTGAGGGTGATGTCGTGCTTTGTGCTGGGTCACTTTTACCCCACAGTGATACTAAATGTGCACAGCGAGGTTTTTAAGATGCCCTGTGACAGTAGATGTGTGTGAATTGACAGACGGACGGTCCGTTAGAAGAGTTTTGCCTTATATAGCAAAGCTAGCGCACACACACATGTGCGTGTGTGCTGCATTCATGGCCCCACCCTGAATTTGGTGCAAAGACCTTTTTGTTTGGTGCCATATTATAATGGATCTGCACTCGGTTTTCATTTACTGTCATTTGTGATGTGAGAAGTTCGCCATGTTATCTACTCGGATGTAACAATAAACTAATAATTGACAGAATGACCACCATTATGTAAGGACTGTTTGGCAGTGTCGGACTCGTTAGCTATAAAGCTAGCGGGCCTCTGTTTCTGGATCTCCGTGATCGGTGCTGCGCATCTCCTGAGTTGCGCATCTAATTTGTACAGAGGTTTATACACACTGAAGGCCCGTCACGCCATTAGACTAATAGTCGGTAACAAGAGGGAATAAATTAACCGATGTCTCAGTTCATTCAAACACGATCAGTATGCACAAGTGACGCATAGAGATGAAGGATGTGGCAGAATATGCGTTATTTGTTAAACATTATAGCCTTTTATCTGCGCTTTTTCTTTCTTTCTTTTTTTAAAGATCCAGCTATGTTGTCTATTGTCTTTAATGCTGAGTCTGCAGAGTTAACAACCTGACAGCAACTAAATCCGCCTGCTGCACGGTTCCTCTTTTCCTGTTCAATACTGTTTTTTTGGTTATGTTTTGTTTTTTAATTAACGAATTAACTTTTTTTTTTAACAAATCCATTAGCCCCTTGATTGTTTGTTTTGTATAATCAGCCATTATGTCAGTAGCTCGTGAGGCCTCTAATCTTTACTGTTGCTTTGTGGGAGAGATTTCAAGATTTGAATTGTGACTAGATTTGTATTCAACCTCATGAAACTCGGTTTGTGCAAAGAAAAGTGTCCATGGTAGAGATTAGATGAAGTGAGATCATAGTGATCACCATGGTGATATATATGCAGCTATAAATAAACAAAATACAAACAATGACATGCAAGATTGTGAGAAGCAATGGACTGGATATGTCAAATACTTCATTGATTCAACAGTTACATCATGTTTGTCTCCAAACATGATTTACAAAAAATGATGTTACAAAATGGGAAATGTAAAGGAAACGGCAACGATTCTTAGCATCATCATGGAGGAAGATGTCATAAGATAAATGTCACGTGCTGTCTTGGATGGAAACAGTATCTGTAAACTTGGTGAAATTTGGAAAACAGCAAGGAATATATCAAAAAAATACCCACGCGCAAGACTTATTCTGTTGATGGGTGGATTAAGGAAGTGATTAAGATTGTTTGCTGGTTAATTATTAATCTAAGATTCTGTGTTATCTCAATCAGGCCTTTTACTCCCTGAGCAAACATGCTGTGTCTGCCCAATCTGCGTTGCTGTTGGGTCCCCTTTCCGTCTTTCCTGCCCCATTATTTCCCTTTTCATTGTTGTCCCTTTTTTCCATTGACACACTGCTGGTAGGCAGCGTTTTCTTCCATCTTCTCGTGAGACTGCATTTTTCCTGTGATGGATTGCCTTAAACAGAGTCAGAAGACCAGACTGAGTGAGTTTATGGAGCAGCTGTGACTCGGCGATGTGACTCGTATTCTATATTTCAACAGAAGCCCCATTGTCTGGGCCTGAACCCTGCTCTGAAACGCTTAATTCATGACCACACCCTCACCCACATGGTCATCTTTATGGCAGAGATACATGGCTTCCACCTCTGCTTGCAGAGAGAGGGAACTTACGTAATGTTTTTATACCTACTGGTCCTGCCCCAGTCTCAGATTTGCGGACTTTGAACATGCAGCAGTGGCCACGTATTTTTATTTCTTTCCTTCAGTATTCATGCAGTCTGACCTCATACATAATAAATAGAATTAAAAAGGCTGTTGCTGACTGTATAATCGGTGCTGATTTCATTCGTGGTGAACAGTAGAGGCTGTCAGATCATTTTCAGATTGCATTATGCAACTTCACACAGCCACACCTTTTTTATGTTTTTAGTGGTACCGGTTGTTCTCATAGAGACATTCCTGCCTCTGTGTGTGTGTGTGTGACGGTCACATGCTGCCCTCTCAGGCCCTTCTTCATTTCCATGATGTCTCTAATGTACTCGAGTCATCACTTCCTGGCTCGTCTGAACACTGTGGCTTGTGCCGTCTTGACAAACCTCACAGACTGTTGTTCTTATATACTTAGGCTTTTTCTAGAATAATTGCGTAATCTTTATTAGTTTCTGAAGTTGTCAATGCCAGTAAATGCACAAAAACCATTTCATAAAGCTGAACTTGTTATATTTAATGTTCAAAAGGCTGGATGAAGGACAGCGAAGTTTAACATCAGACCTGTGAAGATTAGTTAATCAGGACAAAACGATGCTGCAGCCACTTTGATAATGAAACTCATGTTTTAGTTATTTTCTTCAGCACAATGTCACATTTGTTCCGCAGCTTCTCAACTATGAGGATATGGTTCATGATGGTAAACTGAGTAGTGCTGCTTGGCACAACGTACACAGATGGTCACAGATTTTAACAGGCATTTATCGCAATTTTTAAATTCTTTTTGTGGACCAAACATTAATATTCAAATCATGATTAACATTTGAAGCTGTAGCTGTTTCTTTTTTATGCTGAGACGGACTGAAAACAACAGAAATGATCTATATGAGGAACAAAATAATCAACTAGTTTGACGTTTTATCCTTAGGTCATGATTATAAGCACGTAAAGATACAGAAATGTGTCTTTTACCTGATGAATAAAAATCATTACAGCCTCTAAATACATTTGTTTTTTATTACCAGGGTTATTATGGGCTGTATACTCCCTATATTTGCATTGGTGGCATCTGCCGTGTGAAAACTATGAATACATTTGACTCTGAATCATCATACTTTCCTCTCCGCAGGCCTCCGGTGTGAAAGTCACAGACGAAGTTATCGCAGTCTTCAATGACATGAAGGTGCGCAAGGCTCAGGCGAACGAGGACGAGAAGAGGAAGAGGAAGAAGGCCATCCTGTTCTGTCTGAGCAAAGACCTCAAGAACATCGTCCTGGATGAAGGCAAAGAGATCCTGCTGGGTGACTTGGGAACCACCGTCACGGATCCGTACCAGAAGTTTGTGAGCATGCTGCCACCAAACGACTGCCGCTACGCACTGTATGACGCAACCTATGAGACCAAAGAAACAAAGAAGGAGGACCTGGTCTTTATCTTCTGGTGAGGGCGGACGTTATCGCACGTGATGGTGTTTATGGGCTTTTATTAAGACAATATTTGGCTTTAATATTTGTTTCCGTCTCACAGGGCTCCAGATAGTGCCCCCTTGAAGAGCAAGATGATCTATGCCAGCTCAAAAGATGCTATCAAGAGGAAATTTGAAGGTGAGGCACAGTTACAGCTGCACTAATCAATATCTTTGTATTGACACCGGGTCAAATATGAAATTGCTTATACGCCGCACCCACACAAACACACACAATCTAGTTTTAATTTATTTTTTTGGCTTCATGTCCTGCCATCTAATGTCTGGTTCAATCTCTAACAACCAGCTGATGAACGTCATTGATTATTTAGCAGCTGAGAGACTTGAATTTTTCTTGTGGCCAGAGAAATTGCTTAATATTAACTTGATATGTTGCTGAATGTGCAAATGGGAAATTATTACATCAACATTAATAATTTAATAGGATGACAAGTGTCAGTGTTGTGTAAACAATTTGTTCTGCTGCCCCCAAGTGGATGGAAAGAAAATTACTGCATAGTGACTGCATAATCGTTACAATTTGCTTTGAAGTAGACGCCCAGAGTTTCACTTTGCATAAGCATTAAGCCTCTGCACTCATAACATATAAACATGATGACAGTCTAAACAAGACACTTGTTTTTTGGTTTCTTTTCCAGTAAGAATGTTCAAACGCACTGTTTACTGTATTTGTTGTTGTTTGTACTGTTCTTATAAATTGTTTAGAATATTTTAATCTAATTTTAACTAACATTGTCATAGTCTGGATGTTTACACAATAGTCACCCTGTTGCAGGCCTTTCTGTTACTGTTGCACTGATTTTCTTTTTTATTAAGAGTTAATTAAGAGTTCAATAAGGACAATCTGCATCTTCCTTTTTGTTTATGTACAAAAGGGTGGACTGTCCTTTTTAAATGTCTATATTGGCAAAGTTTCAAAGTTTGTTTAATTCTGTCTTTGTCGTCCTCTCTCAGGTATTAAGCACGAGTGGCAGGTGAACGGGTTGGACGACCTCAAAGACCGGCACACCCTGGCAGAAAAGCTTGGCGGCTCATCAGTAGTCAGCCTGGAAGGAGCCCCTGTATAAATTACCTCCCTCCCCCCCCATTCCTCCTCTATGGCTTCGATCGAGGCCTTTCAGACACATCTGTTGGGTTTAGCTGTTCATTCCAGTGTGGTTTGGAGAAGGGCAAAAGCAGAACCAGCACCATTTGTGGGACTTTCGTGGGGTGGGATATTGTGGGTGGGTTTGGGGTCAAGTGACAGTTAAAAGTGAAAAAAAAAACAGAAAAAAAAAAGAGAAATTCCACAAATTCAGACTGTCATTCCAGTTCAAGCAACTTAAAGGATATGAACAAAACACACACAAAGGAAAAACATTCAGATACAACTGAGGAAGGATGATGATGATGATAAAGATTAATACACATATTGTTCATGTTTAAGGACAGGGTTTTCTTCTTTCTGGGTTCCATTTGAAAAAATTACAGAGAAAGGGACAGGCAACAACCTTTTTGTTTTCCAACCATCGAATCCTGACATAATCGTTCCAACTACTTTTTTTTTTTTTTTTTTTGCCAAACTTCTAATTAAGTTTTGTAAGTGTGTGTAGTTGAGACTAGGTGTAGTATGAACTAATTCACTCTTGATTGCACAAGATGTATCAAAACTTTTCTCTGGGGGAACACGGTTAAATATATATATTTTTTCTTTTTGTTATTCCATTTGTTTTTTTTTTTCTTCTTTTGAACATGCAAATTACAAAACTTGAGTGATTCCTTTTTATTTCCAGCTCTGGGTCAGAAAACTATGGCATTTGATGTAGTAAACAACATGCAAACATTCCTTGTACGTGTTAACCAGGATCTTAGATTTCAAAAACTTCGGTGTTATGAAGAGGGTCTGATGGGGAGCGATGTGTATATGAAAGACCAGCGGTCAGAGTTAAGATTGATATTGAATGGTGGATGTTTTGTATCGTCTCCTTATCTCTAATAAAAAGCACTAAACTACTGACTTGTTCTGCTCTTTTTTCCCCTTTTTTTATTTTAAACTTTTGCTTAGTAGAAACATTTAATTCAGACTTAAATATAAATGCCTTATGAGGATGATGCCCAGACTTTACTGCACAAATGGTGCCATTTAGTTAGAACTGCAACTGCATTAATTGTTTTTTGGTCTTAAAAAAGATCAGAAAAAGTGTAAATAAAACCTAAATTTCAATATAGAAACATTTAAATGAATGGCCTAAAGTGCCCAAGCAAAACAAAATGAAGAAGGCTTAGTTTTTAAAGGCGCTGGCAAATTAAAAACTCATTTATGCACATGCATAAATGTGCAGTGAAAACCACGGTGAGGCACCATCAGGTTCCTGGTGCTGCAGTATCGTTACGGCCACAGGAGGTCGCTGCAACACAACTCCTCAAACCAGACACAAACACTTATAAATCTCTGTTTATTAAAATATATCAAGCATTTTTCTTAAAAAATAGAATAAAATTAAACACTCTGTCTCTCCGATCCACACGGCGAAGAGCAAGCTGTCTGCTGAAATGTTAGGCGTCAGTGGCGTCTGTAGACTCGGGTCAGTTTGTTTTTTTTAACTCTGTGCAACTCTAGAGAGCTGTGAAACTATCAGAACGTAGATCGTGGCAGATGAAGCTTAATGATCGTTGAAGATTGATCAACATACCAATCAACCAACCCCCACCCCCCAAAAAATGAAAACAAAATGTACAGCAAAGGTGAAAAACAAGAAACACGGTCCTCAGTAGATTTACCATCATCCACGGTATGAAATAATGTGCTGTTACTGACACAGAAGGAAAAGTGTTTTCTCGCTCTCTCTCTTGTAAAAAGTGGTTTCTGTTAATGCTGTGGAAACACTGACTGTGGGCAGAAACGTATTAAAAGATGCCGTGGTGATGATCTCACGGGCAGATAGTTTAATAGGCTCAGAAATTACAGGCAGCTAATTAAACACAGGAGAGACGAAACTCAGTGAAGGGAAACTAGATCTGCTTTACTGGTCTAGGTCGATATTTTCTGTGTGGATTTAATCCAGTTTGATGACATTTCACCCTCTTGTGTTCTTTCTTTCTTTCTTTGCTCGTATCCCTCTCAGTCTTGGACGCAGTCCAGTCGGTTACCGTGCACCCAGTAACAGATCTGAGCAAACTTCAGAGGAGTGATGCGCACAGCCACATTGTAATCCTTGTTCTCCCCGTCGATCTCCAGCCACTGGTGTCCAGAGAAAATACCGATGACCTTCCTCTCCCAGCGCTCCAAACCGTTGTCCCAAACCCTTCCATAAACTCCAGAGCCGCTCGCCCCCGGCCGCGCGTCACAGTGTTGGTATATCAGGTCGCTGGACTCTTCCTCCACGGGGCAAAACCTGTAAACCAGCTCCCCGGGTCGGTCGCTGTCGAAGCCGGAGAAGTGGATGCGCTTCCCTGCCAGGTCGTCGGAGGAAGGGGCCACGGAGAGGCGCATGAAGGGGCGTCGGTGGGGCCAGCGCAGCTCCAGCAGGGCGTAGTCGAAGTCCATGCTGACCTCCTGCGGGCCCTGGATCCAGCCCTTCGGCACGCGGGTCCGCTTCACCCTCACCCAGCGCACCAGAGGCTTCTTGGCAGAACCGAGGCCGCCTTTGGTGCCGTTGATGCTCGGAGGGATGAGGAAGCCCACCCTGAGCTTCCTCGCCCCCTTCACGTAATCCTTCCCGTCGTGCACGCAGTGGGCGGCCGTGAGGACGTGCTGCTGGGACACGAGGACGCCGGTGCAGCCGGTGGAGATGCGCACGGCCGTGGAGAAGGGGTAATCCAGCAGGAAGTTGTCCCCCTGGATGTTGAAGCGTCCGTCCGCCCCGTAGATCTGCCGCCTCACGCGCTTGTGTCTGGGCTTCACCCTCCTGGACGGAGGCGGGCGAGCAAAGAGATGCTGATGGTCGCTCACAAACTCGTCCTCGCCCTCCACGTCCACGGTGGTGAGGGTGCGCGAGCCGTCGGCGTACAGCGTCTCGAAGGCCAGCTTCTCGGTCAGCTGCTGGTCCTGCTCCGCTCTGTGGAAGCAGCTGGAGTTGCAGTGGGTGGTGAAGTCCAGCTGCGTGTGAGCGCTGAAGCGGGAGCGGGTGAGAGGCGTCGGCGTGTGAGGTACCAGCGTGGGGACGTGGGCCGCGGGGGGGTGAAGAGGAGGGGGGTGCAGGAAGGACAAGGTGAGAGGGAGGAAGAGCAGGTGAGTCAGGAGGGAGCTCTCACGTGGCGTCAACATGGTCGGTGACGGAAACGCTGCAACGACAGAAAATAATCACTCACACGCACACGAACGAGAAACAGCTTAACAACTTATCCCTGAGAGACGAACATGAATTCCTACGGGTTTTTCGAGAATTCAACAGTGGAAAACTTTCCCCAAACAAGCCGTCTGCTGACAGGCACACAAACTTTAATCCTTTGTAAATCTGGACTCGCTCACAGTTTATTGTTGATTGTAAATCACAGCGCCTATGCAAGTGAGGTCAGCCTGCAAAACCTAATGTTGCAACGCAGGCCTGACTTTCCCTCTGGTGTGGCACGGCAACAATGAACCTCTTGTTCCTATAATATAGATTACCAGGAAAATAGGATTTCCGCCTCACGGAAACAAACAACCTTTTTAAACATCTGTTTGGTACAAAAACCCACAGCTCAATGTCAACAAGGACCAGAAATGCAGTTTGTGATCACCTGAAACATTAAAAAAAAAGAGAGAAACTCTACATTATACGAGTGAAAAAGTGAACAGGAAGCTGGTAGGGTTCGATAAAAAACACTCCTGTCAAATATTTGTCAAAGCTCAGAGCTAAGAAGTTGTTTTCTATCAAACATTAACTACTTCACATTGTACGTGTGGCTGTTCAGGGCAGATTAGCAGCTACAAGGAGATACTTGATCTCCTCTACAGGCTGTGGACCCAGAGGCACTCATGGCATGAAGAGAGCAGGTGTGTGAAAAGTGAAAAGAAGAAGAAGAAGGAAAAAAAAACAAGTCAAGGCACGGCGGCAAAATAGAGGACTATACCCAACAAAAGACAGGGTGGGGCCTGTCCACACACCTATGTGCCGTCTCATATAACACTACACAGGAGGTAGAGTTACAAAGAGTAGCTTCTGTAGGGAGCAGGGAAAGTAAAAAAAAACTCCCTCCTATGTTGACATGTTGGATACATGACAGCTGTGGCAGACAATTCACACCAGCCACAGAAGATCTCAAGTGGTAAATTGGCTCGGTGAAGGAGTGGAAAGCTCCTGCAGTTTAAAACAATAAAAAAAAAAGAAAAGGAAAGGAAAGTGGGACAATATCAGCTGCTGTTAACCAGGCTGTGGTGGGAGAGATGTAACCAAAGTGAGTCTGGGATGTTAAACCCTGCAATCACTGTGTTTTCTAGGGCCTCTATGGGTGTTTGAACAAACACTAAATGCTTTTTAAGCTGAATTTTCTGGCTCTAAACCAGAAAACCACAGCTTTTCCTCAGGGTTTTCAGAGTCTAGCTGTGATTAAAACCACAGGAAAATGATCCAGAGGACATGCATGTGCAAAAAGTCACAACAACAGATAACTGGAGGCGAGGTGAAGGGAGGGACAGCTGTGTTTTGTTTTTTAGACTGCAGCACTAACTTTAGGATGCAACTTTGTGGGGGGAAAAAACGTTGTCAAATAAAACTTTTTACAGATGTCAAAGTGAAATTGTTTCTGTAGTGGAGGAGTCCCTGAACCAAACTGTCCAGATTCTGTATTTCCTTCATTTCTAACCATCATTTCACCAAATCGTCTGGACTGACACATCATCTTACACCTGGCTATGAAAACAACCATCTATAGGTAATAATGGATCAAACGTGGTCAGAGTAAAGACAAGCATGTCCAAAATTAAAACTCCCAAACAAACAACTAAATCTAATGTATTACCTCCTGATTAGAGATCGATGATCCGTGTTTACACCCCGGTCAAGTCTCCCTCCCCATCAGACGACTCCTTCAGGATCACTTCCCAGGTTTTCCTCATCATCACCTCCGGGGACAGGCAGGTACTTCGTCCCTCCTCTCCGTCTCTTTGCCCTGCAGAGGTTATTTGATAGGAAAAAAAAGAAGAAAAAAAGCAGCCCGCCAGCTCTTTAACAGCGTGTGCACATAAAGCTCCAGATGCTGACTGTCCGGACCGTCCTGTGAAACCCGCCCAGCCCGGACACAGCGCCACATCTGAAGCGTCTCCTGTCTGCACAGAGCCGCGCGCGCTGCCTCTCTCTGACGCCCCGCCCCCGCCCCTCCCTCCCTGCCTGCTGAGAGGGGACATCGGTGTTGGGCCTCCAGTGTATTAGCCTGTTGCACCAGTTTATTCTCACACTTCATGTGCATTTCTGATATTGATAAAACAGATATTTATCAGAATTAATCATCTATGGTAGTAATCGAAACTATAACTGTTCAGAAAGAGGCTCTGTTGGGCAACAGCAGCGATATGAGAGATTTTAATGGTTGAGGTTAACTACTTTGCTTCAGCTTGCTAATATTTTGAAGTAAAACACAGTTGGCATTAAAGAGAGGCAGGATTTTTACCTTAAAGGAATAGTTCACCCCCGAATGATATTTCACTCATTATCTACTCACCCTCATGTAGACTGAGGGCTGGGAGAAGTTTCAGAGTCCTCCGTAGCTTCTCTGAGTGTCCGGGGGTCTCAGCGTAGCAGTGCAAGTCCATAAAACGGTTGCAAACGGACACGAGCGATTTTCGTCACAAAAAGACACAAAAAAAACATCCAAATGCCTCCATGCTGCTCATATGTAATGTCCCTCTTGTATTGAAGCCCTGAAATGCGAAATTGTCCCGAAAAAAATTAAGTAAGTCCATCAAACTTGTTTGCAGCGGAAGCTCCTCTTCCTGGTCCGCCCACGTATCGCGAGATTTGGCTCTCATTGCATGCTGCTCGTATGTAATGTCCCTGACTGGCCGGACCAGGAAGAGGAGCTTCTGCTGCAAACAAGCTTGAAACATGGACTTATTTAAAAAAAAATTCCGGACAATTTCGCATTTCAGGGCTTCAATACAAGAGGGACATTACATACGAGCAGCATGGAGGTATTTGGATGTTTTTTAGTGTCTTTTTGTGACGAAGACCGCTCGTGTCCGTTTGCAACCGTTTTATGGACATGCACTGCTACGCTGAGACCCCCAATAACTCAGAGAAGCTACGGAGGACTGAAAATTCACCCAGCCCTTAGTCGACATGAGGGTGAGTAGATAATGAGTGAAATATCATTCTGGGGTGAACTATTCTTTTAACTCTGCTACATTTTATGCCTTAAAGGGACAACAAGGAGTTTCAGAAAGCTTTTTCACACTACATTTCCCATGAGCCTCCGCACACAAGATGACATTTTCGGACCGGCGCAAGACAGACGAAAGCTAAAGCATTTGCAAGGATGTTTTCATTAATCAAGAATGAAAGTTAGTTTGAAGATGATCAGATACCATCATAGTTCTGATCATAAATGATGCCAAGTTGCCAGCGGTCGGGGGCGTTATTCCCATGACCCGCTGGGCAGCGTCCAGGAAACCGAAACTCTTCTCTTTCTTTTCTTCTCTTTCTCGAAACTAGGAAATGCTGGGCAAGTCGACCAAATATCAAAATAACGATAAAGACAAAACGATATAGCCTATTTATCGAAAAAGGGACCCATTAACAAGTGGGTAACGTAGATTCATCCACATTAATATGAGATTCTTTTATAACCAAAAGCAAACCCCTCGGGGTCTCTTTAAGTAAACAGTTCTAGTACTAGTGATGGTTAAATATTAATAAATGACTTGTAACTTGTTACAGGGAGAATGGAGGCTCTCTGCCTTCCACCAAGCGTCTCTTGTTTGAAAACCAACGTTGTAAGATCAAAGGCTCCAACCCGTTGTCCCAGCACTCGTCTCTGCGGCACCGCAACACAAACGCATCCTGTAACCTGTAATCTCTTTTTTATGACAGATAAGACACAAATCGTAACATTGTATATGATAAATAATGTTATCTACCACTCTATTGATTTGTTTGATTTCTTGCTGGCTTCGTTGAAAACAAACGCACATGGCCGAGAGGAGGGTTAGCAAACAGAGGAAAAGAGACTGGACTTGTGAAGTTCCCCTTTAAAGGAGACATATGCCCATTTTCTACAAATTAAGATAGTTCCCAGGCGACTTAATGAAATTTCTGTGGTGGCATGAAGGCAAGGCAAATAGGTCTACCTAAATCCTAAATTTTTCAAAAAAGTGATTTCCATAATATGTCCCCTTTAAACATGAAGTACAGTTGATGTTTGGGAGAATGTTGTTTTGTGTTTAGTCAGAAAAGATCTTGTCAAAGTTCAAGCTCAGAAGAAGCAATGCCACCATGTTGATAATGATAATGATGATAATGGTAAGTTTAACATGTTAATGTATGAAAATTAGGACTACAAACTAAGTACCAGTGAGGCAGGTGGGGATGTCATGTGCTTAATCATGGTTAGAATCAACTAACACAAGCATGTACATGTTCACAACAATGATATTAAACGTGCTAATACAAACAACACGACAATGCCGTAGTATGTTAATGTGTGAAATGAGGCTTATGGGAATTTCAGTTTTTGGTATTTGTTCAGAAACTTAGGAACTGGGTGCACAAAACAATGACAAAAACAATCTTAATATGTTTTGCAGGAACAATATGACGTAGTTTAGCATAGGCTAATATATGAAAACCAGCTGATGGGAATGTCAGTAGCTAAAACTCTAATAATGTTGGTTCACAAACCAGTTGTTCACGTTGACATGACCAGTGAAATCCTGGGACAATTATTAATGGATTCCAAATGCTTGCAATGCATTACATGTGAAATATAAAAGAAACAAGTTGGTGGGATTGTTTACACCACTGGAACCAAAGACGTTTTGATGTTTTTACATCTTAAATGATTAATTCACTATGATTCATTCGGTTTGAATTGGTAATGTCTCTAACAACCAACTCAGGAAATACCACATTTGAGTTTTATTGCAAAACTTTTCAGTCAACAACAAAATTCAAGGCTGAAAATGAGTTTTTCATAGAAAAGTATCCCACTTATCCATGTTTAAAGCATTATACTGTCATATTCTGCAAATTGAGTCCTGAGCCACTGTAACATTTTGAATTTGGCTCTGTTATGGCATGAAAATTTAACGGCGCAACGAAACACGGCATTTAACTGCTTTTCCCTCTCAGTTACAAATGGTAAGTGTTTAGATTCATCATATCAGGCATCTGGCACGAACAAAGGTAGCCTAAGGTTACACCCAAGCAAGAAAAGTCTTGTTTCTGGCAATAGCGCATTCCAATTACCATGAGTGCCAATAGTTATAACAGATACAAATGACAACCAACCCTTAGCTGGCAGGCAGATCAGCTGTTGGGGCTTGTTGGCTGCACGGTTTCCCTCGTCCTCTGCTGCTTGACCTTGATCTCCGTGAGGTTTTTCATCCCTCTTGGATCTCGGTGAACCTGTGGAATTTGGGGAAGCCGTGCACTGATGCTCCCATGTGGTTTGTTTCCAGCTGCAGGGGTGCCGAAACAGAGCTCCCAGTCACAGCGACAGTGCTTTCAGGAATGCTGAGGAATCTCCCAACAAGGACACAGGTCAGGCTGTCGGCACAGTGTGAGCACTGTTGTCCTCAGAACAAATGTCACCCCAGAGGGGACACCTACCAAAACCCGCTCTTCTGTAATAAAATCTCCCCTTGTGCTGCTCCAGCGCCGTGAATGGAGTAGTGTTGACAGATTAAGTGTAATGCATATTCCCTCAGAAATACAGAGGGGAATCATTGTGGATGGGAAGGAAGGTAGCAGGCAGAGGGCCAGAGAGGTGTAAACCTGTAACTCTGTAAGCATGCTGCGAGTGATAATTGTATCACTGCCTGTCTCTGCGCTATAGAGAGTGAGCACAAGACATTTCCTGTGTGTTGGCATGAAGCAGCTTGGCCTCTGTTTCTCTGTGGATTCCTCTCTTTCCACTTCTCCCTTCACTCTTCCGCGCAAAAGGTTCTGCTTTCGTCCCTTTCCAGCCCTGTAAAGTATTATGCAGGACAGAAGATATACCATCGTCTCCTGAATTATTCACACATATTAAAAGAATAAATCAGCATTATGGGATATATGCTTATTTGCTTTCTTGGCAGGAGTCGGACGAGAAGATTAATACATCTCATGACAGTAACTATGTAGCTAGGAGCCAGCAGTTACTTAGCTAGGAAGCAGAAGAAAAGAGCTCACAAGAGTCTGTCCAAAGGCAACAAAACCAGTCTGAAAGCGACCCTACTATACCTATGGATACGTCTTTATTCAGTCAGCACAGAAAGACAAGGGCAAAAAGGATCATATTACAGTTAAGCAACTTAAAGGTGATGACACCTGACCAATAAATGTTCTTACACAAAACCACAAATTGTACGTAGGCCTATGTTTGAACAAATTAAACAAACCAGATGAACTTTCAAGGGGGTGGTATGCATGCACTCTTATTTCCCAGCCGTCGGCTCCACAGCTTCATATTAACTGAAACATGACAGCAGTTTCAATCTTCTTGCCTAACTCTTGGCAAATCAGCAAAAAAACATATTTCCATTGTTAAAAATAGTTCTCTCTTTCTTTTTTTTTAGCATATAAAGTAAAACATGTTATTATTTCTTTAAAAAAGTTCTCAAAAAAGTTGCGCTGTTCATTTAAGGCCAGTATTTTGGCAAACTGAATCAAAGCTGGTGGAAACTTTCCAAGACAGTTTCCCCAATTTGTCAACCTGTATGAACTTAAGTGTGCGGTAATATAACAGTCGTACGTTTCATGTTCCAGTGCCCCACCTGCCTCCTGTCTGTTGTACGGTAGATTAGCGGTTCCTTGTCTAACACGTGTTTCAAGGTTGATTCATGTCTCAGTTTTCAGAGGCATCTGCAGCTTAAAGGAAAAAAACCTGCCTCTAAATAGTGAAAAAACAGCTGTTGGTAGTATATCTATCATTTCCAAAAACCATTTGTTTTCTTTGACGGTGTTCATTCACTTGTTCATGTCCGAGGTCACAACGGGCTGGAGCTCAGCAGCGGTTTTGTGGAAAAGTTTAAATAAACACGCAGTTGCAGACAGTCTCAATCTCAGGCCTCACACAGGCCATACATGAACCGCCATTTCTTTGGCATTTGGGACGACACGTCAACTCCAGATGAAACAAAATTCCTGGACTCGGGATCGACCCCGTGACACCGACACACTGCTGCCTCTGTTTGATGGTGTAATTCTTTCCCACTGCAGACCACGCGCGCCACGTCACAACCGCTGCTCATCCGTACATGGACACCAGGTGGGACAGCGATTTTATTGGTCACCCTTTGGCTGTTCAGCATCTGGTCAACCGAGCAAGCCTTCTGGTTCATGGACAGGACAGATGTGTTCATGTGGTGTGTACTAATATAGCAGCTCTCTGGAGATTACACACAAACTTAGAGTTCACAGCATGAGGATGTTAAAGCTGTTATTAAATGGCTACTAGCCTACTTTTCAGACTTTTTGAATATTGCATGTACAGGTACAGGCCGTTTGAGTCAGTGGAAATGTTAATGTTGGTTTAGCAGGTGTTTAGCCGTTGCCAAGTCAAAGCACTAGACAAACTGAACTGTTGTCGGGCGAAAGCCAAAGCCACATTTCACCGAAGTCAATGGTGTTCATCCTCTGGGGAAACTGACAGTAGAAAATTTAATGGTTTTCCACTCAATAGAGATTTTTCAACCTGGATCAAAGTGGTGGACCGACCAGCTGATATCCACAGAGCCACATCGCTAACTTCACTAAAAATGTAGATTCTTAAGTGAACTGTTTATCTTGGCAAACCTCCTTTTACATTCAACTTACTGGCAGCAGCAGCAGCTCCCGACACAGACGTGCAAACCTCAAAGGTCATAACTTATTCATGAAAATTAATTCTGCTTCATAGAGTTAGGTTTTTTTGTACAGCTGATAACTATTACTCTTTGTCTTATGATTTACGGGACGCTTTCACCTCTCTCTCAGGCCAACTGAAATAATCATAGGAAGGAAAATGACTCTTTGGTTAAAGCACTGCACTGCACAACTGATGTGCACACTGAGGCCACAACCTGTGATAAGAGCTGCACGAGTAGATTATGCTTCGTCTCAAGCTGTCACAAGCTGAAAGGTCGGGTTGGGCCGCTGCAGAAGTCTCCCTACGGACTAAACCATTTTACTCTGTTTTATTTTTAATAACTGGCCAGGCATTATTGTAGAAATAGTAGTAAAAAGATGAAGCATGTTGAAGAGGGAAGAAAAATCAGCTCTGGGAATGAATTTACTAACTAGAGATCAAAGATATTTCCCAGAGTGAGCAGAGCGTATTTCCTCAACGTCATATTTTTCTCTTTCAAACTAAGGTCCCGAAGGTCATTGACCTTCCTACTTAACCCCCGACCCTCCGACCCCCAACAACCAGTGACCTACACACACACTCACACTTTCCAAGATGATTCATTTAAGAAAACAAAGAGCGGCACCAGGACCCTCTCATCTCTTTCTCGCATCTGGAGACACGGCCGTCGCGTTCATTAACACCTGACCGCTTTTCAGGGAAGGGGGTTATTAGACTGTCACTGTTTATAGAGCAAGAGAAGAAAACAAATGAAGGAAACTGAAAATCAAAGGCAGCAGGTCACCGGCCATCTCTGCTACCCAGTGTTTGACGTTTCTAATACTTGTTCAGTGTTTGTACAGGATTCCCTAATATGTCGTACGGCTGGTAGCTGTCTGCCTCGGCCGCTCGGCCTGCAGGAAAGCAGTGCGGCGGATTCCAGATGAGTGAGTTCACGCTGGGTCTGTGTGAGGCAGGCATACCTTAAATTTCCATGGAAATGTTGCTGTGGCACTGAGCACAAGTCAAAGCCTGCTGTACGAGGCTCGTTGTGCAAACAGAGTTTTATCCCTCGTATGTTTCCTTTTGTGCAAATTAGACAGAGTTAAATAAGTTTCACATTAACGGCGTCATGGTCCCTTCTGCCCATTACAATGCCAACATGGTGGGCCAGGGTATTATACCTTGTGTTACTGTGCAGCTGACAAGCTACAACGGCTCCATGTCAGTTTCTCCAAGCAAACTGGGATTTATTAACAGGATCACTGGGTTTTCTCCTGACTCTTTAATCTGATAATTGGCCTTAAAGCCTTAAAACAGGAGAATAAACCTTTTATAACAATCCTGCAGCTCCTACAGTAACTCACTGTCAGCGAGATTGTCTCATCACTAAAAGCCACAGAAACTGGAGCCTTTAAGAGTGAAGTTCTTTAAAGAGCAGGACTGTGAACACCAAGAATGTCCCCTTTCTCCTCCAGCTTGTGCCTCTGTGTTTTATGTCCCCCTTTTTTTCTATCTGGATATATTTATAGCTTCTTTACTTTATCCCTTCTCATCAAAGCCCTCCCATTTTATCTGTCTGTCCTCTGTCTCTCCTCATCACCAGGTCAAAACAGAGCAGATATTTTCCACATTCGTTCCTCTGCCCCAGAAATGGCCTTTTCAGGCATCAGATTTTCCCCCTCCGATAAATATCTCATCCTCCTGTTGAGTAGATACCTCTCCTGCCTTTGGTCCCTGGTTCTCCTGCAGGGCCTTGTGGGTACGTATTCAGCCCGGCTTCCTCTCGGCATGATGTCATTTCAGTTTTGGCTGCATGAACTGTAAGAGGAAAAGGAGGAAAAAAAAGAAAAACACAGTTAGCAAAAACAGAACTAAGGAATGCAAACTGACTGACTGCTATGAAATCCATCAGGAGAGAGGAGGAGAGTGTGCGTCCTCATATCTTTAACCAGTCTGGGCAGGGTGTAGTGTAGAAAGGAGTCTGCTGCTGAGATTACAAATGGGCCCAAATGGTATTCTGTAGCTTTTGCCTCCGATAACAACTTAAAAAGATCACATTGGCTTGGATATACGGAAAATACGAAGGGCATCTGTTTGCTTAATCATGTGATTCATAGTTAAAACAGGGATTATGGCCCCAAAAGGCAAAATAAAAACTGGCATATACTTTCATATTATTGGAGGCAGAATCAAACCCTATGATCCCGAACTCTTAATGTTTGTTTTTAGTTTAGCTTTTTTATCACGAATATTATTCTTGTTACATTAATCGCGACCTTGACCCTGGGAAACAATGGTGTCCAATAGGGAAATGAGTGAAAACAAAAATTTTTATGTCCTCGGTTTCTCATGAAAACATACTTTCCACACAATCTCCTTGTATGACGAGGAAGTCAATGCCAAAATACTTGATAGAAATTCAAGACACCAAAGTGTGGGTTTGATATTTGAGTAACGGCTGCTGGTTAAATGATACCAGAGAAAAGAAATTACTCCAGGAATGCTTGAAAACTTATGATATATGAGTTGTTTGGTGAGACCAGAGATGATACAGATTTGCGTCTCCATCTGTGATCAGTAGTAAAAAAAAAAAAAAAAAAAAAGTGTCTGGAGGCAAAACTCCTGTGCAGCTGTGATACGTTGTGGAAAAATGCAAACATGTGAGCCTCAAGTAGAATGACAGGTCTCATCGCAGCAGAGCCTCCATCACAGCAATATGCAATATGGTTTGAATATCTGTGCTAGAAACACAGCATGGGTGACTAAAAAACTATCCAACCACATGAGCCAGATCAGACTTCCTGAAGGCGTTTCCGAGACAAAAAGCACCGAGGTCATTTGAGTGGAGGAACAAATCTGCTGTAAAGGACTCGGTAAACAGGCCCAAATATTTACAGCCTCAGAGCGAACATTCCCACTGACACTCGTTTGTGTGGGTCTCTCATTCGTTCACAGAGACTGATGAGTTTCACTGATGAGTTTGCTACTAAAAATATCCTCACCACCTGCATATCTTTGTTTGACCCTTTAACTATGTGGCTGCCTTTTTAAATGCCTGTAGCAGTGAAAAGTTTGCAGGAGTTGTCTGCCCACTCGGAAAACTCAGCATTTGTCACCTGCTCTTACATTTATTCAACTTAATTCAACACAACTTCTCCACAACTGTAATTAACCCAGTTTATATCTATAATATTTTATAGATAAACATCTATAATAATGTGTAAAGATATTTATGACCAGACTTGTTGAAAATGATTAATACATTTATGTAGTCTGCTCAGGTCTTCATTAATGTGGCTCTCAAAGTGGAATATGTGGAACATCATCGAGACTTGATTGTACCTCATCAAAAAGTGGATAAATTTCATTAACCTTTAAGTAAAATCAAGACATTTGAGGCCAAATTCAATGAAATTGTGTGGCCTCTTGGGGACAGTATCTTAAAATGATATTGTGTTATTTATTATATGGTGATATGCAAAATGTAATGACGTTTTGCACCAGAAACTCCACTGGGCAAGAGTTGGGTGACTACAGTGGGTCTTCAGGTCAGTGAATGTGTGTTAACCAATGTGCTTGCAACAGGTGTTAACTCACAGTGATGGAGTAGCATCCCAGCCTAAGTTTATTTTCTACCCCCTGATTAATGTAACTCAATCCACTCTAATTAGTGTGGTCTCCAGAGAAATATATCTGTCTCTTTAGCTTTGTCTGCTATTTGATGCTAGGATGGTTGTGTGTGTGTGTGTAGCCTCGCTGATGAGAGGCCATGAGAAACCAAAACAGTGATCCTTTTCATGTTGTCAATATAGAAAATATCACGTAATATTTCTAAATGCAGCTGTAAGAGGTAGGTTTTTACTGTATATTTTATCAGCCACTATATTATTGATTATGATGAGGTTTCCTAACTTTCCTCTGGTATCGGCTCCACACAGGATCAAGGCTGAAGGAGCCTGAATGGAATGTTCAGGAATGTTCCGGAATGTTATCACCACAGTACTTTGTTCAGGGAAATGAAGCCCCGCCCACAGGAACAACACGGTTGCCAGGTAACGGAAAAAACCCTTTGATAGTGGCCACAGTTTCTTTGTGTGTGTGTGTGTGTGTGTGTGAGAGTGAGAGATTATTTACTTTAGCCCCTGAATACAATTAAAAAATCAACTTTGAGATATAAAGTTATCCTTGTAAATAAACCCTTTTTGTTTTTACTTTCCACACAGCGGTGAGAGGAAGCTGCCAAATAACTGATAGAAATTCAAGAACAGACACTTAACTGTGGATTCAATATTTGGATAATGGCTGGTTTAAGTGATACCAGAAAAATGACATTACTTCAGGAATGCTAGAGATTAGCGCTAGATGTTAGCAATTACGTTGTGCCATTAAATAAATCTCCTTACTTCAGCAATGTGTTGGTTGGTTGCTAGGAAACATGTAGAAAGCTCCAAAAACAATGGATAATGTAAACCGCCTAGGCCTATAACTTTTGCAAATTAAAGTATCATTGTGTTTCATTTGTGTCTCCACATACATAAATATAGCTTTCAACATCTATCATTGGCACAATGTTTTGTAAATCTGAGACGTATTTTTATAAAAATGTAGGCCTAATTAAATCAATCTAGCCTGCATCAGTCTTGAACAGCAATTTGTTTTAAATCTGATTAGTTTAGTTCATAATGTGGGTCTTATCAGTCACGTCACTTAGCTACACTACAGTTAGGGAGTAAATATTCTGTGTGTGCGTGTGTGTGTGTGTGGTGCATCCTGTTTTAATTCAGTGATGACAAAGCCAAGATTTTTTACAAACAGCTGGTGGAACTAAACGGCTCCTGGCAGGACAACAGGATCTCATATCACGGTTTGTTTGATTTATATGATTTATATGTTTATGTATATGTTGTTAATTGTATTCTATTATTATAGCCTATGTATTTAATTAACACATTAGATTTGCATCTTTAGTGACAAACAAAGCTTTGAGGTTGCAGGCCAACAGATCTCCGCACGCTGTCCTTATCTGCAGCTGTAAATCCTACATGCATTATTAATTTGGTACATGTAGCACTGCTCTGCAATGCAAAACAACAGCATTGTACATAATCACTGCCAGGCTCTTTATAGGCAATATCCTATACAACTTGTTTGTGACTAGAGTAACAAGGACAGCTCTTTCAGACAGACACACCCTCTCACTCTCCCTCCAGCAAACAGATTGAAGGCTAAATTATCAGTGCATGTGTTCAGCTGTTATTAAAGCATGTTGCTACTGCTCACCTCTATCCCAAAGATATCAGGGGATTTTTATGAGTCTGACTCTGCCAGAGCTGTGCAAGTTGAATGAGAAGCTGAGCAAGCCAAGAGTGCACCAGAGGGTTTTTGTGGTTATGAAAAAATATCTATAAAGGACGAGAGCGTGGCTTCTCTCGCTGCATTCTTTCCTTCATCAGGAATTCACTGAGGTTTGGCCACGCACTTTTTACTGAAACCTTTTCCTGTTCGCCTGGGAATAACAAGACTGTCCTCTTTTTTCTTTTTTTTTTTTTGTCCCTGTGCACTTTGAACAGAGAAGCTGCAGACTGTGTTTCAGAGCCAACCAAATGCTCATGGCAACTCCACACCCACAGTTTAATCCTTTAAACACTGCATATCACACAGAAACAAAGCGAGCCCCCGCTCCCGGTGTCCGAAACAGACCCCAGAGAGCCGCAGAGCTCATTTCCCTGAGAATAATGCTCTCCATGCAGATCTGCTGCGAGCTCCAGTTCAGGGTTTTGTCCCCATGACTGGTTCCCTTTTCAGCTGCGGACAGATTGATGAAGCAATGACGCTCATAATTGGATTCCAGCATGGCACATCTCTGCTCTGTGCTCAGCTGGAGCTTATTGTTTTTGACCAGCATTTAATCCACGGCTGATTGGGGTCTATAAATTCGACAGACAGGAGATGGCATGGGGATTTACAGCTCCAAAAAGACATCAGCGCCCTGACAAAACATTCCAGCGACAACTGTTTAATTGTGAACTCATCTACAGGTTATCCACAGCCAGATGGACAAAGGGCGCAGGAGATATGAGAGCCTGTGAATCTGGGATGATCACAAAGGCTTTGCAAAAGCATGTCTGTTTATAATAAATGGTAGAGTCCAAACACCTCAAACAGAGCCAAGGAAAACTTGGAGAAAAAGCTCGTCTGATACCAGAGAAGCAGATGAAGGACGGAAGAGACACTCTGTACCAGCAAAACCAGTGCAAACTGTTAATAAATTTCTGTTGCCTCAACAAATACATTCATCAGAAAGAAAAGGTGGAAAAAGGAGAGAGACATGGACGAAAAGGGAGGGATATACTTTTTTATCTTAACATTTTCCCCTTTGACTGTCCCGTACTACGTCACTCATTAACTTGTTTGGGAAATAATAATTGCGTAATCCTGATAAGAAAAAAACAATATTACAACCCTTGGTAATCATTTTAACCCACTAATCCAGCGCATCTGACATCGAACACCAATTGTTCCTGTTTTTCCATGAAGCACGTGAAGCAGCACAAATGTCTGGCGGCTCAGATCAGGCGGTGGGACGAGTGACAACAGTCTGTAATCACACAGAGAGCGAGAGAGAGGGAGAGAGAGGCGCATGAGGCGGCCGAGGTGGCCAAAGCCTGATCTCAGTACAGACGAGGCTGTGCTGCAGCTGCGTGTCCTCACATTCAACTCCCATCTAGATCCAGATTAGTAACACTATTACTCAGCCAAGACCTGCTCCCACTGACTCTTGGACGTAAGTAAACATAAGGTTTAGTCCCTCATCTTTTTATTGGCGCATTTACATACATTACATTACACCATAAATCACATCTATCAACATAATCAGCAGGCTTACGTGTCACAGACTCCTACTAAAAGCAGAGGACAGTGATGCATTCTGACAATTGGTGATGAACACACTGCAGCAGGTGGCAACTCTTATCCAGCTTCGGTTCATCTGATTTCAAACAAATTGTTTTGTCTCATTTGATTCATAATAGAGGAACAGTTCACTGAGCTGAGCGTCATTTTGGTTTGAGTGTGAAAGTTTATTCAAATAATCTTAAACATGTATTGTTATTTCGTCCTGACATCTGACTGAAAGCTCCAGTTATGACACAATGTGGTGCATTGTTCTATCAAAAAAAGATGTAGAAAACGTCTATAAAGCAAATGTAGTGTAAACAAAGCAGATTTTTGAAAAAAAAAATTAAAGAAGGTTTTGCAAGGTTTTATGAGGTATAAAGCTGATTCAGGCTTTTGAAAGCAACACATGCTTTGTCCACACTCTTTTCTGTTTGGTCTGCATTTTTCAAGCAACAAGCAAAACTTGTTCGAGCACCAAGTTAAACTTTTGGCAACAGTCACCTGCCTCGACTACAGAGGTGAAAATGACACAGATATAGTGAAACAAACATGTTACCCGCACAGTGGCCTTTGCTAACAGCTGTTGTGGAGTTAAATTATGCACACGGTTTCTTTTATGACTCTTAGGCTCAGTTATTGAGGCTTTGTGCAGAACTTGTCTTCATGAGAAACACTGAATGGCTCCTTAGTGTCACACTGAGAAACATTTATGAATCCAGGATGTGCTATGGAGACTTCAGATGAAATGACAGCAGCAACAGTGTTTTGCGACAATTAATTTACAATCTTGACATTATTTCTGGATTTGTTTGTTCATATTCTGATTCTTTTTGTTAAAATAAACTGTAGACTATTAATTTCTTTGACGGAGAGCAAACAGGGGATCAAATATTATTTTCCCCATGTGCTTGCTCAGGAATATACTGTATGTACTGTATTTTCAGGTGCGTTAGTATGGATGCATACTGAAACCGCTCAGTCAGGTGTTTGTAGCTGAAACATCAGCTGTCCATCTTGTCTTCACTGAGCCCACCCTGCTGCGCCGCTGTGACATCACAGTTGGGTGCTCACTCAGCTCAAACAAACTGCTTCTCAGTCTGGTGTTAAAGTCTCCTCAGGGTTTTCCGTGAGAAATGTTTATTTATATTATTACCTATTGTTTATTTATATTAATAAAACACCATGCAGAGAAACCATTTAATAGAAACTGTATATATTTTCTTTTATTTTCCATTTCCCATAAAGCCGAAGGAGCCGTGTCATGTCTCTGCTAGCTCCTGTGCAGCTGCGGTGCTTGTGTGGCTGTCACTTTCCCCTCTCATGCTGGGGCCTTGTAGCCAGGAGGTGTTGTTGAATTATGAGCCTGCGACTTGGCAGGGTGCTGAATGACTGTCAGCTCAAAGAGCGCCGCGTTGCCAGCTCCGCCGTGGAACTGAAGGAACTCTGCTCGACCGCCAAGTCCCAGATGCCCTTTAGCCACCCACAACAAACACCCCGAGGACATGTGAAAACCACAGAGGGTTTGACCTTCTGTCATTAGGTCCTCTAATATTGAGATCTTTTCTCACTCGGTACAAAAACAAAAGCTGACCCCCCGTTACGATTGCATAAAAGCTTGACTAAGAATGTGAATTCTTTTCCAGTGCGCTGTTACGCAGTCACAGTTTTTACATTTTACAGCTGCTTATTATAGCTCCCACATGTAATAAGGAGCTCCACTGGAGCAGTTTGAGGGGGATAAGTGCTGTGTTCAAGGTCGTTTCAATTCCTCCAAGTGTTTCTAAGGACACAAACCGGCAAATCTGAAACCACAAACCGACTTATGTAACAGATCATACAACTAACTAATAAACATTTAATGATTTCAAATAATCTTGTAGTAAAGCTGCTAAATATCCCAAGTTCCAGTTTCATCAATGGAAGAGAAAATGATTAATAAATAGGCAAATTAATTAAAAATGGAAAAAACCATTAGTTTTTCAGCATCTGAATAAAACATCTAGTGTCCTCAGGTTACATTTGGTACAGAGGCAGAAACAAGTGGACACACAGGTCATTTCCCATCTAAATCAAATCTGTCTCTTCCTGCACATAAAACAAAAATATGGAAACAGTGAGCGGGTCAATGCACCACAAACAGAGTGAACCTGCCGCCCATAAATCAGAGAGCAGACAGCTCGGTAACAATGGACTGCACCTGACCCCTCCTTGCTGCAGGGTGGTGGGAGTCTGAGGATCTGCAATGACCCAGCAGGACCAGAGCTCCACTGTTACCACACAAAACGAGTACAAAAACAAATAGCAGTCACTTCTAACTACACGTCTGGGTGTGCTTTATGATACCAGGCTGTTTCAGTTATGCTTTACACAGAGAACAGGCAGAGAGACATAGAACTGTGTTGTTGGGGTATTACGCATCTTAAAGCCGCACTGTGCAAGAATAGTTCAGTTTTTACTCTAACGGTTATGGAGATTTTGTTTTACTGTCATAAAAACGAGTTGTGAATTGAGCCCGGCTTATGGACACATGTATTCGTTGTCAAGCTGAAGCCACAAAATTGGCTGAGACGACAAAATGGTGAGTTCAATGTCAGCCTAAGCTTTCACCAACGAGTTAAAGCCAATCCAAGATTGACCTTGTCCACTCACATCTACTCTTCTTCTTCTTCTTCTTCTCCACCTCCTTCAACATCTTCTTTTGTCTTTTCAGTGCCTCTAGCATGAAGGTGATGCTCACGTTGAGGATAATAATCCAGCTAACTTCTGGTGTTGATGTTGGTGTGGGTGACGTATTGCTGTAAAGGGCTGTAGGACAGGCAACCAAAGTTACATAGAGTAGAGTAACACCAGACCAGCTGGATGTACTGTATCAATGGGTCCATTATTCCCTATGTTACAAGTCAATGACACATCCAAGTGTGTTTTTTATTTTATTTTATTCACAGTGTTGCTTTAATGAGTAACATGGAAATAAACAGGACACAAACAAGCCGGAGGTGTGTGTGGGAGCTGCAGCAGAAGAGCCGGTGCTGCCGGTGGAGTTGATTTCATGCGGCCTCCGGTTACTGAGCTGTGTTGTTGCTTTTACAGAGTCGCCCAGACGCCATGTGACAGACAGATGGAGCGTGAAGTCATGACTCACATTGACACTCGGGTTTAGCACTGCAGTGACCAAGCGTGACAAAGGTTTAAAACTCAGAGAGCAGCTCGGCGAACCTGAGACCCCTGCACTCTTTTTTTCTCCTTACAATATCTTGATTTTCCAAGTCCAAGTTTTTTCAAGGCCAACACAAAGAGACGTGGAGCTTTTTCCACTCTCCAACTTTTTATTCACTCTCCAACTTTAGCTTTTTTTTTTGCACCGTCCTCTTTCTTCTGCTGTGGCTGTAACGCCGGGAAACTCAACGGCATATTCAACAATGTCTCTTAAGTCAGGCAGAGTAAGAAAGTTAACATTCAGCTCTCTCACTCTCTCCCAGCTCTCCATCATCTGATACTCTCTCACTGAGTTGCAAATGGTGTCAGATTCAACTGGGTCAAGGCGTGGAGGGGCAGAAATGCTGCGCAGAGAGAGAGAGAGAGGGCGAATACAAGACACACCACCGACAGTCTGGGTGTGAACACATGTTACTCCTCCAGACGCCGATTCTTGTGGTTTCTCTCTGCGTTACATCCAGAGATGTAAAGTTTTTACTGCAGCAGTCCGGGCATGTGCAACATATTTGCTGCGCCCCACATGGTAAACGGCGCGTGGGAGCGAGGCCAGGTATCTTAATCCCCATCACCCTTGGGATTCCCCACCAAGAGATCCCATTAGTGAGGATAAAAGCTGTAATGTAGTCCGGAGAGGCTCGGTGGACTTGTGGTGTGCTGCAACCCCCACAGTCCAGCAGTGACCTCCATCTGATCCCTCACTAACTGGAATTACAGCTCCGGCTCCAACAGGCAGTGTAAAAGAGCAATGAACTGTAAAGCATTTTGATGTCTAAATGAACAACATACGCACAGCAACAAGTCCAATAAAGGGCACCTATAAATCTGGAAAGAGCAGCAGTATTTGCAGATGCCGTAGAAACCGCTCCAAACACTCGAGGCGGTGTAAAGAGAGAGGATGGAGTTTCACCCTCGAAAACATTTTAAAAACTAGTGTCAGTTGTCTGGAGAGAGAGAAAAAAAGCTGCTTGATGCTGCTGCAGTGTCATAAACTGGCAGGGATAAAAGTTACGTGCACCAAAATGTGAGTCTCACAGATGAGGAACAAAGCAAACCAAGAGGACTGAGCTGGTCTAGATTCTTCTCGGACATACAGCGCAGCTCATAGTCCTGTGGGTCGGCAGCTGGTGTCACTGAGCAATAATCACACACGATGTGAGCACGTGAAACAATTCCTACTACCAGATCCGGAGATCAGGAAATTTATTCACTTTAATGATGTCTGGAGAGCGATCAGAGCAGGTGTCAGAGCGTGAAGGATGAAGGAATCGGAGACACCTGAACATGAAACGCAACCTTCATCCTGAACGTGAGCGAAGGATGAAAGGAAAAGAGGCAGTGATCACGCGCCCGGAGAGCAGATGGGAGTCGAGTTAACGATCGATGTTCGTGATTAAATTAAAACACACCGATCGACACAAAGCAGGGCCGAGTTCATCATCACAGGTACACAAACAAAACTGTAATCAGTGGGAGGGAGCGGGTAATGAGCGAGAGCTGAATTCCTCTGGACTGCATTCACCGCGTCCTGGCCTCAGTTCTGTGTGTAATCACTTTAGCATGTTTCCCTTCGTAGTTTATTTTGTGCTTTTCACTAAAAAAGTGAAATCCGAGGAAGAAAAGTTTGTTCAGAAGTCACTGCCCTCGAGTGACCACTTGTCCCAGAACTAAACAATGAGGACAGAGTTTCCTGAGCAGAAAAAAAACACACTGATTAAACCTCATCTGTGACCAATGTAGAGAAACAGATCTGAGGCTGAGGTATCGTTAATTTTAAAAGTAGCCTATAATACACTCACAATATGTCCAGGAAACAAGAGATTATAGCTTTTAATGACTTGGCTGTTGGGAAAGGCCTGATTTCGTTATGAAATGGGCAAATTTACGCCGTCGTCTGAAAATGTTTTGCCATTTTCCAGCTCTTAGCTGCAAAGTAAAATTCTCCAAACTCGGCACAAATGTTTTTGGGAATGAATCTAAACCTCAGATTTTATCACGTCGACACATGCTGAGCATTACTGTTTTCTTCTCTAATTCCTACCGTGCGTGAAAGTGCAACTAAGGCCAATATAAAACAGTAATAAAAAAAGTGTGAACAGTTTTATTACAGTTGTCTTCCACAGCGGAGCAGGTTGGATGTTTATCATATTAGTGAAATGACACCTGCGCATATGAATATCGTTGTTGACGTCACCATCAGGGGAGAGGTCGCACAAGATGTTTGCTTACTTTTAATGATTTCTTTTAGTTGTTTTATTTCATTTGTGTCTTGGAAACAAAGCTAACCTACTCCATTAATGCTGATTAGTGATTTTATGATGTGATAATAATATTAATTAACACTTACACAGCTTGGGGTGTGTGATATCCAGCTGTTTAAAAGAGTATTCAGGGATTCAAAGATTCACGTGTACGCAAATCACACGTGAAAGTGTGAAATAAGAAAAGAACAGGTTACAAATACATGTCAACACAAGTCACAAGAGCAAACACGCAACACGCAGGCCGGTCACAGGCCTCCATGTGTTGGTACAGACTGGACTATTGTATTGATGGGTTGGTGAGCTAATATCAATTCTCACTGTGATGAGAAGATGCAGGAGCTCTGAGGTTTGGTGTTTTCCTTCACAGCCAATGATAACAGAAGAGTTTGTTGGACAGGCTCGAGATTTTCCACCTCCTGCTCCACAGTATAATGCTGAGAAATATTTGATCTAGGGTATGAACTCTAGAAGTTTCCATCTCTCCCCTCTCTCTCTCCCTCTCCAGAGCACAGAGCTGATATTGTTGTCAAAGCCGTGACTCTTTTACAGTGGCACGTTATAGAGGCAACAGGAAACCATCTGGGCGAAGAAACGGTCAAATAAAAAATAAAAAAGAAGAGGTTGACCGACCTCCCCTCCCTCCCTCCGACTTCACTCCTGCTGTATGTTAAATATGGAAACACTGAAGCTGCAACACTTCCTCCTTCTTTTACGCTCACATGCACGCACCTGGTCCAAAGCTCCCGGTCGTGGCCACTTCATGTGGAAACAAACAACCATATAAACCAGTGTCATTTCCCCAATTAGCAGAGGAGAGGAGCTCTGGAGATGAAGAGAGACAGCAGCAGCTTCTGGAGTCAGCATGAAAGCTGCTCATTTGCTAACACCCCGCTGGGTTAATTCAACCCCTGCATGAGTGTGTATGTTTTCACACTGGCCTACTGAACTCTTTCATTTCAGGCCATCGGAGGACTTCTGGTGTGGACAAATAGACTCAAAGGAATGAACACATGATGGAGCCGCGAGCGAACCGCACACTCACACTGACAAAACTTAACATCATGAAGCACGGATTTAAAAAGTTTGTCTCTATTGCTTTTTGTTGAGCTTCAGATTTCTGTGAGTTAAACTAAGTTTTGTCTATTCACTGGAGAATAACATGAGCATATAACATAACTTCATATCCATGTATATCATTGTAATTCATTTACAGACTGTGAATCATTAAAGTTTTCGGGGATTTAGAGTAATATGCAAAAAAAAAAAAGTACAAGACCTAAAAATGAGTCTGGATAAAACCATTTAAGGTCAAAAAAGAAATGTGTAAGTATATTTTTTAACAACACAGAACTTTATAGGCACTGGTGTTATTTTTAATATATTTTTTTGGGTTGTTGGCACCTTTACATTACAATGAACAAAATGAGAAGGTAGATTTAAAGGGATAGTTCAACATTTTAGCAAATTGGCTCATTGCCATAATCCCTATAGTCATAGCAGTAGGTTCGTCACCTTTAATTGTCGGTGCAAGCTATTTTTAGAACGGCGGAGCAGGGCCGTGAGCTGCTCAGAGCGACGCTACAGAGGCTAATGGGATTTCTTGGTTTCCCTCATCAAACTCATCAAATACACAATCCAACAACTCAAAAACGCTTTCGTGGACAAGTTGTGACCTGCACATTCACCACGCTATGAGATAATAACGGGATGTTACGAGACAGTTGTTTTCAAGGTAAATTCAGAGACTCTCAGCCTCCATAGCTTGGCTCTGAGCAGCTCACGGCTCTGCTCCGCCGTTCTAAAAATAGCTTGCACTGACAATTAAAGGTAACAAACCTACTGCTATGACTATAGGGATCATGGCAATGGGCCAATTTGCCTAAAATGTTGAACTATCCCTTTATAGAAAATAAGGGACATCATGCATGTGGGTGAGATTAGATGAGATATGTGTAGAAAGTCAAAGTAAAGCTGGACTCCTGAGGGTTTTGGTATCAGTAGCCCACAGTCTACTGTACGTGCTCTTGTGTGTGTGTGTGTGTGTGTGTGTGTGTGTGTGTGGGTGTGTGTGTGTGTGTGTGTGTGTGTGTGTGTGTGTGTGTGTGTGTGTGTGTGTGTGTGTGTGTGTGTGTGTGTGTGTGTGTGTGTTCACAGCTGGTTTTAATATCAGAGGAACTGGCAAATCAGAAAACTGTCAAAACCAGTGAAGGGAAAAAGGGATTTGGAGCTAAATACCATAAAAGAAAAAAACACATACATTAAAACAGTCCTGTTGACGTAGGTATTTGGCTATTTTCTATAATCAATCTAATCCATCTCGGTGTGTGGATAAACACAGAGCCAAGACGCTGTGAAGAAACACCACAGCTGCCCCACTATACGTATAGTTTAGCTGTTCAACCAAACTTCACATACACATTTTATATGATTTTGTTTATTGTGATTCATCTCATCTCTACACTGAGGGAAGAACAACGAGCCGACCTGTGAGGCTGAGCTCAGCGAACATCAGGTCTGCATTAAAGTAACTGCTGTGATAACAGAATAGTTTGCATTGTTTTTTTCTTCTGGGATTATTTTTTTCTTGATTGTTAGACTAATTATTTGGTCCTTTCAAATGTTCTCGAATGTTTTGCTTTGGTGAGAAAGCCACAGGGTCTCACTCCACTTTTAAAGAAACATTAACACTGCAGTGATCAGGGAGGTCGCCCTGCGGCTCACCTGATAGGACACACATCACCTCTCCCACTTTGACTTTTCTTTCTATCTCCACATAAGAAAAACAAAAATACGGTGGCCCTGAGGGCTCATTGCAAACACATCCAAAGACACAAATGTGCAACAAATGCAGAACGCTTGAGCCAGAAACCCACAACACAACCAAGTGTTTCCAAGGAAACAAACATTTCACAGACTTTTGTTCGGTGCTTCTTTCTTGACTTCCTGTTTCTGGTCTTTGAACATAAGTTCAGTTTGTTTGGTTTTCTACCACATGGTTCAGATATTATTACTACATATGTGTACTGATAGTTTAGCTTCTTTGCACGTCTGATGTGTTGTGAGATTTAGCTTTTTGTTATTTTGTGTTTCATAATGTGTCTTTGTTAAGACAAAAACTAATAAACAGTAAAATAAGAAGAAAAAAACATTGGACAGCGTAGCATTATCTCTTCCTGTGAGCTGTTTTTGTGGCCTACTGCAGTTTTTAAACACTAGTAATCCTACTTGAGCTGTTGTCTACTGGAGCTGGACGTTCCTCTGCTCCGAACAGCAGGAGACGGAGCTGCAGCAGTAAGGGGGTTAAGACCTTCATATCAGGATGAAGACGCAGGCCAGGTGGCTGAGAGTGCAGGCCGCCCTCCTGGGACACACAAACCAGCAGTGTGTGTTGACTGGACCGCAGCCCAACCAAGAAACTGGCTGCACACACGTGCTTCGAGTCATGTCGACGGCAGACAGCGATTCATCGTGCAGCAGAAACACACACTGCACACTGGACTTAAGTAGCAGAGATTTCGACAACCTCTCTCCCCGGACTCTCATTTAAAGAGGCCCAATCGCCTCCGCGGTCAGTCGGACGCTTCTGTGCAGACTTCACTCTCCACTAACCCTCTGTTAAACCCCCTGACTTAATGGCAAAACACAGTCGAGATAAGAGCAAAGTGGAAAATGTGAAGAGACACAGAATGACAAACAGCCTCAGCACAATGGCAGGTTCAGAGCGGAGAGTGCGTGTGGAGAGGGAGGCGGGTTGACGGCACTTTTCCTAAGAGGAAACCTGCCAGTGTCAACTGGAAACCTGGACCTCTCGCAGACACAGGTCAGCAGCTGACGAGAGGAGAAAGCTGCTGAACATCAGCTCCAACACACAGTCAGGGCCCAAGCATAACAACAAAACGACTGATTCATCTCATCTGAGTCTGGAGGGGGGGTAGGTGTCACCCACACATTCGTCTAGTTTGACTTCAGTTTGGACAGTTTGAGGTTAACACAGATTTGAAACAGTAGTTCACAAATTATGAACTTATGCTTCTACTCTAAGTCCCGTCAATACAGAAGGCACAGCCAGAATAAACTCACATGTTCCCATCATCCGTTCATCAGCTCTCCACCAGCGGCCCGTGGTGACCCTCAGTCAGGGGGCGCACGGAGAAACACTGCCACCTGGAGGCCAAGAGACAAAAAGACAGGGCTGAAGTATAAATTACAGTCTTGGCATGTGTGTAGTTGCAAATCACTTATAATAAATAAAGCTTCTAAACTGATATAATATGCAAGAATTTAACAAATTAACTTGTGTATGTATAAATATGAACTCTGACAGCTGGCGTGGAAGTAAATCGTAGTCTAATATGAAACAGTGCGACCTGGTACACCTACAGTTCTTGGACCTTTTTTTAGTGTCGAAACATTATTCCCAGTAATTAAACAAGCAGCTTATTTTCCAATGGGACAAGAGAACACCAGATGCAATTACGAGATGATTTAATTTATGTGGCAAAACCATGGGACTTAAATTGATGCTGTGTTCTTATTTTTGGAACGTGTGGACGAGATCTTATGACTTAAAACAGACCTGATTTAGATTTTTGAGCGCTGAAGAAGAATATGTAGCTCCACAAAACTATGCACAGAGAAATTGGAGGCATCGTCAATAGTTTTTGAGGGTAAAAAAAAAACTTAACTGTGCAAGGTAGTGAGAAGTACAGAAATATTATTCATCAGAGTAAGAGTGCTTTACTGTTTATTACCTCTTCTTCTATTTACACCATTTCTTCTATAATATTGCACTGTTTTAGATGTTTTGTCCAAGCATATTGTAATTTTCTCATCTTGAATAATGCCATACAAAATCTGCTCATCATTATCACTTTTATTATACATACTTCAGTAAAAGTGGAAACAATTGCATCCATTTTGATTTAAGGTTAAAAAGTACAATAATCTTCTAGTTCCAGCTTCTTAAATGAATATTTTTCTGGCCTTAATATTGCGTGATAGTAAATTGAATATATATTTGGGGCTGAAGATGACTTAAAAATACACTGAATGAATTGGCTTTATGCACAGCTCCACTACTTCCTGAACTTTAGCCAGCTCCTTTATTTCCTGCCTTACATTATTGAACAAACTGATTAATCCAGGTGTGTCTGACCATTGTTGTGAGCTCAGACACATCTGGATTAGTCAGTTTGTCCAATAATGTCAGACAGGAAATAAAGGATCTGGCTATGGTTCAGGAAGTAGTGGAGCTGTGCACCTTTTGATGGGTAATTAGTCATTAGTTGCTACTTACGATGCAGCTTGTCTTTTGTCTCTTGGTGGTAAAAATGAATCAAAAGATGTTGCCTTATTTAAAGATTTATTAATTTATAATACAAGCTTTTATGTAGACCACATTGCATTTTAGTTTTTACATTTATTCATACTGAGCTAAACTTCATAGCAGTGACATTGATTGACAAAAAACACAAACCAAAGGACACTCAATGGAAGGAATCAAAAGGTTTCCGACTGTTTCTGAAGAAACCGCAGCCCATCAACACTCCCAGTGCACCACCTTGTTTTTTTAAGACCACATGCCCTCACTAGTCTTCACACACTATGCCACGTGCATCACACTCTCAGACACACTCACACACAAACTCACTCACACTAAAATTCAACAAATACCTATACACAAGATAAAAATTGATATATTTAAATTTCAATATTAATGATATTACTGAATTCCACGATAAAAGGCAAACGAGAAGTAAAGACAGCATCCAAATGAAACGGAGGTGAAACACCACCAAAAAATTTTTTTGTCTGTTTTTTTTTTTACACTATATCCCAGCGGGAGATCAGTCTCCCTCTGCCTCGTTTTCAGTGTCCAGTAGAGGAGGGTCCCACACCGATCGCACACCTCCCCTCCAATCTTCAACCATCTCCTTCTGTCTGCGTTTAACTGGCCCGCCATGTTGGCTCCCGATACGAGGGAGCGTCGACAGTCTAGTCAATAAAGTCACCACAACAAGTGGCGCACGAGCAAAAGCCTCTGCCTCCATCTCCATCTTCTGCGAGCCGTGGTGGGAGGTCCATCCCTGTGCTCCTTCTCCCCCCCTCCCTCCCCTCAGGTGTTTTGTTTTGTTTTTTTTAACGCAGGTCCTCCTGGTTTTTAAGTCTTTTCTCCATTGGTCCTTCGCCAGGAACAAACAGGGTGTAGGTAATGGCACAAACGCCACTGGTGCTGATACAGACCGAACGGTTCAGTTAATAAGAGGCAGAAACAGTCAATGAGGAGGAGGATGGCACGTTTTCTACCACGTTGGGGGGAATTAAGGTCTGTTCAAAGAAATAAACGTCATGGGGGTGGGGAGGGGGGGGGATGACACAAACACTTCTGAATGGACAAACTGGTTAAGTGCAATGAGAGGGTTAACACCACTGAGTAAAAGACCTGGGGAAACATCCACGTGACAAGGAGGGGAGGGTTCAAGCCCACGCATCCTTTGTAGCACTTCCGTGTCCATGAAGAGCGGACAAGGCTCCTGGGTCTTTTTCCACTACGTACGACAGCTCTTTAAAACTTGTCCAGCAGCGAAGGGGTCGATAGATGTCGGGGTCTTCAACCAAAAAGGAGAAACCACAGCAAATTCTGATGATATAGTAAAAGTTTGGGGGCAAGAACTGAACATATTGGCACAAAAAAAGCCTCAGATTGGACAAAGAGTTCAACCAAAGCAGGTAACAGCCTCCGACCAGACTTCCTGTGAGTTAATCCAAATCCACAGCTGATAGGACGACGGGCAGGAGAGAGCAGAGTGTATGTATGTTTATATTTGTGTTATGTGTGTGTTGTTAAGTGTAAAGGTTTTGGGTAGAGGGGAGGAGGAGGAGGAGGAAGAGGAGGAGGAGGGGGTGTTTCTGTTGCTTTACAAGAGCAGGCAGCAGTTGCTCTCTGTGGTTTTTTCTCTGTTCCTTTGACCTACAAAAGAGACGGGACATCAGAGACGTGAGGCAAAATAAAAACAACCACTTGGCACAAAGAGAAGCACAGATACCGAGTCCCGACTTCGCTGAAGACGGTGAAAGGTCAAAGAAAACCAGAACTGGGTGATGACTGTGCAACCGAATCTGTCATTAGCTGGGAGAAAGGAATCCAGAAGACGACTTTAAAGGGATAGTTCAACATTTTGGCAAATTGGCCCATTGCCATAATCTCTATAGTCGTAGGAGTAGGTTTGTTACCTTTAATTGTCGATGCAAGCTATTTTTAGAACGGCAGAGCAGAGCCGCGAGCTGCTCAGAGCTACACTACGGAGGCTCATTGGATTTCTTGGTTTCCCTCATCGAACTCATCAATATTCTGTTATTATCTCATAGCGTGATGAATGTGCCAACAGGTCACAACTTGTCCACCAGAGCGTGGAGTTGTTGGATTGTGTATTTGATGAGTTTGATGAGGGAAACCAAGAAATCCCATGAGCCTCCGTAGCGTAGCTCTGAGCAGCTCGCGGCTCTGCTCCGCTGTTCTAAAAACAGCTTGCACTGACAATTAAAGGTAACAAACCTACTGCTATGACTATAGGGATTATGGCATTAGGCCAATATGCCAAAATGTTGAACTATCCCTTTAATCAGGCTGATGCTGCAGGTGTTATGTCAAATATCTGCAGTAAGTAAATAAATGAGGGAGTCTGGGAGAAGATGCTCACCATGAGAGTTGGGCTCTGGAAGAGTCTCTCTGGCCACCAAGTGCATGACGGTCGTTCGGCCCGGAGGCAGCTTTAAAGCTTCAAAACAAAGAAATAAATCTCATCATTTATTGTTTTTATTTGTATTTTATTGTATTATATGAAACTGTGGAGGCATATACTTTAAAACATATTATGTAATGAAAGATTCAAGTCAGTGATGAAGTTTTCAGACCATCATTTCATCATTTCACCGACTACGATGGTATTGAAGCAATAATGAGGGGGAAAAAGACATAAATTTCAAGTATTATGATTTGTTTCCCCATCATTGTGGCCCTCGTACTCAGTCATAGTTCAGCCAAGTATTCTCCGCTCTGCTTTTCATTTCCTTACACTGAATGAATTTACTTGTAAGTTTCTTCAGTTTGTCTCAATAAAACATGTCCACCATTTGTTATCAATTACCGTTGGATTATTGCTGATGTCAATTGTTTTTGCCTTCGACTCTTGTGGTTTGGAGTTTTTATTTTATGTCCTTGTTGTTTTCTTGTGACACTTTTGTATTACACTATGATTTATACAAATTTAAACAAAGTTATTCATTGGACGACCTGTCTGTGGCAGCATGC
This sequence comes from Decapterus maruadsi, assembly GCA_030347415.2. Taxonomy (NCBI): domain Eukaryota; kingdom Metazoa; phylum Chordata; class Actinopteri; order Carangiformes; family Carangidae; genus Decapterus; species Decapterus maruadsi. Next base: position 13,624,640 of record CM064903.1, read on the forward strand.
TGAATTTTGATGATTGGCCATGATGGAGGAAGCTGCTATGACTCCAACACCACACTGTTGCCCTAAACTCAGGTTTGAGAACTCTTTTGGAGTTCCAGGTGGAGTCCAGCTGGCAACGGATTCTCATATAATGGCGGCGGATAGTGCTCACACAAGTGTCCTGAAGTCACGATATGAAAAAGTTGTTCGGAAAAAATGTATTTAATCTCTGGCTTCAGGACACTTGGGTCAGTACAGATCAGTGTTGTTTTCGTCAACGATGACGATGACGAAATATTTTCGTTGACGACCCTTTTTTTCATGACGATAACGAGACGATGACGAGATAAACACGGCGCTCTGATGACGAAAACATGACGAGACGTGTGTGAGTTTTCGTTGACGAGACGAGGACGGACGAAAACGTTAGTGGTCGGGCTGCAATTGCCTCTAAATTTCAAATTGGCGATTGTCAGCTTCACACAATGGCTCCGTCAACAACAGAACAGCGCTGCTGATGCTTGTGATCAGAGTGCAGGTGCAGGTGCAGGTGAAGGCAGTTATCAGCTGCTCTGGTGACCGAGGTCGGCGCGCTGCAGCGGCTCCGCAGCGCTGATGAGTGGATGGTCAGACGTTCACAGTGCAGACACAGACACTTCTGCTTATTGTGCGTGTAATCTATCTGTCAATTAAAATCAACAAGTATCTGCAACGCTGCTGCATCCCATCCTTGTGGTCAGACCCACACCTGCATGCAGCGCACATTCTGCTCAACACACCTGCCGTCACTCGATGAGAAGATATACGGAGGTTAAGACCATAAATGATTTTCCATTGGGTGAAAATTATGTGTAAAACTATTCCTTAATTGAATTAAGACTTCTTTTTTTTCACTGAAACTGACGAAAACTAGACTAAAACCTCGTTGAGTTTTCGTCGACTAAAACTAGACTAAAACTATCACATATAGAAATGACTAAAACTGACGAAAACTAATAAGAATTTTCGTCAGAAAGACTAAGACTAAGACTAAATCTAAAATGCCTGCCAAAAACAACACTGGTACAGATGAGCAGTATGGAGGTATTTGGATGTTTCATAGTGTGTGTTTTGTGAACTCTATCCGCCGCCATTATATGAAAATCCGTTTCCAGACGGACCCCACCCCCCCCAACTGGACCTCCAAAAGCGTTTTGATGACTCAGAAAGTTCTGAATCTGTGAATTATCGATTTTGGGTGAAGTATCCCTTTAAGATATTGAGGATGCCTCAATAAGAAAACTGGCCTTTTATTTAACGTTAACCCTCAAAATTAAATAGGAAATTCTTATAGCTATGATATAATTGTTTAGATACTGTTGTTATATCTTGTTTGACGGCAGTCTGCAGCGCTGAAGTCCTACGTATGTGGTCGTAGCATCACCTACTGTAAACAGACAGTGACCTTCGAGGGATTTAAGTGACATTTTCATGGTCTGGGTAACACTGGGTAAACAGGGACACACTGAATGTGGCCTCATGGTGGAGGCCTGGAGGTGTGGAATAAAGTCTGTGTTAATGTGGCGTGCAGCTTTAACCTTTTCTATAAACTGCAGCAGCAGCAGCAGCAGCAGCGAGGGGCGGACGCTGACTGCACATAGTGAGTGTAAGGGCAGCGATAGTGGTAGATAAGAGTTGAGTATTACATAAGGAACTGTGTATTCAACAACGCTGTGACTGCTGCTAGGCTGCTAACAAAACTGTTTACAACCAAATCCGCTCCGTTTCCTGTCCCACCTTGTTTTCATTAGACCTCATGAATTTCAGTCCGACTGCAGCTTTAGGGCAGGAAAAGAAAAGTGCTTTGTCCACCAACGGTTGCGCCCGAGTAGCAGCGCTGAACCACTGAACCAAGCCCGTCTGATTGGCGGTCAGTAAATCCCAGTTGTTGATGGCACAAGCGTAAAGCCAGGTACGGGCCACAGAGTCCACGAGGTCAGAAGTTTAACAGGATTAAAATAATCAAATCAGACGTGGTGCTTACATAGCTTTGTTTTGACTCAGCTGCTCATTTGTCAAACTGTGTCCACTTCACCTTTACGAAAACCGCGAGGTGAAGGGAAACGACTTCCACGGGCGCCTGTCGCTCTGACAGCAAATCTGTTTCTTGTGTCATAACATGTAGCTGCGATACTGGATTCGTCCACTACTGCTGTGGCTGAAGTTTGGCTCTTTTAATCTGTCAGTATTTAAATATTCTTTATGCCTCAGTCGACCGCTGGTGCGATCAGACATATAAACAAAAACTGTGGCCAGAGTTTTGGGCGACTCAATGAAATGTATTTTTGGCCATGAACAAGTTTCTCTCAGTATCTTTCACACAATGTTTTTGTTTATAGCAACTCAGCATCTGTGCTCTGCTGCGATCATGTCTCGATTTCATTGAGTAAAATAAAGTCAACCATTAGATGAGAAGTTAAAAAGTATGTAAGAGTTTCACAGTATTGTAAAAATCCTTGAAACGCAGCCCCACAAGGTCCACTTACTGGAAACTTCTCTGGAGCTTTCGGCCTAAGTGACAGGAGGACGTCACCTTTTACCTTGTGGCGAACGACGGTCCAGAGTTACGTCTCTCGGTAACAACTGAACCAACACGAGCAAACCGCGTTCACAGTGCGGCTGACGGATCCAGAAGATTTCCAGTTAATGGAACTTGTGCCAAAGACAATTCAACAGTGTGATGACATTAATGTAGTTATCTTTGTGTCAATGTCTTTGTTCAGAGTCAGTCTCACCTCCCAGGGTAACGTTGCCATGAAGGAAGCGTCCCTGGAAGATGAGGCGCAGTATGCTGGGGCTGCTCACCCGCTCCTCCTCCCACCCTGGCAGAGAGACAAGTGCATCACGTCAGCTACGGTCACATTATGTTTCTCATCTTCATTATTAGTGTTATAATCAAAGATATTTAAACCACTATTGGACCTGTGGCTGTTATCGTTATTATCATTTTCAGTAACACTTTATAATAATAATTAATAAATACTGAATTCTTCATATAACACATGAATACTCATTAGTATGTAGTTTATAAATGCTTATCAATGATGAGTAAAACATTTTAACTGTGTTTATAATCTACATACTAATGAGTATCCATGTGTTATAAATTATGCATTCAGTATTTAATGCTTAACTAATGTTTAATAGTGTGTAAAGGGTAACCTCATTTTAACATAACAATCAATAGCACATACAGATCATGTTATACAGATAACATCAGATAATGTATAACCCTGATCTATTAACATTATTAAGTTGTGTTTTGACACATCCAGTCACTTTTTCTTCATTATTTTGTGGTACAATTAGCCTGTGTTGATTTCAACATAATACAAACATTGTGAGCTTTGTTTCTTTACAGTATAAACATGAAGTGGCAAGAAGACACAATAGGAAACAAAAAGGAAAGAAGCTGCCAGCTATTGGCAGAAGCAGAGTGAATGTATCAGCAGAGACTGTTATTGAACCAGATGGGACGACTCTGTACAAAGTAAATAAATTCAGTTCAATGTATAAACTAAAAACGCAGAGGAAAAAAATTCAAATAAAAAAACGTACCTGCAGGCCAGTTCTCAAACACATGCTTGGCGATGTCTGTGGCCGAGTCATTTGGGGAGAAAGTGAAGTCTTGCGTTTTCCCACTGACCAGGATGAGGCGGAGGTGCACCTAAAAACAACAAACAGCAAACCCACGTCTTAGTCCATTGAAACTCCACATCAGACAACAACACAAACAACCAAACCTGCATTAACAAAAACTCTTCCTAATAAAGTGGCGGCGGCGGATTTGGCGCTGCACACACCCTAACCTCCGCAGACATGAGGTGACCTTCACTAGGCTGTGAAGAGACGGGCATTCCAGCCTAATTAGATTTATCCACACCAGATCTCCACCCTTCGACTGGGCCGACTTCATCCACCGAGGGCTTACACTGAAGTGAGCCCCTGTTGCCGGGGACGACAACAGATAAGGGTGGGGCTGAGGGGGGGAGAACACAGGCCCCTTAGTTCCCGGGTGCTGCGAGCTCCTCTCCGGGCTGTCGGCCTAATGCGATAACCCCAGGTGTCCCAGACAGCGCTGGGCCATGTTATTAAATTTACATGGCCAGTGCGTAGCCTGGAGGGGCGACTGTGCATATGTGTGTGTGTGTGTGTGTGTGTGTGTGTGTGTGGGAGGGGAGGATATTTAACAATGGGGCTTCCTCGAAAATTTTATCCTCTGGGCAACTACGCAAAAGCAAGTCTGTCTAAAAAAAAGAAACATAAAAAAAAGAGAAAAGGCCAGTGCTGGTCTACGATGCCTTCAAGGCCTCAATACTACATCAACATCAGGAAATCCATGTGGGAAAACACCGTACACCTTCTACAAGATTTATAAATATCACTAACAGAGTACAGACGCTGCCTGTTGTGGTGGTGTGACACAATAAACCGCTTAAATAATAAACAAAAAAATGAATCTGCAACTATTCTGATTGTCAACATTAAAGTAAAACGCCACCTCGTACCAGAAAATGTTCATTGTCTTACATTTTCAATGAAAAAACAAACAAACAGGTGATATGAATGTGATGTCACATTGACTTTAGGAAGGTGCAATAACATTTTATAGACTAAATAACTGGAGAAAATAATTTCTGTTAATTAAAAATCAAAGATAAAGACATTTGGTGTAACTATATTGTACTACCAGTATCTGCACATGTAAAACCATTAATAATGTACATTAACATCATTTTACACTGTAAAACTGGATTTATACTTCACGCAAGGAGTTTGCTGAGTTATATGAGGCTACATCAGGTTTTATATTCCCCCCCGTCTTTGTGTACTCACAACAGTGAGCTGCAAACTAGGATCAATAGAGCTTAAACTGCATGCAGTAACTTAAAATGTGATTTCACTGCATCTCGTTACTGAACAGAGTAATGTTGTACCGAGCGGTGATCGAGGTGAGCCGAGGGTCTGCAGTCTAATCACTCTGTTAGTTGGTAACGTGTATTAATCAAAAGTGAAGACCACCGAGGATCTTTCTTTAACTTCTTGGATGTTTCTTAACAGGAACAAACCAGCATCAGAATTATGAGAGAGGAAACACAAGCTGCTCATCACAGCTCCGCCCCGTTGTTGTGGTTACACTTCAGAGGTGGCGTCGGTCAGTTACACGGTTCAGTTGGAAAACCTTTAAGAGTAGGGAAGTGCCCTTGACCTGGAAATCCTTTGACCTGACCTAAATCCTGACCAGGTGAAGACCAGTCTGACGGAAAAAATTATAATTTGATACATATGGGGCAAATAAAAAAATCAATTGTAATCCAGCAGGCTGATTGATGTCTTTGGGTCATTGACTTCACATATTGATGAAAAGAAAAACTCCAGCATATTGTCTGCAAATATCATGTTCAAATGAATAGACAAGGTTTTGATCCCAGTTGGATTATCATCAGATTAAAAATGGACACACACACTCATGAATGTGCTGTACCAACAAATTAATGATGACATGAGTGGTGGTTGTTATTATTTTTATTAATTTGAAATATTTCTGATACCAATTAGATGTCGTCAAACCAAATAAACAGCCATGTATTTACCTGCTGTGATGTGAAATCATGATGTTAAACTAATTTTCCCACTTCCTTTTCGACTGTCACCTCATGGTCAGGAGTGAAACGTCACTTTGAGCTGAATTATTGATCAGTTTTGGACTTGAGTTGTCTAATGTATGCAACACCTACTGTTCCTCATAAATCCATTAATCCATCATCTTTAATCAATCCTGTCGGTACCCCAAAATATTACTCTGGAGAGAAAATTACTAATTAAACCATTAACTAAGTGGGAAACGAGTGAGAATTGACAAAATGGACTGAATTTTCTTTGACACTTGCCCTTCTTAAAGAGGTCGAAGATGAACTTTCTTTGGTTCACAAATCACAGGGGAGAGAACAAAGAGACTTAACCACGAGGTGTGACGTCAGCGGGGGACGACCCCGCTCTCTGATCTGTTTACAAATACAATCCTCCCTCGGTGGTCGTCGTCTTCCCTCCCCTCCCCCATATGAACTGAATAACCCCGATGTGGAGTTACATACCCATGTCATCATTAACGAGCTTTGTCCCCCTCCCTCCCTCCCTCCCTCCCTCCTCTCCAACCTCCCCCGCTACAAAATAAAAACAAAGTCAAAGCTGCCTGGTTACCCATGGCAACATCCTCCATCACAAATGTCCTCGATGTTGTCCAGTTCAGAGAAAGATATTAAATTCTTCCAGTGCTGGTATGATTTACTTTTACGAGGGTTAACATAGACACCAGGGGCTTATCCACGCTTGATGTTGGCCAAGTTTCTTATAAACACAACCAACCACAGACCCAATGCCCCCGGCTCGCTGACCACGACGACCTGCACAGCTACGGGCTTTTACCTGATATTACCTGGTCTAATAGATCAATTGTTTATATATCATTATGTGTGCTCTGAAGATGCAGGTGTTTCAAGTGCTGCAACCATGAACCAAAATATTTCCCGTCACAGAATAATACAAAAACATCAAACTCAAGGGGATAACTTCACAAAAAATGGAAAGTAATTGATCAGAATTGCTGCATATTACATTTCTGTCTAACCTAAATAAATATTTCCCTATTCCTTATATTAGCACTAAACAACTGATTTGGCCTCTAATTAAACAGATTAATCTCTTACCAAACAACTGCTCAGTGATCTGTCACTTTTCATTGTCAAATAACACTTTACCATAAAATCTTACTCTGTCTATAAGTTCGATTATCCTTTCGTGTCGGTCTCTAAATGACTGTTGTCCATTCCTGTGGTTGGGTTGGGGTTGGGGTCGGGGTGCAAGGGGGGGCTTAGTAAGAGGGTACAATCAATTGGCGTCTAAACCTTGAAAGGAAAGTAGGGCAACGTTTTAACTGAGATTAGACAGATGGTGTTCACAGGAGCAGCAGTCACTGTCAAAGCTAAGTGTTTGTGGTCGTTGGCTAATCCATGACCCCCACCCCCCTCACCACCACCCCTCCCTCCTCCTCATCCTGCCCCTAAATCCTAAATAATTTTAATTTAGGGGGAAACGTGTATGCAATTTTATCAGCATAACATATGTGTGTGTAACATTAATAAAACAAATGAACTCCAGAAAGGTGTCTAACCCTCACTCACCATATCAATTTCCCTCTGGCTGGTCATGGCTCAGGGATGTGGAGGAGCAGGATCGTGGACGTGGAGCAGAAAAGGACAGGAGTGGTGGTGTGCTTCAGCTGCTGGAGACGGGGCCAGAGCCCTGACACACACACGCACACACACACACACACACACACACGGAAACAAACAACAACACAGACAGACACTGTGAGGCTCAGGCTGCTGCTGCTTCCCACCGCCTGGCACCGCAGCGGCACCGCACATCTCCCCTCATCCATCCCACTGACATGTCGCTAACGTCAACATCTAATAAAAAATCTAACATCACACGTGCATATGCGTGATTAATTAATCCCCTGAAGATAGTGATAGTGAGCAAACAGATTGACAACACCGTGGTTTGGCAAATAATAAAATAAATTAAAAAAAAATAACAAACTGAGCGTCGCAGCTTCAGGTGAACAGTTTACGTTAGGCTAATAAAGCTAGCGGGCTAACACTGTCTATATCGGTTTGAGTCAGCCACCGATGAACCACCGTGGGTTGCACTCTTAAAGCAGTGTGTGTTGTTAAATTGTTAGAAAACACGTCTTGCTTGAAAGCACCGAGTTTCGCTCTGACGGATGTCGAAACTGAGCCGAGCTAACACAGAAACCCTGCGCTAACGTTAGCCTTAGCATTAGCTGCTAGGTTAGCTTGAGCTAGTCCTGCTAATCGCTGGCGAGTTGTGGGCGAGACTGATAGATAAATGTGCAACGACGGGTTTTCTGTGTCGTGGACCTCACCTGCATCGGATGAATATGATGAAATTTTGCATTCAGTTGAGTTGACGAATCAGTGGGGAGCGTTATTCGTGGGGTAAAAATATCGAGTGTACACGGATATGATCGCTGGCTGTTGGGTATCGGTGGCTAATGGACGGGAAGAGACGCCGGATGTCAGCTGGTTGTAAACACTGTGGAACGACCGCAAAGACGTCTGGGAGTTGGAGTCCAGGCCGAGTAGGCAGCTCTGGGACATGAATATAAATTATGTAGTCCTCGAGGAGTGGTGGGAAGTAACTTGTTGTTTGACTTTTAGGCTGTCTCTGTTTATTTTTTTATTGTTTTATATGGACCTAATTGTGTCTGAAATAAACTTGTAAACATATCATCATAACTAGCTAGCCTATGTGTAGTGGCTATCCTGGCTGGTTGCTCATCCTGAGGTTTCATCAATTTTTCCTGTTAAAAAGGTTTTCTTGGGAGTTTTTCCTCAGACAATGTGAGGGTCTACAGGCAGAGGATGTTGACATGATGCTGTGTAAACCCTTTGCCTACATATTCATTAGATTGCTCATCCTGAGGTTTTGTGTCATCAATTTTTCCTGTTCAAAAAACCAAAAATTGACGTTTTTTGGATAGTTTTTGAGCTGTTGGCTCAGTCAATGTGACTGGTTTTATTCTACAAAAGGCAGAGGATGTTGACATGATGCTGGGCTGTGAACCATGGATAATTATTTTTTTAATAAATATATTGAATTTAGGATTATCCTTTTCTTATATTACTCACTGATCCTGCATTTTGGGTGTTTTAACAGACCGTTGCTAAGTAAAACTTTGAGACAAACTGTTTGCCAGCTTCAGACTAATTGTGATAAAATTTATAAGCTTGTCAGAGGGAGAGTGCCTTGCCTAGTTAAACTCAAACCTGGGATCAATGTGCTTGAGTCCAGCTGTGATCAGACTATAAAAAACAGGTCCCTTGATATTTCTGCTGCACAATAATTTGGAGCGAAATATTGGTTTGTTTGATCAACTTACATTAAATTAATCACTCATAAACCGTGTAATAAGTGTCTCATTTGTTGTAGTGGGTATATAAAGAAACTGTCATTTCCATCCTGACCATGGAACACTGTTCTGTATCACACAGACTAGTTTTGCCGCCGCCGCCGCCATCTTTTGCAGGGACCTCAATGTTAGAATGTAATGATAATATAACGTATATTAAAATATTAATTGTAAACATTTTTCACAGAGTGTTAGCTTCTTGAGAAGGAGGTGTGTAACTTTTACCTGTAGTACAGAGGCAGAGGTCTAGCCTTTATATAGCTAGCGTCTACAGTGGTACTACACCACTGATTACAACTATCTATATTCCATGTTAATTTTGATTAAGTTTGGCTTTTGAAATGTCAAACCCGGAATCTTTAATTTAAGGCAGTCCAAACAAGCCCGAATGTTCAAGTTTAAACAAATGAATGCCATTTTAGACTGCTTATATTTCTGCCTATTTGGAGCACCCATTCAATCAGTGTCTGTTGAGTTTACACTTTTTAGGCACCAAAGAGTTTTGATTTACTATATTAAAATATTAATTCATTTTCAACCTTGTCACTTCCTTAATGGTTCATTTTGATTAAGTTTGAGTAAAATTTTAATTTAAAAACATTTGAAACAATAATTTATAAATCAGTTTACCTTTCACCGAAGAGTATTTACTTATATAAGTGAGTAAATGATACAAAATTTAAAATCAGATACAAATAAATAGATACACACTTTCAAAAACACTATGGACATAATAGTAGCCTATTATAAAACTGCCCTTTCTTGGGTCGTATCGTACAGTCTTCATCTGTATATTGAGTTTGCTCAGTTGCTGGGAAGATTGTTGCTGTGGCAACTGTGCAAACTCCTCGAGCGGAGGTTGTTTTGTTAAAGACCAAATATTGTTCAGACAGATTGTGAGACAGTGGGCCCCCAGGCACAGACATGACAAGGCCCCGGTCCCCTGCTACACAGGATCAAAACCTTTTTTGTTTGGGTTTTTGTCTATCATTCCTCCGTGGTTGATTACATCTTTCTGTGGTCATTTTATTTTTTTGTCACTTTATGGTTGTTTTGTATCTTTCTGTGGGTTTTTTCATCTCTTTGTGGTTGTTTTGTGTCTCTTTGATTGACTTCAGAGGAAGAAATTAAGACCCACTTCAAAGATATCCTCTGGTGGGCCTATTCATAGCACGGCAATAAATAACCCCAAAACATTTTACTCCGCTTGTGCGCTGGACAGGAATCATTCACAGGTTGTTAAAATTTAAAGGTTAATGCTCATACGAAATATCATGCACACAACCCAAAGCAGACAAGAATGTGTGTGGTTTCTGTTGTCTGCAGGTCGACCAGCTGTCACGTCATCCTCCCGCCACATTCTTGTGGTTTCTAAATGCCTCAAAACTCAGTCATCGTGGTCTCAGTCAAGATAAGTGTGACTCTCAATCAGAAACAGCATCTGTGAGGAGGGCTGTCTCCTGCCGTTTGCCCTGAGGCGTTATATGATCAATCATAGAAAATGATTTGTGCTGCAGCACGAAGTAGCAAGAGCATTTGTTTGTTACGCTCCACCAGGTACATTTTGTCAAGAAACTTTCCCAGGAAAATTTTTGTATCATGAGTCACAACTTCTTCCTTTCACACCTCTCGCAATAATGAATTATTATTAAGATAATTAGGTACCTGAATAGTCTGCTTGACTGAAGAAGTTGCCTCCACCCAAGTGCATGAATCTTCTTTTGATAAATAATCCTGTATCAATGTAAAGAGCAGAGTTTGTACATAACCAATACAATCAGAAGTTAAGCAAACACGAAGTGTGTTAGGACAAAATGTCCAAATGATTCATTCAACTTGCAGCTTTTAAGGATCAAGAGTGAAATTTCCTGCTCAAACTTTTTTTTTTTTTTAGTCTTGTGCAATACTGACTCACAGTGAACCGATGAATTAGAGCAGGGGGGTTGAATAAGTTCTGGACATCTCGCTGAAGACCCCACTTTAAAGAGGACAGAGGCTCATAATTTTCAGTTCAGGTTCCTTTATTAGTGCCAAACGGGCAATTCACTTCTACAGTCAACCTGTCAAGATATAAACAATACAACAATTAACATGCACAGTCAAGCCTCATCACATCAACAACCACAACCAGTGACAGCACAGCAGAGCAGGATGCAACAAATATTCATAAGTCACAGTAAGTTGGCAAATAATTCACAATTCATTCTGCAATTGTGCATTTAGCAGCCTTATGGCGGACAGAATAAAATAATTTGCATAGCGGTTTGTTTTCCACACCGGCACATAATATTGCCAACCTAAAGGCATGAGGCACGTTCACTGCCCAGTACATGATTTTCATTAAACCCATTGTCAGTGGAAGCAGCTTACAGGTTATCTTAATGCTTCATACTTCAACATAATAAAAAAAAACCCTGAGCGCAGAACAGGAAACTCTAATCAACACAGAGGAGATCCATGTTAACAACACCATGGTGGGTCCTGTCTAGTTCCTGGTTACCTGCAGACACACATGCTCTTTCAGGTTAGTCACAGAGGAGCAACAGGAAAAGTTGGCCCACACTATTAGACACCTGGAGCCATTGAAAGATTTAAACAGGAAGCCAACGTCTGACTCAGCCGTGCAGGATTTAAAAGTAAACTCAAGAGCTTGAGCAATAGACTTAACATTCAAAAACTCTTTTGAAAAAGGTTTTAAAAACAATACACAGCAAGTGCAGCTACTTCAAACCACACTTTGAAAGCCCTTGAGCAAAAGGAAACCCCTTCTTCTACCCTTTCTAATTGATCATATCTGCTGCACATGTGATTCACAGTTCATTAGGTTGCTGTCATCCAAAGGCCCAGACAATAAGTCCACTCACAGAACATCATTAGAAACTCTGTTATGTCTGAAACACTTGCAACTGAGGTAATAATAAACTGGGTTTCACATGTATTGTAGCAAACGCAGCAAGTTATTAGTTAGATCTGCAAAAATTGGATGAAACTCAGATCTCACATCTTAATTAAACCTTGAAAAAGTAAAGACAGTGACAAGTTAACAGTGAAACAAGATGCCCTGAGTTATATATTTAGATCTTTACTATTTCATTTTCTGTTGTGTACCAAGAGCATGTGTGTGTGTGTCTGGTGAATGTTTTTATTGATTTCAATTGGTGCAATATCAATAGAACTAAATTGAGGGCATAAACAATGTTGGCTGTGTCTGAATGTACAGACACTAGGACAGTATGTACGGACATTAGGGCAGTAAACAGTTTATGACACGGAGCAATGAAATTACAGTGACAGTGTGGGCGGCTTTGTTTGAGGAGTTCATCAAATAGAGATGAACTCTCGTCCACAACATTTCTGTGGAAATTACTGAAAATGTATTTGAGTTATAAGGTACTTTTATCTCTAAAGAGATCAAATTATGCAATGTTTGGCAGATTAGAAAGGGGCAGTTACAGCAACAAGTGTTTCAAGGTTCACATGCGGACAACAGACTTTTATTTTAATACAGTCTAGAAATATTATGAACCTGTGACAAAGTGTAGGGGTTGATGTATAGATAGAGCTGACAGTACAGTTGAGCTATGAATTACCCAAGACATGCGCACATGATGCTATATTTAGGGGGGTTGGCACAAGATAATACACAACATGAGAGCTGATATCTTTTTTAAGTTCTGTGAGTGGTGGCCAAGAAGCCAACCCCCTACTCTGAAACACTGGCTGGACATAGCTGAAGAGATATACGATATGGAAAGACCCAGTTCCAAGAACCAACAATTCACCATAATTTTACTTATAGCAGCAATGGCAAAGGTTCTGGCTTATCAAACTCTTTATAAAGAGACTGATATATTAAGTTGTATGCTCAGCTTCACTCACACTGATTGTGTTTGTCCAGTGATAATCACAAGAAAGGCAATTCAAATCTAAGTTTAAAAGGATTTGGGTTAGCCCCTTAATGCAATAATATTACAAATGTAATGTGGCCTAATTACTCATGTAAATATTCAATTTATAATAATACATCAATTTCTAGAGACAAAAAGCACTTTTACTGTACTTGTAGTCCTTTTTGAGTAGGATTTTAAATGCAGAATGTGTAACCTGCTTGTACTAGAGGTTTTCTTTCTTTATTTATGTATTTATTTGTGTGTTTTTACCACTGTTTGTAGGTTAACTAGTCCTTCCGTCACCAACACCTTAATACTCTAAGTAAACCTGAGCCCTGGAACCAGGCCATAAACAGTTACATAATGTCCCACTACAGGTACATATTGACACCCTGAGCTACTGATTTGTTTACGCTTGTGCTCGCTGTCACGTGAATGACTCGGTTTCCCAGAAGCCCCCTCGGCGCATGCGCAGAGCGCGTCGCCTGACAGTGGTAAACAGACGTCAGAAGGGAGTCTTCGCCTCGAGTCAAAACAAAACAAAACAAAACAAGTGAAAAAGACACCGAAGGAGTGAAAATCTGGACGGAAACGACGACAGGAACTCCTACAAAACTCACCGCTGATCAAAAACCGTCACTTGGAGACAGGTATGTGCGGGTTTTCGCGGACTTTTCCACGGATTGTAAACTCTGGAGTAGCAGGAGCTTAACCAACAGCAGCTAACGTTACGGAGGCTGTCGTGCTGTTTTCAAAGTGGGAGCCGACTGAGCTCCGAGGCTGCACGGCTTCACCTCCGGCTTTTACCCAGCTTCACCGCCACCAACCAGCCGAGGGTCCACGTTTACCGACACTTTTCCCGAGCCGGACGAGCCCTCGGTGGCGGAGGAGGAGGTTGTATAACCGCCTCTCGGAGCATCGTGTGCCGCGGCAGGAGAGCGGAGAAACATGGCAGATGGTGACATGCGCCTGGCCGCAATGTGGCGGACCGAGCAGACCTGAAGCACGGACCCACTTTATTTTTTGTCAGCGCATTTCTCTCGCCTTCACTCTTTTATTTTATTTTACATAAACTCAAAACACTATTAAACTCCTACCAGCCTTTAACTCACAGACCACGGCCTCTCGGTGCTGCTGTTTATTATTATTTTGGCACTTTTAGATAGTCAGTCGATGAACAAACACGCTGCTCGGATAATCTGTCTATTTTTTTGTTTTTGTTTTTTTACATTTTGATCTACCGGACTGGTCTTGGTTTTTTTTAATTTTATTTTTCGTTTTTTTTTTTAATAGAAAAAGCTTGGGTGGAGGTATTTTGACTTGTGGAGAGACCAGACATCGCGTTGTTTACAAGTGGAGACGGACAGGGTCTCTCCTGAGGAGCCCCTTTACAACCATAGCCGGCTAATCCCTGTGTGGAGTTTAAAAAAAAGTGGGTTTGAATCTGAAAATGTTTATTTGAATTGATAATCTGGTACGAAACATTTTTTGATCGATAGGCTATAAGATTGGATTATCTCAAATCGTTGTCTGAATATATTTTAGTAAACAGCCAAAAAGTAGGCTATTGTAGTTTTTTGACTTTTACCCTTTTGACAAAACATCTAAATTGAGTGTTTATCAACAAGAGTGACATTATTGTGGATCCACGTGTTATATTCATGAGTTTGTAATTCATTTCCAGGCGAGCCGGAACCTCTGTAGATCCAGATGTTTTGGTGCTCATCGCCTCTCTGCCACTTTTGTTTTTATTTCATTCAAACAAAGGGGCTCTGGTCGCAGCCCTCCTCCTTCATGCTATATAAATCGGAAGGTTTATGATAGTTACTATTAAGGAGATTATTTGGGTTCCCTAATCTCCAATCTGAGGATTAACCGAGGCTATTGGTGTGTCCAGATTATTACGTCTCTTTTCCAGACCCCTCAGTGGGTGAAGCATCTTGTTTTTGTGTCAGGATTTTTTTTTTTTATTCCTCCACCCATCATCTGCTCAGACTCAGGTCAAGTCTAAACTTTTTTTTAAAAGGTAAATGTTTTAAGTGGCTCCCACCTCTGTGCTTGAGAGGAAGCTGCAGTGCACCGCCACCATGGAGGACCCCTCGGTGCCCCCCATCGACCCAGATTTCGAGCCGCAGAGCAGACCCCGCTCCTGCACGTGGCCGCTGCCCAGACCCGACATCTCGGCCGTCAAACCGGAGGCGGCGGACGGCACCGAGTCCGCCGCCGGCACCCCGCCCGCCGACGAGGATAACAAGACCGAGCCGCAGCAAATCACGTCCGAGCCCGAGAAGGCTTCAGCGGCGGCCGAGGGCGGGGTCGCGGCCGGGGGCGTGGGCGGAGCCGGAGCCACGCCACGCAAAGGGTCGTCCAGGCGCAACGCGTGGGGGAACCAGAGCTACGCCGACCTGATCAGCCAGGCTATCGAGAACTCGCCGGAGAAGAGGCTGACCCTGGCCCAGATCTACGAGTGGATGGTGAAGACAGTGCCTTACTTCAGAGACAAGGGAGACAGCAACAGCTCAGCGGGCTGGAAGGTGAGGAGGGGCAGGAGGATGTGGGCGGTGGTCTCACCTGTTGTAACCAGGGGGGGGGGGGGGGGGGTATGATGCTTCAAGAGCCTCAAGTTTATTGTTTTACAGTGTATGTGACTGATTTACATAGAAGCAGTGATGTAAAATCCAAAGGTGGTGGTGGGCTGTACATTACAACTCTTGCATTGTGTTTATGTGTATGAAAGGAAACGCCACAGCAGCCAGAGGAGCCCATCCCAATATGAAAGTGTATCATGTTGCCATTGTTATTATTACAAGACTCCAGACTTACTTTAAGTTGGTGCACAGTGGCCCCCAAACTCAAAATCTTAAGGAGTGCAATCAGAAGATTTAGGGGCACGGTGTAAATCAACTTGCAAAACAAATATTGACATTAACATTTCATTGAGGATACTCACACACATTGGCCTGACACATGTGATGAGTCCAGATTCTCAGAGTCGCCTCATCCACGTTTCACCAAAAAGAACAGCTAATTTACTGGTTGCACATGTGCAGGTAGATGAAAAATTTACTTGCACTGTCTCAAATCTTAGGGGCAAAATGATCCCATTCAGGGACACTCTGGAGCGTTGTATTATTACTAATAGGGATGCACAATTAATCACAGTGAAATCAAATTCATGGCGTAGTAAGTAAGTAAAATCTTATTTATAGCACTTAGTAGCAGTAATTTTATTCATCCATTCAACAAAACGTAAAACATACACACACACTAATCAGTTTTCCATGTTCAACTGCACTTCTCACAGAGAAGACTCACAAGATACATAATACAAACATCAGACCATTAATATACAAAACAAATGACAACAAAAGCAGCAGCACATTTGAAGAAATACAGCGACACACAATACAACATCTTAGTCACGGGAGCTTCAGTTTAAACTGGTTCAGTTTTAGGAGGTAAAGTGTTGTGTTGCCATCTGACATGAGAAATGCTTTTTATTTTAGTTCACAACTTTTTAAAAAAATCAACTTGTTTCCCCAAAAGCTAAAACCACCTGTGGCTCATCCTCACAGTCTGTGTTTTAGTTTTCACCCCGCCCCCGTAAACAACAAAAACAAGGGAAGAAAACGAATACGCTCCAATCAGAGGATGTAAAATGATCCACTGTGTCACAAAGAAAGAGGTGAATATAGAGAAAAGTCCAGACTCCCGGGTCGGGTTTCACCAGTTTAGACAGAACTCTGTAATAATCATCAGAAATCACCGTTAAGTGTCGTTCACGTGTCCCTGATTCACTCTCACTTCATTCAAACTTGATTAATAGCGACGGATGAGTAAATACAATAAAGTCGAATGAGTAGAAACAACGTTTTTCTCTTTCATCTGTTTCCAGAACTCGATCCGCCACAATCTTTCACTCCACAACAAGTTCCTGCGAGTTCACAACGAGTCGACGGGGAAGAGTTCCTGGTGGATGCTCAACCCGGAGGGCGGAAAGACGGGAAAGGCTCCTCGCCGCCGCGCCGCCTCCATGGACAACAGCAGCAAACTGCTCAAGAGCCGCATGAGGGCCAAGCAGACCAAGAAGCAGGCGGGCGCGGCGGCCGGCGGCGCCCTGCAGGGCGACGGCAGCACGGGGTCGGCGGGCGCGGACAGCCCCAACTCGTCCCAGCAGTTCCCCAAGTGGGGGGTGAACAGCAGCAGCCCGTCGTCCCGCGGCAGCCTGGACGACTCCGACATGTGGACCACCTTCCGTCCGCGCACCAGCTCCAACGCCAGCACGCTGAGCGGGCGCCTGTCGCCCATCGCGCCCGGGCAGGAGGACGACGACAACCTGCCGGAGGACGGGCTGCTGGGGCGCTACGCCGCCAGCGGGCTGACCTCCACGCTCACCGAGACCCTCATGGAGGAGCTGGACCTGATCGACGGGCTCACGCTGATGACCGGGCAGCAGGGCGGCGCCAGTCCCAGCACGGCGCCACCGGCACCGCCCACGCCGCTGCCGTCGGCCTCCACGCTGCTGCCGCGCGGCTCCAGCTTCTCCTCCTTCCACCAGCTGCAGCCCTCCAGCCTCCCGCAGGCCGCCGCCCACACCGGGACCCCGGCCGCCATCTCTCAGTGCGGCCCCGGCAACAAGGAGCCGGCGACCTTCAGCAACTCCCTCTTCAACCCGATGACGAGCTCCGCGTCCCGGGGTGGCGGCCACTACGGCGGCCACGTGCCCTCCAGCCTGGAGGCGCTGCTCACCTCCGACTCGCCTCCTCCCAGCGACGTCATGATGACGCAGGTCGACCCGCTCATGCCGAGCCCCGGCGGCGTCGGCCTGATGGGTCTGGGCGCCTCCGTGGTCGGCGTGCGGTCCAAACCCAACCAGCTGCTCCTGGGTAAAGGGCTGGAGCCGAACACGGTGGCTCCGATGGCGCTGCAGGCCCAGATGGCGCCGCCGCAGCAGCAGCAGCACCACCTTCACCAGCAGCCGCCGCCGCCGCCGCAGCACCAGCCGCCGCCGCCGCAGCAGCAACACCAGCATCACGCGCCCATGGGGCTGGGGATGCTCCTCTCAGGTATGTCTCAGGACCTGTCGCAGCTCTCCGCTCTCAAAGCCCAGCACGCCGCGGGGCCGCCCGTGGGCTCTCACCACGGCGCCACCTCGGCCAATCCCGGCGTGAGCCTGCAGGCGATGGGTCAGTTCGGAGCGCCGTCCTGCTTCCCCGGCGGCCCGGACCGACTGCCCACGGACTTGGACATTGACATGTTCACAGAGAACCTGGATTGTGACGTTGACTACATCATCAACAGCGACCTCATGGACGGAGACGTCGACTTCAACTTTGACCCCATTCTGCCCGGAGGCCAAGGCTACGCCGGCCCGGCGACCACGCAGGGCTCCGCCCACAACTGGGTCCCCAGCTAATTCCTCCGCTGACCACACGCAGTCGGCCAGGTAACGTGATCATGACCACTGAGACCGATTGATCATTTAGTCCGTGAGATTATAAAGAAATTGATCGATGTGTCAGAAACGGAACGAAGAAGAAAATCCTCACATTCTAGAATCTGAAGTTAAGATGAGATCCGGTAACTCTTTAATTTACAGGCTGATAATTACGTGATAATGTCAAGAAATAGTCTAGAGATAAAGGTTCATTTCATAATAACGTCATGTTTTTGTCATTTTTCTCCACCAAGTCGTTGCAATTGTCAATTACACTCAATTATTTCTGGGCCAAATTACACAATCAATCGTTTCTTGGTTGCAATTCTCGACATGACGATGAAAGTGACGTCATTTCTAGACATTATGATGCAATTACTTGTCATTTCCTGTGAACTGAAAGGGTTACCTAATATTTTGTTTCTGAGGAGATTTAGAGCTGTTGTTTGTTCAGTTAAATTTTCAACGACTGCAATAATAGTTTATTTCAGTCACTGTCCAAAGATCAATGTTTTAAGTTTTTACCGTCTCCAGTGAGAGAACTTGTTACTTCTATATGTTTTATATGTTTGTTGTTGAGCCCAGTTTCCAGAGGTTTTAGTCTGAAGATGTTCAGCCGAGCGTTTCCTCACACATCTGACACGATGTCCGATCGTCTTGTCTTGCAGAAATCGATCCCCAATCAAGATGACCTCACAACGAGACAGAAGAACCGGTGCATTCCTCCTCCCTGCTGGCTGATTTCTCAAACACGACGCTTCTCTTGGACTTTAAAAGACAAAACCAGACCTCACTCATGTCATGTGCCAAGGCACGCAGAGGACAGGGAGGAGATCCAGGCTACTATGCACAATTTAAAAAAGAAAGAAAAAAAGAAAAACAAAGTTAACACTTGCAACAATTTGGCTGCTAGCCATTTTTATCTTTTAATCTGAACTGATGATGATTTTTTTTTTTTTTTTTTTTTTTTTAAGACGTGTGAAATAATTTTTTAGAGTGAAAAGACAAATCATGAACTCCCCTCTGCTGGGAGTTTATATCACAGTTATGTTTCACCAGAATAGCTTTAGGGTCGATACGGTACCCCCCCCCCCCCTCCCTCCGCCCCCGATCGCGATGGCTTTGGTATTGAAGACTTTTCTTTTTGTTTTGTTTTGTTTTTTGGAGAAGTGGCCAGTTTTTCCATCGACACTCGCCTACGATGACTTTGCCAGACCAAATGCTGTTTGATCGTCTGAACGAGGTACACGTACTATGCTGCACCGACGCCTCGCCTCGACCAGGAGACGTTTCGTCGCGGGAGGGGTCGGTAAAACAAAACCTTGAGGACCGCGAGTGTGTCGTGAAGGGGTGAAAGACAAAAGACTGGACGACTGGAGGCATAAAACGTTTGAACATCGGCTACACATTGTGTACTCGGACTACGATTATATATACGATTTAATTTCTCACTTGAGAGAAAGAAAAACTTACAAGATGCTTCTTTTTTCAGTTATATTTGGTGATTCAGTTAAGAGGGTATGTATTTGCAGTTTGGCATTTTTTTTTCAATCCAGTGTGTTAAGGTAGATGTCAGTTAGATGGTGTTTCTTTTTTTTCTTTTTTTTTTAAATCCCTGATGTGCAGTTAAACTAACAAAATGAAGAAATGTGATTTGTGACATACACGGGGCATTCAAGGGTAAATTTATTTGCCAACAAGTGATTGGTTGGCCAAGTATTATATCGTCTTAGACAGCAACATGCCTCCACTGTCGGTCGGTCTACCTGAGTTTTCTCTTCCTTTTTTCTTCCTTTAGTATGAATTTTATTTTTTAGAGTCTGTGCATTTTCAAAGCACTTAGGTTTCCTGCAACACAGGGACCCCAAACTAAGAATACATCCACGTTAGGGTTACGCCATTTCATTATAAAAGAGTTTAAATCCTGTAAAAATATAAGACAAAACATGTAATGTACACATTGCACATGTACATGATGACACACTATGCAGATTTATCAGGAGAACAAAATGAAATCTTGAAGGAAATTTGAAAAAATGTCTTCTTGAAGGGTTTTGCTATTTAACATTTTCCTGATGTTTTTTTTTTTTTGGGTGAGGGGGGGTGGGGGTCGGGGGGGTCACTTCATGTCAGATCCTCTCACACTTTAATTATTCTGTACTAACATTCAAGAAATTAATTCACAGTGTGAGAAGTACAAAAAAAGAATATATTTGATTATAGTTTTAATATACATTTTAGATGGAGGTAATAAATGAGATATTAATACATATGAATATATTACTAATGACAAGTGATGTTTTTTTACATTGGAGGAAGCATTTTCAGATAATTTTTAACGGTAATTTTCTATACGTTTATTTTTGTAAAGGATGAGATGCATGTAGATTTTTTTTACATAACCAAAGGAACACTAATATTTTGCATTCGCATGGCATTTAGGGAGCGCTTGGGCCTGACACAGTATCTCAGTGTACATACGCTTTGCAAAAAAACAAAAAAGACGCCTGTAACATGAAATCTGACTTTGAATGAGGCAAGGTGCATCAATACTTGACCATTTTAACTAAAAAAAAAAAAAAAAAAAAAAAATTCCCAGTGATCTGCCTCATTGTTTTCTGCGTTAATTGTGGATCCAAGTTTAAAACAAAACAAGAAAGACAAAAAAAAGAAAAAAGAAAAAAAATCTGCTCTGAAACGTGGCGGAAACGTCACTTTCTCATCTCACAACAAGACTAATGCAACCGTTACCTCTCAGGGCCACTTTGGAAGAAAAGACGACAGGAAAACAACTCTGCACAGACGTAATCACAAAACACGTGGCAATAGCGGAAAAGTGTTCATCCTACCCATTTTTTAACTTCTCTCTGTTACGACAGACTGGAAACCAACACGCAGCATCTTTAGTTTTTTTTGTTTTCCTGGAGACATTTCTGTCATGGAACGAGTTGATCTCAAATTTGACTTCCCTCCTCTAGAGAAAGTATTTTAGCTCTCCAGCCGTGTCTACCAGTACTCGCCTGTCCTGTTTTTTTGTGTTCTTCTTCTTCTTCTTCTTCTTCTTTGACTGCCAATATTTAAAAACACTATAGCATGACGTGACTCTGTAGCAGGATGGACTTTTTTTTTATTTCCTCATCTTCCCCCCCTTCTCTCTTGAAATGTTGTGTTTTTGTGTTTGTATGTAATTACTTCTGTTCATAGCTGTCAACATTTTTTGTGCTCAGCAGTAACATCCCAGCAGTTTAAACTTGTAATATTCATCATTTCACTGTAGCTATCTGGATATGTTATGTCTGATTTATATAAAAGCACTCTCTTTTTTTTCCTCAAATGTTTTTTTTTTTTTTTTGAATGGTGCTAGTTGTCATTTGAGACGTACCCTGGAGGGAGTACGCCATGATGCAGTGGGTACATATCAGGGCCCTTGAATCTCTGAATTTTCTGTATTCAGCACGAGGATTTTTGATTTGGTGTTGGCACATGGTCAACGGTCCTTTCCCTTCTTTTCTATGTTTTTTTTTATATAAATATATATATATTTACGATGATAATCCCCCACAAACTGGTCACTTTAAAAGATCTGGAAACAAGAGGACCAGCTTGTTAAAACTGCATGATTTTCTGTATTATTATTTTAAAATCATAACGTGTAATTATTTTTTAGGAAGTTGTATGTGCATCGAACCCCCTGTTTTTCTTCACTAATGGTCGGGTGTTGGAAATGTTATTAACAGTTGATAGGACGGGCTGCAACGCGTTTAAGGTGGTTGGTTGATGAGAATCGGCCGCAACAGGCTGTGATGTCTCTAGTTTACTTTTGCCGCCTTAAAAAGGGCAGGTGTGGTGTTATTACTTCCTTTATACTCCCCCTCCCCCCTCCCTACCTCCCCCCTTTATGTAATTACAACTATCTACATATTTTTTTTCATTCAGTTTTCTTAAGTAGCTGTTAGTCCCTGTATGTTTTTGCTTTTAAATTTTAAATGGCCCCATTTGGTACAGTATTTTAGTATTCGGCGAGGGTTGTTTTGGTTCCTTTTTTTTCCATAGGGGAGGGTGGGGTGGACGGGGGGTGACAATAAATTGTGCATAAGCCAATTGTGTTATTGATTTTTTTTTTTTGATTAATGTCAATAGTTTTTTCTTTTTTCTTCTCCCCCTTCAAGTCTTTATTTTTCTCTTTACACATTGTAAAGTCAGCCACAGATGACAAAACAGTTCTGAACAGCAGAAATAAATTCAATAAACTGTTTAACCCACTTTGTCTGTTGGTGTTTCATATTTTTAGTTTGTATGTTTGTTTGTTTTAATGTCAGACTAAATTCAGTTATGGGGGTTTTCCACAAGGTGGCGCTACTCTCCATGAATACATCTGAGTATTACAGTTTTTCTCGATTGTTTACACACATTTTCTGAAAGAATGCCTCATACTCTCAAAACTCTACACACAAATCCAAAATTACACACACAATGGGCAAAACCCCTAACTTCTCCAGCAAAATGAAACTTTACATTCAAACAATTTTTCTCCTCAAAATGCTATTTTAGTCTCAAATGAACACACAAACCATCATATGACTAGACATTTAAAGAACCAGTTGAACACTGATGTGCTCAGTGTTCTCAACTTTTCTCCATTCATCAGAATGATTGTTTTTCTTTTCTTTTTTTAATAATTACATTTAATATGTTTGTTTTATTTTTATTGTTTTTATTCAAATCAGAACACTCAAATCTTGCAAAGTCAGAGTTTGAGATGAGCATTAGCTGATGTGATCACAAAAAAAAAAAAAAAAAAAAGATGGGTCAGATCAGTGGTTTATGGCCGGACAATTTTGAAAGACTGAAGACATATTTTGATGAGATGAGACAACAGTAACATGTAGCTCATGAGTAGAGCAGCACTTGTAAAATATTTGTTCTTCTTGAATCCATCAAGAAATTTTTTGTGATCAATGCATTTTCTTTTTTCATCATTATGATCACGTTTATAAATATAATCTTTGTGTTACAGTATTCTGTTTTCAAGTCCTTCACTGCCTGTTGTCCTTTTTTGCTAAAGCTTTGCTAATTGTAAAACAGTGTGACAGGTGTTTACCCATGTGATGAGTCAGTGTGCATAGCAGGGAAACTAACTTTAGAATTTTGAATAACACTGTGTTATTTGTGAAAACATTGTGCCAAATGCAGAGAATTGTGTGTAGTGTTTTGAAAAAAGTGTGTTTTTGAACTGCAATTTGAGTGTAAAGCAGGAATTGTGCTTGTAGTTCAGCAGATTTGGTTAAAGGAGTTGGTGGATGAGTTAGATGTTGAGGCCATTGTGCCTCAACAGCCAGAAATTGTGTGTAAACAATCGAGAAAAACTGTAACCAAACAAACAATCACACATCAAGCTACTTTAAACTGTACATTATTTTAACTCACAAAAAAATTAACTGAAAAATTCAACTCTGTTCTCAATTTTGGAGATCGTTTCCTCAAAATATTAAATTAAATTATATTATAATATAGTTTGTCTTGTTTTGGTTTGATTTAGTCGGATCACATGGGAAACCTTTCAGAGTTACTGTGGTTCAGAGCAGTGTCACCTTTGTTTCTACTGCCCACTACAGCTCGGTGTGGAGAAGCTGAGCAAACAGACAGACTCGGCTACAGCAGAGGGGTTCCTCACAGCCACGGTGGCCAGGACGGACAAACTGTGAAGGTCTTTAACACATTATTATCTCTGAGCTGTGCAGCAGCCAGCTCCCTCCTCCTCCTCCTCCTCCTCCTCCTCCTCCTCCTCCTCGTCTGCTGTGAAACCTCCGACAGGTGTGTGTGTCCCAATCATGACCCGTCAGCTGATTGACCACAGGTTGGCTGCAGCCCCAAAGAGACAGAAATTCAAGTGTCAGAATCTGAATATTATTTTCATATATAAGACATTGTGACATTTCAGTTGTTTACTTTTTGTAGAATTCGGATTGCAAGAAAATTATCTATAAGTCTGTTAAACATGTTGTTGTAGGGTACTGAATGTAGATATGTGAGTTTATTTTTATTTTAGCATGAGGCTGCAAAGTGGAAAAAAAGGAAGTTCCTGAATAAACCAAGTGATTGCTTAAACCACATCATAAAGGTTTATATGGTTTTCACACAAACAAACACCTGTTTAAATAAATAAATAAATGACAGTAGGCAGATATTATTTTCATAGAGCATCTTTATAGAAAACATTTCTTCACATTTTCAAAAAACATTTTTTTGTTTTTTCCACTTGTTCTCTTTTTTTGGTCATTTTATTTTTAGATAATTGTCCTTTTTTTTTTTTCCTTTCGTTTTTTTAAAATCTGCTAAGGTTGAACATTTTGAACATCCATCTGTGTCAAAGGCTCTGGCTGAGTTGCTGGGGCTCGTAGAAGGTGCCTAATAGAAAACACGGGCGTTCACAACCGCGGTAATTCATCAGAAATGGAGCCGACCGACACGAGGAGAAAACAGGTCCCCGTTCACGTCGGACACACGCCACAAGTTTTCCATTTTGTCAGGTGGAGGCGTTTCCCAGTTGCAACCAAAGCCCACATTCAACCTCCAGTAGTCACATCCCTCCACTTCAGCAGCACTCCAGTTTTAGCCTGAAGGCACCTGTGTTAACAGCGCTTTTGCTTTTTGTCGATATGCACTTGTTTCTTTTTTCTAAATCTAAATCTAAACAGTCGGTCACACCTCTACATCTACCCAGGCTGCAGCACAACAAGCAGGTCCTACCGTCACACCCAGAAACAAAACAAAAACAGAAAAACAGAGCGTACTCTATAGTTTACAAAAACTGTAAAAATAAAATAAAAAAGACAGAGAAAAAGATACAAATGTCTTAACAACTAGTTTGCACATTGTTCTGCTCTCCGAGCTGTACCGTGGATTTTGACTTGATAATCGGCTTTGATACAGCTCACGCACAAAGAAAGCTTTAGCATAAAGCTTGGAGCAAAAGTCTGAACTTAACCTTAACTTATGACCAGTGCAGATCTACAACTGTGAACTTCTCCTTTGTCCAATTCAACACTTTACAAGTTTTCTTTTGTTTGTTTGTTTCTTTTTAAACGACCTTTGGTCTGAAATTGCGTCTCTGATTTGATCATTTCTGAAGCACGTCAGTACAAAACAACAAAACAATCATTCTTGCAAATGGCTCAGCTTAATCTTCTCTATAGGAAACAACCCACTGACCACTTCAGCTTAGTTTAGTTTAGTTACAAATTCTCTTTTTTCCAGGTGTAAATTCTCTGTTTTTCAAACGTCATTAACTTCAAAATCCTTCCAACAACTTATTGAAATGTAACATCTGGGATTAAGAAGACACTTCACTCAGAGATCTGGGGTTTAGCACAAAAGCAAAGTCTGAAAGTCTGAGGACAAACAGTCTAAAAATGTACGTTACACATCATACAGTGACGAGAAAGGCGTCAGACCCACACACTGTGCGTCTCGATGTCTACTAACGAGCTACCTTGCATTATAAATATATAAAGTTTTAAAAAGTGCTTATTAAAAGAAACTATAGTGATGTGATAACTTCCAGCAGTGTCACCGTTGTGTTTGTTCTTGACCAGCATTAATACATGAAATGTCAGGGAGAGCAAAGCGGTCGTCCTTCACAGTCCACTTAACGTCCTCCTCCAACACTGACTAGGATTGTCAAAAAAAACAACAACAACTCAAAACAAAAAAAAGGCCCTGGTCTCCCATTAACATTCATTCAACTTGTACAAAAAGTTTTTTTGGGGGGAAGGGTAAGCATAGTTAATACAAAGGGAGACTGATTGAACTGAAAAGGAGATTATTGGCCACTGTAACACGCTGCTACAACCAAGCAGTTCATCACAGACTGAGCTGGAACACATGACAACAGGTAAAAATTAAAACAACGCTAGTAATAATTGCACACAACCTTTTTTTTTTTTTTTTTCGAGAGCCGAGATGTTTGATGCGAGGACTTCACAATAAGAGAATCTGCAGAAAGGGCTGAGGAGGGGACTGTGGCACACTATGGTATAAATACATTAACTCTGAGAAAGAGAGAAGCACATTCATGAGGCACAGCCACTAAACAATGGAGCTCTGTGTCCTTTAAAAGTGCCGCTCTCGTCCCACTTCACTGCTTCTTTATCCTTGTGTCTCTGGGTCTCTCTGTACCGGCGAAGAGTTTGGACTTGGTGCCTCCCTCGAGCACTTTAGGCGATCATGTACTGAGTGATGGCTCTCAGGGCGTATAGCAGCTCCGCCTGCAGCCGCGCCTCCATGATTAGTAAATTCACGTGTATCTAGAAAGCGAGAGAACATGGACGTGTTATGTTTATCTGACATGTTGCGCCTCCTGTTTGCCTTGACAGATTCATGTTTTTTGTCAGCGAACATCCGCTCTTCTTACCCTTTCTGAAGATTTAAGTACCGCCCAACTCAGCGGACACACTCGGTTTTTGGTGGCGTCTGGGAAACAGGCCACAGCCTTGATGTACAGCTTCAGATCCCGCTCCAGCAGCTGGTTCACTTCACCATAATCGTAATCGTCGTAGCTGTAAACATGTGAATTCAAAACACATTTATTTACTACAAACTATAAACGAAAAGATCACCTTTTGTATGATTTGAAAAATAAAAAAGGAGCCTGTGTGTGTGTGTGTGTTTTGTTGTGTTAGTCTCACCGTATTCCTAACACACAATGGATGTAATTCCAGATCGCCCTCTTCAGGTCGGGGCTGTGCAACGAGGGGAGGGTGGTCACGCTCCTGAATCGGTCGTCCAGGAGGTGCCCGATGTCCGAATATAACCTATTGACTAAGGAGAAGCCGTGGTCCTCCCACGAGTAGTCCTGCAACGACACGTCTGCTGTTAGAGACGCCTTCCACCACAAAGTTATACATGTTGTTCTATTTGTTATTCGAGTAGTTTTTAAAGGCCCCGGGAGGTAAGACGGTGGAGAGGAAGGTAATGTGTGAAAAAACAACCCATAACTCCATTTTACTGTGGCGTGCAAGCACTTCAGTTACACTAAACAATTGGCCAGGAGAATAGTAGAACATGTTAAACCTGATTTAATTAATCAGTCTTGTGCACTATGGGGAAAAACAAAACACAATTGCAATTGCAAATTCATGAGGGAATAAACAAACCTTCGTCCCTGTGATTGTTTTCTCTGCAATGAGTTCTCTCGCAGAACTCATTTGAGTTTTTTGGAGCCAAACAAATGTATTAAAATGTCTAAATCAATATTGATAAAGCTGCAGTGCCCGGGGGCTGCCAGACTTCTGACACCTAATTTACATCTTAATTTGGTCACCGACCACTTGGAAGTGCACTCACACTGTGTCTGAATGAACGGCCCACTTCCAGTTTGCATTTATATCAGGGGTTTTATCATACATGTCATTCTGCTGTAGATAAATGAATCTACTAACTAATTATAATTGTTTATTCCTGTGTTCTCACCTGAACTCTAAATACTTGAAAGTGGTCCTCCTCCCTGCGAAACTCCTCGTAGCCAAAGTCGGGGTCTGTGATAAAACGTGACGGATCTGCGAAGCATATCATCTCCTCCTCTTCTTCCATATCTGCAAAAAAAGAGACAACAAAGTCGGTCAGCGCTCAAGTTTCACATCATGTGAATGAAATGTTACGCTCAAGATAAGCATCAGAAGTGAGTGGGACAATCTGAGCAGCATCTGTGTGTGTGTGTGTTTCTCTGCTCGTCTGCCAAGTAGGTTACCTGCTTGTTGGAGTGTCTGGGTCTGCAGAAAGCGCTCTTCTCTCTTCTCTCGCTCCTCCTGGGACTTCTGAATCCTCTCCTTTAGACACACCACGTCACAGCTGGAGTCCAGAGACTGTTGACACAAATATCCAGACAGATGAAGTTAAATTAAAACACTCACAGGGAAACAGAAATTAACTATTAATGACTGTGGGGGGAAATAATCTAATCATAGACGGATTATCTTCTGTCATTACCTTATATTTATACAAATGAGCTCTTTGTGGATCTGCGTTTGTTCAGATTTAAAGCAGACAAATACTAAATTAATTTCCCTATTTCACACCACGGTATGAAATATTGTCTTTATCTTTTCTGGAATTACAAAACTTGAATCTTCAAAAATTCCATACTCCTGCAAAACACGTCAATATTATCATGCTAAGGCAATTTGTCAATAAACTGATTAGTCACTGAACAAATAAATGCTGATTTTTCATTCAGGAATTATACAAAAATATCAAACCTCCACAGGTTTCAGCCTCATCACTGTGATTATTTCTAATTTTTCTCTGCGTCATATCATCGTATATGAAATATTTGCAGATTCTGAACGAAACATATAATTTTAAGAATTCACTTAGGATTAAAGAATTAATGTTTTGCCGTCTTAAATGAAGCACAGACAGATCGGTATGGAAACAGACATCAAGCCTTCATGTCCATTTCCACATATTCTACTTAAGAAATGCTCTAATTCTCTGTGACACTTGTGATAATAAAAAAACAAGCCTGCTTCGTTACCCGTCGTCGTGTTTTGTGCTCGGAGGGAGTGGCGAGAGACTGAGGCACGTTGGTGTTGCCGTTGGCAGCATCGAAGGGGCAGAAGGTCGGCGGGGTACCGTTTGGAGATTTGGAGAGAGGGACAAAGTCTGAGTCTGTGTCGCATCCAAACACAAAGCTGCAGAGGGCGTGGCAGTGAGCCAGGATCACCACGGCCTGCACCAGCTCCGCCAGCGACCAGCACTGCTCGCCGGACTTCAGCAGCGTCTGGAGGGAGCGGGGCCACAAGGTCAGATTGAAAAATAATAATCGTCTCATTAAAATTCACTGCACAAATAAAAACAGAAACACCAAAGAACATTTGACAAGTTTAACTACCGATCAAAAGAATTACGATAATAATCACGATAAATAATTCAATTTCTCTGTAACTTGGCATATTTAGTCATTTAATAGTGTCTTTTGTAATTAATATGCATGTTGTTTCATGGAGGTTGTGTGTGTTTTGCGTCACCGTACCTGGATGTGTGGGCAGGCAGTGAGCCAGGGTTGGTGAGCCAGCACCTTGTTGATGTGGTCAAGGAGGCGAAGGCGAGGGGGCGCTGCCTCCAAACCCTGCAACCACAGAGGGTCCCCGCCCACCCTCAGGAACTGCGCCGAGTGCAGACACACCAGGTAGTTGCAGTGATGTCGTGCTGCAGCCTGGAGGTCGTGGGAAGAGACGGTCGAACAGATTTAGAGAAATGACCAACTCAAACATTGCGTCCTGTTATTCTTTCATTTTGAATAATGCTGCTATGATCCGCGCTGATTCCTGCTGCTTTAACGGACGGTTGCCAAACTATTATGGGTTTTAGTTTTGTTACGTGCACACAGTCGGCGCAGGTCACTGACCATGATGGCGATGTAATGGCGGTAGGGCAGCGGCAAGGGGCCGTCCATGTGCAGGATGTAGTGCTGTGTGCGCAGGAAGCTCTCCAAGTACTGAGGGTGAGAGGCCATCTGCTGAGACACGGCGTCCACGCTCCCCCTGCTGACCAGAGCCTTCATGAACAGCAGCGACACTCGCTCCTTCTCACTGTTCACCATCACCTACAGAAACCAGGACACAGAGGGCGGAGAAGGTTATTTATCTACCGATGGGAACGGCACAAACATTTGGCCGCTTGTTGTTGCAGAACAAGCAGGAGATGTTGTTTTTGTGAAGCTTGTGTCTGTGCAGAGGAGACGAGCCAGCAGCCAAGGCCATGAACCAAGTAGTTAAGTGACAGCGAATTAAATCATTTTTTTTCATCTAAAAACAGACAAATGTTTGCTGATTTAACGAGTTTATGAGTTAATGATTTTCTTTATAACACAGGACACTAAACTGAACAGCTTTTGCTTTTTCACTGTTGGTTTCACAAAAACTGGCCAGTATTTTGTAAAGTTTGTCATTTTGTTGCCAAAGTGATGAACTGATCAATGAAAACAACATGTTAAAGCACAAAAAATAAGGTCAGCAACATTTGCTGCTTCTAGCTGATTGAATACAATGATTTTTTTTTTAGCTTTTCTTTATTACATGCCCATCGATTAAGTTAAGTGGGTTGGATCAAAACAGTTTTATTTTCCTGTTTGTTCATAGACTTCATCAGTTAGGCGTGAAAGTCGTCAGCAGACTAGTCAAAGAGGTAACACGGTTTGTCCTTTGGGGAATTATTGAAACTCATTTGGTAGCCAAAGTAGGTTGGCTCATGATAAGGTCGGCCTTCAGCATCCGCTCCGTGTGATGACAGGCTCAGGCTGTGCTTTGGACTGAGCTCATGTTCCACACCTTAAATCAGCCGAAGACAGGCAAGTCTTGGAAGAGCAGCAGCCGCGATGCTGAGATACTGGCGCCACTGGCAAGTGAGTGCATTCCTTACATTATTCTTTCTCCAAATAAAACAAGCAAACAACGGCACTCAGCTGGGAGCTCGACAGACGGACAGACACCGACTCCTGTCGAGTCTGATGCTCCACACAACTCCACTCCGTCAGATGTAGAAGCACTGTGCATTAGTAGGTATTCATTTCACTTCTGAAATGAAAGTAAACAAAACAATAAAAGCCCAATTCACAGCTGAAACCAGAGGCAAGAAAACACCCAGCGTTGTCCTTTGAAAAGGGGATTTACATGCTGGGAGGAACCACAGATGAAGGAACTAATGTGACTGCTGGGCTTAGGAGGCCTTAAAGAGGGAAGCCGAGCAGCGGCAAAGAAGCGGATGAGACCAAACACACAAACATAGGAGCGACTGGGCCGAGCCCGGGGCCAAGAGAAACAGACCCATGTGGAGAGGGAAGCTGGCCTGCCCTCATAGGTGCAGCCGTTTATTACCTCTCTCATACAATAGCCTCTAGGAGAAGGTGTTTGGGAGCGAGGCCACGGCCGAGGACTCAGTTCTCCTCCATGTGAAACCCGAGTGCTCGGCGCTGATCAAAGCCAAATGGTTCACTGCAGTTTGAACTGTACGAGTGTTGGCGAAGACTTCTGCTTTTAACAGCGCAGGCTGCTGTCTAGGATTATTACCGTCCTGTCAAATCACTCCAGCTTATGTCACAGATAGTCAGAGAGGATAGTGCCAAGTTAAGTTAGGCTCTTTAACATTCAGCACCATGTTTATCTGGCCGGTGGCTCCATGTGATATTTCACTTCTTCCTGCAGTGAATGAGGGTTTCCTCCTGATCCTGCAACAGGCTCCACCTCTTGACCTATATAAAGTCCAAGCTTGAATCCTAAAAGACATGTTAACATACGATACGTTAAACAAACCTCAAGTCTCATTCCGATGTTTACGTTCCCTTAATCTCACCGTTTATATGAAGCAACAGAGAAAAAAAAACCTTGAAAGGAGCAAGAAGATAACAAAAAAGAAAAGGCACCGACTGGACGAGGGGAGTTTGCCCTAAATGAAACTCGGACACAGACCCTGACCTGCTCCCGTCTGTCAACGCCAACGGACATGGGAAATGGCTGAGAGGGGGACGGAGAGCACACAGGTGCCTGCCAATCAAAGACCTTTTGACGAGAGTACGTTCACACAAGTATCTCTCTCCAAACACAAGAGCTACTGATTAGTATGCTGCACCGCAGAATCTAGGTTACTGCTCCATCAGACAAGGAACAGGGCTGTTTGACTAGCCTGCGTTTCAGAGGCCTACGACACCATACACAAAACATGCAACTTATTAAGTCCTATAAAGACCACTTAACCTATTTTCCCCTCTGTGACTGCAGAAAGAGCTGGGGTTGTAACATTTATAACAACTGGTACTTTCATCTGATTATGAACGAGCCATGCAAAAATGTTCAGTGCTCTCTTCAGATCAGATACAAATGATCAGAATTAAAAAATATATCTGATTACAATAAATTTAGGACATTGAAAAAACAACAACAATTTGGTTGTGTCAGATCAGGGACCAAGATAAATCATTTAAAAAAAAGAGCTACTACATGTAATGGTAACATTAGGGTTTATAAATCATTGTTAACATATATTTGGTTTGGTATTTCATCAGACAGATTCTAGATACCAAACTATCTCTATCAATAAAATGATCATCGGTTGCACTTTGAATAGCATGATAAGTATATCTGGCCTTCAGGTTTCGTGCTTGCACCGCTCTTCTAGGTATGGAAAACATTTCAATCTGGAACTACAGATCTGACACTGACAGTCTTTTATGAAAAGCCAGACGACTCAGATCCCACTGGGTCTTGAAAAAAAAAACCTTATCAAAGTGGGTCATCGGGAATGAACAGGTGATGTAATGAACCTGGGTAGTGGTCTGTCTGCGCTGTAGATCCTTGCACAGAAAATAAGGGAAAACACCGTTTCTGTACGAGAGTGGACAGATTAATAGGTCACTGCTGTTGTCAGACCAGTAGAGGCTGAAATGACAAGTCTTGTGTAACGAACACTGAGCCCTGTGCCCACTCATGACACTGTGACACCAGTGCCCACACCAGCCATCACCAGTAATAAACACATCGCAGTCAAAAATACATGTAACAGCCGCAGAGGAGTAAAGACAAACAGATAAATGGAAACAATCTCTACAGACCAGTGATTTACCTGCCGGGTCCTGTCATTTTTTCAGCCACTGTAAAGTCCAGAGCTGTAACAAAGACGGTAGAATAAGTGACGACACTCGCTCTTGCGCAGACGAGACAGACGTGATTTGCCATTACTGGCATCACACAATCAAAGGGGAAATTGGTATTTTGTGTAATCCCACAAACATGTCTGTACAAATACACAGCAAAAGTCAAATTGAAACAGGAACTAGAGCTGACGTGCATGGTCGTGCAGCAGGAAATGACACATCCTACACTTTGCTGACACATGCACACAACAGCTAAATTAAAAACTCAAGTATACCTCCTGTTCAAAATGATAAATGTTTATAAAAATTTTCACGATTGCCAGACTCGATTCGAGAGGCAAAAATTGCCTGAAAAATTACAGTGTTTAAGCGCAAAAGTGATCCATCCCACATAATTTAACTTTCATCAGAACTAATCAATATCTGTGATTTATGTACACTAGTGGAAGGTGGTTTGGGGCAGATGTCCTTTGTTAAATCTGTGCAGACATTCATCCACTCGGCTTCATCTCTGCTGTCTGAAAACAAGCTTCACAGCAGTATTTTTGATAGGGCGAGACACACGATTTAAAAAACACCTGCATGAAAAGAAAAAAAGCTGGTAACAAGTACGTGTGGATGAATAAACAGAAAACAGAGGGAAAAGGAACACATCATTGTTTAGGCAGTCAAGCACGGTATTTGGTTATAGATGCACGCAGTCTCATAAAGCACAAGCACACTGAGGCTTTGTGCACAGAAAACCTATTAATTCTACTTACAGAAGGCCCCGCAGCAGATTTTAAAAGAGAAACATTTTTTTCCCCGAGTGAAAAACAAGCCCGAGGTGACAAACGCGAGACAGCGATGTTGATATTAGAGCTGCTGTATTCAAATCACAAGATGAATTCAAACTTGTGGCCTGCCTGCTAAAAGACAAATAACAACAACTCACAGAGAGCCTGTTGTGAGCACACACACACAAAAAAATCATAGGTGTAGATCATTTGACATTCAAAAAAAAAAATGTTCTCCTTTCCCAGCGCAGGAGGAGAGGTCATTTGTTTATTGATCAGAGAGGAGCAAGAGGCAGGGATGAAATGAAAAACAGGGGTGACGTCAGTGAGGGGAGGAAAGGTAAATGGAGACAAAGACGGGCTTTGATAGCAGGCTGACAAACAAAACAGCAGCACTGTACGAGCAGGAATACGAAGGAGAGCGCAGCACGGTGACAGACAAAGACGTGGAAAAATGATGCCACCGGTCCACCAAGGGTAAATGTGTCAGCTTGAGATGAGACGTGCATGTGTGCATGTAGTGTCTGTACGCATGTGTGTGTGTGTGTGTGTGTGGTAGTATTGGTGGGCTGCAGGAGGAGGAGGAGGTAGGGGGGTGGGGGGGGCTGCTGCAGATACAGGAGAAGGACATCCAATCTGCATTCCTACTGAGCCTGGAAGGGGTCCATCCTTATCATGCACCGGCTTCCTGACGGCATTACACCCCCACACCCCCATAACTCCACTGCTTCCCCTCCCTAAACACCAGAAACACAAGCAGCCGAGGGGACGGTTTTGGCTCTGCAACCTGAACTCAGAGAGTAGCACAAAACAAACCAGCTGCAGTCCAAAGAGGTTTGGGGTGGGGGGTGGGGGGTGGGGTCAGGATTGGGGTGGAGGGGTGAAAACAAGACAAACAAAACAGCCACATAGTCAAACCCACATACAGATGATGAATGATTGGACCTGTCACAAAACATGGCAGGCAGGTAGAGCGAGTTAAGACAGTCACAAAAGACTGATCGCAGGGTATTTCATTACTCGTCTTGTTCATAAACGAGCATATCAAAGTCAGGTGTTTGAATTTATGTTGTGCTCAAACGGCTGCCAAATATTTTTGTTGTTTATTTTCACAGACGGACATCTTTTTTTGGGATGCATGTTGGATTATTTCCCTCTGCAACAACATTTTGCTGTATTACAGATACTGAATGTTTTTGACAATTACAAAACAATTATGCGGTCAAATACACAAGAGACCAGTAAATGCAAGCCAGTGAGATGTTGTTGGTGAAAAAAAACACAAATCTGTGCTTGAAACCACAGCAGAGGGGTTTTGAATCCCTTGCTGCTCACATTCCTCCCTGTTTTTTGCTCCATTTCTGGACTCTAATCTGCAGCAAAACATGCCTTTTTGGACTGGAGTCGAGACAGCGCCCCCTTTCTGTTGCAAAGTGCAAAAACAGCGGCAGAGGAGAAAAACAACTTTGATTGGCAGTCCAGTTCAGCCAGCAAAAACAGCACAATAAAAGTCGCAAACCCTTCAGCAGGGAAACCGGACAAAAAGATAAAAGAAAAAAGAAAGAACATCTCCAGCGGTTCTTTGCGATTTCACAGCAGCACAGAGACTGCTGCGTCTCCTCGACCAGACATTATATCTTATTTATGAGTAAATAAGTGACACTGCATTACTTGAGACACATCTCCCCCAAATCCTTAGATGATGTCATCCTCACCTACAGCCTCTCTGCTCACACTGCAACGACTTCAGGTGGCCGCACTACATTGTAATGTCAGCATTTCAGGAAATATGTGTTAAAAAACTTAACAAAATACCCGCATATGACAAGGAAGCTTTTAAAAAAAATCAGCGTTGGTGGAGGAACAAAAGCAAAAGCAAGCAGAGTCCTGGTGGTGACACTGTTAGAGCAGCAGCCACCGTGATGTTAATCTGAACAATACTCGGCTGTTGTTGTTTTTTAGAAAGGAAACCGTTAATATTTAAGTTGCTCTCTAACCGTTAACGTCGCTTAGTAACCAACCGTTCGCTGGTTCTGATGAAGACTGACGGAACGAGCCGCGAGCTTTACGTGACATTTTAACGGCTGGGAATGGAAACAACAAAATAACGTTTCTATGATCTTGACGGTGAGGAAATGTGGCAGCTCTTTAATCTTTTAACTGAATCGCACATACACCAAAAACAGCAACAACACTATTCAGTCAGTGCGTTTTTTGTCACAGTACGTTTTTAACAAACATCAGTAACGTTTGCTAGATAAACCGTTAGCCGAGTTAGCTGGACGAGAAGTTTGGCTGTTTGCTATAACGTCACTCACTTGACACTGTTAGAAAGTTTACAGACTGAAAAACTATTAACCTTAACTTTTAATGTCACACGTCGACTGTTAACTCTACTAAATGTTTTTAGATAAAGCTAAAAGGAAGCAGCAAAGCAAAGCGAACGGCTCCAGGGAGACTTAGCTTTTTCTTTCTCTTTGATATAAAATAGTCGCTCGGACAAATGAATGAACGGTACTCTCAGGCTAATGCAGTTAGCCGCTAGCTTTTATTGTGTTAACGCTGTTTTTTTTTTATGTCAGCTTCTACCGACCTGTTTCTGGACTCGTTGGCACTGGGTTCTCAGGGGGTACTCCATTTTATTCGTACAGATGATCATTTTCCAAAAAAAAAGTGTGCTATTGGAGCATGGAGGCGGCTCTTGTCTTTTCTTGGTGCTCTCTCTCTCCCCAGCTCAGGCTAACAAAAGGCGAAGAGGAGGCTGCCCCGCCGCCGGCCACAGTCAGTCCGTCAGTCCGCAGCTGAAGAGTGGACTGAGGAGAGCAAAGCTTCCCGGAGCAGAGCTGACAGCTCCGGTAACAGTGTGCCCAATCACAGGGCGCGAGAGGCGGAGCCGGCTGGCTGACTGACTGAGGGAGGGTTGGTATCCAAATGCTAATGAACATCTGCAAACAACAGAGAGGCAGAGGCAAAAACAGGCAGAGACTGAGCAGCAGGACTCCTACAGTAAGACTACCAACTTCAGACAAATTCACGGAAACAAGGCCCCTTAGATTTACTTCATTTTGCTTCTCATAAAGAATTAGCCGTAACATGTCCTCCATGTTGTTTTTTGTTTTTAAAGAAAAAGGCCTTAACTTTAGTTTACAGTGTTTACAGTGTTTTTTGAAATGCCTAATCAAACTGCTTTATTTTTTGTGCGTGTGTGCCAAGTCATTAATACAGAGAAACCCTCAGGCAAGATAATGTTTTTCCATCATGGGTGGATCATGAGAAAGTTGACTCCCAAGTACAGACAAGACTAAGAGTACAGACTAAAAATTTAGTAATTATTCATGTTTGTGGATGTTTTGTGTCTTTATCATCTTTCTGCTCACTGAATATTCATTTGTGATTGTTTTCCATGTCTTTGTGACCTCTAAAGACCTCTTTCACTGCATTTTTTTAACATACCCAGATGGTGTTTTGATGATATATTATGAGCTATACAAACAGTCAATACATAACGGTGGCTGAGTATTCCCACAAAATGGATGCAGACAGGTTTTATACCAACCCTATCAACTTGTAGCCTTTCATTGGAAATGAGTGGTATCAAAGGTGAAACCAGGTGTAGCTAACTAACTGTATTTTGGTAGATGCCTGCCCGTCCAGACAACAACACATCCCGAGGGTTTACAAACTAAAACTAGTCAGCAGCATTTCCAAAGTGCTTTGTTCATGCATGAAAACAAAGGGGTACTGTGAACTAGAGGCCAAGACATAGCCAAACAGATGCATTTTAAAACATAGTAGCGTGGACGTAGTAGCTGAGTAAGGTATCAGAGTCAGAATCGCAAACAAGACCAGTGGGTATGTGAAGTAAGCACAGTATTAGCTTTTTGATGATGTAGTCAAGCCTAAGGCATCCGCCCCATAAATCAACTTATAGCAGACCCTGCACAATTTGCTTTTCTTTGTCCTCATTTTCTAGTTCAAACATGTATATACGTAGCCCACGCCTTAATCCCCTTTTTATATTACCACTTTCCATTGTACAGTAGCTAGCAAAACAGAAAACAAGTAGAGGGATATTCGTTTGAGGAGCAGAGCTGCAAGATAGTGTCTGACCGTCGGGTGGGTGTAAATAGAGGCAGGGCCAGTTCACTTATAGATCTGCAAATACTAAATGAGGCATAGGTGTACAGTTACATCCAAGCCATTTTAAGTCCATGAAGAAGTTTTTTTTTTCTTTTTCATAGAAATAACATCTAAATGTATTTGAGGAACAGAAATTAATTTAGAGGACAGCAGAT
Source organism: Decapterus maruadsi (assembly GCA_030347415.2). NCBI lineage: Eukaryota > Metazoa > Chordata > Actinopteri > Carangiformes > Carangidae > Decapterus > Decapterus maruadsi. The sequence goes on from CM064903.1 coordinate 13,662,698, forward strand.
GCTACCATAGTGTCAAAAAAGCTGTGACAGACTTCACCAATTACTAACCAAGTTGTTGCCATACAGTTTCTGACAATCAACGTATCTTTAACAAATGATAAGTGGTTAATCTCACCATGTCTGGGGCAGGGCATTTGTAGGAAGCAGCAGTTTTTTTTACACATGCTTGGTTGTGTAAACTCCATTTTGAGCTCACTGTGTAGTTTTAGCAATAATATATACTTTGGTTAAAAGTATTGCATCAGACAGCCATTACATGGTTTTCTGGATGTGCTGAGTAATACCTGGACCTGGAGGCTCCTGTATCTGCTTGCAGGACTATAAAAAGCCTCATATCCAGGTTTTGGATCATGAACTCATTCAGTGGTGCAACAGACTTAAGTCGTTTATTTAAGTTATTTCAAGACAGATTTAATGAATGGCAAAAGTATACCATTTAGGATTTTGTGATGTACAGAAATGTATACACAGCAGTTCCTGATAAATTCAATGACTTGTCCCTTATTTTTCAAGTGGTGACACATTTGACTGAAGGAAGGAACTGAAGAAAGTCATTTAAATTCATCTAGAAACAAACAGGAGGGATATTCCTAAGAGGAAGTTGTTAATTCATCATGTACAATAGTTTGACACTTGACACTGTTGCATGTACATCAAACTAATGGTTGTCTTTCAGTCTGATGAAGACCAATGTCTTTTAATTAGGCCCAATGGATAAAGATACACAACTAGGGATTTTTCTTTATGATACTTGACAAAGCCAAAGTGACAAAATAGTCTATCTATGACGTGTAAACTAAGAAAAATGTTTCAATATCCTTGTGGTCTGAACTTTGTGGTAACAGTTTGTGAAGACTCTTTCCTGTTTGAACATGGCATGTCCCTGTCAACAAAGCCATGCTCCGTTAGAGATGGTTTTCCCAGTTTGGTGGGGAAGAACCTGACTGGCGCCTGATTGTGCACAACTCCAGTAACCTAGTAAAGACTGTAGCATCAAACTGGGTTTAACTATTGAGTCCGAAGCAGTTACATTAATGGAGTTGGGTGGATTGATATCTGACTTTTCAAAGCTGTGAGTGGTTGTTTACAGGAGTGTAAAATCATCACTAGATAGTTGTTGATTATCCTTTTCAAATATCATCCGTGTCGTGCAAGACTAAACAGAGGAGACAATAAAATCTGTCACACATCAAATCATTTAAATGTCCTACAGGCAAAGGGGAGATGCATCATTCATGCTTTGTTTGTTGATCTAAACACACAACAAGCATTGAAAACAGCCCCTCTTCCCATGTGATATTCATGGCTGACCATTGCATTCAGGCTGGTTTGACGAACCCTCTGCTTTGTTTCTTCTTGTATGGACTTATTCAGTCCATTCTTGTCTTAATGAATGGGGAGTTTGTTCTTTATCAGAAATCTTGGTGTAGCATTGGTTCAAATCAGGTTGTTTTTTTTCTCTCTGAGCACAGGAGTTGCAACTTTTATTTCAATTAGTTACACACAAGAGTCCTCTCTGTGTTTTTGTACTTTCTTAATAACCCCTAGGATAAGATGATCAGCCATGTACAGTTTGTTATTAACTGTTCAATGCTGCAGTCTTCTTTCTTTCTTCTTCAGATAACTCTTCCTGTGAAGAGCAACCACAGACCAAAAAAAGTTTTCTCTCTTTGGAAATTTCAGTTTGGTGGAAACAAAAATGAAAGCATGATGAAAAATGAACAAAACACAAAGAAAAGACTTCAGACAATAATTTAGTGCCACCCTGCCTGACTTGGATCTGAACTGATGTGCAAGGAAATTATATCATATAAAACCACAATTGTGTGTGAGTCTTGATAAAATAAGGGTTAAAGAGTGCATGAAAATAGATGAATGTAAGATAGATTGGTACTTTGCTCATAAACCAACTATATACAGTATATTATAATTACTTAGGGAAACTCAGAGAATCAAACAACAAGCTAGAAATGAAAACAAAGATGGAGGACATGCTTCAGCGTGAGAGGAAAACAAGTTAAACTGGACCAGTGTCCATCTCAATTAGATTAACATGCAGTTTGGACAAACATCATGTGAATCATACTGGGGTGGCAGAGAGAACCAAATAACTACAGTTGAATTGAATTAAGGAAAAGCCACGCAAGGTTGTGGCTTAAAATATCTGCAGTGAGGGTTGTTTTTTTTGTGCTGGATTAGACTTAAACAAGATTTAATTGACCCTTGTCTGTGAAACTGTAAATAAGTTACAGTTACACAACATTATTTTGTGTCTCAGTCAAATTAGCTGGAAGTCTAGTGAGGGTTGTTTGACTAAAAAAGCGTTCTTGACCACTTTCCTTTTAAATATCATTGTGTTGTTGTTTTGTGCCCTCAGTCAGTTTTTATTTTGTCACAGATAACCACTTCCTTACATCAGCTGAGGTGGTACGACAGCTGTCTGGTGTAAACCAAAGAATCAGAAAATGAAAGAATAATTTAATGCCCTTTTCAGAAACACTTCGACTGAGGGAAGGAAATGAAAAATGTCACCAGTCTAGTGAGGTGCCTCTCCCAGCAGGCCTGTGATTCCTTGGAAATTATAAACAAACAGGAGTGTCATTCCTAGGAGGGAAGTTGGGAATCCACCCTACCCCCATCCACCAACAGTGTCCTACAATACAAAAAGCTAAAAACAACCGATGGGAAATTAAAAATTCTGTTTGCAGCATTTAGTGGACGAAATGCTTCCTGTGATGACTAAACCCTGATCAGAGGATGAACCTGACTACGTGCTGCCTCTCACAACATTTCCTGTTAAACATAAACACTCCTGGTGAAGAAACTGTATCTACAAGAAATGATGAATCAACACAGTCTGATCAACATCAGCCCAAAAAGCAGTATTGCAAGGATTTTTTTTTTTGCATGAATATAAAAAGTAGTCGCTCTAAACCAGCTGGAACTAATCCCGGGCCGGTCCAATAAACACATTGTACACATCTTTGGTGCATCTTTATGATTTACGACCTCTCATAACACTGATCACTGAAGCAGATGGTGGTGCCTCTTCTCAGCTAAGAAAAACATTTTACGATGCGTCTTTGTTGAAAATAGGTCATGAAACATACGTAGAGATTTGAGGACAGATCTAATTTCTTATTTGGCATAATAATCATTGAATAAAACAGTTAAGAATTGGAGTATAACACACTTGTAGGCACTTATAGGCTAAATAAGTACTGACAAATGTAGTTCTGTTAATAAACACTATAAATATTAAAGCTGAAATTGAAGTGTCATGAGACTTTAGTTCAGAGCTGAACAACAGGATCGGCAAACACTGTGGGTGGACGCTCCATATGAGCTGAGAGGACAAATGATAAGCAACCTACAAGGTCATGCATTTAAACATCATCTCACCCTTGTGGCAAGAACTGGTACAACTTTCCTCTCAGTGATGCAGCAAATTCCTTTAGTATCTCTGTGCTGTAGTTTATCTGTAGCTGTTTACACCAAAGTGGCATTTTGTCTGTTTTTTTTTTAAATAAATGAAGGTTAGATGGAAATGTGAATTAATATTCAGACAGCCACGTACAGTCTCGATTAGATTATTCAGATTTTTACTTCATAAGAGACACCTTTGATGAAATATACTCTGTGACCTCAATTTACATAAATTTACATTTTTATAAAGTTTTAGGTCCCTCCGGTGTGTCCTTGGCCGATAGTTAAGAGAAAAGCCTGCAGCATTGGGACAGGAGGAAACAAAAGAATAAGAGAAATGCAAAATGACCAACTTACAGGCGGAGAAGGTTTGATCTGAGTCTAGAGAAGAGAGCCGTCAGGACTTCACACAGACATGTAGTGGAAATGAATACAATTAAATGTGCCACTGAGTGGTATGTTTTATATTGGCAGTCTACTAATGAAGTATTATATAAGTTCACCATAAGTTTAACCTTTGAAGAGCTGTGTGGCCGCATGTATAGCGAACAGCGATGCCTATAAAATAGATGCTGTAAGTTGTTTTGTCTAAAATTAAAGATTGGCATTAAGTATTTTCCATCTAAGCAGCTGTCTTGAGGAAGGCCAGAAATAAATAAAAAACACGTAAGTGACATAACAAATAGCAAGACAAGGTAAAAAAACAACAACTTGTGTATCTTATTGCTGCGACATCATGTAACAAAATTACCAAACACGTAATTGAAAGACAAAGACTAATTTGTCATTTCAGATGTACTAAATCATAAAATGACCAATCAGGAGGCAAACTATCTTTCTTTTTCAGTCCTTTTCTTTTATTATACTTATAGTGAGCGGTCTTCCTCCTCCTGATCTCCGATCAGTGTAGCTATGTTCAGTTTTTCCTCAGCCTCCTCTAGTAACAATGTTATATATAATGAAGGTTGTTTATTTGCTGTAATAGAGGGGAGGCTCCGGTATTGTGTATTGTACTCTTCTGCTTCCCTGCAGCATCCAAGCTCGGCTCGACTGTGGTTCAGTCAGTGACATTTGACGTCATGACTGGTCTTTGTTGTGGTTCGGCCAACAAGCAGAGCCACTCACCTTGAACTCCGATGAGGATAAAAATCACAGGAAAAACCTGAGGCTTGTTGGTTACGGAGGTCGAGAGTTTTCCAACCAATGCGGTCTTTGTTCATCTTAAAGAGCAGCGATGCCCTCGGCCTCTTTGAACTGCTTGTATTATTGAACTCTTCAAGTCCTCGGGCTGGAACATGTTGTTTCTTTTCACTTGTGTAATGTGGAGTGGAAATAAACAAATGACTCAAAACGACCGCAGGAGGTTGAAATCAAACCCTATTATTAGGCGTAATATATTACATGTATTATTACAGAAGTAGAAAAGACTCAAAGTTCGGCATCATTCATCACCATCTGCTACAACATGATATTGTTCTGCTGAAGTGCTACAAAAACCAAAGTGTCACCGAAGGCCGACGGCTCTGTCTAGAAAGTCTGCAAAATGTTTTGGCTGTCCAGGTGAGAAGGGCTGAAGAACAGAGAGGTCCATGGTCCGCAGAGTTTCTGTCAGAGTCCTGAAAACATTATCAGAGGAAATTAATTTGTTAGTATTGTTGCGCACACATAAACTCACATCACATCATGTATGATCTGTGGCAGCTCGGTGAGGAACATACTTGCATGTGCAGTACAGCAGATGTGAGTCTGCGTGCAGCTGTCTGGCCAGCTCCAGTTGGTGGTTGTTCATCAGCTTGTCATTGATGACGACCAGCAGAGGTTTTCCTGCGCCCAGCGTCTCCAAACAGCTTCCTGCCCCTGAGGAGAAAAAAAAAACAAGTCTACAATCTTTGTTCTGCTCCGGAGCTGAGGTCATTCTCAGTCTCTGGAGCTGCTGATATTAATTTACTAAAATACAAAACACAGATTTGAAATGAGCCTAAAACAGAACTCATTATCTACTTTTTAATGTTGTTTCCATTAATAAAATGTAATAAAGGTATTTTGGTGAATCTGGTTTTATGGTTCAATTTTCCCCCCTATCTTTCTAATTATACTATCAACATGTTTTAAATGTGAACATTTTCTTCTGTTATATATGATGTTATTTAAAGGTCCCGTGTGTAATAATTGTCAAGGTTCATTGGCAAAATCTGAATATACTCCCCATGAATATATTTGTGTTAGTGTTTAAACGCTATAAAATAAAATTTGTTTGGTTTTCATAGCCTTTTAATTCCTCTTTTATAAATACATATAACAAGGGTCTTGCTCTCTAGAGAGTCGCCATCTTGTGCCGCCATGTTTTTACGACAGCCCAAACAGTAGATCCAGCCAGCCGGAGAGCATGTTTCAGGAGTTTCATGTTCAGAAATAAACCAATGAAGAAGAAGGCGAAAGGAAAGAGGAAGGAGGAGGAAACAGCAGACATATGGTAAAATGGTTTAGATCTTCACCTCATCGCTCCATGCTCGGAGGCCACCGTCACTTTGCCGACGGGAGGGGTGAGTGCGAGCGAGCGCTGCAAACTAGAATCTGAACGCTAGATGACTCGGTTTTCCCCCCATTTTACACACTGAACCTTTAAACAGGCGAGAAGTCAATATATTGACATTTTCACATTCTTACATCATCAGTTTTCTTCATCTTCATGCATAAATCTGATAAGCGTGTTACTGATAACCATCTGAGGCCATGTTTGTCAGGCCGGGGTATTTAGTGAATTCGCTGATTATGTTGCATTTGTAATTGGTTACGTTTGTTACACAGGTGCATTTATGCAACAGAAACCATGTGTGTTTTTTCCTCATCACTCCACATGTGATTTAGGTTTTTGTGTACGGTAATTTGAATTTCATGGATCATTTTGTAATGTTAGCGTATCGGATCCTCTTCTTACGGGTTAGGGTTAGGAGGACTCATGCAAGAACAACTCTGTACATGTTTTTGTTACACAGGAGTACGTGCATGTTATTAACAGCTTGCCTATCGTCTTGTTTTGTCACTGCTGCTACTTGTATGTCCTGTGTTGTCGCCGTCTGCTGCTGATTCTCAGCTGTACTTTTATCACTTCTTAATCTTTAATGTTTGCACACGGCACACACACCTGTATTTACTTTCCCTCTGAATTCTACATAGTCATGTTCACCTTCAGGAGAAGCAACAAATACAGAAAGTACTTGTTTTGGCACGACACAGATTATTAAAATGGACGATTTTTTATTAGAAAATCTTCTGCAGACAGTAGTTAAACTTATCAAACAGCACCAGCCGAGTGTGACGGAGAGAAATATGTTTGACTCATGTTTTATGGTAAGAGGAGGTAGTGTCCTGACAGGAGGTGCTGTTTTTCTTGTTTTTACTCACCTGCATGGCTGATGACGAGGTCCGCCTTCTTGATGTCCTCGGCTATAGAGTCTTTGAATCGAAATGCCTCCAAGCTGATGTGAGCACAGCTGTCTGCAGCTGGAAGGACAGATCCTCTTCCAACCTGAAGAACCAAACGCTCATATCCTCGAGTCTTTAAAGCCTTTAGGGGAAAGACAAATAACAAAAAACAAAAAAAAACTGTCACAAGCTGAAAGTTTCCTTTGATAGAGGAGCATTGTTTGGATAATAAAGTTATTTGTTGCCATTTGGTATTTTAAATTTTATGTTTTATTTAGTGGCTGAAAGGGTTACACAGACTTAGATTCTTTTGATCTGTTGCTCTATCAGCAGGCTCGTAAATCCTTGTTATACATATTTCTCCAGAGTCAGCTGAGGAACATTTGGTATGTTTGAGAAGTGCTGTGACTTTCTGCCGATTTAAAACACCTCCTGAGAATCAAGCACTGCCATCTGTGCAGAATTTGTTCAAGTTGTTGTCTTTATTTTTAAATCTTCATGAGTAGCTTCATTTTAATGTGGGACAGTGTCCACTGGAAAAAAGTTAAATTGTAAACTGATATTTTAGGCAAGGCAAGGCATCTTTATTTATATAGCGCATTTCATACCAAGGCAGCTCAATGTGCTTTACATAAAGACAAAACATTTAAAAATAAATAAATAAATAAAATGAAATAAAAGAGAAGCATAAAACAGAATAAAAACAAACACTTGAAACAGAGTTAAAAGCAAGAGCAAATAAAAGTAAAATCAAAGAAGATAGATTCTTAAAAGAGCTCAGCTATAAGCACATGAAAAGAGAAATGTTTTTAACCTGGATTTAAAAGTGCTCACAGTTGGAGCTGATCTCAGTTCTGCTGGTAGTTTGTTCCAGTTGTGTGCAGCATAACAGCTAAATGCTGCTTCACCACGTCTGGTCTGAACTCTGTGCTCCACTATCTGACCCGAGTCAGTAGATCTCAGAGATCTCAGATCTCAGAGCTCTGCTGGGTTTTTACTCTACTAACATGTCATTCATGTATTCTGGACCGAAACCATTCAGTGATTTGTAAACCAGTAGCAGAACTTTAAAATGTATTCTGTAGCTGACTGGGAGCCAATGTAAGAACTGGGGTGATGTGATCTGATCTCTTTCATTCTGGTTAAAACTCGAGCTGCAGCGTCCTGATTTTAAAGAAAAAATGATTATTTTCACAGCAGACGTCACAAAAGTGCATGTGGTGGAGCCATCACTGGTCTTATTAACAACACCTGTATAGCCCTAAACCCAGAGTTGTTCAAAAATAGTATTTGAAAACGTCATATTCTCACATTCAAGCGACTGAAACCATCAACTATGAAGTATTTGGGTCGGAGTGTGATTTGAAATGTTTAATGCAACTCTGACAACTTTGGTCACTCTCATTACGTTACTTTGTGCAGAAAAAGTTCAGCATTTCCCCTTTTATCTGAATGTGCTGATATAAAAATATAAAGTAGGCTAGAAGAAATACCAGGGTAAAATGTTAAATACCTCATATTTGTACAGAAGTTGACTACACTTCTATTACTTTATAAAATATATTATGAATCATATAACTGAACAACATCATCGTATGGGTGTATTTAGGATTTATCAAAACAAGAAATTAAGCAAAGGCCAAACAATAATAACAGCAGAGACAGTGTGTTGAGCATTGTGACAGTCACACCTCACCTGAGCGGCCTCCGATGACGTGATGCTCGTGATGAGCTCGTCGAAACTCGTGGTGCCCACGGTCACGAACACCGTCTTCATGTCTGCTCAGTGAAAACAACTGACAGTTTCCAACCTGTTTGTTTAGTTCAAACGCTTCACAACAGACTCCTCTCCATCGCGTCCTGCAGCCACAGAGCTGACAGACACTTCCGCCTTACGTCACGGTCCCGGTGTGACGACAGCTCAGTGCGCCACCTGCAGGACTGGAGGCGAAATGTCATCAATGCACACTGACGTCATGTATTAGACGATACATATAATGCAACATTAAAAATAAAATGTAATATCTGGAAAGAAAGAAATGTAATATCTGGAAAGACAGACAGACAGACAGACAGACAGACAGACAGACAGACAGACAGACAGACAGACAGACAGACAAGACAGATAGATAAGGCATGTTGTAAATACATGATACTGACAGAAAATCCCACAAGTGAAATCAGGAAGTGTTCAGATGTTGCCTTTGGATCACTGTTTAAGTTGATATTTCGTTCACATGGTGCAACTTGATAAGATGTACTTTATTAACACATTCAGCGAAGTTTGACCTGGCCTTGAAGTGCATGTTAATTAATTAATTTAGATTTATTTACAGTTTATAACTGATACGACATAGCCATGTGTAGCAGTTGTCATGGTAGAGACAGTGGCAGGAGAAAACTATTAGTCCACCTCATCTAGTTATTTTCCAGTGCTCTTATTTGCTAAGTTTTTCAAATCTATTGATTGTGTCTCAGTGTCAGCTTTTCTTGACATCCTTCTCTTCTTAGTACATCAATCATCTGTATATGATACACAAATAGTTTGATTAATAGACTGATTCATACAGAGGTTCGTCTTCATTGTGAGGAAAGGACACGACATGACCCTGCTGTGAATGAGACAAACAGATGAACTTGAGCATCTGCTCCTCATTTAGAAGAAACAGTGAATAGGAGCTTTGTCTATTTCAAAGAATTGCCTTTGATTTATACCCAAGCTTGCAAATTCAATCTGCACAGCATTTGATATGAAGACATCCTGTAGCTGGAACAGGCTGTGGAGCTCAACAGAGGAATAAATTAATATTTATATGTGACATTATTAGATTTTTCAATACTTATGCAGTATTTTACTGTTGCTCGTGTTTAGATGGGTGGGGGTTTAAATACTACATATTTAGAGAAAGAGAGAGTTTGGTCATTTAGTCTGGAAGGTCAGAGCCCTTTAAAAGGTCCAAAGATAAACCTTTGGGATTATGAGATGATAAATGGAAGAGGAAATAAGAGACGTAGTTTGCACATTTGTATTCACTTGTATTCTTTTTCTCATTAGGGAAGAAACGTCCTTGTAGTTGATGCTTCAAGTGTATAAATCTGTTTACAAATGACCGTAGTTCAATCAGTGTGAAGGAACAGGTTGGATATTCTCTTCTCTTCTGACATATTTCAGTCTTGTGTGTTTGCCTCTGCACGACTGCAGACACCGGTTTACAAACGTACAAGTCCTAAAACTGCTTTGTAATTTAACATATTACACATACACCCACACAGCAGCTGCTGCTGCGAAGCTCGGTGCAGGATGCAAAGGCTCAGCAAGCAGCCAGCAGCTCCACCTGACAACTGCAGAGCGAGAGGAGGAAGAAGAGCCAGATTTGTGCTCCGTGGGATGTGAAAACTACAGCGGCACCATGTGTGACAAAAATGCAAGAAAAAAAAACAAACTTGCAAAGTGCAATCAGCCAGGTCGGTGCATAAAACACACACATACACACAGCTACGAGGAAGTGAAAAATGTGTTGGTATTTTTAGATGATGAAGCTTGAGAAAATGGTTTATGGCTTTTATAACCAAGATATGAAACATTATGTGTCGCTATGCAGGCTCATCCTTCTATAGGAAACCATGGGAGGAGGATTCATTGTGTGGCCGCAAACAAACACAACAAATAAATAAAAAATTAGCCACAAACAGTTCAGAATTCACATTTTTCATCTCTGCAGATTGATAAAGTTATTGATCACAGCACTGATTCCTGCTGCCCATCCCCCTGTGGATTCATTACTTCATACCACGATAACTCATAACAGTAAATCACTTCCACACGACCAAACCAACCAAAGGTTTTTCAGTAAACATGTCTGTGTGTGTGTGTTGGGTTCTTCAGAGGAAACAGGTGCGCTGCCTCTAAAAATGTCACCAGCCTCGTGCTGATAATTTGGGGAGTTTTCCAACCCCCCCCATGTCATTAATATGCAAGTGTAATTCACCTAAAAGATCAAACATATGGTGAGTTGTTGCTCGGTGCATTTTTTTCCTGGCACAGACACAGGAAAGTTTTGTTTTTAGAGAGCTGAATCAAAATGTGACCTCAACCTTTAATTACAAAGGTTTGATCACAGCCATAAATATTGATACAGCTGCAGCTGTACATTACATGTCAGTCCAAAACACAAACTCAGTGAGTTCACACAGTGAAAATCTATAAGTATGAGGAGCTTTTTTTTTTACTTTATCAATTGTCAAAATAGCTCTTTTACACCTCTACATTTACATGACTGTTTTAAAGCTGCTGCATCAGACACCACCAATAATTCAGAAGAATGGAGGCTTGACCAGTGGGAAAATTGAGGCATGATGAAGGCAAAAATTGGATTTTGCTGATTCGTACTGGTTCCTGAAGCTAAAATGAGACGTAATTGTCAAAGATAAAACTGTAATTTGGTCCCATGACAAAAGCAGAAAGGCCAGCATGTTTATTACCAAATGATCACAGCGGTTTGTTTTTGAGAAAAAACAAAAAAAGGAAACATGAGACCAGGATGCAACAGAAATTATTTAAGGCTCTGTTAAATTCTCAGCTTTGAAAAAAAAAAAAACCCAAAAAACAAAACAAATATACCACGAATCATGAAAAGTCACAAAAAGCAAAAAAAAAAAAACTAGTATAAAATTAAAAGTTTAAAACTGGCTACCCATGTCATTAGTTTTTAATAAATAGGTCACTATAAGAAAGAAAAATACAAAGTTAAATCTGATTAACTGTGCCAGAACTTTTATCAAACCACATTGCGGCAGAAGTTATTTAATGACATGAAATCAGCGTCTCCTGCGTTTAAAGCAACACACATCATGTAAGTTAATCACAAATATGCAATGTGAGCTTCCTTTGGTCGTTCCACAATCGTTCTCCTGCAAGAGACTCCTCGAGACTGCAGGTGGAAGACCGGCGGCGTGCACGCGACTCATGCCTTGTAGAGAGACCGACAGAATTCAGGCTAAAAACAGTAAAATGGCTCATCCTCATCACTTCAAGTTGATTTAGGAGAACATTTTCAATTTTCAGCATGCACCTTTTCAAATGAGTTTAGCTGCCTCAGGCTACTATGAGAATAAAAATGGTAAATTCTAGACCACACAGCAGCAGAGTGGACGAGTGGATAAAGTCTAATCCACAGTCATTTAGTTAAAAAATTCCTAATACGTAGTGTTGTTGCTGTTGTTTGTGTCTGGATTAATTTAGACAAGATTTTCAAAATAAAACCACCAGCTTACCTGGGCAGCCAACTGTTTGAAATATGTATGCTTAAAAGTCAAAATGTTTCAATATTATGAAATACTTTGTAAATTTCAAACTTGAGACATAATACAAGTAATAATAAAGTATATAATAGTGATTAAAGCAGCTTTAAAAAGAAGCCGCAACCTCACAAACACTCCTGTTTATTATTTCTGGGATACTTCTGACTAAAAGGAGAAAAAAAAATAATAATAAAAAATAAAAAGACAAGTTTTCACAGATGGCCAAGTCCGTCCTGTCTGACTCCATCCCGGGTCATCACAAAGGCCGTTAAGGTTGCAGCAGAAACGTCTTTCATCAGTTGTGATATCAAAAATAGGACTGACGTCTTTTCCTGTCAGATGCTCTGTGATCGACAGAAACTACCGCAAACGGAAACTTTACCCGCTGTGGTGAGTTTTTTTTTGTCAGTGGGGTCAAAGTCAGCTTGTTTTGCGGTTCATCAAAAATGCTTGTGGTGATCCAGACGTTTTGTACATCTGTTTAAAAAAAAAAAAAAAAGACAGAAAAATATACAAACATGATTAATACAACAGGTTGAAATGGTGTAAAACTGGCACATATGTGTTGGCAGAAGTCACCAGACAGCATCATTGAATCTAAAGTGAACTTCCTGTTTTGGAACATAATTTCTTTTTCAGGATGTTACATTTTCCTCTTTCTACGGCTCGGCTCGCAGCGCTGCCTGCTTCATTAGTCTCTGCTCTTTGGGGTCTTTTTCCTCTGAGCTGTTCAGACAGTTGTGTTCTTCATGCCGCATACTTGCTGCGATCTTATGATAACAAACTAAAACCAACGGTTTGCGCCGAGCAGCACCACCCACTCGTCTTTCGCACTCGCAGCCGAATAACTCCTCTCCCTCACGCTGCACTGAAACACCACACAGTCATCCATGTGTCACATTTCTCCTCAGCTTGTGAACCATTTTTACACAAGCACTGCAGGGACGTTTTATCATATCATGTTTTTAAAAAGAAAAAGAAAGTATGTGGTCCACTGTGTTGTACTTAAGTATAGAAAGAAAGAAGGGACCCTCTACGCTCATACCTCTTCCTCACTGCACCACACAGGCTGTGCAGCACTGCTCCTGCTTCTCGGGCAGCGTGGAGTAATTCATCTGACGCACGATCTCCGCGAACAGCTCGTCCACCATGGTCTTGCTCTTGGCGGACGTTTCGATGAACGGGCAGCCCCACTCTTGAGCCAGAGCTCGTCCGTCCGACCCGGCGACCTCGCGCTCGGACTCCAGGTCGACTTTGTTCCCGACCAGGATCAATGGCACCTTCTCAAAGCGTTTCACTCTCACTATTTGGTCTCTCATCGGTCTGATGTCCTGAGAGACGAAAAGAGAGAGAGAGAGAGGAGCTTGAGTGTAGTTTCTCCTGAAAAGCACTGAGCTTTCTCAAAACTGAAAACGACACTATATTTGTGCCCTAGTTTCATAGAACTTAAAAACAGAAAAACTGTAGTAGAAACAAAACAGGTGACTTATCACACCCAGAATACAATGCAAACAGAAAATGCAGAATAATCTATGTGAAGCCCTGTAATAACAGCAGTTATTAAGATCATTTTCCAACTTTGAGGCACTTTCTTTACAACATTATTGTTTACATATCCACCAATGACAACAAAACTACTGTGTAACTATATCAAGAAGTGCTAATTTGCAATGCAACAAGTGAGTAACCTAAATAATAATGACGACAATACACCATAATAAACACCACTGTAGGGTTGCAATGATATATCGATTAATCAGTTCCTCCTTCAGTAGAAGTGGCAACTTCAGCTTCTGTTACTGGCCAGTCATAACACAATTACTCATTCTGCTCTGAGCAACTGAGTGGGTGAGTTTTTTCAACTACTTTGTATAGATTACATGATAGGTCATTGATTAAGAAGATAATCATTGGTTCGTGGCCTAATAAAGAGCAGCCGCTTGATTCAATGCGTTACTTCTGACTAAATGTAGCAGTGAGGTTAAATGTGGTGGTGGTGCTGGGCTATGATTAGCAGCTCTTACTCCACATGAGGTGCAAGCAAACATAAATAACCACATTAACTACATAATATGGCTATGAATCATTTCTGTGTGTGTGATTTTGAGGAGGAGACCTGCACACTCAGGTGTATCTATCTGAAATGCCTGCTGGTTGACCACCAGGCTGTAGACCCGGATGAAGCAGTTCTTACGCTATATGAGATGCAAGCTATTATAAATAACCACCAGGCCTGCAGACTGCCCCTAAATTGGGGCATTTTGCACCTAAAATTTGCATCAGTGCAAGTAACTTTTTCATCTACTTGGGCATGTGCAACCAGTACATTTGCAAGGTTTTTCTTTTCTTTTTTTGGTAAAACGTCGAAGTGGCGACTCAAAGGATCTGGTATCTGTCATTACAGGTGTCAGAACAATGTGTATGAAAATCATATATGAAAAGGAGATGTGAATATTGCTTTACAAGTCGATTTACAGTGTCTGCTCTTACATTTTCTGCCTGTGCTCATAAAAGCCTTGACCAGATTAACTGCATGTGGCTATGGATCATTTCTCTGTGTGTATATATGAGTGATCTGAGTGATTCAAGGAGGAGACCTGTCCGCCCAGGTGTATCCATCTACCTGAAATGACTGCTGGTTGACCAGGCTGTAGACCAGGATGAAGCCCTGCCCGTTCTTGATATACAGGTCCCGCATGGAGGCGAACTGCTCGGTCCCCGCCGTGTCCAGGATCTCCAGCACGGAGGGCGACGAGTCCACCTCGATCTCCTTGCGGTAGAAGTCCTCGATGGTCGGGTCGTATTTCTCGATGAAGGTGCCGGTGACAAACTGCACGGTGAGCGCGGACTTGCCGACGCCGCCGCTGCCCAACACGACAACTTTGTACTCTTTCATCGGGGCGGTGGAGGCGGCAGCGGGCGGCAGGCTAACCAACCAACCAACCGACCAACCGACCAACCGGGCGAGCGGCTAACTAAGACTTAGCTCCGCTGCTGGACTCGCTCCGCACACGAACATCGATCAGGCCTGTTATGAGAGCAGACGAGCGGACTGACAGATGCCACACGGTGTAAAACAAACCCCCCTCGGTCAATAAAACCCACGTTTATCGCTCATACTCGCGGTGGTTTTCCTACTGGAAGCGGGTGATGACCGTTAGCTCCGGTGTTAGCTCCGGTGGAGCTGCTAGCGCGAGCTCCGACCGAGCCTCTACATCCACCTCTGGTACCGGGGACCCGCTGCCGAGCTACAGACAGCAAGATACACATTACACTTCCCCGACACACGGCATGCAAATCCCGACTCACACACACACACGGAGCCGCCGCCGTCTGTCTGTCTGTCTGTCTGGCCGTCCGTCCGTCCGGGCCTCGTCCTGGTTCTGGTTCCGGCCCAACGGCTCGCGGCACCCGGGCGGTGCTATCGACAGACCAAACACAGATTATGTATCTCGATCGGAGGGTCCATTGGCTGGAGTTTGTTTGTTTTCGCAGCTCCGGTGTGTGTTCGAGTCCGTGAAAGAGAAAGAAACGCTTTTTTTTTCTCCAGCGGCGAGTTTCCTGAAGCTAACGGTCGGACTTCCGCTAACGAGAGCGAGACATCCGGTGTGACTGCCTTTCAAAATAAAAGCCTCTTCCTCCTGTCTGAGGTCTAATACTGGGATGGCTTCACATATAGAGGTAGTTGTTTACAAATTACACATTTGGTTGAAAAGTAAATACAAACCGTGTAGGAAACAGACATAAAAAGCTTTCCTGATCATTACGCCACTCAAACTTTATTTTATTATATGAACTGGCCAGGTATGAAGTGCCCATTTACAGTGCAACAAGTGAGTTACCATATCTAAATAATACACCATAATAAACACACCACTGTACGGTTGCAATGATAAATCAATTCATCAGTTCCACCTTTAGTGGAAGTGGCAACTTCAGCTGATGATTAAAGAAATAACTGATGATCTTAATGTATGATATGTGTTGAGTGGGATTGTAGGGATTGTGGAGCTGCTGTGCAGCACAAATTTCCATAAGGACAATAAAGGTTAAGTTAACTTCAATTACTGGTGGGTTATAATGAGACATTTACTCGTTCTGCTCTGGGCAACTGAGTCCTTTTGACTACTTTGCGACATGTTATAGATTACATGTGTTATTTTGACTGGTAACTGTATTTTTTGTTAGTGAGGTTAAATGTCGGTGGTGCTGGTCTCTGATTAGCAGCTTCAGGTACGAGCAAACATAAATAACCACATTAACTGCTGAATCATTTCCCTGTGTGAGTGATTTAAGTCGGATGACAACACATTACACATTTGGTTGAAAATAAAATTCAAACCTTGTAGGAAACAGGCATAAAAAGCTTTACTGATCGGTACGTTACTCAAACTTTTTTTAATTTCATGAACAATTAATATGATAATAGCATGATAATAAATAAATAATAAAATATTATCTTCACAGTTAGGTGTGTGCAACATGTGCAACTAACTTGAAACTTCAAAGCTGTCTTTGTATCTTTTCTCAGCACGTATGCTTGAATGCTAATACTGCTAATGCAATAATTTTGATACAAAGAACAATTTCTTTTATTTGGTCTGATATATAAAGGTCACAATCTTAACTGGAAGATGTAGACGTTTGCCTACATATTTGACAGATAATAATCAAAACCCACACACAAAAGGTAGATCTCTCATTAAAGGCGACACAAAAAGATAATAAACAACAAAACCCGCAACAGGAGGATCACAATTATGTGTTTTATTAAAGGTAAAACAGAAATCGCAGAACTCATCATAGGCACAGTAACTTACTCTTAATAGCGATACACTGCAAAATAAATTGGCATGTAGCACAGCAGCACATACAAGCACCACAAGCAGAAAACAGAGTGAAGCGATAGGTGACTAAGAAACAGCTGTCACTTTCAAGTCTGTCCTAGAGTGTCAGAGAGAGTTTTTTTTCATATGGCTTTGTCCTGAACAGTCTTTGGCCCTCATCACCTTCCGTAGGCTGTCACTGAGTCTGCGACTGTACCCAACGTAATAACGACTCACCAACAGAGGATTTTTAAATAAAGGGATACGTTTTTTCACACACACTTAATACCTGTGCTGTTTTAAGTCAATTCACATGTAGAATGAATAAGGTAAACTACATTTAATATGATAAAGGCACAATTACAACTTAACTGTTTTTAAAATAATGGTAACAATACATACATTTCAAAATAAAACTGTAAATTTTATTCCCTCGTTGGTAACTGAAAACCTACAGTATGTTCATACAACTTCACAGGTACCTTTTCCCATACGGTACATTGAGCGTGCAGTGATTATGGGAGCTGGTGAGTCACAGTAGAGAAGCTTTGGTGAGTTTGGGTACATGTCGTACAGAGATCCGTCTCTGTGAACAGACACTTAAAAGTCAATATTCAACAGTCGGAGGGCTGTGAACCAATTCACCAGGATGACTCAGTCAGTCCACCACTAGGACAAGTGCCATGGCAACAAAATTGCAGGCTCTGAGAGCAATTGAAGAGCATCAAATGTCCAAATCTGCAGGAACACAGTTGCGTAAGGATGTTGCTGCTGCTGCAAGAATAACATCGGAAAACCAGGTTGTTTGTAATTTTGATTAAAATCCTGAGGAGAATTCAGATTTATTGTTGTTTTGGATAATGACAACAAGGGAGCAATGAAGAACCCATTTCACAAAATAACAGAAATCAAAGTGAATTTAAAACTTTGAGAACTTATCTGACATGTCCCTCTAAAGTCTGATTTTATTTTTTTTTATCTGCTCCTCTTTTTTGACTGTTTTGCAGCCTTCAGGTGGAGCTACCCTGTGCTTTATTTTGGTGTATCAATGGAGTACAGGAATACACCTGCCTTTCTGTAATCATGAGCATATAATAACAAGGATAGTACTGGTTTATTATATAGCCTATATATATTCCAGACCGACAATTTCCTCAAATCCACCTCAGTTCTTGGATATCAGGGTCAGATATCACTTAACCAAAAATGCCGCTGTAAATAAACTGAGAAAAGCTTTTTTAAAGCAAACTATTCGGGGTTTACAGCGAGGCAATTTCATGCTTGGGGAGGAACAGGGCTTCAGCAAAACAAACAAACATAAGAACAGATCCCTCAAAGTGATCGTTTTATACTGTAATAAAATGATAGACATATCATTAACAATACATTGATTTGATTTTTAATCAACTCTTATCTATATTTATTCAAAATAAATTTTGAGTATCTTGACATAGTTATGTACATAAGTGCAAACAAGGTGAACGTCACACATTCATATACACCTCAGTAAGGATCGACATCACCCAGCACAGCTGGGCAGGAAGAGACTTCTGGACCACGTTCTTGACCAAAACTGAAGAAAGAGAACTTCCTAATGAAACCTCAAACCTCCGCACAGAAACAACTGAGTGACGGCCTTCCAGTCTGCAGGCAGGAGGAACACGCCTGCTCATCATCACCATGAGGTTTGCTGATTTGTTTGGAATAAAAAAAAAGATGAAGATCTTTCAATTAGTCCAAAAGCCTCTTTACCTCCCTGACAAGTAGGTGTTTGCTTTAAAAGCCAAAGTCCATTCTTATTTCTCAAAAACACCATGTACAAGAACAAAAGAACAATTAAGGTCAAATAAACAAAACAAAATAAACACCTGATCTCCCCTAAGGACCTTTGGATATTACAAGGATTTATGTTTTCCATACAAAATATTTAATCATGTTGCAATAACAAGACAAACTAATTAGACATTCCCTTCTTGAATAAGTTAGTGTTGTACGTTATTTCAATTAATGTGAAAAAAATTCACAATTAGGATAATAGAAAGGTAGCCATGTTGTCATTTTGTTGCCATAGCAACAGCAACTATTACCAATGACTCCATCATTGTATACAAATGATTTTTCATATATCTTTTTTACTTCCTGGTCTACACAAACTATTAACTATATATATAAATGAGTTATTTTATTTTCATGCTGCGTTTTCTTAAAGTCAGATTAAGAAAAAAAAAAAAAAAGCTTAACTTAATTACTTAATACATGTCATTTTCATACACAGTTATCACATCTTTATACAGTGATCGTGAGATAAGGCCCTTTGTTTGCACCCCGGGAAAAGTATGCTCAGGACTTAATCAAATGTCCACATGCTAAAGGTTCTGGCCACTAGACGCAATGATCAGAGCATTTTGCACATAAGGAAATAAGGTTTAAAAGAATGAGAGAGGGAAAAAGAGCTGAAACGTAGTTTTTCCCAGGCCACGCTGTAGATGCCATAACTAACACACTCTGGTGCATCAATACGTCTAAATGTACATTAAAATTCATTGGCCTCAAGAGGCACCATTTAAGTATCAAGTATACCGTTTGTTTTTGTTTTTTTGTTTTTTTTCAGCTGGACAGCAGTTAGTAAAGGCATGATGATGTGATGGAGAAGGAGATGAAGGCTAGAGGGGTTTTCTTGGCTGGACAAACCTAGTCTTTCAAAACTGTAAAATTAAATTGTCTGGATAATCTAATCATCAATTTAATGAACGGGGAGGAACATGGCCGTTCAAATTCTTTCGAGTCTTAAGGAAACGTAGCTGCTAAACACACTCAAAAACAGAGGTAAAGGAAGTGTTCAAGTGTATCTCTGTAACAAAGAGTACATTGCTGTACGACACTAAGCATATAACAGGCTACATACTGTTTGATACACATGTGGATAAAAAGTAAATGATAGTGGAAATAAATACTTCAGCCTTTAAAAAAATTTTTTTAGACAACACATAATTCAATTTCTTTTCTGGGTTAGATGAGAAGATTGAAATCACTCTCATGTCTATGTATTATGACGCTCAAACTATGGAGACTAGAGTCAAGGGGAAAATATCAAATCTGAATTTATATGTCAGTAATCAGAGAAAAGGAATTACAGAAATACCAAAGTGGATTTCAGGTCATTCAAAGACAACCAAGATGACACAGTTTGTCCACCAGAGAGAGCTGAAGAGTTGGTTTTTTAAACTGCAGAATGTCTCACGTGGTGTGAACGCTTCTTCCAGTTCTTGTGTTTAGGTTTTAAGAAATAGCCCATAATATAACCTACTAAACTGCATGTCTTAACAGTGCTGGTTGCTTGGCAACCTCACTGTGACAACAAGATTCCAGAATGTCACTGTACCTGGCTGTTGTGTTGGTTGCTTGGTAACCTCACTGCGACCACAAGAATCCAGAATGTTGCTCTTTGTTCACAACCCCACCTCAAACTGCAAATTGTTCTTTTTTGTTTGTTTTTGTTTTTTACATTGGTTCATCTACTCATTTAAAAATAATAAGATGTGATGTGTTATGTAATTCATTTAAATTCCTTGCTAGCTTTATCCGTTTGAGGTCTTGTATTGAGCTGATTGGCTTTACATGAGACATGAGAGCAGTATTCATCTTCTAATGTGACTTAGAAAGACAGTGTTTTTTTAAATACCAATTCAATTCAGCTGAAGTCATGTTTCCAACTTGCCCTTCCCCTAAACACAGTAGAAGGGCTAAAGGGTGGGAAGTCGGTGAGGGATTACATCCTTGTTGCAGCACTAACTCCTATTTATGGCCAGTTTACACTCTTTTTGTCTCTGAGACAAGAGTGGGAGTTAGCAGGTACGCATACTGTAACACAGAGGAGAGCTGGCCAATCTACAAAAAAGAGGACCATACTGATTTTCTCAATTTTGCCCAATGATTATATCATTGTTTGTAGGTGCATTTTGGGCACTTTGGGTACTTTCAAAGGTTGGGGTACAAAAACTGACTAGCAAGAAATGGTACTGTAATGTACCTGTAGGGTGTATATATTTGTACTTCAAAAAGTACAATTCAGCTATACCTTTTCTGAGAGTGAAAGATATCTCTAAAAGTAGTCACACCACCCACTGACATTAAATATAAATCTATATAACAATACACATACTTTAATATGTCTTAACACAGTATCAGCATGGTACCTGTGTGACCTCAGAATTAGTCTATTATAGTGAATCATTACATTTCAACATGCCTGTCTTTTAGATGGGCATGTATTGAGTTTTTGCATTAGATACATTCACGACACAATGACATTATTTAAAATGAATAATGTTCAGTGGGAAATGTTGTTATATCTGCAGCATTTACAACTAACCAAATATGTGATTCATTGTCTCTGTCAACACACTTAACTATGCACACAACTCACTGATTTATTTACTTTACATGAACAATAAGACAGCACAGCTGTCTCAGAGAAGAAACTTGCACAGATGATTTACTGTTATAATAATGTTCCAAATAACACATCTATCTTTGAGCACTGGTCTGTTCTTACAGTGTATTGACAGCTGTGGTTTGAGGAGACTTGAAAGAGGCACATTTGAATTTGGATAAAGTTATTTCAGCCCAGTTTCCAAAGCTGTTACTTTCAATTTGACACGCCTAACAGAGCAATTCCTTACAGACATTTGAAAACCAGGAATCCAACTGGTTTGTAATTTTTTTTCCTTTTTTTTTTTTTTTTTACCATCAGACATCAAACGGTCGATGTATTCCTCAATCTCCTGACTTTGCCACAACTCAGTTCTGGTTTTAACAACTTTCGCTGGAATATTTAGAGTCTGACGACTTTTGACGGAAAGGACACAATCAGTAGAAAAGACAACACATTTTAGATTCAGACAGGACATTTTCAAGTTCTAAGCTTTCTCCCTGAAGAGCCATGAAACATAAAAAATCTTGTGCCACTCATTCAATCCAATACTCTCCATGAACAAAGACACTTACACAAACAAACTGCCTTTTTTTTTTTTAAATACATATCTGCATTTAAGAGGGAGACAATTATTAGGAGGAGATATCCAGGTATTGCATCAAATGGGGAAGCTCCTTGCATATAGCCTACCATCGCTTGGCACACACAGACTTTAGGCACAACATCAGGAAACAAATCCAGCTTCCATCTCTGACATCAGGTGTAAAAGTTTAAGAAGTGCCAATGATAAAAGTCTGTCATTTTAGATCTGACCGTAACATATATCTTTTTCTCTTGACTTCAGCTAAGTTGGAAATCTGGGTTTGTGGCTGAGGCCAGGGCTCAATGTTGTATTATGGCGTCAACATGACTCAGCTGGTAGATTGTCATTTTTGGACACAAAATCACAGTGAAAATGACAAACTTCCCTTTGCAGTCACAAGACAATAACAGGCAAGAATCGCTGATCTGATATCACGGGTCAAGATACTTCGCTCAGATTCAACGGTTTGAATTATTAGAGCTGAGCCTTCGAATACAGAGCTCATCTGCTTTAAGGCCGTTTGTGTCTTAAATCCAGAAATTAAGTGCCACATTCAGAAAAATCTCTCAACTCAGCCCCTTCAGTTCAGAAGTGATTGTATTTGAATATTATGTCACTCTTTCAATTTGTATTTTGTTTGTTCAGGTGGTTATATTAAAAGTAAATGATAAAAAAAAAAGAAGTTAAAAGTTTTATCCAGTACGTCACTGACTATGAAACCTGTGGCCTAAAAACTGATTGAAACCATACTGAACATAAGAGGCAATATAAAGTTGTGATCACTGTTATTACTAGATATTCTTACTATAGGAACTATAGACTAATACACAGTATTTTTGTAACAACAGATATTGCCTGTAATTGTTAATAACATTATCTATTTATGTTGTTGAGTGTTTTTGAAATATTTTGGGGGAAACTAAGTCTCCTCTGCAGCCGAGCTGATAAAACAAAGGCACAAACAAATTAACAACAACTCACAGGCATTTCGTCAGCCAAGTCGAGACTGAGAACAAACTGAATGAATGGTATACATGGTACAGGACGAATGTTATATTTGTAGCCATCTTCAAACGTAAACATAACATATGATATGAAACACTCTTCCATTTTGACAACACGTAATGGTTGGAGACCAGCGGCTTGTCCACAGGCGCCGCTTCAACGGTCTGAATTTCCAGAATTGATTTTTCAGTTTCTGACTTTGGAACAGTCAAATGTGTTGGGTCGCCGTATATAATGGCTCCAACCCATAAAGGGCTTTTAGTCTTAATATGTACGTTATGTGTGCATTTGTGTATGTGCATGTGTGTGTGTGTTTGTATGCATATGTATGCTGCACTTTTAAGGTGTGGGCATGTATGGCTGTAAGAACGAGGGAGCTCGATTGCTCAGCCTGATCAAGTCAATATGCATCAAGATGGCTGCTTTAAAGCAACAGTAATACGTCCAGGCTTGTATTGCGTGAGCCATCGCAGCTTTCCTACTTTTCATAATGTTGTATAAGAAGTTTGACATTGCCACTCAGTCAGTGTGTGTGTGTGCACCGTGGGTGAGGCACATGTTTGCTGCATTCAGAGGGACGACCACCCTGGTACTGCGCACGTTTCAGAGACTTAACTGGGGTTTCGGGAAAGGCTTACTGAGTTTAGTGCCACTGGAGCCGCCACCAGCACTTTAGGGATGGGACAGAAATGGGTTTCCATGGGAACGCACTGAAGCTCCACCGGATCAGAAGTCAGAAGCTCCGAGGGATCTACTGGAGCAGAGAGGGGGCAGGGAGAGAGGAGGAGGGGCAATGAATTCACACAGAAACAAACATCTCTTAATCACCTTCAGCAGATGAATCTATGAACTACAGTTAGTACGTTTGTTTTTATTTCAGATTTGAACAATATTCATTATTAAGAGATCAAGTGGAATATGAGTACTGAGTAAGTGTTTTCATCATTGCTAAACTGAAGCAGCCAGCAATTAACGTTTTGAGCTATTTTAAACCAAAAAAAAAAGTCAGATAATGGGAATTCAGATACATTATCTATTTATTTTCTGGATGAATAAATAAAAAAACAGACCTAAAATTGGGCAGAAAATAATTTTTCACTGAAACTAGATTAGTAGTTACAGTTATATACTGTACATTAAAGCAGATATCAGCGGCACGGCCGTTTCGGCGAATGCTGCGTTCAAGGCAGGCTTTTGAAACCGTAAGTTACAGCTTCAAGTCACAACTACAACTTTGAAGCGTTCCAGGTAACCCGTAGCTTGTGTTTTCACCATCCTGTTGCCTGTGAAAGTTCACTATAACGGCCACTCGTAACTTCCGACCCGTGAACTCGTACCAGATCGA
The DNA here is from genome assembly GCA_030347415.2 of Decapterus maruadsi. NCBI lineage: Eukaryota > Metazoa > Chordata > Actinopteri > Carangiformes > Carangidae > Decapterus > Decapterus maruadsi. Next base: position 13,687,045 of record CM064903.1, read on the forward strand.
ACTGGTACGACTTCACAGGAAAGAAAAACACAAAGTACGAGTTTCCTTGAACGCACCATGAGTTAGCAGCCCCCGCCCTCGTCAGGCATCTATTGGTCCTCGTGCTACGTTACCACATTCACGCGCATCCCTTGGCTGCACACACAGCCCTTCATGCCGTTCTCTCTCCTCATTGGATAACACTTGTATCCCACAAGGAAAGTTTTCTCCTGGGTTTACAGCAGAGCAGAGTGACGGAGAGACTCGTGTTACGGCTGAAACACTCCATGTAAGTGATTGCTGACGGAAAATAGGACTATTTAGGACTTATATTAACAAAAACATTCCACTGATATCTGCTTTAAAATGAGACTTTGTTTGCTGTGGTTGTCTGATCATTTGCATTAAGTGAGAGATAAGTAGGCGCTATAAAATAAAACGTGTGAGCAGAAAACAAAAAACAAAACTGAGGCTTCATATTTATAATGGAGTAAGGGTTGATATTTGAGTTTGTGTTAGTTTCCCTAATGAACAAAAATAGACAGCAGAAAATGTTTTCTCCAAGATGGAGGAAAAAGGTTTGTGTTCAAAAACAAAGACGACGACGAGAGACAAGTAGAAACTAATTAAACCACTGATATCATTGATATCTAGTTTTATAGACAATAGTTTACATATTCTACTGTATTTTTGAAATGCTTATGCAGTCTTTTCTGGTTAACTATTATGTCCTTTCAGCATCAAAATGGACTTGTGGAAAATATTCACACAGCAAATTAAAAAAATCTAATAAGGTCAAGAATAAGGTCAAAGTGGCCTATCATTGTATACAACATCATGTAAGGAAACTGCTGCTCGATAGAAAAGAAAAACTCACAAGCTTCGTTTTTTATTGACTAATATCAAAAGTGTAGATCAGCTAATAAATAATAATTAGATTTAGAGTGATGGTGATGCACAATTTCTTTATGCTCCACAAATGAAAAAAGACGAAACAAATAATTGAATAAATACGACACAGGACAGAATATTAGAAAGTAACTCAGATGCTTAATTTGGTTCCACGTGTGAAGGGAGATTCACTGAAATGTTAAGGAGAGTTATATATTATCTTACAGCGACAGCAGCATTGCCAGACCACACACTGTACGTCCAGAGATTATGTAAAGCAACGATGAAGACAGACAGCGAGCAATGACATGGTTCAAACTAAGACATTTAGATGAAAACAGTGACCTATTTTAAGATTGCACTCAAAATAAATTCTGTTTTCATTTGCTCACATCAGTGAAGACAGATGAAATGTGAACATAATACATGTGACACTACGAGCAGGTGTTTCTCTAACCTGATGGTATGGACTCAGACCCTACAGAGCTGAAATAAAAGAGAACTGAAATGAAAGAGCAAACCTGATTCGAGGCGGCAGATTCAGCGAAAGGAACATTGGTGACTGGGGTCGAGGCCGACGAAACAGTGGAGGTGGTGGCACCGTGCATCATGGGAACTTTTATTCAGGCGAATCAGACGAAAGACAGAGGACGAGGATGTGGGCGGGAAGGAGGAGGAGTAGGAGGAGGAGGAGGAGGAGGAGGAGGAGGAGGAGGAGGAGGAGGAGGGGGGACAGGAATGATATGGTTACCATGGCAAAATGCGTAGGATCAAAAAGTCATGGCACAAGTCAAGTGATATCGGCAGGATGAATTTGAACAAGTATCAAGACACATGCAAACAAAATAAGAGATAAAGAAAATTACATATTTAATTAGCCAACCGGTTACAAAATGAAAAAAAAAAATTGTCCACTAACAAATGGTCGTCAAACAAGGCAATACACAGTCATACAATCTAATCAGACTGGAGTATCTGATAATTGTATTCGATGGACAGAGCATGTGTATGGAGGGAGCAAATGATCCATCAGAGACAAAAGGATTTACAGTAACGTCACAGCTTTTATGTGACAACAGTAGTTTATCGCTTTAAAAAACCTAAATAATTACAATATTGATCGGAATCTGCCAATAAAATGTACATATTACATATTTTCATTGATTATTTGTGATGGGATTTAGCTACTGTAAAGACAACACTGAGACATTAGACTCAATAATCACTCATACACATAAAGCAATTCAATTATCTACAGTATTTAAAATAGATTTACATTAATACATTTTAAATGGTTTCTGTCCAACAAAATGTTTAATGAGGGAGATATTCCTTTGATAAAAAAAAGATGTGATATTTAATCTGTATTTTATCAGCAATTATTCTAATAATTTCCATCAAGAAGAGCAGATCATTAATATTACAAATATTACCTTCTGTAGAAGTTCTGTCATGTTTTTTAGTTGATTAGAAATTTATAACATTTATAGTCTCACTCAATCCAGCATGTCAGAAATGTAAATGTTTGAATGTTTATATCTGCGTTAACTCCAGGAATTAGACCGGTGCGGCCCAGCAGACTTTCCTGGATTGTAGAAATATTACACATGAAGTGGGGGTTAAATATAGCGTGGCTGGACACCATTCATATTTTTAAATAAACCCTTCGTTCACCGACACAGGTGTGAGTTGTGCTTCATGGATCTCATACACACACACCTCTGCTGGTTTTGTTGGGACCTGTTGGTTACATAAACATTATCGTATCGCACACAGAGTTTGGTGACACCACATTATTACCGATCCAAACACAGCTTCACCCGGTTCCCACCTGACGTCGAGACGTCTAATCAAGCTGAGTGATTGAAAACACCAGTCAGGTTGTGCAGCAGCGTTTGATGTGTGTGGGCGATCTAATGAAAAACTGCTTTTGGTTGCACGATGGGAAACGTAGGATCTAGCAGTTTAAAAGACTAAAAGAAAGGATTTTTCAATCTTATCATTTTTAATCTTGTGAACATCAACACAACAACAATTGTGAGACTATATTTCCCCACCAGTGTCAAACGCAGCCTACAAATTTCACTCTTTATAACAGCAAGAGACACATTAAAACATGCTTTCTTTATTCTATCTCCAGAGTTTCTACTTTTATTGACAGTGAAATTATTTTCTTTAAATGTTGCACAGTGCTATATGTTATTTCCGTGTGCAGCAGAGGCAGCATGGTGGAGATCAGAAATCATGAAATGCATAAAGAGAAGTGGTCACACACAGGCAGATAGATACCATCTAATGTCCAGGAAATACTGAACATCCTTCATTCATAATATTCTGATACAGCTAAGATCAGCATCTCCACAAATGACTGTGCCTTCCTGTTTGAATGGTGGAGCTGATTCCTGAATATTGTTGTTGAATATGTTCATTTTGTAATCAGCCTAAAAAGCTGTAAAATTCAGGTGATTTTTGCATTAATTTTATGACTATTTACATCACACAGCTATGATAAGAAGTGGGAAACACTAATCTGCACTCAGCTGTGTTTAAACCTGTTTATCTTGGTTTTTGGGAGGTTTCATGGGGCTGGTACAGGTGTTGTCTAGACAGGGATAACCTACAGGGAGTCCCCTCACCACTGAGTCCAGGTACTGACAGGAAGCGACTGGGGGTTTGCCTGCAGCTGCTCCACTCTCTCCTTTCCCAGCGGCCCTCCGCTGCCAGCGGGGCCGGGGTTTTCATAAGCCCTACAAGAGACGGGAGGAAGGCTTACAGCTAGAGCATCGACTGCTGGCCCTCGTCCTGCTTCCCTGAGCTACCTGAGCTGGCTACACCTGCACACACACACACACACACACACCATGCAAACACACATGCTCACAGAGTTGAAATGAATTAATGAACTACAAACACGATTAATGTGACAGTAGACAGACAGACATAGACAAGATGCAATGAAACAGTCTGAATGCTCCAAAATAAGTCATTATCATATTATTGTCTTGAAATATTAATACAACATTACAATCTGATGTAGGACTCTTTGAATGAACTCCTACATCAGTAGCGTTGATAAACCTCAGCAGATTTAACTTATTATCTGAAATGTGATGTCATATATTCACACTGCTGAAGAAGACCAGCCATTGGTTTCTCTTTAGTTCAGGTTCATGGTGTAAAACTCAACTTACAGGATCCTGGAGCTTGTCAGAGAGAGGGACAGTAAACCATCACACCTTTACCCTCCATCACAGCGACATTATTATCACATAATGGGGTTGTGACTGCTTAAAACTCCCCATTTCAGGTTTGTGTGATAAGAAACTAAACACAAACCACCTTTCTCAGGAAATAACTTACCACTGCATTTATACCATGTCGTTTCCTGAGCATCTGATTCTTTTACAGGAGTGAGTTTTAAAACATGATCTATTCTTTAGGACACCCTGGTGGTCTAAGTGTTTAAGGCACTGACAATGTCACTGCAATGTTACTGCCTCTTGGTCTGGTGTGGATCTTGGCCTGATGATTGCCAGTCTGGCCAGGGAGCTTGCGTCAGGTAGAGTCCTGGTTGTGTCAGGAGAAACGAGAGGCAACTGAGCTGAATTTAAAGTGTCAAAGTGACATTTTTAAAATTCAGTTTTTGCTTTGTCATTATGAGGCACTGAAACTGGATGGACAACAGAGAAACTACATTTTCTTTCATTTTGGAATAAAGCTAAAGCACTTTCTGTGTTGTATCTGTGTTGTGTTGACAGCCCTTTAAACAATACATGATTATCAGTTAACTGGCTCAAACATACTTTGCAGAGCGGCCACGTTGCCCTCCGGTAAATCAATCACTCAGTAAAGGCCTCTGTGTACATGCAGTGTAACAGCTGGTCTACCAGAGGCACCAGAGGGCAACATGCAAACAACAGAGCACAGCCACTTAAAACAAGAAACAGATGCAGCAGGAAAACAAAGCTTCAGGTTAGTGCAGACAACACAAACCACTTCACGTTCTGTCATAGTTATTGCACATGTGCTGATACGCAAAAAGACAAAAACAAGTTGCTGACACAGAGACAAAACACTGAAGCTCATTACAGTTTTACTGCAGAGTAGAAATGGTCCTGTATGTCCAAACAAGAAATTAGCATAAAACCTGTGTATAATAAATGCGCAGGAGTATTTTGTATTATTATCTCTTCAGAGTATGCAAGTCATGAGAGGCTACAACTACTACAACTACTACTTTTCACTGCCTTTTAAACTAAGTGATAATTGTCACAATTGTTGACAGTGAATCTTAATTTCTGACCAACACCATCTTGATACGCAAGTTATAGTTATTGCTCTCTACACATCAATACATCCTCACCCTGAGAAGCTGGAACCAACACATATTTGGCATTTTTATTTCATAAATGACTTGAGGCAATTACTTCTCTGTCAGTGAGCTATTCATTGAACTAAACTAATGGTCTCATCAAATGAAATGTGATTATACATTTCCAGCCATGATGTCAATGCTTCAGATCTTAATTAAAATCAAAACCAAAAGACATGCAGCTCTTTTTTTTTAAACGGACTGTCTGCAAAGCTCTCATAGTACCTGCAAAGCATGCACCCACCGATCCATGCACCAGCCATGTTTGTACTGATACTGCAAGGTGTTGCTCTCTGACCCTGTTTATGGTTTCGACAACTCTTATCACACATCAAGCAAGACTGAAATCAAATGCAGGCAACACAAGAGACCGGAGTAGGAAGAGAAGCATGCTCTGATAGCAAAGGTAAAGTGGAGCACATTGAAGAGATAAGCCTTGTAGTGCCTCTGTAGCCCCCGCCCCCCACGTGTGTGTGTGTATTAACAATGGACGGACTGTGTCTCGGTGTATCTGATGTGTTCAGGGACTCACCAGTGGGGATGAAGGCTGGTTGCTGAAGCTGCATGTTCGCCAGGGCTTGTTGATAGTGGAACATGCTGGGGTTGAAGACGGCGGCGGCAGCTCCGTTGCTCTTCTCTAAGATCGGCCTCTTTGGTAGCGGCTGCACGACGCCTGGAGGCAGAGGCTGAACGGGAGGAAGCGAAAAAAAGAAAAAAGAAAAATGCATTCAACAACTGGTACCTACAGGCCACAAAGTTTGCCCTTGCAGTTTACGCCTAATGTACAGAGGTATTTCTCAGACTGAACATCCTGTTGTCGGCGTGAATGTTTCTGTTTACCACCACAAGAGGACACTGCAGCATCTAAGACTGGCTGAGACGATGTAGGACAATCCAGAGGTCAGGCCAAGAGCAAAATGGGATTGCTATGATTTCATTTTCTAATGGGCCCAGAGCTGAAACATCAAACTGTAGCGGAAGGTGAGAGAGATAACTTTTGACTTATATCAGTAATAAAATATGAGACATGGCGGAAACACACAGTTTTGCCATTGTAGGATATGATGCCAGGGCTGATGCAGGAATATGTTTTTAAATGTGAACAGCTGGTGTCTTTGGAGAACAGTAGTAGTCGTTCAGCACTTTGGTACCAAACAGCATTAGCAGCAATAACAACTGAATAAAAGCCAAAATCTATAAACCTCGTACCCATTTAGTTTCTTACAATTGTGTATTTGTATTATGTTTTTCCAGTAACACATTCTGCTTTTTTTTTTTTTGCACCAGCACTGCAGATCGACCTGATTTTGTCACAGCTGCTTACAATGCTAACTTTAGCCCCCTGTAGCTTGCCTCACTAATACAGGCCCAGACACATGCACAGTAGCAGACGTTCATAAAAAAACATAATCCCCAGACTACTATCTCAGATTTCAAGCTGGCTAAGGCGTATACTGTGACAGCCTGATCCTCCGCTGCATCGGTACAATATCCAAGTGCAAAACAAGAAGGACGACTACTGTCTCACTGCAGTGTTAGAGCAGTTAAAAAAACATTCAACCCCTGTTCAATGTTTACTTTGTAAGAGTTCTCTGTGTTTGCTCCTGCTGCAGAGCTGCCAAAGACTCACCAAGCCTGTGTTGTTGATTGTGTTTTGACTGGCTTGGTGCTGCGCGGCCTTGATCCTGGCCTGCAGGTGAGCAGGAGGATGGAAGTACTTGCACTTGTCTCGGCTGCAGCGGCCCTTGATGTAGTCCATGCAGACGATGACAGAGTTCTCGCTGCAGTCCACCATGCCGGCCTCCAGGGGGTGAGCGTAGCGGCAGTCGCTCTCGCCCCGTGTGCAGTTACCGCGCTGGAATTCTCGACAGACCTGGCGGCGAGGCCAGCGGGAGCACAGATCAACATTTACCTTTCATCATACTTTGGCCAAACATAGAAACACAACAACTGCACGCAGTGCTGCACGCATACCTCCAGCTTGTCTGTGCGCACATGTTTTTGTGCGGAGGTGCCGTTGCCCATGGCTGCCAGGCTGGTGGGACTCCCAGGGACCAGAAGGGGAGTGCTGGGCAGCAGCTCAGGCATCAAGCCCATGCCTGGGCCCATGTGGCTGAGATATGGACTGAATGCCATACTGGGGCTCGCTGCCAGGGAGGGTGTCACCGGGAACGTTGTCTGAGGGAGGGAGAGGACGGCAGAGACAAGAGACACATTAAAACGAGTTATAGCAGCAGAGCTTTCAATGAAGCTAATGATAGCTAGAGAAGATTTAGTGATACCACAGCCGGTACTCGGGATTTTACACAGTAAGGAGAACAACCCAGGTTCCTCCGGCCACAGAATTAGTTTTTAAAACAAACTAACATTTGAAAAACTTGTAATGTATAATTAATCAAGTTTCACTGTCACTTTTTATATTTAGGCAACCATGTTGTTTCAAAGACTTCAATACTTCCTGTCTTATGGTTGATCAAAATCATATCCATCTTAAGTGACAAATTACAGTAACACTTTATAATAAGTACACACTATAAAGCATTAATTATGGATTTAATACTGAATTCATCATGAATACTCATTAGTATGTAGTTTATAAACAATTAAAAATGTTTGACTCATCACTGATGAGCACTAAGTGTATTTATAAGCTACATACTAATGAGTATTCATGCGTTGTAAATGAAGAACTCAGTATTTATTAATGCTTAACAAATAGTGTGTACTTATTATAAAGTGTTACCAAATTACTAACAAAACGTGACAAACTAGATGAACCACATTATTACCATTACATACCAAAACATGTTTTGTGAGGTCACAGTAAGCTTGACCTTCGACAATCAAATTATAATCAGTTTATCGTGTGAAGTCCAACGTGAACATTTGTCCACTTGATTGTATTTGGCAAGGATTTCTAAATATAATTCTCACTGTAAAAAGCCAAAGCAAGTAAGTTTGGATTTCATCTTTAAACAGTCAGAAGAATCCTATTTTTCCTTTGGTTGCAAGAGAAAAACTCAGCGTCTGCTGGTTGAGCTCCGCCCACAGACACGACTGGTGGCACCGGCATTAATTAAAAACTGGTAGTCTTAGTGTGGGCTGCTCACTATGGGCTGCAGCTGTGTCCCAGGCAGCATGAACTGCATCTGTTGAGCCAACATGGCTGCTGCTGCTTTCTGCTGGATCAGGTTGTTCCTCCCGTTAATCTCCAGCTGGGTTTTCAGGTGAGGCGGTGGGTGCAGGTATTTGCAGTTCTCACGTGTGCAGCGGCCCTGACGAGGAGAGAGGATGGAGGACGGATGAGTGTGAGAGCAGACGGACAGAGTGACTTTTAGTGAGGAACAAGGAGTGCAGAATAATGCGTATGACAACCTAAATCAATTCACACAGATGACAATAACCACTCAATACCAGACATGAGTTTTTCCCCTTGGCGTATCACAACGATCAAGTACAATTTGTTAAGCTAAAAAAAAAAAAGAGTCGAGAGTGATTTCAAACAGTGTAACAACTATGTCTTTAAATCACGTTGGAGTAAAGCACTAATGAAGTCCCACAAGATCTTATGCTGCATAATTAATGCATCACTTTCTGAGAGAGTTCACCACATTAACAGCATGTTATACTGGAAATCAACAACACTTTTAACCAGCACTCATTTAACGTGGTTTGTTGCTTCTATGGATAAATAGACACAGTGATTAACACTGAATTAGAAACATCAGTCCTTTTAATTTAAAAGTGTTTCAACATTTGGTTTCAATCAAACTGGATGATTCATTTTTATGAACAAATAAGTCCTTTTTTAAGCACTGTGAAATGACAGGTGTAGTTTTTGAGCCAGCTTTGGATTTTCCACAGCGGCATGACTGAAATCAAATAAACCGCACTGACAAGAGATAAAGCTGGAGAGTGAAAACATATGCTCGACTCTCACCGTCCTCTATGACTGGTTCTGTATCTCTGCCTTGTAGCTATCAGTCCAATAAATAACCTGCTTTCTAGAAAGAGAAAAGGCAAATACTTCTGAGTATTTGTGCATGACTGCAGCAAAAGCATTTATTATTTCAGAAAAAACAACCTGGGAATCTGATCAGTTCATCCTTGAGTCCATGTGAGTGTTTGTGCCAAATTCTGACCAAGATGGAGGTATGGACGGACGAACAGGCCGGAAATAATATACCTCCAGCTCTGGTGGCGCAGGGGCATAAAAATACCTGCTCTGACATGACTTTGCCAAGCGCGCTAATCTTACGAATACAGAGCACCATTCATACACACACATACATAACGAAACGTGCTGTTTGAAGAACTACTGATGAATATGTCTCCAGATCTTTTTCATTTCAATAAACTTCATTCAGCATACAGGCTTGATTTATATGATTATACCATAAGTGCCATTTTGAAAAAAATGAGCTGAGGCTTTGTAATTACTCTTTGCATAGTGTAGTTTTCAATAAAACTTTATTTTTTTGAGATATGTCTGTTTTGTTACATCTCAAAGTCACTCAACTTTAGTTTGACTGATATCACCCAATGTAAATAAAGAATTAAAAATGAAGATTCTGGAATTTTTTAAAAACGGAGTTATCTGCTTTTGCAAATGAACTCTTCATATGTATCTCAACAACCAGATGCCCAGCGAGCAACAGGAATTTTTTTATAAAAACTCTTCCAGAGGTCACATAGCTACTGTAGGTAACAAATAATTTTGTAGTTTGTATTTTGCAGTTTATACATTAAACTGTTGCCATGGCATTAAGGTATTAACACCACATTATCCAATGATGAGCATCTTGTCTTGATCAATTTAAAGCCCCTCATGTTTTACCAGAGTGAACGCTGCATTTCCCACGAGCTCTAGCACGTATTCTCGTAAAGATGCTTATCTGGCTTGTGAGTCAGGGCACCAGACTAACTTTTTGGCAAAGTACTTTGGAAATGTATTTAAAATCCAGCCTCTAGCAGGACAGCGGAGTCCCGGTGCAGGCCGGGTGCTCAAGTGTGGGTGAGAGGAGAGAGGAGAGTCGGGGCAGAGGAGGAGAACTGAGTCTCGTTCAGCCTGCCGCAGAGTGTGAGACAGACGTGGAGCACCTGGACCGCTGAGGTTAATAGTGACACTGAGCTGCTCCGCCTGCCTCGGCTGTCTCTGGTGTGGAGAGACTTCTCACTGTGTTCGTTTTGTTTTTCTCTCCATCTCTCCATCCATTCTGGCAAATTACTCTGCCAGTTGCAGGAAATCACTCTGTCTTTCCAAGGAAGTGCTGGGCGAATCAACCACTAAATAATAACATCAAAATAACTATATAAATTATATATCTATCGAAAATTGATACATAAACAAGTGTGGGAAATGTAGATTCATCCACATTAATATGAGATTCTTTTATAACCCAAAAGAAATCTTCACTGAGTATCTTTAAAACCTCAAAAACCAAAATTACAATTTTCCTAGAGCAAACAGCCAAACCTCAGATCCTCAGAAATCTATTTACCATCATTAGAGACGAGGAGAAGCACTGAGCCAAAGAACGTTTGGCATTGGCTTGAAAGGTGACTTAAACAATTAATCAATGATCACAATAGTTGCTGATTCATTTGCCAAATTTGATTTTTTTTTTTTTTAAGTACTGTTTGAGCTCATTGAAAGAAATGTTTCAATGAACGAATACTAACTTGGGCTGACATGGTTCTGTGTTTTAGGCAGCTGAAGCTTTTCCTGCATCAGCGGTCACTGCCACAAACCATTTAGATCAGAAGTAATCCCTCATACTCCTTTTAACTTGTCACTTTTGGCTGCTTGACAAATCCTAAATCAGATTTTGAGCCATGTATCTAAAAGCAATTCATTTTGCCCCAGAATGTCGTTGAAGCAGTGTCCTTCATCCCCGCCAGAGTCTGTGTGGAAGGTGAAGATACTGCTGCAGGAACACTGCAGGTCAACACACACACACACACACACACAGTCGGTGGAGGAACTGCAGTCTTCATTAAACCCCTGGGCTGACGGCAGCTGTCTCCCCCTGCAGATGAGCTGTTAACCTGCTAAACTACCTCCACGGAGAGTCAGCCACATGCTTCGTAATCACCACCACACCCACACAAGACAGCAGCTCGCATTTGGCGATCACAAGCACGCTGCACATCTGACAGAGCACTAAAGCAATGGAAATTTAAAAAAAACAAAAAAAAACACACACACACACACACAGAGGGCAAACTGACGTCATGGTGCAGATACTCTGACGGTGATGGATGATGTCATGCTGAGATGAGAGGACACACACACACACAAAAAAAAGTGTTTAGCAGCAGCAGAACTACGTATACGAGGCAGAGAGGACCCGTCTCCCACACCAGTACTCAAGAGGATTCACACGACCTCACACACCAGACAGACAGGCAGACGGCAAGCATGAGGCCGTTTAAAACACAAACACTCGCACCAACAACCTTGGTGTCAGCGACCTGCGATGCATCTGTGATGAGGAGTGAGGCCTCAAAGATGAACTTTATGCATTGCGTTGCACAAGAGCAAAGTGTCTCCAAGCAAATTTCCATCAGTACGAGTTAAATTCAACCTTTATTCTCACACTATATGTTCTTAAGTCTATATATGTCAAATATATCATGAACTTCTACCGACGGACACACGTTACTGTCAGAGCATGTGCTTCGATTGCACAAACACTGATAGATACAGCAGCTGTATAAAATCTGGTGTTAGAGAAGGAGGCCGATGAAACGTGGCGTTGAGGAGAGTATTGGGTCAGGAATCTCCTTTCTGTAACCATAGCGACACACTAACTACACACACTACACACACAACAGGGACAGAGAAAGTCCCCGTAAATACAGTCGAGTGTTGCTTGTGCACTCATAAAGAGGAGCTGTACTATTTCCTTTATTAACATCTGACGTGCTTTTCTGCATTACATTATTTTAATCATTATTGTATTATTATCTAATTTTTGAACTATTTGTGGTGGCGATGAATCCTACTTTCACCTTGTGCAACCATGAAGACTGACATTATGTTTTTGTTTTACTTGTTGACCTTTAATCAAACACCAACATCAGGTAAATTTTTAATTTGGTCGGCACTTTGGTTCATCACTCCATCACATCTGCAAAATGACCCGATCTCTCATTGTCCTCAGCCGTACTTGCTGCAAACTAAAGCAATGCTAATTAATGCTAACATGCTAAAATACAAAACTTGGATCAAAGCACAGGCAGAGCTGCTCGCACGGCTGTTAATGCTTCGTTGTGTTGTTTATGTTAAAAGGCCAAAAAATGTGTGGTCTCAGATTCTTAGATACTAATTTCCATTTTTCTTCCATGTCGAATATCCTTTGGTTTAAATTTGTTTTTGGAACGAGAAAAGTACAATTTTAAAATGGGTCTGAGGACTTAGAGGGGCCATTAAAAAAAAAAACTTCATAGGGATAGTTCAACATTTTGGCAAATTGGCCCATTTCCATAATCCCTCTAGTCATAGCAGTAGGTTCGTTACCTTTAATTGTCGGTGCAAGTTATTTTTAGAACGGCGGAGCAGAGCTGCGAGCTGCTCAAAGCTACGCTACAGAGGCTAATGGGATCTCTTAGTTTCCCGCATCAAACTCATCAAATACACAATCCAACAACTTCGAAACGGTCTGGTGGACACGCTATGAGATAATAACAGAACGTTACGAGACAGAGTTGTTTTAGAGGTAAATTCATGCAAAACCGTTGATGCATGTTCCCGTCTGGAGCAGTTTTTCGATAAGCAGTCTCTGCATTTACCTTGAAAACAACTCTGTCTCATAATGTTCCGTTATTATCTCATAGCGTGGTGAATGTGCAGGTCACAACTTGTCCACGAGAGTTGTTGGATTGTGAGCCTCCGTAGCGTAGCTCTGAGCAGCTCACGGCTCTGCTCCGCCGTTCTAAAAATAGCTTGCACCGACAATTAAAGGTAACGAACCTACTTCTACAACTATAGGCAATGGGCCAATTTGCCAAAATGTTGAACTATCCCTTTAAGTCATGTTACACATCAAAAATACCTGAGGGTTGATTGAAAATGAGGACAATCATTAGATGCAGCTCTTACTATGACGCCATACAAAAAGTGACACTGCTCTTAAATCTACTGTATGTTGGTTCGATGTGATGTTCACACTAATCATGTGAGATGACAGCAGCACTCCCATTAACAAGGTAAAAAGAACAAGGCGGTGAGCCCCCCCGCCCCCCTCCTCCCCCTCCCTCCCCTGCAGCAGGTTCAGACCAACCAGACTGAGCTAATGGAGGAGAAAGAGGGAGTGACGGCGGTCGGCTCGGACCAGACTGGAGATGCCAGATATGGGAGGGACAGTAGGAAGAAGGGAGGCCATTAGCAGATAAATCCATGAAATTAACAAGCACCCTTCTTTGGGCGCAGAGGAGCAGGAGGAAGGAGTGATGATGTAGCGCCTCTGTCTGGGAAATTGTGTTGGTGATGCGTCTTTTTCTTTTTTTCTTTTTTTTTGTTAGTTGACCAAAAACGACGACAGTCAGCTGAGCATAATCCTGAACAACAATGAGGACAGAAACACTGTTGTAAAGAGGTGGTTGCTGACACACTGCACTGGCACCAAAGCCCTGCTGCAGCTCCTGATAAATAAAAAGCCACTTTGACCTTCAACTGTCACTAACTTCAGTTCTTTCTCAAACTATCAACGTGACCCGACGGGCTTCAAACAGTCAAACATGGCCTTTAATGCTTGTTCACTGCCTTTGGTACAAAGCAGCTCGCCCTCTTTCTCCCATCAATGCAACCAGTACAGAGCCAGGCTGTTGCTCTGTGCTAAAAACAGCCGTGCCACTCAGGAAGATCAAACTATCCAATGGGTACGCACTCCTGTGCTGTTGCTAGGCCCCCTCTCTTTTCCTCTCCCTCTCTCTCTCCCTCTCCGTCTCCCTCCTGCTCTGGAGGACATAACACAGAAAAATGGCTGAATAATAAATTCTAACTCAATAAACGAGGAGACAGCAGCTGCACTCAGACAGAAAGCCCCTTGTCTGGGTCTCACTTTTTTGCAGCACGAAAGCTGCTCGAGCAAAGGCTCTCGTAAACACACGTGCATCCAGACGCATATGCACTCGCCAACACAACGACAGTCTCCTCTCAATTTTTTTTGGCACAATTGGCCACTGATAGTCGGTCGGCTTCTCTTCTAAAACACGTTAAATCATCATCATCACTTGTCGGAGTGTTAGTTTTTCTGCTGTGTGTGAGAGGCGCTAGTGTTGTGGAGGAGAGGGGATGGGAGTCAGGAGAGCAGCTGCAGCAACATTGAAGCAGCACGACTGACTAGCCCACATCAAAGGTGGAGAGACAGACGACCGCCACAGCAGCAGATTATGTCTGGGCATAACACAATAAATATCTTCATAACAGAGGCCATTTTTGTAATACTGCTATATGTACCTATACATGTTTCAGCATAGGGAATCCAGTGTATCCTGGGTTTACAGTACAGTTGATCAATATGGCAATTTATATGAGGGGTGTCAAACGTGCGGCCCGTGACCCAAAAACGTCTAATTGGCCCTCAGGATGAGTTTGCCAAGTGTGAAAAATTTAAAAAGAAATTTCAGGTTGTTTATAATATGTTTTGTACAATGATAGTTCATTAACGGCAAACATCTTCATGTGCTAAAATAAATCATTATTATGGGGTTTCATGCTATTATTTTACTGGTCCGGCCCACTTCAGATTGAATTGAGCCGTTTGTGGCTCTGAATTAAAATGAGTTTGACACCCCTGGTTTATACTATTGCCACTGAGAATCTTCCATCGTCAATGGCTGAAAGGTGCGGATTAACCTCTGGTGAGTACGAGTCACCTATAGTGTGTGTTTGAATACTAAATAGCTAAATAATAAGACTGGATGATAGTTGGGTTTGGTAGAGAATGAGTTGTTGGCCACGACATGTTTGTAGAAAAACAACACTTCTGGTGCATTATATTCACTCATCTTCTGCACGGCTTATTCTCACTGGGGGGTGGCGGGGGCGCTGGGCGCTGACTGAGGGCGAGAGGCGGGGTACAACCCTGGACAGGTGTCACAGTCACAGGGCTGACATACACATTCACACCTACGGGCAATTTGGAGTCGCCAATAAACCCTCACCTGCAGGAATCAATCAATCAATCTATCAATCTATCAATCTATCAATCTATCTATCTATCTATCTATCTATCTATCTATCTATCTATCTATCTAATCAGACAATGGTAACTATCATTTCATTTTGTACAGCTGTTGTCATTGTCATCATTGCAGACACGACTGTAAATCAGTGAACAGGACTTCCTGTTGGAAAAATTGAATTCACAGGATTCTTACAGTAATCGGTGCAATGAAGTACCTTGATTGGACACCATGGTAACCCTGTGGCACAGGACACGTACTGTGTAGCTGCAATATTACTGGTGGTCATCTGGCCTTTGTGTGTGTCATACCCCTGTCTCTCACATTTCCTGCCCGTCTCTTAACAGTTCTCTATCTGATAAAGACAAAAATCACCCTCAAAGAAAAGCACATTCACAAGATGTAACTGTACTATCACAGTCAAATATATCGCTATCATGACATAGAAACCCTAAACTGTGAATTTGTAACCATGTAACTTATACTTGGCCTAAATGAATCGCTTTAATTTTTCAACTGGTTTCCTCAATTCTCTGATCAGAATGATCATTCTGTTAATTGTGACTTTTTAAATAACAAACATGTTCAACATATTTCACATGATTAAAAAGTCACAACATAATCCCGAGAACATAAAGTAATGATCAACACCCCTGCGGTGCCCAGTCCAACAATCATTTGTTTTTATAAAGGCTCTAACAATAATAGTATTCAAAAACGGTGGATCAGCTGACCAACAAGATTTTCCCCAGGAAATTTTCAAGCTTTTTATGATGCATCCTTCTCTCTTGAACAGTGTTGGTTATACTCATTAAGTGTATAGCATGTGATGTGTGGAGAAGCACCTCTGTCGGAGACTTTAAGGTGACATCTCCACTATATAATGCCACAGGAAACTCTGGTGTGTATGTACTGGAGGTCTGTGTGTAGGTGTGTTTGCGTTAAAGTGTCACGTAAACAGACGCCACCTTAACTTCAGTATTTATACAACACAACGCATAGCAGAAGCAAACCGTCTACCCTGACATTAACCATGAGGCATAGGTCTAAACAAACATGATACAACATGACAAAGATTGACGAGTGAGTGCATTGTTACCTTCAGTGAGTCAAAGCAGGCGATGACTCGGCCGTTCTCCACATGGCAGCTCCGGGAAGGGTGGGCAAACTTGCACTCTGCATCCGACCGTGAGCAGGTACCTCTCTGAAACTCACGACACACTTCCAGGGTCAGCCATTTGGTGTCCCGTCCCATGGTCATGCTGACAGCCATCAGAGACACTCACCAACACTGAACAGCGGTGGGGTGGGGGTGGGGGGGGGGACAGACGGACGGAAAACTGTGTGATGAGTGCAAGGGGTGACTAATGGTGATGCAAGAAAAAGAGTCCCCAGCAAAACACAGAGGGGGAAAACCAGAAGCAAAAATATTTTCAGTTTTCCTTCAGCGTATGCAGGCAGCGAGTCTTTTTGGTTGATGTATTTTGGGGGATGTTTATTAGTTCTTCCTGGGAAATGTGGCAGCTGAGGTTTCACTGGGGTGAGATAGAGGGGATTGGTTGTGAGCAGAGGCCAGCTCTGTCTTGAAAAAGATTAAAAAAAAAAAAAAGAAGCAGAAAAAACAGAAACTACTCTGAGGACATCACTCTAGAGTGCTTGGATACGTCGTTGAGCATCTGTGCCTTCAACAACTGACACCCACCCTAGGTCACTAATACATTCAAGTCAACATGGCCAAGGCCGTGGTAGTCTCTGTACAGCTAATTCTGCTTTAAACGGCCCAGAAAAAATGACTATTTCTAGAACAAACACACAAAAAAAAGCACAAAAAGCAGAACCTTTTTGGGATGGTTTTTCCTTTGCACTGATGAGACGAGGTGGCAGCTCAGCTCAGCTCAGCTCAGGGAATGTGGGGACTGCAGCTCAGCAATATAGGATGGATGACTGTGTGGCTGTCTGGATAAAATATAGCCTCCATTCAAGGCCAACCACACACTGAGCCCCGTCCTGCTCGCATCCAGCAAAGTCAGACGACAGCAGCAGCAGCAGCAGCAGCAGCAGACGACCCCTCGCAGTAGGCACTTCAGAGTTCTACTTCTTCCTCTTCAGTCTCTTTCTCATCCCTCCGTTGCCATCCTTTATTCTTCTGTTGTCATCCTCCTTACTGACCTCCTCTCTTCCGCATGTCCGTGCTTGTTGTCTCGCTGTGGACTGTGAAAAAAGGAAAACAGAAGGGCAAACATTTAACCAGAAGCATTAACAAACCACCAGCCTGGCGAGGAGAAAATGTTGTTAACGTAACGCAGCGGCTGCAACCTCGTGTGGAGCTTATTTTAAAACGAGAGGGTGATGGGGACCACGAGGCGGGAGGGTGGAAGTGACAGCGCCAGAGAGAATAAGGCGAGGACAAACAAATACGAGAGCAGAGTATACGGGAGGGAGGGAGGCAGCAATGAACGGCAAAGGGCAAGCTATGTCTTGATTAAGTGATACAAGAGGGAGAGAGGAAGAGAGGGAGAGAGAGGGGATGGAGGGAGATTGCAGGCAGGACAGAGACGTCACTTCAACTCCCCTGAGCTCCACGGAGCAGAAAGTAATTGACTAACTTGATATGAATAATGCTGCAATATACAGTGAAAAGCGATGTCCTTGAAGTGGCACGTGTGGTCGACACCAGTGATTCCCAGACAGTTATTAATGTGTAGGGAAGAAGCAGGAAAGAGAGACAGGGTGGAAGGGAGGAGAGGTAGTTCTTCACAACTGCAGCTGCTGTGCTCGATGCGGGGCGACAGCCAATCGGGGAAACTTTTGCAGGCAGGCTGTACACATCACTGACCAATGACGGTGTAGTTTCCACAGCGGCTCCTCCCTCACACAGAGCCCGTCCTTGTTCCTCCTCCCAGGGTTTTTTTTTTTTTTTTTCACTTGGTACAGCACAGTCATGGCTGAGCCACATGGTAAATATTCAAACTGTACAACAACAACTCTCCAGCTGACTCCAAACTGATTTTTTTTTTCTCCCTTTCACACACAAGCAGGAGTTAAGTTACGTCTTTTTTTCAATCACTGCGCCGTGCTGCTGCAGTGTGATGCAGGGGAGGAGGAACGCATGCTGAGAAGAGAGAGGGAGCAGGGTGACGTGTCCAGACACTAACTGAATACAGATAACAATCAGTGAGGTGGCTCAATAAAGATACACACAAAGAGGAAACTACTATTTAGCTTCCCAAGGTTGGGGGGCAAAGTCCAAACTGCATTTTGGACATGAGAGGAATTAAAGACAAATAAACTATCTTTTATGAGCCATGGTAGTGGTACATGAAGGCACAGAGTGAATAAACAATGGGCGAGATGCAGGAGAGGAGGAGGAGTACAAAAAATAGGAGGAGGAAGAGGAGGAGGAGGAGAGGAGAGGAGAGGGGGTTGTAGCAGATATTATCAGTCCCTGTGTCTGATGGCGGCAGACACAGACGGAGGAAGCGACGGGGGGGAGTGAGGGAGGGGAGTGTGAGGGAATGAGTGTGTGCATACGTGTGTGTGTGTGTGTGTGAGCATGCAGCCCAGTAGGAGCACACACTGCAGTGGAGTGGGAGAAGGAGGGATAAGGGGGAGGTAGGAGGAAGTGAATTGATACACCCAGCTTCAAACACAAGAACAAAGACACATCCCAACCCCCCCCAAAAAAAAGAAGAAGAAGAAGAAGAAGACAGGCAGCAATGAGAGATGAGCAGGTACAGGTGCTTGCTTAACCATTATGCTTGTCTGTGCCTCCTCCTCCTCCTCCTCCTCTCTACAGATCGATAGAAACTTTTCTCAGGGGGACAAGACAAGCACTACTCCTGCAGCTTTGCCTGTGTCCTGCATCCACAGCCACATCAGTGTCAGGCTCTCTTTGCTTTCTTTGCTTACGCACACGCCCTGACGACGCAGCTCAGCAATATGCAACCTGCATCATCAAAACGCTCCTCGGCAACGCTGCTGCTGCTCGCCTTCCTCTCCTCGTTTCGTTTCTTGCCACACCAGACACCAAATGGCGCACAGTTGCCATTACAACCGTTCTTGGAAAGCTACGCAGCACTGCTGGCTCCCCTCCAGAGCCATTGAAGTCTACACTGCACCATGCGCCTTTGAATATGCACCACAATGAGATATTACTGGCACACGCTTTCCGAGAGTTTCACCAACCTCCTGGAAAAAAAAAACTCACCAACTGTTTAACGAAGCCTTCCCTTGTTAGCTTTTGCCTCTGGCCTCTAGCAGGGCCTTTACGGCTACTGGAAGACAATGGGGACAGTTAAAAATAGAGAAATCATGCCATGGCATAATGACTAAGTAGGGTAAATGTGACAAGCCTACTTTGAGGTTGTGTTTGTTACAACATGTTTATGAACACACAGAGCAACCTGTGAGAGCTTTGTGTACGCAAGCTAGTCGGAAAACACATTATTATTATCATTATTAATCATTTTCTCATAACTGGTTGCAACCATTTTATTCCCAAATGAATAAATACCAGGACAAAGTCAGTGCTCAAAATCAACTAGCACATAGTATGTTGATGTTTAGTTTGCAAATGTGCAAATATTTATTTGTTTTTTAATTTTCTTTTTATTCCAAAGAGCACATTAGATAGAACATGTGTTACTATCAAAGCAATCATAGTTTTAGTTTTGTGTAATAGACAAAGATTAAAGGGACTACAAGGAGTTTTGGAAAGTGAAGTGTTTTCACACTACATTTCCCATGAGCCTCCGCGCACACGGTGAAATTCTTGGACCGGTGCAAGACGGACGAAAGCAAAAACATTTGCCAAGAATGTTTTCATTAATAAAGAACGAAAGTCAGTGGTTTGAAGACGACAAGATACCGTCGTAGTTCCGACCATAAACGATGCCAACTGCGATGCAGCGCCGTTATTCCCATGACCCGCCGGGCAGCGTCTGGGAAAGTGAAACTAGGAAATGCTGGGCGAGTCCACCACTAAATAATAATATCCAAATAACTAAAAAGACAAAACAATATATTTATCGAAAGTGGACCCATTAACAAGTGGGTAATGTAGATTCATCCACATTAATATGAGACTCTTTTATAACCAAAAGCAAACTCCTCGGGGTCTCTTTAAGTAAACAGTTTTTTTTTAATATGAGAGAGAGGGGAAAAAACCATGGTGGCAACATAAAAATAGATTGGAAATAACAATGTTCTACACAATTTGGGAACTGTGACAAAACGAGTTAAGTGCAAGTCTGATGATGGGTAAAGTCATGTGTTTTTAGGTGGGCTCAGGCCAAAATACCGGGGGTTTCACAGTTTTGACCTGAGGGTGAACTCTTGAGGAAAAGCCAGGGGATCACCAAACTTATTACAGTTCATCTTTGGTGGAGTCGTGAAAGTGTGTGCACCCAATTTTATGGCTGTGCACCATTTTTTTCCTTCTCCAGGTCTTAGGGTGGTGTTAGGCAACATTTCCACAGGTCACTATAAGCCCCGAAAGCAATGGTTCATGTTCTGTCTCAAGGATAGCCATGAAAACACTGATAGAGTCAAGCTGGCCCAGTCTCCAGAAGCAGTTGCCATGGGCAACCAAGGTCGTAAAGATATGATGGACTGAGCCTCTGGGCGAGGGAGTGAACAGTCATAACACAGGGGGCCTCTTTAGTTTCAGGAGAGGCTCCCTTGGAAGAGCATTGCATGAAATACACGCTGTGTCTTAGGGGATGATTCAGTGTTTAGGTTCTAGTACTCAACAGGATCTTCACACATGAAAACAACCCTCAGAATTGGCTGGCGTAACTTGTATTGCTCATCTGTATTTGCCTCAATAATGCTTCAATAAATGCTTCTAGCAGGGCCGGCCCTGTACATCTGGGGGCCCTAAGCAGGATAAAATTGGGCACCCTGCCTCACAGTCCGTCAAATCAGCTGCCGTATGCAACCCTTGAGTATTTTATTGTACTTCCATCAACATGATGGTGAGCAGATATTTTATTACTAATTGAACAGTATTGCTCCACCTGAGACAGTAAAAATTATTTTGCAATTATTTTTTTACAGAAAATAGTGCGATATAGAAATTAATTTAGGTCCAGGGGGATAGATTGTACTACTATTTACATATAAATTACACTCTTTACTGCTGAGTGGGTTTTTTTAAACACTTATGGCGCTTTTCCACTGGCACAGTACGACACGGCACGGCTCGGCTCGGCTCGATTGTGTTTCCATTACAGCTGAGTTCTCTAGTGCCTCCTCAGCGGGGGCGGGGCCAGCACGGGGGTGTTCACGGGGCCGCATTGTCCGTCTCTCTTTTTTCGATCCGCTCGTCAGCTCCAAACTCACTCGTCTGCACCTCGTTAACAGACCACAGTGTGGATTTACACACAGCAACATTTAACTCGGGTGAAGGAATAACAACAGTCTCAGCTGGTGCTGTTGCTGCTCTGTTTTTGAAATTTCCGGGTTTGATTCTCATGTCCGACGTCGCGCTTGTGCTGACTCTCTGTCAAGTCGGACATTGCAGCAGGCTAGGACATGTAGCAGCTAGCCAGCTAACACAAGCACCTGTTATCAACGTTTTAAGTGCCACATTAAAAAACCGACATGTTTTTCAGCTAAATGTTCATCTGGTAAACATAACATTATTTAGCCTTAGCTTGCCCTTGTTTTTTATCGTCCTCCTTTTTCTTTTTTCTCTTTTCTGCACCCGAGGAGTAGCCTATAGCCTATCCTTTTGGACATCGTCGCCGCTCTCCAAAAGGCTAATTTCCCCTCTTCGCAAATCGCGATCTCAGTGAGGGAGTTTGGGGGCCCCTGGTGGCTGCGGGGCCCTAAGCAGCTGCTTAGTTCGCTTATAGGGAGGGCCGGCTCTGGCTTCTAGGACTCTCTCCTGAGATTTCTTCCATTACAAGTCAGGCAGCTTGCAAAATTGGAGTCATTTCCGATCGGAATGGAACAACTCTACAATTAGGAATGAAACACTCCTAAGCTCTCACTGATAACCTATAACATATCATAATATGGTTTACAACTTCACCTCATCGCTTGATGATCCTGACGATCCAGGTCGTCTCAGTCACTTTCGCAACAGGAGGAGTGCGCAAGCACTGAAAGCTATGTTGCGGTTCCCTTCCCATTTTACACACTGGACCTTTAAAACCCAACAAACATATGGTCTGTATGGTCTGACCCAAAGTGCTTTTACATCATACATCGCATTCACACACACATACTGATGGCGGAAGCTGCCATGCAAGGCGCTAACCATCAGGAGCATGAGTAAGGTGTTTTGCCCAAGGACTACTAGCCTACACTACGACAGAGTGGGATTCGAACTGCCACCTGAGCCACTGCCGTAGCCATAATTTCTCAAACACGCATTGCTACCTACCACAGCAACAATAAAACACACTAAGTGTTTCCCCTAGATTTTCTTGCAGAAGTTGATGAAATTTGACTTCCTATGGATGTAGGAAGAAGCCCACAAAAGTACTGTTGATATTAGCCTTTATCAGAAAGACGACTCGAAATAATTTAAACACAACATTGGATACTGTCTTGCTAATACAGAGTGCGATTGGATACTTGATGAGCTAAAATCGTTGCCACACCTAACGAACAGCCTGGGGCAACCAATTAATGGGAAGGTGAAGAGACGGTAAGTGTGAAAGAAACAAAAAGAGAGAAGTACTCAGCTTAATACTGGCTTTGATGCTTCGTCCTGATTCATTTTCTGGGCTGGAACTGTCACATTTTTTCCCTGTAATGATTAATCTGATCATCTTCTTTTTTTAAGGAATTAATTACTGATTATGTCTATGAAATGTCAAAATTGAGAAAATGCCAGTCAGAGCGCCTTGTCATGGCTCCAAGTTTCGTCTGACTAACATCGCATAATCAAAGGATATTCAATCCAAAATCAAATGATAAATGGTTAAAGTCAATAGAGCAGATCCTCACATTTCAGATGCTATACAA
This sequence comes from Decapterus maruadsi, assembly GCA_030347415.2. Classification (NCBI taxonomy): domain Eukaryota; kingdom Metazoa; phylum Chordata; class Actinopteri; order Carangiformes; family Carangidae; genus Decapterus; species Decapterus maruadsi. The sequence goes on from CM064903.1 coordinate 13,710,455, forward strand.
AAAACTGTCATTTTTCAAATGGTAAATCAATCAACAAATCTTTTCAGCTCTGATCCAAACATGGCACCAAAAGTCTGAACTGTATTCCCACTTAATTAGAAAGCTGTGTTAAAGACGTACATTTTGTACATAAGTGTGGCGCACTTGAACTTGTACGACCTTTACAATAACCAGTTGTACGCAGGGATGCAGAAAGGTGAATAAATATAGACTACCCCAGTTATAATAGGCCTGATGCTGCTGCCTGTCTTCCAGGTGTCTGCAGGGAGAAGAGGGGGCTCCAGCAGTCAGGAGTCGGTAGGTGGGGGTCAACACGTGGGTGGAACAGGATGTGGGAAAGTATATAGGAGGACAGATGGGGCTGGCTGGCTGCTGTTGACTCCGGCGCACTGCGTCCCTCATCAAACACAGTGCACCAAAGGGCTACCGACCGTGTAACCTTCACCAGAGCTCTGACGTCTGCATTACGGCTGGTGGGCAGGCTGAGTGCCACCTAGACAGGCTGCCCTGCACCTTATCTGCTCGTGCTAATAGACAGCTTTATACCAATAAAACTATAAAGTGTATGACATGCATTCAGGGGAAGGCAAGGTTACCAAACAACACTTGGGGAGAAAATAAATCTTTCTTTGGTTTCTCCTTTGCATCCTTCTTCTACACACTGCTTCTAGGCAGGAGAGTATTTTAACAGTATTCCTCTGAAATAACACCAAAGGACAAATGCAGTAGTGTTTTAGGGTTATACAGGAAGTGTATTTGCAATAAAAAAAAATTGAAATGCCAGAAAAAACTTTAAGTGGTAATTGAAATAAAAATTACGGTGTTTTTTAAAAGGGTTAAAATGACAGGAACAAAATGAGGTGTTAATGTAATTGTGAGTCCTGGGCCTCTTTTAAAAGTGTCTAAAACACCATTTTCTGCAGGCTCCGTGAACAGTAGCACCTCTCTCTGCTAATGTACCCGGCTGCCTCTCCTACTTGGCAGCACGCTGATCCAAATCTAGTGCAGGTAACACACCGTGTATGTCTGACTACCTCACACAATCCCACGTCAAAATAACCCAAACTATCCCTTTAAGCTCAGACCTGTGTGCTCTTTTGGTTTCACATGAGAATCTGGGGTGTTTCCAGTGGGATTTTTTTTCTTAATCTGGAGTTTCCCCCATTCCCAAAAGCCTGGTAAATTCCACTTTTAGAAAGTGTTGGTTGTTTTATAACGAATACTGAAGTTGTTAAAACCCAACACTGACCGCCATTTGAACAGTTCGTGCTACACTTCACCAAACAGACGACTCTTTTGAGTGCTGTGACAAGGTCAAGTGTGAAACAGGATAACATCAATGACCAGGTGATTGATTAAAAAGCACAAGGTGAAAGAACCATAAATCACAGTGAGAGTGAAAGCCAGCAGCTCTGGAGGGAGGGAGCAAAGTAATTAGGTTAAGTATCAATAATCCTTTCAGCTCATTAAAGCACCACAGCTCCCATTCAAGCAAGCACACAACAAAGCCTTTTCCATCGTACAGGACAATCTAACCTACACAAGTCATGAAAACTTGAAATGATACAGCACAGCTTAAAAACTTTACTCAAAAAAAAAAAATCTGAGTTAAGTGTAATCTACTTTACTGCATCACTGATTTCAGTTTCGGGATTTACATCCCTATAAAGAAATCATGAAAGTTAACTATGTGGAGAAAAACAAGACTAGACAGATATTACAGCCAAGCCAATAATGCAATGTCAGCACAATATTTCTGATTTGTTATTGCCGTTGTATTGTTAGTAGATGGTTTTATTTGTTCCATAAAAGATGGAGAGGCCCAGGCAGTTAATGTGCATCTGTGTCAAGAGGAGAAATGAAAACTGGTTGTGCAAGAAATATGACTGTATGCTTGTGAGTGTGATAGTGCATGTGTTTATATAAACGTCTTTCTATGCTTGTGTGGACAATTTTGAATTCAAACCAAAAACTGTTAGGAAATTTTGGCCGCTTACAAACTTAAAAGCACAAGTTTTATAGTTAAAACTTCAACATACGAAGGGGTTAGAGTAATGGTTAGAGGTAGGCACAAAATGTCCTCACAACTACAGTGTGAATCAGTCAGTTTATCTGTGTTTTTATAAGTAAAGAACAACTTGCTACACAGGTACTGAGCCTGAAGGGAGTGTGACCTTGTCTTGACTGGCTGTATTGTTAACTAAGACAAGATGTTGGCAATACATCCACTGTAAATGCACCCATGTGTGTAGGCAAGTAGTGACAACATGGCATGGTGGCTTGAGTGTCTGACCCCTTAAAGGTAAACCAAGGACAAAACGCAACCGCCTGCACTGATTGCACACGTGCATGAATGCTGCACACGTAGATCTAGATAACGGAGCAAAGCTGCACGTCCTCCTCACTTAATGGTTTTTTAAATTCACTAATCTCCCCTAAAAAGTAATTTTACATTTCTTTTTTTTTTTTGCTTTGCACTCTGGTATGCTAGCAAACGCCAACTTGCATTTGAAACACTGGCACTGCAAGCGCACCCAAAATAAAAAATGAATAACTCCAAAAAATATTGCATTCAATCAAAACCATATGTGCAGATACCAGACTAAAAGATGACAGCTGCTCACACAGCATTATATACATCCATCCAGAGCACAGCCGCCAGCTCTCAGCAGCAGCAGCAGCAGCAGCAGCAGACCAGCCCAGTGCATGATGAATGTAAATGTTATTACAGGTTTGCCTGCGCGCCTGCCACCACAATTACGCCCGTATTAAGAAAAACAAAGGCAGCTTTGCGCTTCCACTCAACAGGCAGCATTTCAACTGACTGCAACATAGATTAAATGCTATAATTCACCGCTAACCTTACGTTATTCAAATGCGTCAGGTAGCATAGATAGATATTGCTGCAAAGTCAACTGCGCCAGACGTGCTCAGCCTCTTACCTGTTTGTAGTCCTGTCGGATTGAGTCTCCAAATGTTTTCCTGCTAAATTAAACTAACGTTGGTTGAAATGTTTATATGCTGGTTATTTTCCACAGAGACGCGTCCGTGTGGTCGGCATTACCTGGAAGTGAAAGTGGAATAAGGGGGGAAAAAACAAAAAAAAAATAGCGCGTTATCGCTCGGTATAAGACAGAATAAAACCAAAGCAAGTGAGAAAACGTGTCACCGCCGCCCCCGTGTAGTGAAAGAAAGAAAAGAAAGAAGAAGCGAGGGGTCTGGTGGGCTGGAGGCTGAAATGTTAGCTGCAACTAAATATGCTCGGCTGCAACAAACACAACAGAATGACAGATTTAAAAAAAGAAAAAAAAGAAAAAAAAAATCAGAGGCAGGGCAAAATGGTGAGGGAGGAGTTGACTTGACGGAGAGGGCGTGTGTGTTTACGTCCAGACGATAACATTATTAGCATTGGTGGAAACCGGAGTCACGACCAAAAAGTGGGCTGCCGTGTGAAAACGTCGCAGGTAAGTGCCGTTTATAAGGTGTGTGGGGTGTGTTGAGCTAGTAAGATAAATAACGAAAGAAAAAAATAAACAAAGAAACAACGTGCCATGGTTTTTAAGGATTTAATTTATATAAAAAATAAAATATAAACAACAAAATAACCCAACCGTTTTTGTGATAAGCTAGCTAAAACGGTCAACGGTCAAATTTAAAAGTTAACGGACGCCTACGTGACAATTCCAACACCCGTAAACAAAGAGAAATTGTGACTTCGTGTTTCAACAATTTAAAAGCTTAAGACACTGCTACATAAAATCAATAAATTGCCTGTTAAACTTATCTTTACAGTCTATGGTTAAAAACGTCTTACATTTGGAGACTTCTGTCACAACCTGTCGGTGGCGGTGGAGGGAGGGAGGAGGGAGTGGCGCACTTCACTTCAGTGGATTCACCTGATCCTCCTTGGAAGTTGGTTACAGACTTCTGTGTTTCCGCTCGTGCAGTGGTTTTCCACAATAAAACATGGATCATGTTCTTCTGAGACGTTAGTTTTGTCGATATTTCATCAGGAGTACGATACCTGGTCAATAAATCAACAGGGATGCCTTCTGAATCATTAAAAATAAAATTAAAACTGTGGATTGTCAAAATGTAAAGGCCCCCACATACTCGGGCGTACTGTGCGCGTACTGTGAGCAGCGCGGACTCAGAGCGCACTGTCCGCGGACATTTGAGCCTTCATAGTCGGGCGTACGGCGTAACAATAAAAACAGGTCGATATGAAGATTTCCCACCGAGCAGTCTATTGTGTGACACCGAGTACGCGTACGCGGAGTACGCGCGGTCGTAAATATTGAGCTTTGCGCGGACAGGTCTGGCGGACGTCCGCTTTGGGTCCGCATTGAGTACGCCTAGAGTACGCCTAGAGTACGCGCGGACGTCCGCGGACACATGTACGCCCGAGTATGTGGGGGCCTTAAGAAATCCCCCTATATCATTGTGATTTTAGATCATTAGCTTAACCACGAGACCCTTCACATTTGACCACCTACCATCTAGAGAAGGCCATCTGCTCTATAACCTATTCAATATTGTTTCACATTTATGACTACAGGCTTGGTGGATTTTTGTAATGGCTTACATAACTGCACACTTGAGGTGTTTGTACAAGCTGGCAACCCAAATGTTATTAATGGCTTAATTCATTTGTGAAGTGATATTATCAATGAATTAAAACATTAATTAAGAGTTGATAACATAGCCAATGCAGGGAGTCCAAAAAAAAATTAAGTAAGCAGTGCAGCCTTTGCCTTAAAAAAAAAAGTATTTTCACTTCATAACTGGATAAACCTTGAAAATTTTGGAGTAGCTGTCAAAGCTGAGACTCAGACTGATCAATGGTTCAAATCCTATCCATCCAAAGCTGTGCTGTCAACTCTCACCATGGTATCTGACTCAGGAACTTTTGATTTCAGTAGTGCTTCAGCACTCCCTGCTGGTGATCAAGAGGTTTGCAAGTGAAACACTAAAAAATCTGCAGTCATTTTTTCTGCACATCATCAGACAGAAGGGCAGGCAGAGAGAGATGATCTCTGTGTAGCAAGAATAGAGAGCAGTTCAGTAAATGTAAAAGGATTTAAGTAAAAACTGAAACTTAGGGCACATTCAGTTATTTTACAACATTAGCAATTAATGCAACACATTGAGGTATATATGAAAATGTCCATTCTCCTTCTCTGTCAGTTAAGAGACACTTAAAAAAACAAAAAATAAAGGTACATTTTAAAATGTACAAATTTCATACAAGACAACAATCTGGCAAACATATAGATTGTTAATCACAAACAGTAGCATATCTTTAAATAGAAACAGTATCACATTGTTCATTTTGACAAAGAAAATGATTATGCTCATTTCAAGCTACATCACAGGAGTTTTTAAGTGTTGAAAAGCCAGACGAAGAGTCTAAAAGGCTTGTGTGAACACTAAAAGGGATGGGATTGCAGGTAACTAGAGCAGCCTTTCTTCTTGTCAAGAAAATGTTTCCGTTATCAATGTCAGTTGTGGCAAAGAAATACAATCCGTATCAATAAATAAACAGTTGGTGAGAAAAAAAAACATAGTGGAAGGCAAATAATAAAAATTACTTGGGTTCATTAACAACAGACAAGGCAGAACTTGGCACACATAGTTTTAAGACCCTAGTGCTTTTTCCCTCTCTACCACTGCTCCACATTGTCCATGTAGTCCTCCATAGTACCGTTCTCATCCATATCCCACCACTCTGGGAGGAGCATTTCCGATTCCATGCTGTCTCCGGCAGCCTCCTCCCTCTGCTGCTCCGCAGTGTCTATGGAGTGGCTGTCACGCTGATGGGGTGTTTCTGTGGGCTTCGACGGCCTCCCTTGCTTTGTTGTGAGCCGTCCACGTAGCCGCCTTCTCTCCTGCTGCCGCCTCTCCCTGGCCTGCCTGCGCTCCTGCTGCCTTGCCACCTGGAAACGCTGCAGGAAAAGGTCACGGGCGTACTCGTATAGCTCTACATCCCACTGGTTTAGCTGGCGGATTCTGTGTTGTGTCTCAGTGGGTACGTCGACACTGGAGGCACGTGTGCCGTTGAGCTGTGTGAAGGGTGCTATGAACTCCAAGTTGAAGGTTCGCTCAAACAGGTACTGGGTCTTCCGCTGGTACTCAGTCAGACCAAAGAAGGCCATTCCTCGCAGGTTACGTTTTGCACTCTCCAGCAGCACCGCCCAGCGCTCTTCTTCACTCATAGCAGAGACGTTGTAGCAGCCGACCAGGCTGAGGTCGGCCAGCATGCGGGTCTGCCGGTTGTTGGCCAGGTTGTAGGGGCAGTCCATGAACTCCTGCAGGGAGCAGCCCGACCAGTCATCGCCGGAGTAGCAGCTTGGTAGCTCGGACAGTGTTGGTGAACGACCATCACACACATGTAAGGAGGCTTTCCACGTGGCACCACGCTGCACATGACGCCACTCGCTCAGGTAGCGTGACACTGGGTCTCTTAAGATGGTTATATAATAATAGTTCCTTCTGAAGAGAAAAAAGAGGATATTAGTTCTGCAAGATGGTAAATCTGGAGGCCATTGGAATTCATTTTTCTATTTCTTTTTTGGTCAATTTATGCCTTTATCATAGATGCAGTAAAGTCAAGTCTGTGGACACTTTTGAAAGGGCTTAAAACTTTTTTGTTCAGGCAGGCGTTCTGAAGCTGTCCGTAGATTCCAGTTTGGGGTTATTTTATGAAAAGCGCTTTGCAAATTAAATAGTTTATATTATTAGCAGAGCATGGAGGGGCTGACATACAGCAAATTCTTGCCATGGTTGGGGGTCCAACCAAAGATTTTCTGCTTAGAGGTTCAATATGCCCTGATTGGAAACCTCTCATTTTCTATGATCTATTTATTATTATTATATGCAATATCTATTATCTATTATACAAAGATGTTGATTGTTTAATTATTCAATAGGCAGAGGAGGCTGTGTGAAACTCAGTCATATTCAGTTGTATTCAACAAACTGGTTCTGATCAAAAAGAAACCTGTTGAAAAGCGGTACCATCTGTATAGTAGGTTTGAAAATAGTTTTTGCCATTAATAAACACACACTGTACATACGCCATACAAAACCTGGACAAACGTATTGACTAGATTTACAATTTAATCGACATGATAAATGTGCAGTCACTGACCTGGGCAGGTTCTTGGGAGCCTCCTGCGAGTCCATCCGTGAGGGGACACAGCGGGTCAGCTCGGTCCAGTCCGCATGCAGCCCGCAGCTCCAGCCGGTGGAGAACCGGGAGAAGAGCCAGGTTTCCTTCTTACCTGGCCGCAAACAGGTACATTTCTTCTGGCCGGCGTGGCACTCGCACGGCCTCTCCAACTGGATGTTTCGTACCAGGTGTCGGCCAAACGTGGTGCCACCTGTTTTCTGAATGTGCAGGAAAACTATCACATCGTCCCCTTTGATGTTGAAATCGACAACACGGTTTAAATCAGCTTTGGTGAAGTTGAAGCGAGGGACGAAGCGGACCAAAGCCCCGTCCTCTGCGATGTACGGATCCTTTACCCCATCGGTGACTTCATTCCCACTGGTCCTGGAACCAGTTGCTCGGCCAAACTTGAACCAGGACCCCAGCTGGCACTCGGACCTGCCTGGACACACGTACTGGACCATGATGACTCCGAAGAGCAGCGCCATGAGCAGGACGATGAGGAGCCGGTGGTGGTGGTGGTGGCTGCCGCCGCCGTTGCTGGATTTCTCATCCATTGTCCCGGTTCGGACAGAAAACCATCACTCAAGCAGAGTCCGGGCCCCTGCCTCGGCCGAGGAGCCCCGGGGAGGTGTGTGTTTAGATCGCCCCCCCAAAACAATAACAATGCAACTGCTAGTAGCTAACGTTAGCTATCGATCCGGAGTGCTGCGGCGGACACCGTATAAACGGAGATAACGGCTTGTAAGGTTTTTGTATTGTTGTTAACAAAGTGTGAAACTCCCATGTAAAATAACAGAAGACTTTTACCTGGAGTATTTAACTAATCTGTGTCGCTGTGGCGCTACCAGTCGGTCCGTGTCTTCAACAGCCTGTGATGATTCTTGACCTTTTCTTCCCAGCAGCCTCTGCGCTCGCTGCGCTGACTGTGGGCGTGAAGTTACGTCATCGTGTGTGTGTGTGTGTGGGGGGCGTCAGACAACCCCCGAACTGTAGAAACACGACCCGAAAGTTACCGGCTACAGCTTTGTCACTATTTTTGTCACCTGCCTGCCTATCCATTGATTATCGACAAATAATCAATCGCTCTAATTTTACATTTTTATGGAAATCACAGAGCTACGCTTGAGTTCGTTTTATCGCCGAAATAGCTCAGTTGGGAGAGCGTTAGACTGAAGATCTAAAGGTCCCTGTTTCGATCCCGGGTTTCGGCATTTTCCTTCTTCAAAGCAGATATTGCTTGTCAGTGTGGGCGGATAAACAAGTACGGTGTTGTTTTTGAAATAGATGTATAACAAAACATGATAATTTGTATTATTTAGAAAACATAATCGCAACTCACATTTATCCGGCAAAGAACTGTTATCAGCATTTGTCGGATAAACTTTGTATCGATCAAGAGAAAATCCGATGAGATCGACTGTACTTTTTTTTTTGTCGATATTCATGATATTTAGTTTACTGTTTCCATACGGCATTTTAATTTGATATTTCTTAATGTGAATAAAAACGTGTGGATGGAAACATGGTTTATGTCTCCATTAGTGGATGCTTTTTACTTTCCCTTTAGATGTAGGAGAATATGGCAATTTGCAATCTAATCCTAATCTGACTTTTTTTTGTAATATTTATGTTCTGCATATTTATTTAGCTAGGTTTTGGTGACATGTATTTTAATCTTTAAAAAAAAAATAGTGATGAGCAATTCAAGGCAGCTAATTGATACCATCACGAGCAACATGATGAACATACTGTTAATATCTTTATCAACAGCCATATTAAACACATAGTAATGTGTGTGATTTTACCAATAAATACAAATCGTATTAATCTGAAATAGAGTAATGTGATTTAATAAAAATCCAAACAATTATCAGTTTATTAATAATTCAACTCAATCCAATGCAGCTAATACTACTCTAGAGCTACTATACTGACCTTGTGCAAAAATAGCAGCTTGCCCTATATAGAAATCTGTGGTAATAACCTTAAGAGACTGCCTTTTGTTAAATAGACGTCAGTTTTGTGGGAAAACTAGACTTGCAGTATGTTTCCAATTTAGGTCAACAAGAGCGTGACCATTAACTTGGTTACTTGCTTCATTAGTTTGCCCACTTTTTTCATGACAGATATTGTCAGGATTTTCATAACTGTCCCACTCAATGTGATTTTTGATGGTAAGATCAGACCATGGTTCCTGACAGTAATAAACGCTAGATTATTGGTGGTTATATTGTTTAATTCATTGTAATAAAGTAGATCAGATAAACAAATTGATATATTCTTAAGAAATAATCGTATAGTAGCTGAGTTTCTTCAAGTAGCCTACAGCCTTGGATGTGGTTTTGAACTATGAGGTAACAAGGTCCTGAACATTTGTTGCAATTTTCATCAGTCTGTGGTGTTTTTGTGCCCTCAAACCTCTGACTCTGGCAGTGGGGACACCAGGGATGGCCAGACAAAAGTGGGAAGCCTTTTTTGAGGCTGAAATAACACAGATCCAAGGGGGGTGGGGGCTTCTCTCCAACAGAGAAGAATGTCTCCCCAGCCCCACCCTACATTCCTGTCTGTACTGTTGCATCCAAATTGGACCCCCCTGGGGCAATATACAAGACACAAATGCAGTGTGTATAACCCCTTTCTCTCCAGTACCATGCTCAGTCCTGGTCCTCTAAACCCACAGCACATTTGCATATCTTACCAGATTCTCTATCTGAAAATTGGACTCACATGTGACCCAGTAGCCTATCTCTGTGTTAGCAGTGAAACCAGTCTGATTCCCTGGGGTGCTTGGGTAGGAAATCGATGCTAATACAATACTATAGCTAACACATGATTCACTACAATCAGGATTATGAGACACAACATAAACAGCCAGAGAGAATTGGCCGAATGTGTATTAGTGAATGTAATAAACTTTAATTTGAGAAGTGACCTGTTGAGTTTTGACTGCTGTCAGGCTGATTGGTGTCATTGATCAGTCTTCGTCATTGTGATCATCCTCTGATTGATTAAATCCCCTTCTGCCTGATCTGATAAAAAAAGAGGTCAGCTGGTGAAAACATACGTCAGAGCCTCGCGATCACGTCACTGATTTCGGAATTTGTAGTCCAAACAGATGTATCACTCCGTCGAGTAGGCTGATAAGTGAAAATGTAGCTGTCCTTTACAGGTTTGCTTCTCGGGATTATATGTTATGGTGCAATTGCAACCATTTTTAATCAGCATGCACATATGATTCATATAAGTAAAACAATTTGTGCTCTTTCTTACTAAAGTCCTGGAGATATCTGCGGAGTGAAACCTCTCTGCTCATCTCCGGTTGTGTAACAGACGAGTCGGTCCCCGCCCTCACTTCTTTAAATACCCACCAGCACCGTGCACCGTTATATGGGACATAAAGTGGGGATGTGCTCGAACAGCTGCGTATATATGTATATTTAATTTTTTTGTACCTAAAATACTTTCACTTTGTAGTTTTCGCTTGACTTCTTCCGACATGGAGCTGGACCGGCGGTTGTTGCTGGCCCACTGTGCCGCCCACGCCCTGTCGGTGGTGGCGGGCTTGCTGGTGGTCGTCCCCATGGCTCTCAATGGCTCCGCGTTCAAAGGCCGCTGCGCACTCTTCTCCACCGGCTACTGGAGGACCGAGGACAGGGCCGAGCTGACGGGAGCAGGGCAGCCCGGAGACGTCTCCCGCCTGGTGGTGCAGCAGTGGGGCCCGCCGGCCGCCTGCCAGTTCTCCACATTTGTCGGTATCTTCACGGTGCTGTACGGGGCTGCGCAGGGCTGGAGGTGCCTCTTCTATCTGCACGGACGGCATGACGAGTGAGTGTGCAACACAACACAAACATGGAAAACAACTTCATGCATACTCTCAGGTGCTGCACTTAGATTCAGTGTAGCGGTACATACTTGGGTATTTGCACGTTATGTTATATAACACTTTACTGCAGTAAATGTTATAGGCTAGCCTACTATCTGATTATTCCTTCACAACTACGCATTTATTATAGAGGCAGCATTAATGACGGAGGCTGCAGCCATGGCAACTGATAATAACTTGTGGCAGTGGCATGTACTGCAAATGTTCAGATAATACCGGTAGTAGTAAAAGAGTAGCTGCAGCAGCAATAGTTATAGACTTATAAAAATATTCTACAAACTGGATAGAATTTATTATTTACATATTGCACTAATCTGCAAGTCCATAGCTTTAGTATGTACCCAAAGTGTCTTAATGCATGTAGAAATAATACAATGCCTCTGTAATGATTGACTGCATAATAATCCTTATTTTCAGGTTAATATCTTCAGATACCCTGTTATGTCTTATTAACAGCCAGCCAACAAAAAATTAAAATCCTCACACATCTGAAAATCAGCATTGCATTGAGAAGTTTGTAGCATTTTTTTCTTGAAAAATTAACCACCCCAGACAATTGCATGCTGGGTGCACCAATTGAATGGTCCTTGACACCAATAGACAGAAAATGTATTTATGTTATTGCTTTGATATTCTTTGTACAAATTTTGACAATAGCCATAATCAGATAAAACAAGGAGTCTGAAGACATAATAATAAAGATTGATTTGCATTTTATTGTCAGTATCATGCGTCATTGGTGCCTTGGGCTGTGGATTTTTTAGGATGAGCATTTTTCCACAGTTTTATTGACCAATCTGTCTGTGATGTGTGTTTCTGCTCAGCACCCTGTTCTCGTCCTTCCTGACTGTGCTGCTGAGTGTGTGCGTGCTCTTCCTCTCTGGAGGCGCCAGTGTCATCTTATCTCTGGGTTTGGTCTCATGGTGCGACACAGTGACTGATGACAACACGCGGACATACAGGTGAATAGTCTGGTACTAAGCCACAATGATGCCCTTTAAAAACTGGGCCCAAGAGGTAATTACTCATTCTCCTCGTGTTTGTTTTTGTTTAGCTGTGCAGAGTCGCAGTCTGTTCCACTTTACCTGGATGTGGACACGTCATCTTTCTACACAGAGCTCAATCTGGCACAGGTAGGAGTGCTTACGACTGCACATAACAACCCACCACTCTTAACACAACTCCAGACTAATTGAATTTGTGGAAACCCAGCAGTTCTTCAGACACACACACACAGCTCCTCTTCTTATTTTGAAGTTTTCTTTGTGTGAGTTAACTGTGGCACTGACTCCATGACACCTTATGTACTCAGGCGTCTCTGTGGTGTGTGACGGCTCTGTGGCTGGCTCAGTCCATCCTGGCCTTCCTCCGGCTCTACCACTCCCACAGCCAGAACATCAGTGGGCCTTGTCTTCCCAGAGAGAAGGAGCTGCTGCTGGGACACAGCACCTCTCTGAGCAGCTCCCCTACACCCCCACATCCTCCAGCAACACCCACCATCTTAGTCTAATCTGAGAATGGATGAGGTATTGATAACACATGCCACACTATATAAAGTAAGCCCCCCCCCCTCCTCCTCCCTTATCAATACTGATAATGTCCAATCTACAGTTCTTACTCCCGCATGTAGAATATGAATGTTTGAATGTAAACGTATGGTTTAAGACATAATATTAAAGGTATGGTCATATTTTGATATAATCTTGCATCGTATATATACGCAATAGCTTGACTGATCAATCATACTGGAGTTAGAATCAGCCAGTAATTGAGAAACGATAAATTGAAAAACAGACAGACATTTTGAGATACTCTGTCCTCCAAAGAGCACTGGCAAATTGATGTATTAACTTTAAAACAGGTAAAAATACATAACCATATGGAACCCATATAAGATTTTTTTCTTCATTGGTGTGTTTTTGGCGAATTAAAAACCTCCTGTTCGCTTTTTTAATTTTTTTTATTTTAGAAAATCTGGAATATGAATATCAGTATCTGCCTGAAAAATCCAGTATCAAACAGGAAATATTATATAATACTATGATGTTTGAGCAGGGCCAACATCAATTACGTTACATAACATAACAACCTCACTCAAGCAGCCAATCACCTCATAGTGACACCATAACTAAGCACCAGTTTGTACCTCTTACATATTTATTACATTTGTGTCACAGAATAAGCATCTATTCTTCTGTTGAATATTAACCAATCTTTCATAGAAACTCAAAAATCAGTTTCTATAATTCTTAAAGATTCTTCATCTATATGAATAGGAAATATTAAGCCCCCTGCATGATAAAAAAAAAACTTAAGTTGTGTCCTAATTGTTTCCTACATAATTATTATTTTTTACTCTATTATAGGATTCCTAAAGAATTCTTGTAATTTGAGGCATAAACTAGGACTATTCTCAAAAGGGATTTTACAGAACAAATGGTGCAAACGAACCACAGTGTTATTTTGAAGCTATTGCTTATGCTTTGTCATTTGATCCGGACTTTGTGAATTAATGCATTACAGGTGTGACACCACACTCAACCGTTATCCTACATTTTGTTTTACTGTGTATTTAAATGTGCATGGTTGTTTACAGTTCTGCTGGGGTCTTAACATTTTTGCACAGTTGTGGCCTCTTCAGCGACGATACATATTTGTTGAATTGTTCTGAGTGTTATATTCAGATGTAGTACTGAAGCGCTTTTATTGTGAAGCATGTGGTGAGAGTTTGACTGAGCCACCATGTACGTGCAACAGGCTCACTGTGTGAGCAATGAACTGGACGCTGTGTTGCGTAACAGAAACCTTGATGCTGAGCTGTTCTCTTCGTTTGACGATTTTTTAATAATGATGCTCTTTGTGTGGATGCAGCCGCTCTCAGGGCGGTAATGAAGCAGTCAAATCTTCTCTGTTTAGAGTCTGCAGAGGACAATTAGGAGGTAAACTATCAGGATCTGTGATAGTTTCCTATTGAGAGAGATTTGTGTGGAGCATGAGAGGGTCACTGAAGAGTCTTTTTAAACAAATGTTTCAAAGTTGTTTTGAAGGTAGCTTGTCGATCCAAGTGGCTGTAATGACACACAAACAGTGGAGCAAGAAATCTGAAGTAGAGATGAGCCAGCATTGTCACTAGAATTGAATTGTAACATAATAAATGTTTTAATAACAAACAGTGGTCTTGCTTTTTTTCTTTTTTTTTTTACCTCTTATACTTGTTTGTGCTCACTTATTTACATGTGTTTGCATTTGTCCTGTTTAATTGAATAAAGAGATTCTCATTATGAAAGAATGTTGTCCTCAGTCATTTACAGAACTATATTCAAATACACCGATTAATGACTGATAATTTCTCCTTTAAAATGTGCCTGCAACTAAAGATTCTTTCCATTGGTGAATGTGAATACTATTTCCTCAATCAATTGTTGGGTTTAAAATTTCAAAAATTGTAAATAACCTCAGAGACTACAAATACTTTGAGTAAGTATCTAATACTGCTTTATTTTGGTAAAATGTTGAATTGAAGCTAGTTGGGATACTTTTGATTTTATTTGTTAAATTGAATTAAACAATAATATTAGTTTTCCTCACGATATAAACAGCTCTATTTCACACACGTTACTTTCATCAGGGTTAGTACAGTGACTTTGAAATCAAACCTCTATTATTACTGATTTTGACAAACAGCGCAGCTCATCAAGGAAATTAAATAAGCGGAGGGACCAGTCCGTGTGGTGGCAGTAAAGAGCACTAAGAGTAGGTGACAGCCAGTTAATAGACCGCCGAAGTAAAACTTTTTCAATCCAAGCAGCCAATCACAAACCAGGGCTCCATATTGAATCGTTGTTTTGACTCGCCTGACTTTACATTTGCTTTTTTACTACATTTTTTGAAGTTGATTTAATTTAAAGAGACAAAAACTTGAATGACACAACAACTGACTGCATTTCCGCGCGGCAACAATGAAGCTATCGGAAATCAAAAAGTTAAAAGTGGCGGAGCTGCGGTCCAGACTTCAAGAAGCTGGGTTGGACTGTAAAGGGCTGAAGGCTGAGCTGGTGGGCAGGCTGTGGTCGGCTGTAGATACGGGACCGAGCGGGACACACGGTGAAACACAGGTAAACACACCGACTAGATACTCACCGACGGTGGAGGAGGCACGCGCTCCGTCCCCACCGAGTGAAGCGCGTGTCACTGCGCCCTGTTGCCCAGACGACAGAACCACCAGCAAGGAGTGTTGCCCAGACGACAGAACCACCAACAGGGAGTTCGCAGACACCGGGACGCAGACCGAGCCTGATGCCGGCGGAGACGCGCCTCAACCCGACTCCGGGTTTGTGTCGGAGTCGGTGAGGGAGCCCGGGGCTGAGGAGGGGGGACAGGCGGATGATCATCCCGGAGAGGAGGACAGAGGTCTGTTGTCGGAGGACACGAGCAGGGGAAGAGCTTTCTACGAGTTCAAGGAGGAGATACGGTACAAAAGGTAACGACGTGCAGTGTGTAGGTTAACGTTACTGTTAAAAAGAAAACACAGGGCTTAGGGTTCAGTTCAAGTATTATGTGCAGAAATGTTACAGAAAAAATAGTCCAACTGTCCTAAACTTGTGCTGTAACTATGTTTTTACAGTTTTCTTTTAATTCAGTGAATGTGTATCATAAAGCTAAACCTTTATTGTTTCACAACCAGAGCCAAATCACCACAACCTCCAGTGGACAGAGATGATGCAGAGGAGAAGGATGAAGACAGAGTTAGACTGGACACATGTGAGTCTTTGGGGGAAAGAAAACCCAAAACTAACCCGATGTAGTCACGTTTATTTAATGTACAATAATCAAAGTAAGTCCAGAAGATTTCTTGAAATGTAAATCATAAGAGCTGAGTCTATCTTTGTTGTTTCTACAGACGACAGTCATCTCCACTTCGAGGTGGGTCCTGATGGATCCTGCGGGCAGCCACGGTTCTGGGCTCAGTTCCCCTCGCTGTGGTCGGGCTGCAGGCTCACCCACGGGGTGCTGCAGGGCAGGGTGAGCTTCGAGGTGAGGCTGGAGAGAAAGTTGTTGAACACACAGCCGGGAGAACCAGAGGCTGTGGAGCCGTCTGGTGTGAGAGTCGGCTGGTCGGTGGCCAACACCTCTCTGCTGCTGGGTAAGGAGCGTTGTCTTTCTGCTTGGTAGGACAGTTGAACTGAGGCATCTGAAGATGTTTTTATTCTAGTTAAAATGCCTTACTGGTTTTCAATCTGTTTTACAATAGGTCAGGATGAACTCTCCTTTGCTTATGATGGGCACAGTAAAAAGGTGTCAGCTGGAAAAGAAGTGGAGTTTGGGGAGCCTTTCTCAGAGGGGGACATCATTGGCTGTTACGCTGTGAGTTACAGGTTTTTCTCTGTCCATAGTCTCTGTAATACAGTTTTAGAGTAAGTTTTCTATATTATCTGCTTACACCTGCACACCTACAGTCTTTCTCCACAGACGGTGCTGTTCAGCTCTCCTTCTCTAAGAACGGTCGCTTCATGGGTGTGGCTTTTTGCCTGAGCGCCTCTGTGCTGCAGGGCCGTCCTCTGTTCCCTCACGTCCTCTGTAAGAGTTGTTCAGTCAGATTCCTCCTGGACCCCATCGCTCCCCCCTGGTACCCCGGCCCTCCAGGTTTTACACCACTGGCAGCTCTACCTGCTGGGCAGAGGGTTCGCTCAACAGTGGCACCTTCCTCACGGTCGCATTGTGAGGTGAGAGATGGAGTCAATATCTGAGTTTCGATGCAAAGTACGTTCTTAATAATTAGATTAAAACATCAACACTTACAAAAACGTATATATATATAAACCCATTCACACTGTTCAACATTTTGAAGATGAAACGACAACAAAACAACATAAGCAAACTATGTCAAGTCAAGTTACAGTTTATATGGCACATTTAAAACAACGTCAGTCGACCAAAGTGCTGTACAGTTGTAACAATATAGTTAATCATAAACACTATAATAAATAAAAACAAAACAAGGAATAATAAGGACTCAATTTAAAACTAATTTACAATAAAAGAGATAATAAAAAAGAGAGAGAGAGCCAAGATTACTCGCTGAGCTGGGAGTGAAGGCCTGTAAACATCTCTTTTCCTCTCCCTCCCTCCAGGTGTTGTTGATGGTGGGTCTTCCTGGTTCTGGGAAGAGTCGCTGGGCCAAAACTCACATGAAGCAGCATCCAGAGAAACAGTACCAGCTTCTGGGCACAGAGGAGCTGCTCGCATGTATGATTGTCAGTCAAACCTCCTCCGTCTTTACTCATGTTTTATATCCACATTCAAAGATCATGTTCTGAATTTTCACAGAATGCTACAAATAAGTTTTGACCTGTGTGTGTGTGTGTAGAGTGGTGGACAGAGGGACAGCAGGCTGCAGCAGGCCTCTCGTTGTCTAACTGAATTAATCAAGACGGCTGCTCAGACGCCTGGTAACTACATCCTGGACCAGGTAACCCTTCACTTCTACACTTGTGTTAGTTTAACTCTAAAACCCCTCTTTGTTGACTTGTGAAACTGACCTGTGTTTATCCACCAGAGTAATTTCCCTAAATTCTTACCTCAAAGCACCTGAATGTGAGACTAAATGTCCTAGATAGACTCACACCGCATCACTTTGCATTAGGGATGCACAATAACTATTGGTACAGATGATTATCGGCCAAAATACAGATTAGTCTGATTAGTCTGATAATTATATTGTAGTTACATTGCCTTGATTTTGCTCATTTTAGGTCCGTTTGAGTCCTGGATTGATTTTGAAACAATAATAACTGTTGATTTTTGAAGAGTCATAACTATTCTTGTTTTTGTGGTTGGTTATAATATTTGTTTAAGTCTCAGAGGCCACAGTCTATCTTTACTCACTACATCTTAGCCTTTCTTAACTTCAGGTGTGCTTAAACTATTAAAAATGTTATCGTCGTCTCTGTTTTCAGTGCAACATCCTCCTCTCTGCGCGCCGCCACAAGTTGCAGCTGTTCTCAGGCTTCAGACGGAGAGTGGTGGTGGTTTTTCCACCTGCAGACGAGTGGAAAAGACGACTGTTGCAGCACCAGACGAGAGACGAGGAGCAGATCCCAGAGACAGCGCTGCTTAAACTTCAAGGTCAGACTTGTGCAAGATTTACTGGGTGTATAGCATCTAAATTATTAATTAATGTGGTTGGCTCATTGCCAGTTTGGACCGGTATAGTGAAGTGAGATAATTCATTGTTGGCAGTTGATCTGAAAGTTTTTTGTGATGGGAATGGAAACTGGTCCCATGTTTCTCTGTTGTTGTCTTGGGGCATACCCAGAACTGTCTCTTCACTTTACTCGGGTAATTTTTCATAATTTAGTTATTCAACACGTGTGTATTGGCCTGAGAATCAGATTGAAGTGTCATTTTGTGTCTCAGACTATCTGCAGGTCTCAAAAAGCCTTTAAAATCCCATGAAAGTATCAAAATGTCTTTTGACAAAGTTGTTTTCGAGGCAAATGCAGAGACTGCTTGTCAAAAATTGCCCTCAACGGGAACGCCATCAGCGGTTTTGCATGAATTTACCTCGAAAACAACTCTGTCTCGTAGCGTTCTGTTATAATCTCATAGCGTGGTGAATGTGCAGCTCACAACTTGTCCATGAGAGCATTTTGGAGTTGTTGAATTGTGTATTTGATGAGTTTGATGAAAATCCCATTAGCCACCGTCACGTAGCTCTGAGCAGCTCACGGCTCTGCTCCGGCATTCTAAAAATAGCTTGCTGTCAGTCCAGGTAACAAACCTACTCCTAAAACCAAACAAAAGATTAAGGCAATGGACTTATTTGCCAAAATTTTGAATTATCCCTTTAACAATGTCATTGTGAAAAGGCCATTACATTAGATTTCGTTTGCTATTAAAAACCACAGATTAAAGTCTTCGCTTTTACCTGTCATGTCTAGTCTCTTGAGTCTAATCTGTGTGTAATCTGTCCGTTCTGACTCCAGTGAGCTGCAGTCTGCCGGAGCAGCAGAGCGAGCTGCTGGAGGAGCTGCAGTATGTGGAGCTGTCTCAGGATCAGGCTCAGATGCTGCTACAGGAGTACAAAGACGGTGCTCGCAGACTCCTCCCCCCTGTCGCCAAGCAGGAGAAGAAGAAACCCAGACTTCACAAGAGACGACCCTTCCCTTACGGCGCTCCATCCCATAGGACGCAGTGGACTCAAGGTCACCAGGAAGAATGATGGACTGTTTTTAGGAAAACTTGATATTCTGAGATGATAGTTTATGTGTGTTTATGTCTCCGTAGGGTGGAAAGCCTCAAGATGTAACGTGCAGTCATGGAACCAGCACCCAAGATATGTGAGTAAATACAGCTGTGAAATCTAACACAATGTGTCAAACAAGCCAAACCTCGACGTTCTTAAGGCCTGTGGTGTCTTTTAAACCTCACTGCTCTGTCATGGCAACTCAAGGTTTAACATCTGAATGAGTTACTGTAATTTCTTTACTTAAGAAACAAAAGTTAATATTTATCAGAAAAGTGAAACTCTTGTTTAATTAGTTCACAAGTTTGGAGGAAATTAGGTCATTTTGTAAGTGAAGTGACGTCCATATACTGTTTGTGTTCACTCCTTTGACACTGTAAATTAGTCGGTAGGAAAAAATTATAAATGATTAGACTCCCACGGCTATTTCAAGTGATGCAACTGAGCGTTGAATATTATTACTGCAGTAGATAGATAAAATGAGCAAGTTAGTAGTTGTTAAATATGTTTAAATATGAATAATTGCATTAAAGATGTATTTATATAGAGTCTGATCTGCATCTACTGATGTTCACATGTTGAATGGATCATAGATTATAAAATGTTGTTTACAAGAACCAGGCTGTTGATATGATTGACAGACAGACAGAGATCAATTTGACTATGACTACTACTACAGTAGTAGACTATGTACTCGGCCAGTTTATTAGTTAGATCCGTCTAGTTTCAATGCCTCATTTGCTGCTTTTTAGACAACGTAAAGCTCAGCTTCTCATTCACAACCGCAGCAGTGACCAGCTCCAGCTGATTCACATAGTAAACAACAAATTTGTCTTTGTGCTATTTACGTTTCAGAGTGTGGCTCATCAGGACCAGAGCTACAGCTACAACAGAGACTTTGTTTCCAGCGGCTACGGGAGCTACTGGGGTCCGTTTCAGAAAGCAGGGTCAACAAACTCTGAGTTAAGATCTTAACTCTGGGTTGACCAACCCTGAGCTGTCCAACTTTTCCAGTTTCCAGTTTCAGAACAGGTGATAACGGTTCAGTCAATCCTGGGTTAATTTGACCCAGAGTTACAAGGAAATGAAAAGGCCTCATCAATGGAACAAAGATAACATGATTCACCATAGCCTCGTAAACCAGCCTCTCCTAGAAACGCAATTCATTTCATTTCTGAGGGGGAGTCTGGCCTGGTTTACGAGGCCATTTTACGAGGTTTACAAGCGGAAAAAAGCCTCGCCCGTTGGAGTTAGGCATGTTTATGATGCTGATGAGAATATGAGAATTGGCCCACAAAAGAGAAAAAAAACCTTGGAGTGTTTCACTAAATCAATATTTATTCTATGTTAGTTTGAAACTAACTTGGCAGCAACTCAAGATGAAATATAAAAATAAAGTTTGCAGGCTTCAGATAAAGAGGAGAAACTCAGGGTTAGGTGAAGAAAACCTGCTCCCGACCATGTTAGGTTCACACGGTTGCCATAGTAACTG
Source organism: Decapterus maruadsi (assembly GCA_030347415.2). NCBI lineage: Eukaryota > Metazoa > Chordata > Actinopteri > Carangiformes > Carangidae > Decapterus > Decapterus maruadsi. Next base: position 13,731,249 of record CM064903.1, read on the forward strand.
ACTCCAAGCTTCAGTCACCTCTCTTTCTGAAACGGGCTGGACTTAATGCTCTCTCCCTGGTTTGAGTTGCCTCCCTTTCTGAAGCGGAAAACCCAGAGTTTTACCTACACATCTGCGGAGCATCATTTTATTTAAAAAGACAGGTTGCCTCCATGCTGCAGTTTTAATACTTTTACTGACTAAAAACCTGGTCACTTTTTTAGGACCCATTAAACTGGTTTTTTATTGAAGTGATGTACAAATGATGAAAATGCTGCTTTTGCATCACCTGTGTTTACAAGGACTACACATCTGCTGAGCATCATTTTATTTAAAAAGACAGAGCAGTCAATGACAATCATGCTGCAGTATTTAATACTTTACATTAAAAACCTGGTCACTTTTTTAGGATTTTGACTCAAAACATTAAACCACATTCAGTTTTTTATTGTACAGTGATGCACAAATGATGAAAAATATACAGCATTTTGTAAATGTTCTTGTTTTGTTCTGTTTTGTTTTTTTTATGTTCTCTTATTATTAGAAAAAGGACATTTATGCTAATTTTATGTGTTTATAATGTGTTTAATAAATCCCTCAACTCTGACGAGAAAGTCTCTTTGATCAGTTATTTGATGTGATCGGCCGAGTGTCAGGTTTCACCGTCTGATAAAGCAGCACTGCTCCTTTAGCCGAGGGACAGAGCTCCGGCCACAGAGCGCTGCTCCGGTCCAGCTGCAGCATCTCCTGCAAAAAAGGAAAAAAGAAAGTCCACTACCAGTCGGGGGTGAAACTGAAACTGTACTTTCTGATCTCAGTCTGGAGACATTTATACACGTGTGTCTGTAGTTTACTGACCGCTCTGCTGAGGAAGACGATGTCCGTGGACTCGTGGGCCTCCGCTCCTCCTTTCCAGTACAACTCTCTGACCTCATCGGATGTCAACGAGCAACTGACGTCACAGACACAACAGACTTATCGTTACTAAGCAGCGATAAAGATGAGGTAAGACTTCTGACACTCCCTTGTGGTTATGATTTAAGAACAAGTACAAGTGCATTTTGGACAGTGTGTTCTCTGAAAGTATGTTGTTGACTGTTTTCTGAAATGCTGTTGTGTTTTGTTTTCTAATAGGTGTGGTTGATCTAACTTCTGAATTTATTGTTTTTGTGCACCACAGTACGATACAGATGCAGAAAATCTGGTTGAGAGAGGAGAGAGTACCTGACATAAAACTCAGCACTTGCTCGCCCAGCGCTGGTGTGATTCAGTGCGACGCCCATCAGGACCGGCTCTCCGAGGCAGCGCAGCGGGAGGTTCACCTGGAGGAGGACAGATGCGGTGTTCAACAATCAAGGAAGTAAAGCATTAACACACATGATCAATAAAACCAGTATGGATCTGGAAATGTCCAACTTTGGAAAACCTTGATTTGCTGCACCAGTTTCTTTTTTTATTAACAAACTTAATGTTACACACATATATTTAAAGAGCAGTGTAGTAACTCTGCCCTTATTTAGCTCTGAAACATTCAATCTTTTCTTTCATGTTCAGAGTTTTTATTCTAACTTTAACAATATGTCAAATTAGATTCTTATTTTTATTCTATGAGTCCTTTTGGCAAAATCTGCTCTTGGCACCACTTCAAAGAAATAGAAGAAAGTCAGGATGATATAAAAAGGAGTGAATCCAGTGTGACTGTAAGTTTTACAAGTCCGCCTCACTATTTCATCTTCCAGGTGAGTCAGACCCAGATGTTCCCGATCTAAAAAGACTTTGGCCATCTCAGATTTACTCCATCTCTCCCAGCAGACTCTCACTTGGTTTTCAATTCAATTCAATTTATTATCACTTTCATGAAAAACATGGGAGCGAGAAGCCGTTCACCCTGTCATGTTGTTTGCAAAATAAAAAGGAGACACATTTAAAGCAAGACAGAAGAAGAAGAAGAAGAAGCAGCAGTTTGGTTAAGTGGAAAAAAAGGAATAGATAGGATTATATTTTAAAAAAAATAGGGTTGTTTGCAGTTAGTTGGAGAAAGTGCAGGTGCATGTATAGGACAGTCAGTGCGTTATCCCATGGTGTTGATTTGACATCTACAGACAGCTACATGTACATGTTTATGCTTTTATTTCCAAGCACCTTGCAGCAGTCACACATCACCCTCCAGAGGAACTCACCTCATCTCTGATCTCGGCGCACACAGACCTGAACAGCTCCGACACCACGGCCTCCCTCCTCTGCTGCATCCCGACCATGCTGACGTCCTCACACACGGCCTGAACACACCAGCGATGCCTGTCAGTCAGCACACATCACCAGTAATCACATCTGTAAACATTCCACTCTCTTTTTATTCCGCCCCACCTTCGGCTCCGGGTGACCTCCGGGGATGTCCAGGAGCCCCCCCGCCTCCGCCACCCTCCGGCTCCTCCGGATCAACACCACCTGTCCGTCGTCTGTGCACAGGATGCCACCCACACCCAGCGGTTGGGCCAGCAGCGCCAGGGGATCCTTGAACTCGGCCTCTCCACGCTGACGGAGCGCCGCCACCGTGCACGACCAGTTGGTTCCCAGGTAGTCCCTGTAGCAGGTGAGGCCCAGTCTCAGAGTGAGGAGAGGCTCCGAGTCCGACCCGGGTGTGATTTTGTCAGAGGGACAAACGGAGGAGGAGTGTTGTTGAGGTGAAGCTGCCGCCTGTCGGATGACGTCCTCCACATCTGTCTGTTCTACAGACGTGCTTCTACAGTCCAAACCGTTCTGAGCACAACGCTGAGGCTCTTTGGGCAGTTTTTGTTTTTCAGAAGCAGCACAGGATGATGAGGGACACGGATCGGAGGCCAGGCGGAAAGAGTGCAGTCTGAATTTGGCCCCGTTGAAAAGCCACGGCTCTTTGGACACCCGCTCCGTCCACACCTCCTCTATGTGGCGCTCTAGAGCCACATCCGTCTGCATGTTGAATCTGAGGGAAGAAAATACAAAACTCATCAGGCCCCTGCAATTACATCACATCAACAGGGGCGGGTCCAGAGTATTGTCCTGTGGGGGGCACAGGAGGTAACAACAGTGACTCTGGGGGGGCCGCCCAAAAATAACAAAAATGAAGGCTGCCATTGATCACTCTCGTGAATATTTATATTGTACAGTTACACACTGTTTACAGGATGTCCTCATCTTGCTTTTATTGGCCACATTGAATCTTTCACCTTATAAGGAATATGCCTATGACATTTTAATTTTCCACTTGTCAATATCAAAATTATAATCGATCAAAAATCAACTCTATCTTGTAAATAAGAAGTCTTAGCAGAATTAGCAACACAATAAATTCTCACAGTGAACAGCAAAACATTTGAAGAAGTTTCACAATGACCGAAAGCTAACATGTGTTTGCATATATCAAGAGTGTGCGGTTGCTATTTTGTTGTTTTCTAAGTTCAGCTGCTCCAGCACCTCTTCAAAGTATTTTGCCTACGGATTAGCGGTGGCCTTTTTCACTGGACAAAACATTTTTAAAAAGGGATATTATAGAAATAACTCTGATTTTTTTACTGTCTTTTACATCAAGCGTCACTTATGATGAATAAGGGCTTTGTTTGAACGAGTTGGTTACGTTCCTACAGTACCTTTCAGAAAGCTCCACTTGTACTTGAGTCTCCAGCAGCCCCCTCCAGGCTGCACAGTCCAGCAGCACCGACACCTCAGGGTCCAAGTCCATCGTCAAGCCTTTAGTCGTTTAGCTCCTCAGTCACAGCATTGCAGTGTGAGTGACGTAACTCCCTGAAGTCCACTTATACGTTACAACAACAACAAAAAAAGTCATCTATTTTATCAGTGAATATAGAATCTATTATCAGAAAGTATAAGACTCCAGATAAGGATCTCAATCCATCAGTATGTTGTACACAGGACGTCTACACTTGTTCTGACCTCTCCCTCTTCTCCTCCTCCTCAAATACAAACAGAACTATTCTGCTGATTCATTCCCAACAAACCAGAATAACCAGTAAAAAAGCTGAACATTTATATTCTGCGCACAAACAAACCTCACATACAAAAGAAATATAAGCTGAAATGAGTCAAACAATACATCAACAAGCCACACAAGCACCAACAAGAAAAGAAAGAGCACGAGAGAGAGTAAAAGTTGAGTTAATGTATATGATTCAAAACCCTGGACACTTTTAAATGATATGAAATTAGCCTATTATGCCAGTTTTTATATGTCCATATCTGGTACTTTACTGTACACAAGGGCTCAGGCTTAAGATTTTTTGCCAATACACTGAAGCACAAACAGAAAGTGAAATACACAATAGGGGAATGGGCAATGGGACCAGATTAGATCATGGAGGATGATTCAGGAAAACCACAACCTGATGGTAACATCAACAGACACAAAAGGAAACAAGGATAAAGAATAAACAACAAAGAGTCCAAACAAAGTCATTTCAGGAGCAAATCCTCTGGTATTTTTGATACATACATGGATTATTGATTTAGACCTGCATTTATTATTTTCTTATTTATCACTGATTGAGCTGCTATTATTTTTATAACTAAATATGAATTGAATACATAGGATATTTTCTAACGCATTTAATTAGTTTCCTGTTGTTCACTTCACATTTGCTCTGACTGTCTGGCTGCACAGTTGTGTTAGTAAGAGAAGAAAAAAAAGTCCCAGACAGACTTGGCCTATTTGTCAATCACTTGCGGTTTAGTGAGTTTAGTCAGACATGATGCAGTACATTTGTTACAGCAGCAGCGTCATTTTAGGTTGAAAAAGTATGCGATCAAACAACTATTTGAGAGAGGTGGGATGAGAAAGTGAAAGCAGAAACAGCCCGTGTTCAGGTGACGGTGACACAGCTGCTTCTGTTTGTTTGTTCAACATAACTAGTCAATGTTGAAAAGTGTTGAACTGTTGTTACCTGCTCATCTCAACTTTGGTTAATTCATCCTGAGCTGAGCGGTGACTGTCACTGTGTAAAATCATGAACGGCGCCTTTAATCTCTGTCGTTGTGCATCAGTAATAATAGTTCAGACGACGATTATAATGTGACACATTTGGACATAAAGTCTGAAAAATAAATGTAAACTTACCTTCCCGGGTGGCAGCGTCCGCACAACAGCGCAGCAGTTTCTTCCTCTTTTCAGACACAGTGCACAGTGTGGTAATTATCTCCACCTACTGAGGAAGAGCCGAAACTACAGCAGGTACCGCAGTAAAATAAGTTCTACGAAGGATCTAAAACTTGAGTGAGATGGCCAATATATTTACAAAATCGGTGGTCAGTGGTTTTTGTCTGACATTTCTTTTCTTTTTCTTGTGCCGGATTTTTTATTTTTTTTGGCTTGCTTTTTTCTCTTGCGCTGGATTTTTTTTGGGGGGCTGGCCCTAATACTCCTTCGTATTATTCTGTATCATCACATAATGCATAAATTTAACTCACTGAGACTATTAGGCGAACAGATTTATTTATTTGTAGCCATAGCCCATTTTTACGAACAGCTGTCTAAAAGGGCTTTAACTTACAACTGGTACTGTATTTACAAACAGGTGCCTTGTTCAATGTATGGCAAACACAGGGTTAAACACCGGACACAATGAACACGTGTAGGGGCGTGTCCCTATTTCATCAAGTTACCTAAAATCTACTGCTTCCTCTACAAGTAGAAGTGCACGGCGAGTCGACCCATAGGTACCAAATAAGCAAAAAGGGCTGTAAGGACATAGTTAAAATTCACCGGTGTTCAGTGTTGACATCTATTGTGTTTTATAAATTAAGTTACATCGTTAACGTTAAGTTTCATTTTATTTTGAAGGAACGTGTTCCCCGTTTCCGGTTTAGCTTTACGTTAGGTAGCTTGACATTGTTGAGTTTATGCAACGGTCTCACAGCAGCAGCAGCACAATCAAACTGTTATGAAACTGAGCTCTGGTGGTATGTCACTCTTTTTCCTCTTAAATACTGGTTTTATATCTTGGTCCAGTTTTGCATTAAGGTCTTACGCTGTCGTTAATATGTTTACCAGAACCACCACCTGCAGGTTCATCATGTAAACAATGTAGCATGTAGCATTAACAGTAGCAGAGACTTGGAGCTAACTGCGGCTAATACTAGCCTGAACAAAGTGTTCCTGCTGGAAACCTGGAGGTCTGGCTACTTTTAACTCGACCCATTATATAATGACACATGTCAGCAGTCGGTCTGCAGTAGGCTGTGTAGCTAATGACAGTAAATTCTGATTTTTCAGTATTAAAACTAATTTAAGATGTTTACAAGGTGAACACGCCCCCAAGAAGAAGACAACAAAGTGCACAGGTGCTGGAGTGAATGAAAGGCTGTGTCTATTTTAGCAGAGAGTGACCGACAGTGGTGTGTTGTTCTGTGCATTGGTGTTAAATTGTTCTTTCCAAAAAAATGTCACTCACCCTCTGCTCTGTTATGGTCAACAGACAGGTCACATGTCAGCACATGAACTGCTGAGTCCTACACTCTCAATGGAAACACCCTGAAAGGTAAAGACCACCAGTATGTGTTATAACAAAATGGCACAACACAGTTCATCACTACCGTTGTAAATAATATCTGCAATAGGTTACATTTCATAGGCAAGTGTGAGCTGAAGTGAAGTGGCTCTGTCATTCAACAGACAGCCTTTCTTTGTCATACATCATAGTAAAAAAAAAAGTATTTAATTTAATTATTTGTTAAAACTCAATTATACTATTGGTTGACCAAATCAAGACATTTAGAGATGTCACATATGGTTCACAGTAACACTTTTATGGTTTTTTTTTTACTGCAATACAGACTGAACAATTATGGTATTATAATAACAGAGTGGGCAGATTAGATGACAATGTCAATAACAAGTCAAACCCTCTCATTTATCAAGTGTTGATACATGTTGTACGTAGGTAATCCTAAAATGAAGGTCAAATAGTCTCTACACTGATTGTGTCCATCCCTTTGTTTAGGCAACCAAAATTATTTAAGATATTTTCACATTGGTCCATAAACCCAAGATTTGCCCAACTGTAATATGACAAAAAAAAAAATCTCAATGGTGACTTCTTTCTAATATGATAAAAAAATAAACAGCAACAAAAATGTGACAATTGTTTAAGCTCTCTGCCTCCAATGAAATTATACTGTCTATCAGAGGCACATGTGAAAGATTATTGTACTTAAATATGGAGTAACTACTTAAATATTAATGAAACATCTTGATGCCTGAGTCTGGATTAACTGATATTTTGGTTTCAGTGTGTTTCTGCTTTTTCTATCTTTTAAAATCTGTTCACAGGTCTGTGTGGAAACTCGGAAATTACCCATCATGCAGTTGGAGGCTCAGCTGCGACTATGTCAGAGCTGTCTGTGGTACAGCAAGTGCGGACTGCGTCTGCTCTCTCAGAGCTCTGCACACAGGTACGTGTGTGTGTGTCCATGTTGATTTTAATGAGAACACAGTGGTGACGACCTCTGCTTTGAACGGGTCGGAATACAAGTGTGATTTTGAGTCATTGTCTTCTCACTGCAGAAAAGCTGTGAACTACTACGACCTCCTGGGAGTCAAATCTAATGCCACCTTGGATGAAATTAAAAAAGCATTTTTTGACAAATCTAAAAAGGTAATGATGATTCTTGTTTATTTTCAAGCTGTGCAAGCTATTTAAAAAAAACCTGTGTGGCCACTTGAGGGCAGCCTTTATCAGCCTGGTTTCTGCTGGTGAGCTGTTCCCACAGTGGGCTTCCTCACTGTTTGTTTTCATGTTGTGGCTTCCAGGGTAAATATGGATGGACATGTGTATTTGCCTTGAGGAAACTTATTCAGAGAGAAAAAAAAAAGCTTGGTTGTGAGCACAGCCCCATATAAGAACATGCATTTGTTTAACAGAGGAAGTTAGGAGATCTTCATGTGTTACTGCAAGTGTTCCTGTCCAGATAAGCTCCACAGCCTCGGGGCATCTCTGGGTGGGTGGGATGGTTTGTTTTGTATACCTGATCATCACTGACCCACTCCTCCCTCCCCTGTTACTGTAGCTGCACCCGGACAGAGATCCGTCCAATCCGGCGCTGCACACCCAGTTTGTGGAGCTGAACGAGGCCTACAGAGTCCTGAGCAAAGAGCCGAGCAGGAAGGAGTACGACTTCAAAATCAGTCACAGATACAGCGGAGGACAGACGTTCAGATCTGCCTCCAGTAACACCGCCTACAGGGGCGCCAGGTGAACATACACACAGTCTGTCGCTCTTCTGTGTTGGCTCATTTTCCTCACCGTCCTCCACACTTAATCACTGTTAGAGTGGGCTTACGTTGTTCTGCAGCAATAAATCCAACAAAAGAGTTATAATTACAGTGTGTGGGTTGTTTCTACGATGTAACACACTCATGATGTTCTTGTGAGGACCACACATCAGAAACCCAGACCATGTATTATGCTATAGCAGACTGTCTGGGTTTTTTTTTTAAAGGGATAGTTCAATATTTTGGCAAATTGGCCCATTGCCATAATCCTTATAGTTTCAGGAGTAGGTTTGTTACCTTTAATTGTCAGTGCAAGCTATTATTAGAACGGCGGAGCAGAGCCGTGAGTTGCTTAGAGCTGCTTACAGTAACTGTATTTCAGGATAAACTACTTGATATGTCTCATATTGAGGAAAAACACATAAAGAACCGAGAACACACAGGTATAGATACGTATGTACGCTGCACGGTTGCACACCATGTAAGATCATGTGTAAAATCCAGTTCACACACATAGACTGATGCTGCTGTTTCCATCATGACGTTAACATCCCTACTCTGTGTACGATGTCTCCTTTCATTATCCCTCTGCGACTGTTTCTTCCTCAGTGCGGACGCCCACAACAACAGTTATTACTGGGAGCAGTTTCATCAGACTCGTTCTGGTCAGACGGTGTCGGAGCAGAGGCAGAACAGGAGGAGGAGGAACTTCAGACTGGTGGGCTACTGCGTGTTGATCATGGGGCTCAGCATAGGAGCTCACTTAGTTTTCTTCAGGTAAAAGCTACAGAAGCACTCGCCACACATCCCATCGTTTTATAAACAAAACTATTCAGGTCTGAAAGAATTAGCATGAAATAATACAAAATTAAAGCATGCAGTAGTCAATCTAGACCAAGCTTTTGTCCTGATTCGACCATTGGTGGAAGAATGAAGACCTGAGAATCACAGCAGGTCGTGTTATTCGTGTTCACCCTGACATGTGTGTTAATATACGAGGAGCTTTTGACACTTGAAAGCCTGCGGGGGCCCAGACTGCTGCAGTAATACGTGTTGAAACAGGAAATGTTTTGAAAACAGAAGCTTACCTGGATATAGCGTGAGGTCGTTCTGAGGCTCTATATGTTGTCGACCTGTCCACGGTGTAACCCGCCCCCCTCGCCCAGTGTCAGCTGGGACAGGCTCTTCTAGCCTCCCTCTGACCCTGTATGGATGAGTGGTGGTGCAGCTAATGCATGGATGGATGGGAACTCACTGTGACAAAAATAGAAATACATTTAAAAAAAAAAAAGAAGAAAACTTATGAGCCAGTTTTTCAGACTCATCTGAAAATCCAATCATAAGTGTATAGGACAAAGTTGAAGTGGGTTTGTCTAAATTTGTACCTCTTTGAAGTTGGTAACCCATATGATGTTAGTATTAATATCTGTTAACCCCTGAACACCCGCTGGACTGTGGGTCGCGTTGCTTCCAAGGGGTTTAACATTTTTGGCTCATTGGTGCAAAGAAAAAAAAAGTTTTGTTTCATTATGATTAAGTTTAAAATAGATTAAAAATACTTTATTGTCATTATACATGCATGTACAATGAAATTAAGTTGCACAATCAGGATGTGGACTCAAAAAAGACTCACACATCACCAACATTCATTCACTGACCACACAGCAAAACATCACACACACACACATCAGTACCAGTGTATGCCTTCCAGTTATTATTCCTCAGATTAAAAAGTGAGTGTCCGTCTGACCATCAAGAGTGATCAGTTTTCATGGGCTGCAGACAAAACTGGGCTATGCTCAAAATCTGAATATTTAATTTTCTTATTGGCGTGAGCACAATTTGAGATGACCCACATTGAGATGAGCTGCCAGTGTTGAGGAAGTTCAATGTTTGCACAGGGTTTGGATGTCTCTCTCCTGCAGGCGACACAGATGCAACACTTCGTTATAATATCTATTTAATCAGACACGCCCGTCCTTCCTGTTTTATGTAAAATGTGCATGTATGAAAATACAGAATAGATGTTGATATGCAAAGCAGCTTTACAGAATAAGATACTGGACGGTCAGAAGCAGGATGTGACAAGTCCATCTCTTTGCCTTATGCCAACTCTCCTGTGAAGTCTGTGTCTATATGTTTGTACATGTGTGTTACATGCAGCGGTTTCATTTCATTGTGACTTTTCACTGTGCATGCATGTTGAGGAAACACTGCTCCACTGTTTCCACTGCCTCTCCTTTCATCTAACTTCCTTCATGTCTGTTTCTCCCTTCACTGCTCTCCTGAGTTTTCTTTGCTGCACATTCACACCCAGATGAATGAGACTGTTTGTGGACACGTCGTCCCCCCGTGCCATGTGTCTTTGACGTAACCTCGGGGGCTTGTGTCGTCGTATTTGTTTTCACACACCGACTCTGTGCCAGTTCTGTTTGCGGAGAATCACATCTTTATGGTGCGAAGTGTTGTTATAACAGCTGCACAAACTCATAAATACAACTGAGCATACAGAGCGCCTGCTGAGCTCAGGGTTTGTAGGTTAAGCAAATTGATTCTGTTCAGATTGTGACTCAAACATCTCCCCCACTCTCTCTCTGTTTGGACTCTTTTAGTAAATTAGAAGACATTCACACTAACTTTATGGACGAGAAAGACAGAGTCATCACAGAGATTTACAACGACTCCAAAGAGAGGGCCAGGTGAGTCCTTCATCTTCTCTTTCATGACACGTTTGACTTGTATCCATGAATTTGTTTCAGCGATGTGACGCTTGAATATGCAGGTGAGTCTGAAAGTGTCGTCGTCTGTGCTGTTTTCCCAGGATCAACGGTTTTAAGAAACAGACAGAAATCCTGCGGCACAAACACGCAGAGTTCCTGGAGAAGTACAGGAACCAGAGGGACGGAGAGGACAAGTAGGAGAGTCAGCGACTGTCAGCGCTCTTGTGACGAGGGAGAGTTTGAAGAGTCAGCAGGTGGAAGGTGGCAGGCTGAACGTGGTATGAGTTTTTAGGATTTTAAAGGTTTTTTGTTTTTTTTTAACACAACAAGAACTGGGGTTTGTCTTCAGATGACGCTGAGGATGCACAAGCGCACGGGGGGACGTCATGCGGCCGTCAGCTCGGACTGAGCCGTTTGCAGTTAGCAGCATCGATCGGACTCACGGAAGAACGTTCTCAGACCTTGTGCTCTGTTTGTCCAAATGATCCACAATGAACAGGATCACATTACCTCTAATGAACTCGCAGGAGCACGTTATTTATTGTCCTCTGCCTCCGTGAACTAACGGCACATGACAGCGAACAAGGTTTATTGGTTGTAACACCAGGCGGCTTCTTGGTGCTAAAAGAGACTGATACTGATCTAAATCATGTCTTGGGGTTGGACACAAGAGGACACTGGTTAACGTCCTCCCGGGGTTTTATGAGCCTCGCTCCGTTGGGGGACAGTTGCAAAGTATTTTCAGCATTTATCCAATTCCAGGTCATGTGATGGGAACAGGATTTGCTCCCGCGTCTGATGGAAACTCTTGCATTTTTGGACGTTATAAATGGGAAATGTTAAGTGATCAATGTTACGACTTGAAGAGTGACACTGTGTCGTTTAATTGTATCCAAATAACATTGATGACAATAATACTGAGATTAGGAAAATATACAAATTGAGTGGAACGACGGTTCGTAACTAAGTGTGAAAGCCAAACACTGACCATTTTGCCTTTTTAGTTTTGAGACATTTAGAGTTAGTTATTTTTCTGTTTTCGACTGCCTTATCTGTTCCCTGGGGGGATGTCATTGAGAAATGATTAAAAGATCAACTTCTTCTCATCAGTCATTACTTCCTGTTACTGTTTTTTCCATCACTCATCCTCACATACTTTGGTTTTACGACACGAAGCAGTCTCAGGTCCTTTACGTCGTATTCCTCACACACATTTCTGCTTATTTTCATCCAATAAACTTAAGTTATTCTGGGAGGAAAAGAAAAACATGAAAGTAACATTTTTGTATGGTGAAATTTATGAACCGGTTGGCGTGAGGCGTCGACGTCCAGCTGTAGACAGATCTTTTAATGAGCAACCACAAAGTGGAGGTAATTATTTATCTGCTTTGCTTTAGATTTCAGACGTTTTATTTTCCATTATTTCAGTGGTGAGAGTTTCTTTTAAACCTCTAAACCCACATCTGGAGCTGCAGATGTGATTCTCTGTAAACTGCCTCTGCGGATGCAGTGCATAACCTGTTTATTTACGTATGTGTTTCATGTCGGTCATGAAACAAATCACAAAATTTTCCCCTGTGTACTTACTTTGTTAGCAAATGACATCATGGAAAAATTAAGATTTGGTTCATAGATTTATCTTTTTGAGAATATTTGCACTGAACTTACACAATCCTACGTGTGTGAACTATTTTGGAGGTTGTGATATTGCCTTTTCTCTTCTCACAGTGAGTCTTGTGTCTGAGACGTCAGCAGGAGATAACTTATCCCCGCATAGCACACAGACACCCTCACCCTCATGTGGCGTGTGAGTGCCCTGTCATAACCCAAACACACCATAATGACTGAGATTCTGGTGTCAGCCTTGCCGACACACACACACACACACACACATACACACGAGGTTCATGGGAGAGGAAGCTACTACACAGGAAAACCAGCTATGAAAACGACTTCAGTAGATTTGTATCTAGTTTAATGAGCTGCAAAGGGAAAACTGTGTCACTGACATAATACTCTTTACTGCCCTCTGATTTATTATTTGAGAAACAACAGACAGTGACACGGAGCGGAAAAATAAATGATTGACTCGGTCGACAACAAATTGACCCTCAGACTGTAACACAACGCACCACAGCACTGAATGTGACGCTGTCTCAGACAAACCTACGAGATGGTTTTCAACTGAATTATGTCTAAATAATTGTATTATATCTAGCTAAATAATCTGTATTGCACATTTAATATTCGGGACCGACCATTGCCATAGTTACTGTCTGTACTGAAGGTCCCACTATTATGACGGCCCACGTTCTGACATCAAAAGGTTACCAGTTGTTGATTCATTGGCTTTCTCTTATATTTTGACTTTTATTTTTCATTTTAGATAAAACTTTGTTTCATGGGGTTAGTGGGTCAGTTGTAGAGCCAAACTGTTTTTTTTCTACCTGAGACATTTTCACAGCAGGAGAAACACAGGTGCAAACAATAAAATCAATGACGGCTGAATCCCATTTAGCTGCTCAGGTTCAGGGCTTCAGTGTTGTGTGAGCTGACTCACCGTCATCTTGAAAAGAACAGAGCCATCGTTAATGTAATTAGTTTCACCTGTGTTTTCACTGCTGTGAATGGAAACAACACAGCGCGGCAGCTTCAGGGACACGCTGCTTTCTACTTGTGTTCAGTTAATAAGTTGTTTCCAGTGGCTTGATGCTCGGCCAGAAAACTTCTGAGGAAATACTGAAATGTCAGGAAAATGGAATTACTACTATGATTAAATTAGTATAGGCTACATAATTACATAATAAAATATCTCACCAGATTTCATTACTTTGTGCCAGGACACAGCCCTTTATTATTTTGTCCCACAAAATGTTATTATTTATTAACTTTTGACTCAAATAAGCAACTGATGTGTAAAATATATAGGAAATATAAGTTCTCATCCTTGTCTCCAAGGTCACGTTGTCAGATTTAGTTTTATGTTGGATTTACAGTCTGAAAACCAATATTCTATAAAATATTAGTGATTGTTCCTTTTTTTTCCTTTTTTTTAAAGCATCTAAAGTCAGTGTCTGAAAGAGTTAATATATTAGGGCCAATCGGAGCAAAAAATATAATTTCACTAATCAATTCAAAATCAATATATGAATAGAAGGTGATCTTCTAAAATAACCAAGCACACATGTTTTAGGTCGACAAACCAGGAGTAAATCTACAGAGAAACGCCGGCAGCATGACCTCAGTGTCCTCGGGGGCAGCTACAGCCCGGTGCCCCACTTGCCCCGGGTCCCTGGGGCCCCAGCGACCCCCCCACTCCGGGGCCAGAGGAGACGTTGCACCTGTATGCAGTGCGCCTGTCCCGTTTGGAAAAAGTTGGCAGCGCAATGGTTACGCCGCCCGCGTCTCAAGGGCAAAGGAAATGAGGAAACCGATAACAACAACAAATGAAGACTCCCACCTTTTCAGACCTCTCTCTCTCTCCCTCTCTCTGTCTCCCTCTCTCTTTCTCTCTGTCTGTCTGCGGGCTGCCCTGCTCTGCTGTAGCGGCGCTGCCATGTCAGTGGAGGATGTTATTCTAGGTTTATTTATAAGAGAATAAAAAAAAAAAGGACGAGAGAAGATGCGCCTGGAGAGGAAACGTCACATTTTCAGAGGGAGCGACAGTGTGGAGAGACTGTGACCGAGCCGGGCAGAGGAATATGCGGCACTGTCACTCCGCACGTCGGCCCAGAGCGTCGGATCATTACCGGATGAACGTCCGATAGCTGGATAATGTGATTCTTCTTTTTCTTTTTTTTTTTAATTCTCCCTCTCTTCAGCCTGCACAGAGGATTTATGACCGCACCACGTTTCAGGGGGAACCTGGATGATCCTGCAGTCACGCCACCCCGGTCCCTCCAGACCAGTTTCATGGGATCAGGACCAATAGACTGACGGAGCCCTAAAATAAATACAGGGAGGCATCACAAAGTTTAAACAAGTGTCACCAAAATACCAGGAATTGGAGCTTATGGCGCCACGGCCAGACACTGGATCATGACTTCAGAGAGGCGCATGTTGTCGGCGAAGCCTGATTGTTAAATTACTGGATGGATCTTGGTTATTTCTGACGACATCCTCCTGTGTGTCGCTAATTAAGGGCATGTAATAAAGTGTCTTCAGAGTTCGCCCCCCTTGTGTGGTTGAAATCAATCAATCATCCATCAAATAAAGTTATTATTCCAGCACGGATGATGCCACACGCGAGTCCTTTCAGGAAAAGGAGACAGGAGATTGAAAGCGGAATTTCTGCGTCTTTGACCGGACACTGAGGCAGAGGAAGGAGCCGGACCAACCACCTTCTTCCTCTTTTTTCTTTTCCTCATTTCTTTTTTCTACTTTTTTTTTTTTAATTATTGGTCCAAATTTTAGATTTTTTTTCTTTTTCTTTTTTTTTGGCGTGCCCCTTGGACTCCTGCACAATGGGGATTATGCTTCAAGTTATTCTAGGAATGTTTCAGTTCCTGCTGCTGACCAGAATACCGACGTCTCATGCCAAGGTATGAATGTATAGACCATTTGACCTCAGGCTGCCAGTCTGCAGTGATCAGCCTGCCACCAGACATGAGCCTGTGGGATTTATTTTGTAGTTCATGTTGATTTGCATTAGACTGAATAACATTAATTCGGTGGTGTTGGAGCTCATGTGGGGCTTTGTGGGAGTTATCCCCGAGGTCAATGACACCTGTCACTTCAGGCCCTGTCACAGGAAGGAAAAAGAAACACTGTAGCTAATAGTCTTAGTGGATGTTAATGTTTGTCTGTGCCCATTGATAATTACTTTATAGTCACATGTTGCTGTATATTGTCCCCCATCACAGACTAAATCAACACCCAGACACCTTTTATAAAGAGTTTATAAGCTGCAATAAATAATTCACTCAAGCTTTTGTAGATCAGTTGCAAGCCCAGCTTTCAAGTTGCCAGGTTGTGGAGGGGGAAAAAAATCCTCCTCCTGCTGCATGGATTTGATTTTTTCCTCTTTTAACTAACTCATTGAGATGCTTTGAATGGTCTATTCGATCCCTTTCTGTTTCAGAAACTGAAGCTGTGGGACTCTTGGACCGGAAATCACTCTGACATAACAACTTTTGCAGGAATTGATGTAGAGATAACATCCCAGTTAGTTTAGCTTAGCTTAGCATAGGCTAAAGACTGTAAACATAGAGGAACAGCCTGGATCTGTCCACTTGTGACAAAGTATGCCCATCTGCGCCTCTAAATATTCTTATATTATTATTGTGTATCATTTGTTAAATTTATACAAAACGTAGTGTTCAACGCAGGGCTGGCCGAAGCCTCCACAGGGCCCTAAGCTAAAACTTATTTTGGGGGCCTCCGTTGCTGCCAATAATACTAATTACTGATCATTTACACACCTACTACAAACTAATTTCATTGTACTAATCTGTTATTACGAATCACCATCTTAGCCTGGCATGTTTTTTACCCATCGATGGTTTTTAATCTGAAATGGTATCAAATTCAGGTAAATGTGCAGCCTGTGGTTGATTTACTTCATATTCAAAGTGATAGCCTATAGTACAGAGTGGGATACTGAATGCCATCTAGGCCTATTGAAAGTAATAATCATCTGCTTTTTTATTTTTTGGTTTTAAATAAACTGCAACAACAATGTGAAGTCCAACAACAACAATTAAAGATTTTAAAGAATTTCTGTAGGGCTCGGCAGAAGTTACGCACTATAGCTTAAAAAAGTGAATTGCTCTTTGGGACCCCCAGTGGTCACGGGGCCCTAAGCAGGTGCCGTCTTGTGCAGACTCTGGTTAAACAATGTTTTCTGTTTGGGACCAATAGCTTGACTGGTAGTGGAGCTGTTTTCAAATAATAGTAATCCAGCACATAACTCTCCATGAAACAATGAAATATTGTGTTTACACATTAAAACAGCATGTTAATACGTTTGCTTTATAGGTGTTAATAGGGACATTTTGAGCCAATAGGCCAAACCAAATTTCCCCCTTCCTCTGAGTTTTCTGAGCTAAACAGCTGCAGCAGTGGCTTCATATTTACTAATACAGATCAATAGTAGTATCACATTTTTCACATTCTTTGCAAGAAAGTGAACAAGGCAGAGCAAAGTGTTTCTGAAGTAGGTTTTTCTGCAACCTGGCAACCCAAAAGTTGTAATGACTTGGATGTAGCTCATTATGAAGCACTAGTAAATTATCTAGAGAGCAGTGGCTTTGTATTATTTTCTTCATGGATTAATGTGTGGGTTATTATATCTCTAAGTGGCTACATTAGTCTGTGGAATGGCTGAAAGATTTAAACAAAACTCATTTCTCTGGGGATCATTTTTAATTATGTCAGACCAACGCTGTTATACCCATAAGATATTCAGTTTCGGTAAAACGGTTAATTCTCACAGATGAAGGACAACCATTCAAGTATCAAACTTGCGGGTGATTAATTATCCATCAGCTGGTTAAGAGATTAACAGTCGGATCATTTGAGGTCGAATCACTATTTAAAATGATTTATAAAGGGTGTCTTATTGGAAAGTGGTGCCCGTAATTCTTTGTGTGGTTGAGGTTTTGCTTTGTGTGATTTAAATTCACGGTTCTCAGAGTTATAATTCACAAGAAGTGTTCATCGATTGTGCTGTCATGGTCCTTGGTGTGATATATGGGCTCATTTTTCTACACACACGGAGAGACCTGCATGCTGCTGCTGCTTTTTTTTATTTTTTTATTTATGTCTGGAGACTTCTATCAGGAACAGGCAGTGCTCAGAGGGGGTGTGGGATCCAGACCTGACTTTGTGCCACTGTATGTTTAAGTGATCTGTCATCCTAGACGCTGCAGGCCGCTCTGCTGCTACGTGCACAGAAACGCTTTGTTGCCTGTTCGAGTCTCTCTCTGCTCTCTTGACACCTGGTTCTGTCTCACTGCTTATTTGACAAAAAGGGGGTCATCCTTTCCTTTCCTTTCCTTTCCTCCTGTAGTTCTCCTATAAGCTCAGTGTGGGCGTGGCAGAGGTGGCGTTACTGCACGGCTGTAGTGGGGCAGGATCCCTTTCACTCACACGTACACAATCACACACACACAGACACACACGCTTGCCACATCTGTACAGAGCGCTCTGGGAGTGGCTGCATGGGAGCTCAACGTGTTAGTTAGACAGTAGACAGTCGGCAGTGCCAGTGCAGATGGCACACGGGGGGCTGGCAGGCGCACAACAGGAGTGTGTGTGTGTGTGTGTGTGTGTATATGTGTGTGCGTGCATGTGCCAGCTCCTCACAGTTGCGGCTGTCTCGTCTCAAAGACTGATAAGCATACAGAAAAGACACACTCGCATCAGCTGACATCCCACCAGACACAAAATGGCCTCAGTCCCAGCTTAACACACAATCAATGTGGGCCAGACCTGCGTGTGTGTAGACGGGGGTGGAGCAGTTACGGGGGGGGGGGCAACTGGACAAAGTCTACATTCCCTTACAACAAGTGGCCTTGGTCTTCACACACACACACACACATAAGTCAAATAACAGCAGTGTGTGTGTGAAGGCTGTAAAATTCAGTCTCTTTTTTGTGTTTTCAGCGGTGAGAGGAGAACTCCACTTCATGTAAAAGCCCTACATTGACAAAATACACAAGTATCATAGCCGCAGCGACATAAATGTAGGCCTTCGCATATGTTTATATGTCCACTGTAGCTGTCACAAGCCAAACAGGCCGGGTGCATGGTGTTTAATGAGGCTGCATGATGTAAAATCTGAATCTGAAAAGTAAAATAAACTAGATGTAAAATAAGTAAGTACAGTTAAAAGTTGCAGAACATTGAAAAATTCATTAAGTACAAATATGTCATAGTTGTGCTTTGTTAATTGAACACTAAAGTCATATTTTGAGCACAATACATTACAGTAAATGAGATAAAAGTCACCTGGGCAACATTACAATTAAATATGTTGTGTTCATTGTTGTGTCAGAACAAAACTTGCATAACAAGCTGCAGTCTATATCGTCGTCTTCCATGAACTCATTTTATGAAATAGTAATATTTGTCCCCTTCGTCAACTCCCAGCCACAGACTGTGACAGTTCACTGCAGATAAATCCAGTGGCAGGTTCTCTCCCGCTACTGGAAGTGTTTCATGTGTTATAATGAGGTGATCGACCTGATGGCGAGGTCAGAACATAGAAAAACTACAATAACTAAAAAACATCTTCAAAAGGTCCAGTTTGCCTCATCTGTGCAGGAAATAGTTTATATTGGAGCCTGAAATTCAGTCTGTTCTCATTTTAAAAAACAAAACAAAAAACATTGAATATTGATCAATAAAAGACATACAAAACACATTTGCACAAAAAATGCACTAAACAAAACACTGAAACTCATACTAATCTGAACGAGATCTGAGAAAAACTGATTTGACATGTGTTTTGTTATGATATTAGCTCATTTTACTTTAATTAAATACTTTAATTTCATGTTTTAAAAATGTTTTCCATGCTCTTGGGAAAAGCCTCGTATATTTTTTCTTAAACTCTAAATCATTTGATGAAAGTTAAAGGGCCTCCATGTACGTTTTAGCTACTGCTACATGTTAGCATTAACAGCTGTTTCATCTCCGGTCCAGATGAAACGTTGGAAGTTCAACCGCAATCTAAATTATTTTCTACACTTCTGAATCAAGTGTTTGCTCGACTGATATGACGCAAAACTGAGCGCTATCAAACAGCTCAAGTTATTAGACTTAATTAACCTTTTCGTCCTTTCTGTTTCTCCCTCCAGCTCGCCCACTGGCGGCCAGCAGACTCCCCCAAGTCCAGAGAGGGTCGAGAAGGTACGTCCCCCTGTTCCTTCAGCGGTTCCTCCTTCGTGGAGCTGAGAGAGTTGAGTTGAAACACGTTGTTTGTGTGTCTCTGTGGCTGCTCCAGTGCGGCGGTGGTTGGAGGTTTACTCCAGGAGCGGCTGTGAGCCTCGCGACACCTTGGTGGAGGTCTGGCAGGAGCTGCCGGAGGAGACCCACCACCTCTTCGTCCCGTCCTGCGTGTCGGTGAGGCGATGTGGCGGCTGCTGTGCAGACGAGGCCCTAGAGTGTGTGCCTTCGCTCACGCACACACTCACCATGGAGGTACCCACGCCAACACGCACACACACACACACACACAGCTCAGAACTAAAGTGTGTTGTTCAGATCCCTATGTGACTGGATGGATCCAAGAGGTCTTTATGTGGCCAGTTGAGGGCTGGGATATGTCCCTCTGGTACCTGAGGAGGGTAGACTATGCACATTATGCAATTTAAAGCAGATATCAGTGGAATGTTTTTGTTAATATAAGCCCTAAATAGTCCTATTTTCCGTCAGCAATCACTTACATGGAGTGTTTCAGCCGTAACACGAGTCTCTCCGTCACTCTGCTCTGTTGTAAACCGAGGAGAAAACTTTCCTTGTGGGATACAAGTGTTATCCAATGAGGAGAGAGAACGGCATGAAGGGCTGTGTGTGCAGCCAATGGATGCGCGTGAATGTGGTGACGTAGCACGAGGACCAATAGATGCCTGACGAGGGCGAGGGCTGCTGACTCATGGTGCGTTCAAGGAAACTCGTAACTTGTGTTTTTCCTTCCTGTGAAGTCATACAAGTTTGATCTGGTACGAGTTCACGGGTTGGAAGTTACGAGTGGCCGTTATAGTGACTTTCACAGGCAACAGGACGGTAAAAACACGAGCTACGGGTTGCCTGGAACGCTACAAAGTCGTAGTTGTGACTTGAAGCTGCCCCATGTGCAACCTTGCAGGCGGTTTCCCGCGTCGGACAGCCCTATACTGCGTGTCATTCCCCCCATCTCTGCCTCCCATTTCCTGTCACACTCCCTACTATCCTATCAATGAAAAGGCATGAAAAGCCAAAAAATATACTTAAAAAAAAAACAACGTACGGTTTCAAAAGCCTGCCTTGAACGCAGCATTAGCCGAAACGGCCGTGCCACTGATATCTGCTTTAAATGTAGTCGAGGATGAACTGCATTTTGTGTTTCATTTATTTATTCACATGACGAAGGCAGGTTAGTTTTTGTCTCAGAAAATGCAAAATGTGAAACCTGAGTTGTTTTGGGCTGATGATGAGGTAAAGTTGGAATGGTTCTTCAGAAAAGAAGTCTTTATTATACTTTCATAAAATAAAAAAAAAGTGTCTGGACACTAAGAAAAAGTGAATTATTTATGTGAATTTCCTGTGGTGTTTGTTTTGTCTGTTCTCTGATGATTTTGTTTGTTGTCTACAGTAAATATGAAATGTGTCAAAATTCATTCACACACACTGAATCTCTAGAAGTGAAACAGTGAGAGGATGTCTGTGGTTTAACAGAGATCTCGTCCTCTCTGTTTGCAGCTGATGAGAACCTCCTTCATGAAACACGAGCTCATCGAGTTGCCCTTCGTCGAGCACAGCCAGTGTGAGTGCAGGTAATAAAAACACACTCGGTGTCTGTGCGCGAAGGTGGAGGCGTGCGGTCGACGTCTACCTGCTGTTCATGGTGCACCTGCTAACACTGACCTCGCTGCACCTTCAAACTGACACTGTCTTTTTTATCTCTGTGCAGATTAAAGGAGCAGTTCCAGCCAACACCTACAACAAGGTAACACACGGTATTATTACTAGATTCTTTTTTTTTTTTATCTTTCTGGTTTTGTTTTCAGTTGTCTTTAATGGTAATTTAGTGACCTGTTCAGATTGTGTTATCAGTCCTTGTCTGGAAACTGTCCAAGCTCTGCACTAATGCTGCTGTTATAACTCTGCTGATGATGCTGCTAATGAGGAGGAGGCTTACAGAGGAGTGTTTCACCTCAAAGCAAATTAACATAAGTATTGTTCTTGCAGTGAAAAGAGGTTAATATTCAACAGTTACACACAGTAAAGAATCAGTTTGACTGGTGCATTTGAACAGAAATGCAGTAATGTGTAATAAAAGGGACACTTCTGACGGTTTAGGCTGATAATAAAAAACTTCTGGTGCTGAAAATTTTGTTTGCCATAGTTTTTTTTAGGCTTTATTAGATGGGTGACAAACCAGACACATTGTGGCTACAAAGCACAAGTCTTAATAATAGGCAAATACTGGAAATAGATGATAAATGATATAAATATTCCACTGTAATGGCTGAATTTTAGGGGATTCAGAGTTGCAGTCGGTGAGCTGAAACAAAGACGAAATTGTCAATCTCTGTCTTAAAGTTTAATAAATCCACAGTGAAAGTGAATAAACTGTGCGGGAGGTGGATGCTGTGCTGTTGCGGCGCTGCTGAGCGTCATCATCAGCCATACGCTGTGAAACACGCTCTGCTGCTGAGTCGCTGGTGTTTGTTTGTGTGCCTCGTACTGGCAGGTCCAACCAGGGAATCACACGATTGCATCTTTAATGTTTATGTCCGCGTGCTTCCTGTTAGCATGCGGACATAAATAAAGGATTCCAACGTATGTGTGTGTATGTTTTAAAACTCAGTAAGGATGTGTGTGCATGTGTGTGTGTGTGGTTTTGCTGGATTTATCCACATATAGACATGTATGGGCTCTGTGTATTAGTATAAATGTATGTTAAACTTTTAATATTTGTTTCTGTGTGCGGTACATGTGAATGTGTGTTTGTCCCTCAGTGAGTTAGCATCTGTGTGACTCTCTCCCAGCGTCCCCTGGGATGGCCCTCATCCTGTTGTCACCATAGTGACGATTTTTATCTCTGCCACCATGTGCGCTCTCACAGACTGACGGAGCAGAGTCACGAATCCATGATAGTAAATTAAAGCTCCAAAGACAGCAGCAGCAGCAGCAGCAGCAACAGACTCTGTTAGTGATGTCAGGGCTCAGCTGGCAAAAACTGCTCCCATAATGATTTTATGTATTGTTTAACAACAGAGTTTATAGCAGAAGGAAACAGAGCAGCGAGAAGCAGAGAAAGTTAAAGCTGGAAACCCAGAGCTGAAGGCAGATGCACTTTGCTCTGACATTAAAGTAAAACTGATTGTGCTCACTAAAGGCTGGACACTGCTGTGATAAGGAGGATGTGAATCAGCAGACTGGAGGACAGAGAGCAACAGGGACGAGACTCGGGGCTGCACAGCAGAGCCCTCTCCTCTCCTGCTGCCCGACACTCACAATTATACCAGAATAAAAGAATGAGGATTGTCATGAAAAGCAAAAAATAAAAATAAAAAGACCTTAAATTATGGAGCAGAATGGTTCTCTTTGTTCACCGTATCAAATATTAAATGTTATGATGATACAGTACTACCTAAACAATTATGTTTTATTAGATGCTGTCTGATCAGTCTGAGTAGACGTAAAAAGTATAAGATACAAATCTGAACAAACCTGAGGTTGTGCAGTGGGTTCATGTCAGGATACTGTCAGAATATTCACTCAGTAGATACACGGGGAGGGGGGGCTCGTTTTAATTTGGTGCTCACTGGTTGCATAAAAATTAAAATTTAACTCCTGACATTGTATCTGATTTTCTCCAGGCCTCATCTGAAGCCACGGAGGAAAGACAAGAAAAAAGAGCGGGGAAAGTCCAGGCAGAAGAGTGGAGACGTCAGAGCTGCTGTGTATGTAACAAAATATATAAAAATCACAACATACTTTTGATTTATTTATTTGTTCTTCCACTCTTCTTTTTTTTTTTTTTTTACTTTGTCATGAACTGTGAAAAGTTTTCACTTACGTCAGTGTTTTCCAGCCTCGGTGTGAATGTTTGGATTAGAAAAACAAACTAGGTTATCTGGTCTATATTATTACTGAAGGACAATTTGTTTTACAGCCACATCAAGGTCTAACACACACACAGACACACACACACACACACACACACACACACACACACACACACACACACACACACACACACACACACACACACACACACACACACACACACACACAGAGGGTCACCTTTGTGCGTTACTAAGCCCATTAGATTTGCCAAGCTTTTTAATGACAGCAAAACAGGCTCCAAACAAATACTGGTTGGCAAGAGGCGCAATTCAGAAATATCTTTAAAAATTGTCTTAAAAACACTTTTACGTCATTTTGAAATGAAAATTGACAATTTTTGAACCAAATTTGAACTTTTAATTTATTAATTTATTAATTTTTGCTGTATTTCTATATTCAAATTTGAATTAATTTTGTAATACTGGGCAGGATTTATCTGAAAAACACCACTTTTTTTCTAAATGATGTAAAATTTGTCAAGAAACATAACGTTGCATTGTAAAAGTGAATTACACGTATTTCACATCCGAGTCCAGATTTATTTTCCCTTAATATAATCAGATTTTTATGGAAAAATACTGGTTACACTTGACACTGGGTTGCATCATGTCATTGACACACATATCAGCTATCGTATAATCAGTACTTATTAAATAATCATCAAAACTATTAACGTGTACCATGATTCTCATGTTTCACCTCAGAGTAATGAAGGCGCTGCCGCTCTTTTCCCTACAATTTTTTTTTTCTCGTCAGCTTCCCCTTCACTCTGCTTGTCAGTCATCTCGGCCCCCCGGGGGCCAGAGGTGGCCTCGGTTTGGATGTGATGAACCTCGGCGCCCATCCATCACTCAGAACAGGCTTTATTCAGGCTCTGGCAGGGGTGAAATCTGTGTAATTTGCTCCCAAATGCCACCTCCTCTGTCCGTGCCAGTGGCAGGCGTGGTCATCGGGACCTGAACAAAGATGGCCCCTCTCTGCCTCATTAAGTAACTTCATTAAGTACCGCCAGCCTCCCTGAGAGGACGCAGGCAGAACCAGCTCAAGTTAATGCACCAACTGATGCAGGCAACTTTCTCAGACTCGGAGAAAAAAAAGTTCAGAGAGTCTGGAAGAGTAACCGAAAAGGCCTCGCAGGCGACGAAGCCATGGTAACGGACAGAGAGAGTAGAAGGACAGAGAGAGCGGAGAGTTTATCAGCAGCTAAAGGACCAGTATCCCACATTAGTCACACTTCTCCCACTCACTCGCTTTGTGTGGGTTTGATTCAGTCTGGCAGTGAGCATGTTTAAACAAGCCCTGCATTTCATTCGTAGCCACGCTAGAGACGCGCTACGAGACCAACGGCAAAAAAACAAAAATATTAAAGGGTCTGTGTTGATTCCAGACGCTCCCAGACGATGACGCCTACAGACTCTGAAGATCCCCTGCCCTTTAAGGCAGCCATGGATGTTACTGTTTTATAAATGAGATGAGACGTATTAACGATCAGCGGGTGGAGAATGTAGTTCAGTCCAGACGTTCAGACCATCACATTTTTAATTGTTCGATACTTTATGTGCCATGTATTGATAAATTCTGCAGCCACCCACACTCATCTTCCATCCCTCTCTCATCCAGGACCCCTGCTCCCCCAACTCTCCCTCCCCTGTCCTCTCCTCCTACTCCTCCATCACCTCCTCCCACCGTTGCCTCTCTCTCGCCGTCTCCTTCTCCGAGGCCTTGCTGCCGCCCCTGCAGAGGGAGGAAGTGGGCCTTGGATCCGGCGACGTGCGAGTGTCGCTGCACCATCAGAGCCGAGAGCTGCAGCCAGAAAGGTCGGAGGCTCAACCCCCAGAGGTGCAGGTCAGTCCATGCACAACAAAAACAACATAATCTCCCATTTGAACTCGTCTTTATTGGTTTCTGAACATGCAGGTTTGTTATAACTGGATCTGTGTGTTCTTATTCCAGAGCATCTTTCCATTTTTTCCTCTGTTGTAGGCAAAATTAATTGTACGTGCAGATATAAAAAGATCTAATTGGTCGGTTGGTCATTGTTTCCTGTTCCAGGTGTGATGCCATAAAGACTTAATGTGTCCACCTGCTTTACTCTCCTTCTCTCCAAGACCCCCTGCTAATTCATCGTCCACTCTCAGCATCACTGCCATGGAGCATACAGACGCTTGGGCATCCAGTTCCTCAGACCTAAGGAAATATTAGCAGAAGCACACACTCACACACACACACAAGAACCTGTAGTAGCGCTCTAGTAAAGCAACACATGCAGCATCACAGCCTCAGTATACTGTAGATCTACGTCGTGTGCAACCAAACATCGTACCACCTCCTCGTTTCTGTGTAAAAGCTTCAGTCAGTCCACACGTGCATCACTGTACAGACGTGTGGAATCACAAAACTCATCCAGTGAGCGAAGGGATGAAAGAAGCAGGAAAAAAGGGTGTGACTTTGACAAAGAGACAAAGAAAGACCCAGAGAAACTCTTCCCTAGTGGACGGACACACGCCCATGGTTGGACATGCTCGTCTTTCCGCTGTGGTTTGGATGTTGGACCCAAGAAATCCTATAAATACAAGGAATCAGTGGAGACAGGGGTGATCATGCTATACAAAGACAACAGAGATGAAGTGGACTGGTCTCACACAGGTGTCCCACGTGTCGATGCTTCGGTGGGATTGCTCACAAGGAAACTGCACATGGAGATGTTAAGTCAAGGCCAGTGTTTGTGCAGAGGGCTTGAAAAACATCGGTGAAAGAGATTATTGGTGGATGTATGCACACTCAGACATACCAGAGGGACACAGGACATGCTCATGAACTGGCACCCCAGTGTGCGTGGACCTATAGTTGAGCTGAATGCTGGGACGGGGTGTATCTGTGTGGTCTCCCCTACTGAAAGACCCAGATGGGTTATCCCTGCAGCCGTTTTCTCACATTCAAAGCATATGACCACAGGCTGGCTCTCCAAGCCGCTTTCCGGCATTTGTTTAATTTGAGCCTTTTGTCTCCATCTTTTCTCGGCACCTCGACTGAAAGCAGCCGCTTTGCCTCTCTTTGCCTCTCTTTGCCTCTCTTTTGGGCAGTGAGGAGAATGACAATAATGAGGCCTGGCGGCTGTCCACCACTTCACACACAAACATTCACACTTATAACACCAGGAACACAGACAACACTGCAAATGCAGACACATACAACCTCCCTCACTGCGTGCTATAGCAGACACACACACACACACACACACATACACACACGCATATGCATATGCATACTGAAATCACACACACATATACACATGCAATGTGAAATGAATGCAGGTAGCCATAAGCTTTTGTTGGTGCCACACTAAGTGTGCAAATAAATGTCAGTTGTTTATATTTGCAATTTAATGCAAAGTAATGTGTTATATTCCTGTGTTTTATATTTTATTATAATTCTGTCAAGTTGATTGAAAAGATATTCTATATTGCAGAATGTGTCTTTGTTTTGTTTTTGTTCATCCTTAATCCATCCGCATAAAGAGTCACACTGGGTGGCCGGCTGCGTACACAGTCAGCAACTAAACCGATACGCAAATGTATTGAATTTAAACAGAGACGGCTCACACGGGCCACAAACGGGAGACTATATACATTATAATGTGTAACTCAAACAATCAGTGGGTCAGTGTTGTCTGCAGCACTCAGAAGCCAAGCAAATAGCCGTTCCCAGTGCAGTGAAAGGAAAACATGGCTGTTGTTGTTGCTGCATGTGCGAGCTGGGATGGAAAGAGTATTATTCATTTGGAACATAACTTGTTTATATTCTGACTGATCTCACGCTTTAAACTCCGTGTTAGTTCACGGCCGCCCAGCTGCCGGGTGGGAACTGGGATTTGAACTGCGACCGGTCGAGAAAGGACGAGGTCTTGAGCAACTTGTCAGTCAGCGTGACGAGCTGAAGCCGCAGCTCCACTGTCATGAGGAGGAACCATAATGGCAGGTCAGGGAGTTGAAACCCATTTTTTGACAACCATTCAGAGCCTGTGTCCCCGTGTTAAATTTCACCAGTGACGTCTTTGCTCCGTGAGAACCAGAAGCTTTGAAACTCCATGATTCATGTTCGTCCTCTTTCTCTCTCCCCCCTCTCTCTTCCCCGGACTCATGCCATCCTGCTGAGAGAAGAATAGTCACCCAGAAGCAGCGTGCAGTCCACAGTCTGAATTAATTGTGTGTCAGCCTTGAGGCAACAGAACTTTGCTTCACTGGCTGGTGTGATAAGCTCTGTATTTATACTCTCTTTAGATGAGTTTTTTTTTTTTTCCGCGCTCAAGTTCATTGTTCAGTGTTTTATTATTACTGTCAATCAATGCTTCAATCACTACCTCTATGTCATAACATATTAATGACCAAGTATTAGTGCGTCGTTGTTACTTCCCTGTGTTATTGCAGACCTCTTTTAAGATAATGATATTTTTTATTTACATTTAGCAATAAGCACAGTCTCCAGTGTAGAGACTCTGAGCTGCAGCAGATATGTAGTAATAAGCACCGGTCTTGGAGGAACCTATAGGAGATTCCTGAGCGCGTCTTAGCAATCTGAAGAGCAGGGTTGTTCACAGGAGGAGAGCTGACCTGCTCTTCTGACTATAGACCAGACACTGTGTGATACTGTGGAACAGGAGATGGTTTCCCAAAATGTTTGTAGTCCCCAAATGAATGGCGACGGTTCAAGGGAATATACTTGCTCGTTCTCTTGCTGAGAGTTAGATGAGATGATTGATGCAACTGTCATGACTGCATGGTAAAATGTGAAGCTTGGGTCCAGTGGGAACAAAATATAGGCTACATAGCAGCATGACTGAAAATCCCTGGTTAGTGTGTTAAACCAATTCACATTAAAAGCCATAGTGAGAAAATGACAAGTTGTGGGTTTTGCAGTGATTATTGTGCCAAATGGTCTGTCAGCACAGACTTCAGGAAATAACTGCACCCAGCCAGGAAATATTCCAGCCCATTGCCATCTGTACAACGGCACACTGACGTATTTACACTTTAGCCTTTAAATGGATTTATTAAATTAATTAATGAGTCTTAGAGGCAGTGATTGGAAAACCTTGTTCCATTTGGACCAGCTGTTTTGTCTTGTTTCCAGATAAATGGGCGAGTCAGGCTTTATCAACTGTTTTCTACATGCAACAGTGTGAGTAAGTGTATTTCCAAAGGTTTTAAGCCATTCGTTTAGATTTGACTTACTCTTTTGCAGCTGTTTCTATGCATCATTTTTTGCTAAACTAGACTTTCCAAATTCCTCCTCCTTTTAGTAATATTGCATTTTGTGCACAAGGAAACAAATGTTTTGGGAAACCGTGAACCTCAGTACAGATTGCACTTGTGTTTGAGATTGCAAAGCACATACTGAACAATTGTACACTGGGTTAAAAACAAAAACAAAAAACAAAAAAAACAAACTCAGTTGATGGCAGAACTGCAGGAGCAAATGGACATGAACTGAAAAGCTCCTCTCATGCAGACATGCATGACATCAAAGACATTCCACCTTAAGAGTTGTGGCGCTAAGATGACTTCTTGATGGCCTCTGGGGCTTCAGCTGTTATTTCTTGTGACCAGTTTTTCTTATTTTAAAATACTCATTTTGCATCCCAACTCTTAAAGCTATACAGCTATACTTGGACATATTAATATCCCAAATGTCCTAAACGTGTGTCAGTATCGAACATCAGTGTGCTTTGTATCCACACAGTCTATGTTGTACTGTAAAGGTAGCCCTGTTCTAGCCTCCAGTGTCTTAGTAGCCTATAGAGACCCCTTACTAACTATATAACATTTTATAATCTCTAATATCCAGCCATGACCTTGTGTATGATGTACAACATACATTAGAAATGTATTTGTAACTTCATTAGCTGTACTTTGCAATGAATCTCTTCTCTGCAAATACAATGTACTACTGTAGCCTATGTATAAAGAAAAACCTACACTCTTTTTTTGCTGCTACACCATTTGTGCCCTATTATGATGTCTTTGTAGAGAACAATGCAGTTTTATGTTGTATTAGTATATAAATGCCAATTAATCGAGTCAATGTCCACATGAAAATGTATACTGCATCGTCAAATATATTGAAAATGATACCAGGATACAACCTTGATGTTACAGATGTTATTAAAGGAAATGTCTTATTTTTCATATAAATCTCTCATTTTCTCCCTGTCACTGTTTATCCACGTCTGCTGTCCCTGCGTCTGTAATGTCCCTGTGGTTTGGTTTGACCTCAGCTCCTCCTCCCCCCTGTTTCTTTTTGTTTTAATCTCTCATTTGACGGTAATGAAAGGCAAACAGGCATTTTTGATTACAGTGCCACCCTGTTGTGACGCGTTGTTATGAGACATAATATTGTTCCCTCTCCTCCTCTCATCTGTGTTGCTGAGTCAGAAGCTCGTCAAGTACAAAGGTGTGCAGCCCCACGCTGCATGTGTGCGTGTGGAAAATTACTCATTTGCCCAAGTACAGTAATAAGCTACTGGCACTTTACTCGAGTGATTTTAATTTTATATCACTTGACTGCTACATTTGTTTTTATTTAGGTTGTATAGTACCTCACAAAGGTAGAATAGATATGGCACCCAAATTACAAAAATAATCAAGATGAGAAGTGATGCTTTTAGTGCAGATTATTCTTAATAGCCACTTAAAAAATCATTTAGGCCCAGAGATACTGCAGCATATGAAAACACAATATCCATAAACATCTTTGTTATCCACTAGGAACTTCCTTAATGAATGAAACAGTAATCAAACACACGAAAAATGTGATTTAAAGGTTCTACAACCAACATCACTAAACAATTTCCAATAAAACTTCAGGCTAGTTTGCTGAATGAGGATAGTTAGCTGACTTGGTTCGTTGCCCACTGTTCAATAACAGTGCACTGTTCTGTTCCCACATTAGTGTCAGCACATGACAGAGTCGACTTTAGACCGCAGTCGGGGATATTGTGTAATAGGAACCAATTTCAACCACAGTCACTGTTTATAAATGGCCTACGTAACAGTATTATCACTGATTATTGATTGGATTTATTGTATATTGACAGTGGTTTTATTTGGACATCGTGACCATAAAAACTCTGCTGCTAAGACTTTATAGTGTCTCTTTGGAGGAAGGCAACGGGAGAGGAAGGAGACAACGAAAAAGGAAAGTGAAGTGAAGAAAAGAAAAGGACATGAAAAGAAAAGGGAAGGGAGGATGAGGAAAAGAGAGATCAGGAGCTAACGCTGCTGCCAAGCTATCTGTCTGGAAGGGCATTATGCCAGTACTAAATATAGCTGCAAGATTAGGGAGACGGAGGGAGAGAGAGAGAGAGAAAAGGACATAGTGACTCATCCATCTCGTTACAGAAAAGATGTCTTTACTCCAAAATCATCTTCTTTTTTTTTAAAGCTCTGTGCCCAACAGAAACCAGTAACACTGTCCTCACACTGATGAAAACTGACGGAGAAACAGACTTTGTTCATGTGGCTATTTTGACTGTTTCTCTCTGGTTTTGTGCATTTATTTGACTTGGACTCTTCGCCTCCCTCCATCCCTCCCTCCCTCCATCCCACTGCTCTCCTCGCTCCATCGTCCATCTCCCTCTGTCTCACTCAGTCTTTGCACTTGTATCAGGACTTCCTGTATTTTTCCACCTTGCTTTCTCTGCGTTCACAGTTGTGTTTTCCTAATAATGTCAGCCATGGTTTCCTCCCAGCTTTTGTAGCAGCAGCTGTGTTGAAGCAGGTATACGGTGCGCTATCTGGCCTGCGAGTGTGTGTTGTTAGATGCTATCAGCAGTGTGTGTGTGTTTGTATATGTGTGTGTGTGTGTGTGTGTGTGAGAGAGATGGGGTAAAGCCCGGGACAGAAAGATTGGGTCCATTATGTGCAGTGTAAAGAAGAGCCATGTGTGTCTGCTGACAGGAAAGTGAGTGTTTTTGAACGTCTCTTGTGAACACAGAGAACTTTTTCATTTCATTTCACAGAACAAACAAACAGCGTTATCTCCGACAGAAACGTGGATCCACAGGCCTCGTCTGTCTCAGTTCACTGAAGGACGTCAACCTTGATGAAAGATGCAACGGCTGTTTTTTACTACGCAGGAAAACAGTATCTGTAAAGTCAGCAGGTTGAGAATTACGTGAACATGACAGCCCACATACACTAACATACACCACCACATGGTTTACAACGTGTCATCACTGAGACCGAAACTCATGCTGGTAATACTTTATAATAAGTGCACACTATTAAACATTCGTAATGCATTAAATTCATATTCATAATTAATAATTTACACCACATGAATACTCATGAAGTTTATAATGACAGTTAAAAATGTTTTACTCATCATTGATAAGCACTAACTGTGTTATAAACTACTACATAATAATATGTGTTCATACGTTATAAGTGAAGAATTCAATTTTTATTAATGCTAAACTAACTAATGTGTACTAAAAGTGTTACCCTCATGCTTAGTTTAGTCAATAGACAAAAATATACGGATGAATCATCTTTTTTTTTTCAATTCTAATTGATGGGAAGCGTCAATTTCCAACCGAGCTTTCAGTTTCCACCCAAATGTTTCTTCTACTAGTCCTCCAGCCTGAACAACCAAAGAGGTCACCAGATAGGTCGTTACAGTGCTATGAATAATGGACCCCAGTTGTCATGGTCCTCGCTCAGGTCTACACTAAAAATCACTTCTTTAGGGTTAAAGCAGACAGACAAGATTTCATTTTACAGTCCTACACAAATACATTTCATGTGATAGTCCTGTTTGGTTCCACTCATGTCAACTACATCACCTTACTTTTGACTCTGCTACAACCACTAGCCTTAAAAAAAAGTATGTATAGTCATAATAAGCTGCTGAACAAACGCTGATGGTGTTTTGTTATTGTTGTTTGCTGGATGACAGTCTCCGTTTTTGAGACAGTTTTTGTTTCATTAAACAAAACAAACTCATAGCGGCAAAAGAGGAAAAGCATCATCAGAGTTGAAAGGATTCATCCTCTGCGGACTAAGAATGTCAGTAAAAAGTTTCATGTTGTTGAAATATTTAGCGTGGACCAAAGTGATGAACCAAACAAACAATCAATCAGGCCTTTGCCTTTACAGAGCTTTGCTGCTATAGTAAAAAAAAAAACTAATTTAAGAATAAGTAGGCTATATAAAATGAGATACAGGCCAAGTTGAATGAAAAGACCTACTAAGGAAAACCAAGAGACTGTTCTTTTCTGTCCTGGTGTGGGTCATTTAGTTAATCGGATTGAAACATTGAATAATGTGTGAAAGCATAAAGAGGAGTGTTTAGATGAAGAGATATACGTATGTTTGGTGGATTAAAGTGGGATATAGAAGGTGAAGGAGAGGATAAATGAAGGGTGAAGGGTGGTGGAGGACATGGGGGGAGGGGGAGGAGAGGGCTGGTTGGTTCTGTGGCTCGGGGTCCAAATAGGTGAGGGCATAGTTGTGGTCTGGCGTGCTCAGTCCTGTCGGCTCAGAGGATGCGGGTACCAGTAGGAGAGAGAGGAGATCAGAGAGCGAGCTGAATGTTATCTCTCTCCCCATACCATACGGTACCTGCAGGTCGACTCACCTGAGGCGACAGCCAATCACACTCTCTCTCTCCCCGTCGGCTCATTCCTCTGCTTCCACCAACGTTGAGGTTCATGCATGTCATCTGCACTGACACATCACGTTTTTGTTGCAGCTGCATGGCATCGGTCTGAAGTGACCCAAGGATTTTATAACTGTCTTTTTATGACGATAACTAGCCTACACTGTGTTCCTTTGACGATAATGATAATTTAAGTCAGTATTCATTCTTCCTCCATTTTTGCAACATAAATACTGATATTTGTGCCACCACAAGTTTTCAACAGGCTCCTGAAAATGAATTATATGATCGGCCAATATGAAATAATTTAATTCATACGTTTAAAAAAGAAGTATCATTTCAAAGCACATGACCAATATTACATTCTTCGATGAAATTTTCATGCAGACTCATCTCAAAATACTGTCTGCTTCTATTATTTAGTGTATCACGGTGGTGATGCTCTGTTTTCTCAGGACAAGAGAGTTCTGGGTTCGACCCATAGCTACGAGACCATGACACTCTAGTTTCCTCACATAATCCAAAGACATGCAGGTTATAGGTTCATAAGAAACACAAATTTTCCCATAAATATGAATGTTTGGATGCTTTTCTCTGTGTCAGCCCTGCGATAGATCGCCGACCTCTTACCCGATGTGAACTTGGATTAGCTCTAGGCCCCCTGCGACTCTGAAGGATAAGGATATTGAGAGAGAGTCAGACTCCTTGTGTGCTTAAATGTATTTTCCAAATGTTCCCATGGAGGACATTTTAACTCACTTTTTGTATCATCACTTTTTATGTATCATTAAAACACAAAACCAGCTAACAGCTAACCTTTGCGCCACTTAAGGGATAACAGCCCTATGTTAAAGAGGATGAGATTTTTTTTTCATCAACTTTGTCGCATGTGTTGCTTGTCCTTGGATTAAGATACTTAATCAAATATCCATGCAGTAAAACTGGCTCCAGATAGCATGCACATTGCACACAGGCTAAAATGAATAGGGGGTTAAAGGGGCCCACCAGCCTAGTTGGGCCCCAGGGTCACGTAGTAGGTTAATCCAACCTCATATAGGACATAACGTACCTTTTCACATTAAAATAATTAAATGCCACTCCTTGATTCACATGGACTCCTGCAGCTGAACTTTCCTATAATCAAAGACCACAGTGGAAATACAGTAATGTCTTAGGCATTTAGATGTTTAGAGTCTTATCCATCATCATCATCATCATCATGCAGGACCATTAGGGAGGCATCTGGTCAGCCCAAAGTTCATTCTGCAGCGTGACAATTAGTCCAAGCAGACAGCCGGAGACATAAAAGACCGATCTTCAAGAGACAAGAGGAAGAGGCAGTCCAGCAGCAGATGGTCTGGCCCCAACAGAGACTTGATCCAACATAATGGAGTCAGTCAGAGATCACATGAAGTAAGAGGACACAGGGGAACTGTGGTAAATTCACCAAGATGACAAGAGACATGAAGTAAACCAGCCTGACTTGAAAAACTTTGCTAGAGGAAGATTAATGCTCTGTATATGGTTAAAGTGCATTAAATTTCAGTGTTTTTATGTTTGCTGCACTTTAAACGTATGTACGTATGTGGTGGTGCTACAAAAAACGTAGTATGCAGAAACTTAATGTGGCATATAATGATGGCATGAGTCTGTTGCTGAAATTGCTACGTTGGAGCAGTGCCACTGAAATGTTTGTCAGAGTTGGAGTATCTACCTGTCCTGTTGTTCTCAGGAATCGTATGCAGTATAGGCGGTCTGACTCAGCGAATTGTATAATCTCAACATTAGTGAACCTAGCAATGAAGATGAGTGGGTGGCTGCAGAATTTATTAACTCACGGTCAAAGTATTGAAAAAATGAAAAATGTGATTAGTGGTGGTGTACATTTTAAAGTTATTCCACATGAATGTCTGGACTGAACTGGACTGGACATTCTCCACCCACTGATTGTTAACCACATCTCATCTCATAAAACACTATATCCATGGTGATGCCATGGCTGCTGTAAAGGTCAGGGGATCATCAGAGTCTGTAGGCGTCGTCGTCTGGACTGGGAGTCTTTGGAATCAACATAGACTCAGTAACATTTTGTTATTTTGTAAATGTGTGATTATTTTATCAATTGTGGACCAATTATGGATTTTATATCATGTACTTTTTTTATATGGACCACTTTCAGAATAAAGGCTATTATTATCATGTACTAATGCTAGGGCAAGATAATGTTTTCTTTCTTTTATTTATTGTTGCTTTATCTCTTTTCTTTTCTTGTCATGTTTCTTTTTAAATGTTCTTATGTTTTTTTAATGCTCCTTATTTTATTGTGAAGCACTTTGAGCTACAATAACTGTAAATGCTACAACGTTTATCATTATTATTATCATTTTACTGCATGCCAATGTTTTTGGACACATCCCCACTTTACGTTTTTACTTTTAACACACTGAAATAATGTCATCCTCGAGAGTGAATTTGTGAAGTAGTGAGAACCACTGTGTGAACAGGGGACAGAGGACCCCTGGTGGTCAGAACGTGACGCTGCGTCATTTTCTACCTCGGTAAAGTAGACGTGGCAGTGACGTCAATGCCGGAAATGACCCGGATCGGAACTTTAACTCCTGGGTTGATTAGTTTTTCACCAGAAACATCGAGAGCTCTCGCAGTATGATCTAATATCGATCCAAGTAAGTTGGCAGCTAATTGATTATTTTTCGTCTTTTTAAAACACTCTGAATCCTCGCGGTGGTGTTTTAGGTCGAGTTTCACCGAGGTAAAAACAGGACAAACGGTCGGTACGTAACGAAAAGACCGTTTAGCTTTGAGGAGCTAACGTTAGCCTGTGGTGACGAGCCGCCGGTCAGGCCACAGTCAGCTGGGTCCTGATGGGCGGCCTCCGCTTCCAGACCGGGTTCACAATTTAGGTAATCATTATTACCTAATTATGCGTATATTTAGCGCGACTGAGCCTGTTTTTGTGGCGGTTGTTTTGTTTGTTACTTGTCGTCTGGTTGTTGTGGTTTAGCTTCGTCGCTGTCGCTGTGTACCGCTGTTTACTAGCGGTAAGCTAACGGTACCATCTGGCTGCTAACTGTTGGATTAAATTGTGTGTGTTTTTATTTATTTATGTATTAATAGGTGGTGTTCAAGCTGTCACCCTGTGGTAGTCTAAACGTTATGCCCCCCTTTTATTATTCAGACATGTATGTACATATGTGCATGAAGGATACCCCGCCTCGGATGTGAGTCCGTCCGCACACCGGGAGCTCTCCGTCGTGTTGATCGACCACCACACACAGGACCCGAGGAGCAGAACCAGGCAGAACCAGGCGCTCCCCCCGGGTGGTCTCTCTGGTCTATAGCGGGTTGGTGACCCTCTCCCGCCGGCAGGATGACGTGTCGTGACAGGACCCTCGAGTTTCAGTCAGCCTGCAAATCTCTCCAGGGCAGACAGGTGTGTTTGGGACTCATCACATCACAGCACAATAACAACAACAGATCACCTTTTTTATGAAATTAATGATGTCTAATTTCTTAGCAAATTATGCTTGACAGTAAACTGATCTGTTTTGACTTCAGCTTTCTGTGACGTTGATGAATTTTGGTTTGGTTACTTTTGGTTTTGGTTCCCTGTTTTAAGTATTCCCCAAACTGCGTAGGTTGTTTTGAGTGGCCAGACTGAACTAACATTTGATGTCAGACTAATTAGGTTCATTTGCTGCCTTTGGTTTCTCCAGTGTTCTATCATTTTAAATTCATTCAACATTTATTGTCACACTGATGTTGGGATGAAAGAAAGTAATAAAATCTCCAATAATTTACTAACCACCCCGATTAAACTGTTTTATTTGGAGCTTTAGTGATGTACATGATTTAAATGTACATCTTATTTGGTAGTCATGGGGACCGGTCAGTCAGAATTATCATAAACACAGAAGAATCAGAGATGCTGGAGGACAACAAAGCTGCTATCGACCCATGTAGTACACAGCGAATTCATGGCATCACCAATGTAAATAAGTTATTTTTGAGACCCGTTAAAGGTCCAGTGCGTAATAATTGGCGACGTTTATTGGCAAAATATCAATATACTACCCAAGAATATATTTGTATAAGTGTATAATTGCTATAAAATTTAATTTGTTTGGTTTTCGTAGCCTTATAACTATAGCAATGGTCTTGCTTTAGAGAGAGTCGCCATCTTACGCTGCCATGTTTGTACGACAGCCCCAACGGTAGATCCAGCCAGCCAGAGAGCATGTTTCTCAAGTAGGCGTAAGGAAAGAAGGGGGAGGAAACAGGAGCAGACATATCGTAAAAAGGTTTAGATCTTCACCTCATCGCTCCATGAAATACTCCCAGTCGTGGTAAACAAGGTTTTTTGTCCTTGGAGGCCACCGTCACTTTGCCGACGGGAGGGGTGAGTGCGAGTGAGCTCTGTAATCTAGAATCTGGACACTGGATGTCACAGTTTTCCCTCCATTTTACACACTGGACCTTTAACTTTGGTGAATTGGTCTCAAGCGTGCATCAGATAGATAATATTTGCAGTTTGCCAGTGTCCATAGTGACATCATAACACATTATAACTTTATTTGACCAGCAGTCTTAAAAGCCTGGAACAAAAACTTTGTTGTAATAATGAAGTAATAAAAGTAAGTATGTCTTACCAGTATTACTGGAATTTTAAAGAATTGATTACATCTAGAAAGTCAATAAAACACGAAGCAATGAGTCACCCTGTTCTGTGTGTTCATTAGTCCAAAGTCAGTGTTGAGCAGACCTGTCACATTCCCACAGCTGCTCCTCAGTCTCTTACTGTTGATTTCTGTTCTCATCTCATGCTTTGTGCTTTTTGGCCTCTGGCAGAATGGAGTCCAGCCCAGTAAACCAGCTCTCAGCGCTCTCAGGCAGCGGAGCGACTTCACAGTTATGGCCAAGTAAGTCACTAATAGTCTGTTTTATAATGGGTGTTTGCTGAGTGAAGTTTGTCTTTTATGTTGATTTTTGGGCGTTGCATTATTTGTATTTACACATGATCGTCCTCTCCACCTTTATTGTATATGAAATCCCATGACTGCAGTTGAAACGAGAGGACTGCAGTAGTGTTTGTAGTGGAGACATTTTGTCTAGAACATGTTTGGCCTTGTTTATCTTTATCTTTAAGATTGTGAGCAATAGGACACAGATAAAATTGATGGCTGATACTTTTATGTAACTCCTTCTCAGAATCTAAACAAACATATTTTCTAAAGTGATAAAGAAAGCTAAATATTTTGTTTTCTTCCCTGTAGGAGAATTGGAAAAGACTTGAGCAATACATTCGCCAAACTGGAAAAGCTCACTATTTGTAAGTGTTCCCTTATTGTGACATTCAAATCAATTAAAATGTTAAAAGTTTGTATGTGGGAACGTCCAGAGCTCTGATTTGTTGTGCTTTTGTTTTGTTCCCTTAGTGGCGAAAAGAAAATCCCTGTTTGACGACAAAGCAGTGGAGATTGAGGAGCTAACGTACATCATTAAACAAGTGAGCTGGAGGAATAACATCCCATCAGATGTGGCGTTGTAAACTTGTTATTAAAGAATCAAGCAGCTCTCTACCACCCTGTAAATGTATATTAAACTGTTTTGTTCCCCTCCTGTGTTTGTGATTTTAGGACATCAACAGTCTAAACAAACAGATAGCACAGCTGCAGGACTTGGTGAGGTCCCGTGGAGCTCCAGGTGGCCGACACATCCAAACCCACTCCAACACTATAGTGGTGTCATTACAGGTAAATGTACATTGTATGTTTGGACAAATGTGAACTTAACTTTTCATGGCCCTTGTGTTTAATACGAAAATGATAAAAATCACATTATCCCCTTGGTAGCATACAAATAAAATAAACTGTGACATTTTAAAGATACTTTTTTGCGGTTTTCTATACAAAACCATCAGAAAATGCTGAATTAAAGCTTCACTATACACAATGTTTAACTGTGCTCTGTCTTTTGCTGTTCACAGTCCAAACTGGCTTCAATGTCGAACGACTTCAAATCAGTCCTAGAAGTCAGAACGGAGGTGAGGTTTATTTAACAGCTGGTTTACTTTATCATTCAGTGTCAGAAAACGTTAAGAGCTACGTGTAAGTGAACTAAAGTTTTCCTCTCCATCGTTTGTCTGTTGTCCTTCAGAACCTGAAGCAGCAGCGCAGCAGGAGAGAGCAGTTCTCCCAGCCTCCTGTTGCATCTTCTCCTTTGATGGCCAACAACTTCAGTAAGTCCATCCGCACCATAGTTTCGCGCTTTTAGTTGCTCAGTGATTTGTTTTACATTTTTTCCCCCACAATGCTCTTAAATTAAAT